>JARJEI010000005.1:15675876-16875876 GCA_029955415.1 Lottia scabra | reverse complement strand
GTCATTGAATTGTTGTGTATTCTTATACATTTTGCATTTTTACACATCGACAATTGTACTTTGCAGCATTGACAAATGCATTTTGTAATTACGACATTGGTATTTTAACTTTGCGACACAATCGACAATATTGGCAACGTTATACCTCCATATTTATCTAGATAGTCCAAAAATGTACCTACCCAGTCTCAACATCATTCCCCTGCGTGTATAGGAAACTAAAGTATATTCGCATATAGTAGGGTCCAAAAAACATTCTACAAATCATTCAAAATGCACAAGTTGCTACTTTTAGGGTAAACTTTATGGCATTCAATAATGTAATTCAAAACACATAAGCTGCTTCTTTTACATTATGGAAGGAGAGTCATACTCAAAGTCAAATCACTATATATGAAGAATCCTTTTATATCGGGTGTCCCAGAAAAAACGTCCCCAAGTTTGATGGGACGTATCTCAGCTGCTGATGAACCGATCTCTTTCAAAATTGTTACAGATATAGTTCAACATGTCCTTGTTAGACCCTAAAATATGAAATTCATCAAATAAAAATTGTGCAAGTACTGCCAAGAACAAAAAAGCATGTCAAAAAATTACATATCAGAGCAAATTACATATTTGAATTTGTGTTCATGGTTCCTTCTACCTCATCGACCACCGATATCAAGCATTTTCATCCTGATAAACTCTCACGAATCACATCTAATGGTACCATTTGAGAAGCGACCATCCTGCATTTCATTTCATGTTCAATCAGTGTGTCCTAACCCAAGTAAAGTACAGCTGTTCCTTAAGAGAATCACAAACTGCTTGGAGTCAATTACCGACACCAGTGGAACAAATTGCCTGATCAGGAACTGAAAGCCACGATGGTCATCATTTTGGAGAAAATACCTTAAGATGATATCGGTGAGAGCATTTCAGGATGTAAAATGAATGACATTGGAGTTCATTGAGGTGAAAGCACAATAGACACAGGTTGAAATGTTCAGTTGGCTCTGATATTGAAATTTGTGACATGCTTTTTTGTTCGTGGCAGTACTTGTACAATTTTTATTCTATGACTTCCATATTTTAAGGGTCTGACAAGGACAAGTTGAAGTAAATCTGTGAAAATTTTAAAAGAGATCGGTTCACGAACAGCTAAGATATTTAGTGTCAAAGTTGGGGACACCCGATACAATAAATATATTGCATGCATTGTCAAGTTACTGACACTATTTCTCAAGAGACACAAGTCTCTAATCAAAAAGCCTATAAAATAAACTATTTATGTGACTGGCAGAAATTATATTTGTAGCAGTAGCATAGGTTAGGTAATGAATTTTCATTAATTCTAATTGCATAAGCTTAGCTTAGATTGGTGGACGCATTTGCTATAAGCTATATGTATATTTGTGGCTGCTTTGGGGGTTAAATTGATGGTTTTGTGACTTCTATGTTCACGCGTAGACATTTTTCTCTCGGAGATCAGAATACATTAATACAAATTTGTGTGGATTTTACAGGTGAACTCAACAATAATGTAGGCCTAAGTAAAACATTCATGTATATTTTGTAAAATAAAATCAGAATATTGATAAATATCATTAACACATAGTTACTAATAAGTCTATGTCTAGTGAATCGATTTACACTTGGTGACGCCAGTTTTTGAAACATATTTGAAACCTTTTAATTATTATTGTTCAGATATTTCTCAACTTAAAGGGAATGTTTGACTACTTTGAGTTTAGAAAACTTCTGTCTTAAATTATTGAAAGTTATTGACCAAATTCTCAAGAAATGTGTACCTTACATTATTTGCAAGTTGCTGCTTATTTTTGAACCATAAAAAGATTTATGTAAACGTATTAGAATTAATAGATTTTTATATTTGATGTACGGATTAAAGCTAAATAAACCCAAAAATGTCTCCTACTTATTCTGATCTGGTTTTTAGTATTTATCAATAAGCACACTCCGTTTTGGCAGCGAACCTTAAAAAATCCGGTTGGTCAGGTAGATAGTAGTCTCATAGATGAACTTCATATTTCATAAATCTTTATTATCAAAACACTACTGATCGCATCTTATCGTGCTTCCAGTCGTGGTCATTGGAGTCAATTTTAGCCCACTGTTGCGCGGATGTCCAGATTTGACATTCGAAGCTGATTTCGGGCTTTGATCTTGCCCCCTACCCCAAAAAAAATTGTGAATTCTAATTTTTTAAATACATTAATTTATTTTACTAGAAAGTCTTTGCTATTAGAAAAAAGTCCTGAGCCTTAAATTCGGCAAGGAATGTCAGGACTTTGCGTTTCCAGGCATGTATAATTCTAAAAAACTTAGGAGGTTAGGGTTAGGTTTCCCATGTCAGCACCTCCAACCTGCATCACTGATTGGGGTGAACCATGTTGAAAAATCGGATGGTATTATATAAATGAACGTAGGCCTAGTGATTGGGGTTTGGACCTTCAGTATGATGCAAGCGTCTTTCGCATAAAGCATCAATCTCTTACACAGAGTTGTCTTCCCTTGCCTTCCTTGTAGTCCAGATGTCAGTCTAATTAAAATCAGACCCTAATTTCGTTCGTTCGTTTTTTTTTTAAATCCGTTTTTTTAACCACTACATTAGGCCATTAGGGTCTGAGAACCAGGCGCGATAACAAACGTTCACGTTAACTTTGACCTAACCTTAATGACCTTTGTTTTAACCAATCAGATCTCAATGACGTCATATGGAACAGCCAATAAAAAAAACGTGTTTCAAACGGGTTCGGCACAGTACACAAAATGGTACTTCGGAATGCACCTATTGTTCGCGTCACAAAATCCCAGCGCTGGAGAGGGCAGAGATCTGATTGGTTAAAACCAGTGGCGTGGTGGCACGTGCCCCCCCCCCCCCCCCCAGCGAATGGAAACCAGGGGGCGCCGACGTTGCAAGGGGGCGCCAAAAGCCCTTCGAAAAAAAGTCGGTCGTTAAGAAATAATAATTATTTTCGAGCTTATTCTTTTAGTCCCAATACAACTCGGGCCCTTCCCCTTATTTTTGACCGAATAATGTCAGAACACTCTATAAAATTGCCTTTAAATATTTACTATGAATTATTGCCCTCGTTCTTGAATTGTTTGTGGACCGGATAGAGAGCTGATTTCTTGATGGATTTTGATGAAACTTGGTGTGAGTGTTTGTAATCACCCAAGGATAAAGCCTATTAAGTTGTGATAAATGAAGGGAGTGCGCCGAAATGTTACATTTCACTGCTTACAGTTATTCAAGGGAGACAACTATGAGGGTCTCTCATAGGTCCGCGCTCGCTACAAGCGTTCACTATGACAAATGGTAATGGCTTTTGTACTTCAAAATTAGGTCTTTCCGGTCTTCCTACGGACTGAATTAATCATTTTGGATCTTTGAATTTACTTCTGGGGTCCAAAGCCTAATTTCAATTTTAGAACAATGTTGAATTAACCCGCGTTTACTACAGTTAAAACGAAAACTTTAAGGACAATGAAGACAATAGTGTGAATGTTTGTAATCACCCAAGGATGAAGCCTATTAAGTTAATCCACTTGAAAAAAAAATATGTTAACAAAACCCGTGTGATATAAAAAATGTCACTCTCAGAATCTTTCATTTACTGATAACATTTACTTATTAAACCTAAAAAAATTGTGTTTTGCGTTTCAGTATCGAATATTTTTATCGGGGCTGCAAGTGCCTGAAATATATCTAGATCGCACCTACAACAGTCTTAATTTTCAAAATTTTCCATAAAAGGAACCCCGTATTACCTCGTTCCTCCTCTTCGACGCGGTGTTCCACGGTCGAAGGGCTCCAGAGGTTTTACATGTGCATCAGTGCATTCATGCATTGTGATCCATACCTGAACAGAATACCTTAGGGTGTGGGTGGGTGGGGACCATGAGTTGCAGGGAGCGCCAAAAAGGGTTTGTGTCCCCCAGCCAATTTGGAGCCACCACGCCACTGGTTAAAACAAAGGTCATTAAGGTTCGGTCAGAGTTAACGTGAACGTTTGTTATCGCGCCTGGTTCTCAGATGTAGTGGTTAAAAAACCGGATTTAAAAAAAACGAACGAACGAAATTAGGGTCTGATTTTAATTAGACTGCAGGGGAAGACAACTCTGTATGAAAGATTGAGTGAGTTAAAGCATCTGTTGTTCCCTAGATGGTTTTTATAGTTAAAATAAATTATTTTAATTTGATGTAATGGATATATACAGTCCAATAAAAGGGGAGAGAGGGGCAATATGGGAGGGCAGTGGAAATGAGATTGTGGGAGGGGGCGAAAGAAAGAAAGAGGCGAATAGGTGGGGATGTGTTAAAGAATTCAAAGATGTCCCATTTATGTTATAATTAAGATTTGACTCGACTATATCATAAACGTTGTAACGGTATTGTGACAAATTCAATTTTTCAATGCCCATTACTTATTGAATGATATTTCAGATGTAACTTACCGTCATCAGAGCATTTAGGCTTACGGCTCCGGTTCACTTTTCGTATTCTATTTTAAACCGAAACTAAACACGCCACATGATATACCCTGGTACGATAGCCTTAAACTTTATGAGTTCGATATAATTTGGCACTTTTTGAGCAATCAGAAACGAATCAATCTCAAATGATAAATTGTTTTCTGTTAAAAGTCTAAACAAAGAAATTTCATTGTGTAAACAAATTTGATAATAAATAATAATATTATGTTTAGTCAATTAAAAAAATGATTTAATACAGTAGTCAATAAAACATTTCAATCAATTTGAAGCTTAAATACTGTTCGCCATTCATTCGATTTCACACGTGAAAATTCTGCGTTCATCACACAATGAACGCAAATAAATCTGCATTCAATCCTTAAAACAATTTTGATTCCATAATATTGACGTCATCAAAATCTCTGCCAAATTGAATAGTTTTCTTTTGTAGTATCCTAAAATTTAAAGGAATTGGAAAGTGATTTTCTAAACTTTGTATCCGTATCGGCATAGATCTCGATAGTTTTGTGGAATTGCAGGAACCACAGACTTCGGAATGGAAATTGGAATGGTGCAAATTGATGCTTTCAGTGTCCCCGATACACATACAAAGTTGAGAAATCACTTTACAATCTCATTAATAATATACTCATTTTAGCGCATTTTTTATTTCCAGATGTTCGTTGGGCAGTAGGCGGTTAGCTTTTAAAACCCACCCTACCAATATGATTCCATAATACATTGTATTATTACTACAAGTTATTGTCAGTAGAAAAATTCAATTAGTCCAAATTAATTAATAACCTCATTAATAAGTTAATTAATTACTCGCTCCATAAAACTGCCACAGCCTTTAATATTTCACTCCATTATTCAAATCAAAATCAAATTATTCCATATTCTACCTATACTATTCATCTCATACAAGATGGCGAATTCTTAGGTAGTAATGTATGAAAAAACTTTCATGAAAATTCATAAAAAATGATATGTATTATTTAAATAACAATAAAGACCGAAACAATACCGTCTACAGTTAGCTATGACTCTTCCTGTATCTGATCTGTAGTATTTTCCCTATTGCTATAGATACTTCCCTATGGAAGAACTGTCTAGGTTACAAGTAGAGAATATGGATTTCAGCATAAAAAATTATTAATTTCTTCGTAGAATTGGAGATTTACAAGATAAGCAAATAAAATTTCCAATGCAATTTGTTCAGGCAGTTGAATAAAGTTTTTTAATTTTTTTCAGACGCAGTGGTCAAACATTTCGTATAAGAAATAAAATGAAATGGAGTTTTACGTCCTGCTTTTCTACACCTGTACGGGTTAATGAGGACTGACAAATGTCATGCAGTGTACAATGAGATAAATTTTGCCCGGACAGTGGAATTAGCCTACTCTTACATTCGATTTTCAACTGTTGAGGGATCTTTAACGTGCACAGCCTGTAGCAAACGGGGCCTTAGTTTATTGTCCCATCCGAATGACTAGGCACACCTATGGTGAAATGTTGGTAGGGTGAAAAAAAAGTTCACGGGTTATGAGTTATATTTTCTGAAACTATACCCCAGTGGCTTAAAAAAACGGGATAGTTTGAAATTCCCTATAGAGCCCTTTTCGAAAAAATCACTATTATAGAGAAAAATTGTCGTTTCGGACAACAAAACCCAGATTGTCCAGAGTTATCCTGCCATGATCGTTCGTTTTGATGACAAAATCAGCTTAACACATTGCCAGTTCAATAAATATAAGATTAAAGTTTATAAATGAGCAGTTAGAAAAAGAGGCTACGCACTAAGGAATAGAGTCTACGCACTTAGGAAGAAAGTCTACATACTTAGAATCAGAGTTTACGCACTTAGGAACAGAGTCAAACGCACTACGGCACAGAGTCTACGCACTTAGGAACAGATGACGCCAGTCATTGCCTCAGTGTGCACAAGTCATTGTCTCAGTGTGCGCCAGTCAGTGACTCAGTATGCGCCAGTCAGTCATACTTGCGCTATGAGCGCATAAGCGCCATGTGCACACTGCTATGAGTGCATGAGAGACATGTACACACTGCTATGTGCACATTGGGGGCATGTGCACACTGTTATGTGTGCATTGGAGGCATGGGCACACTGCTATGTACGCATTGGAGGCATGTGCACACTGTTATGTGCACATTGGAGGCATGTGCACACTGTTATGGGTGCATTTGAGGCATGTGCACACTGTTATGTGCGAATTGGAGGCATGTGCACACTGTTATGTGCGCATTGGAGGCGTGTGCACACTGTTATGTGCGCATTGGAGGCGTGTGCACACTGTTATGGGTGCATTGGAGTTATGTGCACACTGTTATGTGCAAATTGGAGGCCTTTTGCACACTGTTATGTGCTCATTGGGGGCATGGGCACACTGCTATGTGCAAATTGGAGGCATGGGAACACTGTTATGTGTGCATTGGAGGCATCCGAAAGTGCTTCCTGATATTGAAAATAACTTTTCTGCCACTGCGTACACGACTGAACCTACAACCTGAATACACATGTGTTTGTGAAATGTGTCTTTCGATTTTTAAAAGAAGATTTCTACATTGATTGAAAATAGCCCGAGGAAGATGCAGATCTTCAGGATCGTAATTTGATATGTAAAATGTTCTTATTCTAGAGAGGAGTTTCTCTCCGATTAAAGGAGCCATGCTTGACCCCTTTTCAAACCACAAAACACATACCTTGTAGCGGTTGTCTGCGCGACTTTTGCGTTTTTGGCTAGGTCATAGAATTTTCCCGGAAAATGAGAGGACTTGCGTTCCCGGGATTTCCAAAATTTCTGTTCTGCTCATTTATAAACTTTAATCTCATATTTATTGAACTGGCAATGTGTTAAGCTGATTTTGTCATCAAAACGAACGATCATGGCAGGATAACTCTGGACAATCTGGGTCTTGTTGTCCGAAACGACAATTTTTCTCAATAATTGTGATTTTTTCTGAAAAGGGCTCTATAGGGAATTTCAAACTATCTTGTTTTTTTAAGCCACTGGGGTATAGTTTCAGAAAATATAACTCATAACCCGTGAACTTTTTTTTCACCCTACCAACATTTCACCATAGGTGTGTAGGACTAGACGCATGTCAGCCTTTCCGAGGTTATCAACTCGACCCATGCCGGGATTGAACCCTGGACCTTCAGGTTATCGATCAAGTGTAAACTTTTAGTATAGACGTAGGGAAATTCATATTGTGGTTCCTTATAAAAGTGATTGTTCAGAAAAAAAATTATAAAAACGGTTGACTATGTCAGGGGAGTTTTTAGCTGTAGTATTAAAGGTTGCAATGAAATCTATGAAATGATTGCCATGCTGGATATTTAAGCCATAAACTCTCCTAGGCATCGCTTTTTTATTGTAGAACTAATCTGAAACTTGCTTTCATTTACCAGGGGCGGATTTAGGCGGGGGCGTGGCGGGCGTGCGCCCACCCACCCCCCGCCCTAAAATTTGCAAAGCATGGGTTGTCCGCACCATTTTACCACAAATAATTTTTCGACTCGCTCCGCTCGGCGAATTTTATTCACCCCCCCCCCCCCTAACGTCAAATCCTGTAACCACCCCTGTTTACCTTGTTTCTGATAGATATTATTAATTGGTCCTAAATACCTACCAGATATATATTAAGGGATACAAGACGAGTGATAACTAGCTGTGAAGTATCCTATAATTTTATAAGTGACAAATAAAATTGAATAAAATGAACAAACCAGGTTAAAATTCTAGGTAAATATGAACTGAACAATAATTGTTGTAAATTTTAAAATCGAAAAGGGTTAAGCGACTCATATATCATACCAGATAAAGAAGAATATATATATTTTAAACTTTAGAAATATTAAAATAGAACCTGAAACATGTTGTTTCTCAGAGTTTCACGCTGTGCGATCCTTAGACAACTGATTTATGAAATATAATAAAAGCTCAGAACAAATATTATGATTTAGGGTCTGGGACGTTGGTGATGAAGTTCAAGTACAAATTTACATCTGCTCTTGTTGTTCTTCTTCTTTGTCGAATTCACCCTCCTCCTCAGCTGTAGCATCAGCGTGAAACTCTGAATTAGAGTAAACCTTATTTTTTAAACTCTGAGTAACAACACGTTTCAGGTTCTATTTTAATTTTTCTATATCGCTCTACATTTAATGTATTGAGCACTATTTTAACACTTAACAGTAAAAATATTTTGTTATTATTGTATTTTAAACTTTAAATACACTGTCCTTAATGATGATAATATTTTTGGTATGCATCAACTTTTAAAAGTGATACCACCTCTTGGCATGAACAAAAAAAGTCTCAAACTTGGCCAATAAGAGTAAGCTTATATATTCATCAAAGATCTACAATATGCAAACAGAATCAAATAAAACCATACAAATAAGTGATATTTCATAAAATTACAGTTTATTATTGAAAAACGCTTAATAAAACGCTAATATTTTGTATATCTTGTAGTTATTATAATATATATGGTAGTTTTCTGGATTTATTAGATAATACAGTACAGTTCTGCTACTAGACAAGTTGCCTTATGATATAAACTCTTATTTATCAAGTTGGAAAATTTTGCTTTTTTGATCATTCTAAAAGGTAGCATTCCTTTGACTAAATATGTTCATCCCAATCCGTTATCGAAACCTTATTTTCCATACCACACTATGTTCCTTAAACTAGCCTTATTAATTGAAAAAAACTTTGTGAATTTTGGATTATACAGGGAATCTGTTGTATATTTATGCCACCAGGTAAGTCTGTTCTGGAACAGTGTTTAACAAAGAACTAATCAATATTTGATTATTATAAAATTCATTTTAATTTTCATCATTTCTATTGATATTCGTTACTTTTTCTCAATTTCCTAATTTTGCGTTTCGTTTTATGTTATGTACTGACCTCCGCAAGTAAAGTGGATGTATCGAACTTATTGTTTACCATGTATACAACTTCCGTTTATCAACTTTGATAGATATGTTAAATTTCACACGCTTAGGCTGGCCACAATGTAAGGAGTTGTTTTTATTGTATTATATAAGCTTAATGAATAACTTAGATAAGTTTTTTATACATTTTATTGAATTATTATGATAGAATTTCCTTTGTTTACCGATGTCACGTGGCATAGCTAGGCTAGACCGGAATACCTGTCTCTCTCAATGCCGCTGGCAGAGAGTCAGGATTACATCTTATTCAATAACTTGATATTCCGCAACCAATTTGGTTGCGTTGAATTATTGTTCTTCCTTGATGTCATTATTAAAAAAACTGACCATTTTCTAGTAGGTTATGATGCCATCTCAACATTCAATCCCTTTTTCGACAGAATAAACTAATCCTTGTTGTCTGTAATCCTAGTTGAAATTTTCAAGCTGGAGGTATTTTGAACATGGCCGCCATTTTTAAATAAGACTTATCGTCATTGAAATTACATCCAATCAAAAGACTTCTCTCAAAATTAATCATATCTCCCAAACAGAGTTATAGATTGTAACCATGAATTTCATTGGATAAACACATAAATTAGAAAAATGGCGACGTAGTTTGAATGAAAATACCCGCCTGATCGACATTTCATCTAATTTGTACACAAATACATGATGTCAGGTTGTTTTACGGTACAACTTAATTCATACTTATCTAATACTTTTCAACATTTACTATTTTCAAAGGTCTAAATCAAGTAACACAACATTTCGTGATATTTATATGCTTGGTCGTCTGTCTCTAAAATACGCAGTATTATTTAGAGTCAACTTGTCGGTCTATAGCTAGGCCTACACTTTTTCATAATTCTGACTTGTTTCTTACCCCGAATGAATAGCTAACTGGCCTATACTTAACCCTTCATTGTTTATGTAATGTTCCTGACCTGTTTTGCACATTTTGATAAATTTCTGATGTTTTTTCTAAAAAAAAACCATTTCGTCGATGTTTTCATATGTGTATGGAGCGCACTTCCTGCCAAAATGTTGACCTTTAGTAAAAAGTTACAAATCGCTTCTTGCGTGTCTATCGTTTCATTTAAATTGTTTTTTGCATTAGACAAACGTTGTCTACATTGATTCTTTTGTATTTTTTGCAGCCTTTCACCAATTGGTTTGCTCGGATACATTTCTGAATAAACTGGTTTAAACTACACGCAGTTGTATCTTTACACGCCAGGCGTGACAGTGAAAGGATTTTCTTCAGCACCATGAGCACCGTGGACAAATCCGAGGCCGCAACGGCCGAAAAAGCATCACAAGATGACACCTCTCAGGAACAACGAGTACATAAGCTTACCGAAAAAGGGCAACAGGAATATGAAGCAAACGTCAAATCATATTACTCAAAACTCCGGCTATTGAAAGACAATGTTGACTATGACATTGATACGTTCAAATCAAAAGATCAAACTTACGAATCTATAAATGTGTGTAACAGCCGCATTACCACAGCCTTACAAAGATTTCTTGAAGTAGCCACAGAATACGCTCAGTATTTGACACGGAAAAATACGACTGAAAGTAAACGAGAATTACGAGCACATGAGTCAGCTTATACAAATGTAGAACTCTATGCAGACGAGGTTCTCCGAGAAATCGCTCAAAGAAAACAAACAATGAATGCCAGTAAACCAACATCCGTGAAATCAGGAAGCTCTCGTAGAAGCGGAAAATCGTCAGTAAATTCGTCCATCATAAAGATGAGGGCTAGAGCCGAAGCTACAAAGGCGTCGCTGGAATACGCTAAAAGGGAAGCCGAACTTAAGAAAGCGGGTGCCGAAATGCAACTAAAACAGATGGTCAATGAAGCTGATCTTGAACTTCTTAATCAACAAAAAGCGGCAGCTGTAGCTAGTGCAGAGTATGAAGGTGCAATGGACGAACTTGGATCACAACGTGACATCGATTCCATACATGAAATTTCGAAACTAGACGAACAAGATCGAACTAGACAATACATTGAAGACCAAAGAAACCGAACGTTCTTATCCCCGAGTCACCAGGAAAACGCGATGCACAAGGATCCGTTTCCAAACGTCACTAGTGCTCCGTTTATACCGAGATTCCACAACTCGATTCAACTTTAGTTCTTCGCCGTCGCAACCTCAAATTGACAATTTGCCGTCTTCGTCTCCACCGCAGATGAATGTATCTTCGTCCCTTCCTCAACCTCCAGCTAAAAGTGACAACAATGCTACTTTGAGCGACTTTTCACGTTTTCTTCTCAAGAAAGACCTTCTTATGTCACGATTTAACCGATTTAATGACCGGCCCGAATCATACGCTCTCTGGAAGTCAAGTTTCCAAGCTATCACTAAAGAGTTGCAAGTAACCGCTGTAGAAGAAAGTGAACTCTTAATCAAATGGCTCGGTTCTGAATCTGCCAAATTCGCTCAAAGCATCCGAACGTCAAACATCAACGATCCTCAAGCAGGACTCAACAAGATATGGCAAAGGCTCGAGGAACGTTTCGGTAGCCCTGAAATGGTCGAAACATCCCTCAAGTCCAAAATCAATGATTTTCCGAAAATCATGTTCAAAGATGTGAAACGCCTTTACGATTTACAAGACATATTATCTGAGATTCTAGCAACAAAGGATAACCCAGTGTATGCGAAACTACTTAGCTATTTTGACACATCCGTTGGTGTCAACCCTATCGTAAATAAGCTACCACCATCACTTCAGAACAAATGGAGAGATAGAGCAACAAGCTACAAGAAATCAAAGAATGTACCTTACCCACCGTTTTCATTCTTTGTCGAATTCATATCCGATCAGGCTAGCAAGTACAACGATCCAGGATTCAGATTCGATCACGATCAGACAAATTATGTTCCACATCAACGTGACAGGGGATCTGGACAATCAAATCCGAAACCCCAACAACAACGTCAACGTAACATTAACGTCAACAAGACCGACGTCGATTCATCGGAAGAAAATAGCAGATACAAGGAAAAACTCAAATGTGCTATTCACAAGTCGAATCATTCGTTGAATGAATGTAGATCGTTTAAATCCAAATCTTATGAAGATCGTCAAAAAATTATCAAGGACAACAACATTTGCTTCAAATGCCTTAATTCTGCACAGCATCGGAGTCGAAATTGTCCAGAACAAGTCCGTTGTCAAGAGTGTGGAAGCTCAACTCATAACACAGGAATGAATATTGCAGATGATCAGAACTCTCAAACCGCAAAACCGCATGGCGGGGAGAACCCAACAGAAACGAATGTGAGTGCGAATTGTTTGGATATTTGCAACGGTGACTTTTCCGGCAAATCTTGTGCAAAGATTCTCCAGGTTAGTGTTTCGCACATTGACGATCCCAATAACCGATTCAGAGCCTACGCGATGCTGGACGAACAAAGCAATAGGTCGCTAGGCAGGACTAAACTTTTCGACAGATTAAACTTTTCGTGTAAGCCCGAGGAATACACACTGACAAGTTGTTCTGGAAAAACGCAAATTACAGGCCGCAGAGCAAATGGTCTTGTAATTGAGTCGTTAGATGGTCTAACAAAGGTGAAGCTACCCACTGTAATCGAGTGCGACGGAATTCCCGATAACCGCAACGAAATACCAACAGCCGATGTTGCCAGACACCATAGTCATTTGCAAGATATCGAGTCTGAATTTCAACCTCTGAATCAAGATGCAGACATTCTGCTTTTGCTTGGCCGTGACATTCCCGAGGTACATCACATATTTGATCAACGGGTTGGACCTATCAATTCCCCGTATGCACAAAGGACCCAGTTAGGATGGGTAATTGTCGGAGATGTTTGTTTGGACAAAAGACATCTTCATGATTCTGTGAACACTTACAAAACTTATGTCACAACTAATGGCCGTCCATCGATCTTGAAACCGTGCCCAAATATTCTGAATGTGCGAGAAATTATAGCGTTGAAGAACAAGTTAGACAACTTCGATTGCGATTCAATCAACCTTGGAGACGGGATATTTGATCGAACCCAGAATGACGATAAACCCGGAACTTCCGTTGAGGACAAAATATTCCTTGAAACTATGGACAAAGGATTTCAAAAGGATAGCTCCGGTAATTGGAGTGCTCCGTTACCCTTTAAACCCAACAGAGACAAGTTACCGAACAACTTCCCACTGGCTCTACGCAGAGCAAAGGCTCTAGACCACAGTCTACGACAAAACGAGAAAAAGCGTGAACATTTCACTGACTTTATGCAAAATCTTGTCGACAACCAACATGCCGAACCTGCTCCTACATTGGAAGAAGGCGCCGAATCTTGGCATTTACCTGTCTTTGGGATATATCACCCTAAAAAGCCTGACAAAATCCGCTGTGTATTTGACTCGTCAGCTAAATTTGGAAATATCTCACTTAACAACGTTCTTCTTAGCGGACCAGACCTGAATAATTCCCTACTAGGAGTGTTACTTCGCTTTAGGAAGAACCGTATTGCTGCTTCTGCTGATATACAACAAATGTTCTACTCGCCCCGTGTCAATGAGAAACACCGTGACTATCTTCGTTTCTTCTGGCATAGAGACAACGATTTGCAGAAGGAACTCATTTCCTATCGAATGACAGTGCACGTGTTCGGGAACTCACCATCGCCCTCAGTGGCCATCTACGGATTAAAAAAGTGCGCAGAGAACTCGGATCAGGACGTTCGCGACTTTATCAACAGACACTTTTACGTAGATGACGGTCTCATATCGGTCGACACAAGTCAGGAGATGATAAGCCTTCTGACACGCACTCAGGAATCGCTCATGAATGCAGGAAACATCAGATTACACAAGTTTGCGTGCAATAGCGAGGAAGTTATGGCCGCTTTACCTCAACAGGATCTTGCACAGGATTTGAAGGATCTAGATTTAGACTCTGATACATTCCCGCTTCAGCGCAGCTTAGGACTTTATTGGAACCTAAGTTCTGACATGTTCACTTACCGTATTTCGGACGAGATAAAGTCATTTACCCGCCGAGGAGTCCTATCTACTCTGAACAGCGTGTATGACCCACTAGGATTCGTCGCACCAGTCTTAATCCGTGGAAAATGGCTCTTACGGGATCTTATGTCGTCATCTGTAGCTTGGGATGATCCACTTCCGGAAGAGAAACGTTTAGAGTGGGAAACTTGGCGCGAGTCTCTTAAGACACTTGAGAACTTTGAGATACCTCGAATGTATATCCCTTCAATATCATCTGAAGCAACTCCGTCTTATGAGTTACACGTGTTTGCAGATGCCTCCGAAAAGGCAATAGGAGCCGTTGCGTACTTACGAGCAGTGTACGACAACAACCACAGTGACTTAGGATTCGTACTTGGGAAGGCTAAAGTGTCGCCACAACACGGACACACGATCCCCAGGCTTGAACTGTGCGCGTCCGTTCTCGCCGTTGAAACTGTAGTTGAGAACCTAGATCTGACCTTAGACGCTATCAAGTTTTATACTGACAGCAAAGTGGTTCTGGGGTATATTAATAATCAGACTAGACGATTCTATATCTATGTAGAACACAGGATTGAACGTATCCGTAGGTCAACGACACCGAACCAATGGAACTTTGTGCCCACAGCGATAAATCCGGCCGATCAAGCCACTCGATCGGTGACACCCGAATATATTGGCGACAGTCGATGGATCAAAGGACCTACTTCATTTCTTTGTAGTGTTGAATCGTTTGAACTTGAGAATCCGTGTTTAGTTCATCCGGATTCTGACAAGGAGATAAGACCGACCGTTTCGGTATCTAAGACAGAAGTATCAAGTGTACGTAGATCGGAACTTGGAACAGATAGATTTCGACGATTCTCGAAATGGAATTCGTTAGTGCGTGCGATAACTCTTTTGTGCAGGGTCATCAGAACCAGATCTATGAAACTCAACCTTGAAACGAAAGTTGAATCGATTCGGGAAACTGAGACTGTTCTCATTAAAACGGCACAACAAGAAATCGATTGCATCAGTCATGTACAAATCTTATCGAAAATACTGACCCTAAGGATCTTCTCCGAGCAGAATGGAAACGTGTTATGGCGCTCTCCGATATGTTCTGGTCCCGCTGGCGCAAAGAGTATTTGAACAACCTACAAGTAAGGAAGAAATGGCAATCCGTTGAGCCTAACGTCAAAGAAGGTGATGTTGTCTTACTTCGAGACAAAACACTATATCGCAACGAATGGCCTCTTGGTATTGTGCTTCGAACATTCGCAAGTGATGATGCTCAAGTCCGAAAAACTGAGATTCGAATAGTGAAGGATGGAAGACCAACAACATGCATTAGACCCATTGGTGAACTTGTTGTACTTGTCTGTACCAACAGATTGAATTCATGACTAACTTTTATAATATATTTTCTGTTTGTTATCACCTGCTTGATACCAGACGGGGAGTGTTCTGGAACAGTGTTTAACAAAGAACTAATCAATATTTGATTATTATAAAATTCATTTTAATTTTCATCATTTCTATTGATATTCGTTACTTTTTCTCAATTTCCTAATTTTGCGTTTCGTTTTATGTTATGTACTGACCTCCGCAAGTAAAGTGGATGTATCGAACTTATTGTTTACCATGTATACAACTTCCGTTTATCAACTTTGATAGATATATTAAATTTCACACGCTTAGGCTGGCCACAATGTAAGGAGTTGTTTTTATTGTATTATATAAGCTTAATGAATAACTTAGATAAGTTTTTTATACATTTTATTGAATTATTATGATAGAATTTCCTTTGTTTACCGATGTAACGTGGCATAGCTAGGCCTACACTTTTTCATAATTCTGACTTGTTTCTTACCCCGAATGAATAGCTAACTGGCCTATACTTAACCCTTCATTGTTTATGTAATGTTCCTGACCTGTTTTGCACATTTTGATAAATTTCTGATGTTTTTTTTCTAAAAAACCCCATTTTGTCGATGTTTTCATATGTGTATGGAGCGCACTTCCTGCCAAAATGTTGACCTTTAGTAAAAAGTTACAAATCGCTTCTTGCGTGTCTATCGTTTCATTTAAATTGTTTTTTGCATTAGACAAACGTTGTCTACATTGATTCTTTTGTATTTTTTGCAGCCTTTCACCAATTGGTTTGCTCGGAAACATTTCTGAATAAACTGGTTTAAACTACACGCAGTTGTATCTTTACACGCCAGGCGTGACAAAGTCCTCTGATGAATATTTACTCCCATTGACCAAGTTTGAAAATTTAGATTTGTTGTTCATTCTAAGAGGTTGTATTCCTTTCAGATCACCTCACGTTAAAGGGGAACATTCAGTTTCCCTTTATTAACAGTCCACTGAGATAGACTTAAAATGTAAAATAAGGAGTTAATTTGTATTAACGAGTTTCTATGAAGGTATAACGTTGCCAAAATTATCGATTACTTTTCCTGCTTTAAAATAATGTCGTCATAACAAAATAAATACATCTGTCAAAGTTCTTCAAAAACCCAAGTGAATGCCACACGAATGCAGATAACATTTACACTTTGCATTATCAAGCCTTGCCAATTACCCCAAAAAATTAAATCATTCATCTAATTACGATTGGTCATTTGCCAAAATAAATGGAGTTAGGATACAGTGTATTACCATTTTTTGTAATTAAATAGTCCCCCAGCCCTCCGGTCAACGATACAATTCCTAATATCCTTACCGTAAAAACCTTCTTTCCCTATGAGAAGTCCCATCATAGACTGCTATACTCTCCTATCGGTAGTTGATACGAGTTGATACGAGACTGAATCAAACCATAATTATAATTTAATAGAATGCTATATATTTAATATATACAATTACAACAAGATTTGCATATTCAAATTTTCATTGATGAGCTCATCGATTGGATTTATTGGTTCTCTAAATGGTTGGTTAGTCCGAATATTCTGATTTGTAGTCCGACAGCGTCTGTGTTTGATTTAGATGAAAAAGTAAACAAATGTTTTATTATGTATAACTATCAGTCATTATCATGTATTTTTATTTATCATTTTGAATACATTTTGTCAGTGTATAAAAATATTAGGCTTTAGAATAGGGTGGGTCTTATTTTACTTCAGATCTATCTGTGACAATATACCTAATGAAAACTGAGTAGAAAATAGGAACATGACCTTGATTTTTTATAAAAGTGAACTATATTTAAAGATGTCGACAAATAAATAAAAAAAAAAACACCGAAAAGTTCAAGGGGGAGGGGACGGGTCCCCAACAACCATCTCCCTATATCCATCCCCATGTTTGTTATCGTTGAACCAAAAACATTGATCAATTTCAGAAGATGGGACTGATGTTCACTTTATCAAAATAGCTTACTTAAATGTTTAAAAACGACAACGAAAGATCCCAACCGTAAAACAACTCCATGTTGGTAATACATTGGTGGCAGCTAAAGCGGTGGTTCCCAACTTTAGGGCCCTGGGGCTTGAGGAAGTGTATAATTTTTCACACGCCCAAATTTGTTCAAACTCGCTCTATACAGTAAGTAGTTATGTATGATCAAAAGCATGATGATGATGATGATATCCTATGCTCATTGGCCCAAAACAGCAACCCAAACTCGTTTCGGTTTTGACCAGATTTTTTTCCCAGAATTTTGTTTCCTCACCAGCAGGCCCTGAGAAATTAATTCGAAAATTATATCGGTGTGTTTGTTACATCTGTGTAAATAATCTCTGATTTAAACATTCCTACTTTGGAAATTAACAGTGGTCCGTGGCTCTGGGATTACTGTGAATTTGGGCCACGGTTCGAAAAAGGTTGAGAACCACTGAGCTAACGCCTTGGTCACATCATACGGTCACGCACGTCCTTGATCGTAGTGGAGGATGACCGTAGTGCACCCTGAAGGTTGAAGTAGTTTGAAGTAGGGTAAAGTAGGTATATATAGGTACAAAGTAGGTAACAAATTACCAATTTTTTAAAAAGTTACAACAGTGTGAACCACGTGTTAATACAGCTAAGTACATGTCGATAGAACTACGATCGAGATGATACCTTCGGATTGTTCAACCCGGTTCCCCCTTGTCAGTGATGCAGGTTGGAGTGGCTGACAAGGAAAAAATCATGTAATTCTAATATTAAGAGCATAATAAATCTTGATTATGTTTGTTTGCGTAATAAAGATATCATATTCATAAAATAGAGAAATATTTATAGGGAGATACTATAAATATCATTTTGAATCATACATGCATGAGGTTTCGTCATGTCAAACAGACTGGCCATCAAATACCAAATACAGGCGTTACGTTACATGATAATAAGATAAAATGTTAACTTTATTTCCAGCAGTAAATCAGCAGTAAATACCCAGGACATCATAACACCAACATGTTTATTTGAAAACCAGTGTTAAAGGGATATGCACCCCATCCATTTAACCAATCACATCTTAGTTTCAGAATAAATAGAATATTTAAGCTAAACATTAAATATTGTTCCCAGCTCACTGTCTCTGTCAACAATAATTGAGCCTCCAAATCTATATCCATAATTATTCCCGTTTGAAAATGAATTTTATGCATTAAAAAGGATATTACATATGGAAATGTAAAGAGATTCGCACAGATTTTGTGATTTTCGTGTAATTCAAGTACTTATGGTGTAAATTGACATAACTCCAAGTCCCAAATCAATCCCCAAATATACCGAGCATTCCCCTTGAAACAAAAGATGAAAACATATTGCCACCTGATGAAATATCACAACCGATAATGAATGACAATTAATTGTAAGTTTTATGAAAAGTCTCATTATTTGCTAATTTCAGATCCTCTGTAATCAACACAAAGCATATCACACAAAGCTTCCAAAGTATCCCTCATTTCGCACTACATAGGGTTGTACATCAGCTTGAATCGGGTGGAATTTAATTGACTCATTGGAATTGAAAAGATCATTTTGATTTTCAAATTATGCCCATGCCTTAGGCTACTTTTGGTTTACTTTAAATAAATCGCAATGCAGTGGCGTAGCTATAGGGGGGTCCAAGGGGGCCAATGAGCCGACCGGCCGCAGGCATAAACATAAACAAAATATAGCTTCAAATAGTCTTCCTGCAGTGTGTCAAATAGCTAAAACCACAGAGCTTCCGGGGACTTCGCCTCCTGGACCCCACCCGTTATTCACTCCGCTCGCAATGTCAATATATTCTGTCGGTTCATCTTCACCGTTGCACCCCCAGTTTCGAAAACGTGGCTACGCCACTGTTGAAATGGACTTGATGGCAACGTTCTACTTTTCAATATTTCAAAAGGCTATATTGCATTTCCTATGAAATGCAGAGAATGAAGACGCTGTGATTAAACATTAGTACATGAAATGAAATGGAGTTTTACGACCTGCTTTTCTGCACCAGTATGGGCTAATTGAGGACTGCCAAACGCCATGTAGTGTGAAATTTAGCCAGGACAGCTGCATTAGCAACTGTCAATGGATCTTTAACGTGCACAGCCTGTATCACACAGGGTTTCGGTTTATTGTCCCATCCGAACGACTAGACGCTTTTTTTTTTCATGTCAGCTCCTTCGACCTGCATCAATGACAGGGGGAAACCGGGTTAAAAAAAATCCGAAGCTATCGACCCATTCCGGGATGGAATTCTGGACCTTCAGGTTAGTGAGCCACCGCGACCCTTACAGACTACTTGAAACGTGGTACTTACCTAATATATGTCTATAAAACATCTTCCGAATATAATTTATATATGAATTATGACAAAACAAGGATTGTCAAATAATATAAGATTTTCACTCTAGGTTACTAGAGTAATAACTGTCAAAGTGTAAGATTTGATTAATATCTAGAAAAAATGCATTTCACATCGTTAACTCTTCGTACGTCATATTATGAGTTCTGTGTATGACATTCCAGTTGTTATTTATTACATTTCAAAATCAATGAAATAAATGTAATAAAATAGCATGGGTTTAAACAATATTTATTCAGGCCCGTAGGAACATGGGGGGAGGGGGGCATCCAGTGGCGTGGTGGCTCCAAATTGGCTGGGGGCACAAACCCTTTTAAACGCTCCAATGAAAACTGCGCTTTTCCTGTAACTCATGGTCCCCACGATATATAAGTTCCACTATAATAACTGTTCCAAAGGACATTTGTTATGTAATAATTGTTCCATTTGGAACTTTTATTATATAACACTAGACCTAACCCTAACCCAAATATTATATGATAAGAGTTCCTGAGATCATTTATTATAATAATTTTTGTTCCACGAGGAAAATTTATTATGAGGAACAAATATACAGTCACGCCTCTAAGGTATTCTGTTCAGGTATGGATCACAAATGCATGAATGCAATGATGCCCATGTAAAACCTCTGGAGCCCTTCGACCGTGGAATACGGGAATCCTTTCATGGAAAATTTTGAAAATTAAGACTGTTGTGGGTGCGATCTAGATATATTTCAGGCACTTGCAGCCCCGATAAAAATATTCGATACTGAAACGCAAAACACAAATTGTTTAGGTTTAATAAGTAAGTGTTATCAGTAAATGAAAGATTCTGAGAGTGACATTTTTTATATCACACGGGTTTTGTTGACATTATGTTTCTTCAAGTGGATTAACTTAATAGGCTTCATCCTTGGGTGATTACAAACACTCACACCATTGTCTTCATTGTCCTTAAAGTTTTCGTTTTAACTGTAGTAAACGCGGGTTAATTCAACATTGTTCTAAAATTGAAATTAGGCTTTAGACCCCAGAAGTAAATTCAAAGAGCCAAAATAATTAATTCAGTCCGTAGGAAGACCGGAAAGACCTAATTTTGATGTACAAAAGCAATTTTACCACTTGTCATAGTGAACGCTTGTAGCGAGCGCGGACCTATGAGAGACCCTCATAGTTGTCTCCCTTGAATAGCTGTTAGCAGTGAAATGTAACATTTCGGCTCACTCCCTTCATTTATCACATTTATCACAACTTAATAGGCTTTATCCTTGGGTGATTACAAACACTCACACCAAGTCTATCAAAATCAATCAAGAAATCAACTCTCTATCGGTTCCACAAACAATTCAAGAACGAGGTCAATAATTCATAGTAAATATTGTTCAATTGCTCTTATTTTCAATAGGCTTAATCCTTGGGTGATTACAAACACTCACACCAAGACCCCCGGAAACTTCAAGGTTTTAGCTATTTGAAACAATGCAGGAAGGCTATTTGAAGCTATATTTTTGTATTTTTTTGTATGTCTATGTCTGCGCTCTGCGGTCGGTCGGCTCAACTTTACCGACGGATATCAATAACGGAGGCGGATCCAGGATTTAGTGAAGGTGGGGGGGGGGGGGTGGCTGACTCTGAAATAGAACATGCTTCAAATTGAACGGCACCGCGAGCGCCGAAGGCGCGAGCGGCAATTTAATAGAGGGTTCTGACATTATTCGGCCAAAAATAAGGGGGAGGGCCCCGAGTTGTATTGGGACTAAAAGAATAAGCTCGAAAATAATTATTATTTCTAACCGACCGACTTTTTTTCGAAGGGCTTTTGGCGCCCCCTTGCAACGTCGGCGCCCCCTGGTTTCCATTGGCTGGGGGCACCACGCCACTGGGGGCATCTGCCCCCCCCCCCCCCCCCCCCAATTATTTTGACATTAATGACTGAAGCAATAAAAAAAACATTTTTTCAAGATAAAACAAGAAGTTACTGGCATGTTGTTGGGGCCAGTAAAATCAAAATTGCCTTATATAGGCAGGAGCAGCCTTGGATTCAGCACCACCAGACTTGAGAATGAGCTTTTATACAATTTGCTCCCCCAATATGAAATTGCTTCCTACGGGCCTGTTATTCTTAATTTTGCAGACATTACAGTCCTTCTCAAATGGCGGCCCGCGACGCCTTCAACAGTGGCCCATCAAAAGTGACCTCTTCCGTTTAAACGCTCAGCTCGCTATTTTAGCTAAGCTCTAATTATTGACCCTTACATTTCATTCATAAAATACATTAGGCCCTTTACAAAAATTAATTGAGAAGGCCAGACGCTTATACTAATCCGTTACCATGTAATTTCAAACGGAAATACAAATCTAAAGTAAGAATATACAATTACATGTTTATGATATTATGATACTGGTGCATGGGGGAGAGGAGTGATATGGTTTAAGTAGGGAAAATAGGCAGTGTTCATACTACTTAATAAAAAGCTGATTAAGAGCATTCATTACCTAGCCAAGGTCGAGAGAGTCCATTAGGCTGCGTGCACATAGAAGTATACGGATTACACTACACGAAAATCGCACAAGCACGATTCCTACTATATATACTACACGTAACTCTTATATAAGTAGGAATACTTCGTTTTCGATTAGTGTCCTCTTATGTGACCAGGTATTATGAAATTACCTTGTTCGATTTTAGATATACGCGTGTCGCTCAAATCGTATATACCGTATACCCGAAAAGTATAATTCTATGTGCACGCAGCCTTAGATATCAGTTTTATGTCAAGGTATTTTACATGTATCCCACCAGTACCATAACACAGCGTTTTCTTACACCAATCATACGTTAAACACGATTTTATGCAATGATTATGTTCACATCAAAATATTCAAATTCTAAGAATAACAAAACGAATGATATTTACCTTGACGCGAAACTCGAAATCCACGCAAATACATGGCAATATATTGGTTAAAGGGATTGTAAAGTGATTTTTATGGAAGCCTGAACAGCCCAATATTAAGACTTCTTAATCCTTAATCCTTAGTTCTTAATGTTTAATTCCTATTCCTTCATTTGTAGGTCATTTTCAACATTTGTTTCACAAAATCAATATTTGTTCACAAAAATCATCATTTGTTCATCATAGCTAACTTGTCAATTTATAATTTGTTTTAAATATTTTCTACTTCTATCAAATATTAAATAATTTTTGTTTAAGTCCTTCTACAATATTTATAAACTTAAACACAAGTTCCACTTTACATTTCTCCAATAACAAATCATCAGAAACAAATCTTGCCCAACAAATCTTGCGAAACATTTCATCAAATACATTTCTTGAATATAAAAAGCGCCACCTGTCTTCAAAATAGTGTGCATTGAAATTATGACGACAAGCGGCGCTGATGGTTGTAAGGCGGACCCAAGCTAGCAAACATAGTTAGGCCTATCAGCCACAAACTAAAAGATTGCGGGCACTGGAAAAGCTGACGAAATTGGTCGTTTAAGTATTCCCAACATTGTATTTTTATGTATTTATATGTAGTTTTATGTCATTTTATGTATTTGTTTTTTTTTATGTTTGTACGCTGTCCAATCAGGGCGAACAATACAATAAATATCTATCTATCTATTTATCTATGCAGGCCCGTAGGAAGCAATTTCATATTGGGGGGGGGGGGGGGGGGGGGGGGGGGGGCAATTTGTGCAAAAACTCATTCTCAAGGATGGAGGTGCCGAATTCAAGGCTGCTCTTGCCTATTTAATGCAATTTTGATTTTACTGGACCCAGTACATATCAGTAACGTCTTGTTTTATCTTGAAATAAAAATGTTTTTTTTTATTCCTTCAGTCATTAATGTCAAAATTATTAGGGGGGGTGGGGGGGGGGGTGGAGCAGTTCCTACGGGCCTGGTAGGAGGACGTGAAATTTTAAGATTAAAATACACTCATATATGATGATACACTCATAAGACCAACAATGAAGTCAATACTTGGAAATATATATACTTTCTTATACTTGGGATTTTCTTTTGGGAAAAAATTTATGTTGTTACAACACATAGTGTCCGAAAATTTAATTTTTCAAGAAAAATGCGATAAAAACATCATTTTCGGAAGTCTGGAGGGACGGGCTACAATTTTTTTCGAGAATTCCCCGAAACGCGATTGCCTGACATATCCTAGTCAATATTTGATTCAAGATTATTTGCATAAAGTCTGAGGGATCTTGCCTAGAAATTTAAGATTATACAGGTTATCTTTCGCATGTTCAGGATTATTTATCTTAAACAAAGAGTGCCCTTGACTACTTAAATTTAAATATAGATTTTAATTAGGGAGAGGAGGCAAAAAAAAAACCAAAACCCATTTCCCCACTCCACCCTTTTTGGTCTGACAAGAAAAGAAACGTTTTTTTTTAACCCCATAAGCAATGCCACTTTTAGACCAAGCTTAATATCAATATAAGCTTAAAATTTTTCCGATTCTACTATAATGTGCAGAATTTGTGCTTTCAAACATTCTTTATTTGTTAACATTTGCATTATGTCGGTAAAAAAAAAACGGAATTCCACTTTGTTTTCTAATTTACGTTAGCATTATAGTGTTTTTCTTGAAAATTTACGTTCACGGACACCATTCCCTCTGGAGGAAATCCCTGTAAATTTCCATGAAGTGTCCGCCGTTTGTGGCTGATATATAATGTCTGCTAGCTTGGGTCCGCCTTACAACCATCAGCGCCGATTGTCGTCATAATTTCAATGTACACTATTTTGAAGACAGGTGGCGCTTTTTATATTCAAGAAATGTATTTGATGAAATGTTTCGCAAGATTTGTTGGGCAAGATTTGTTTCTGATGATTTGTTATTGGAGAAATGTAAAGTGGAACTTGTGTTTAAGTTTATAAATATTGTAGAAGGACTTAAACAAAAATTATTTAATATTTGATAGAAGTAGAAAATATTTAAAACAAATTATAACTTGACAAGTTAGCTATGATGAACAAATGATGATTTTTGTGAACAAATATTGATTTTGTGAAACAAATGTTGAAAATGACCTACAAATGAAGGAATAGGAATTAAGCATTAAGAACTAAGGATTAAGGATTAAGAAGTCTTAATATTGGGCTGTTCTGGCTTCCATAGATTTTACTGACGTTGTATATATATGTATCGAGGACATTGATAGCATCAATTTGCGCCATTCTAATTTCCATTCCGACGTCTGTGGTTCTTGCAATACCACTAAAACTAATGCGTTTTATGGCGTCACTGACAGTGATCTACCGGAAGCAATTATTAATATCAATGCAGATCATAAACGCGTTAGTTTTAGTGGAATTGCAAGAACCACAGACGTCGGAATGGAAATTGGAATGGCGCAAACTGATGCTATCAGTGTCCCCGATACACATACAAAGTTTAGAAAACTTTACAACCCCTTTAAAGCTTTCCATAATTATGAACATTTCAATTTAGGAAATATCTTAATGAGAAGTAATATCAGATGTCTAGGTGTAACAACAATGAATGTATGTGTACCAAATACATCTGCCACTCTGCCCGAATGACTCTATATCAAATATCTCTGTCATACTGCCCGAATGTCTCTATATCAAATATAACTGCCATACTGCCCGAATGTCTCTATATCAAATATAACTGCCATACTGCCCGAATGTCTCTATATCAAATATAACTGTCATACTGCCCGAATGTCTCTGTATCAAATATCTCTGTCAAACTGTCCGAATGTCTGTATATCAAATATCTCTGTCATACTGCCCGAATGTCTGTATATCAAATATAACTGCCATACTGCCCGAATGTCTCTATATCAAATATCTCTGTCATACTGCCCGAATGTCTCTATATCAAATATCTCTGTCATACTGCCCGAATGTCTGTATACCAAATATCTCTGTCATACTGCCCGAATGTCTGTATATCAAATATCTCTGTCATACTGTCCGAATGTCTCTATATCAAATATCACTGTCATACTGTCCGAATGTTTGTATATCAAATATCTCTGTCATACTGTCCGAATGTCTCTATACCAAATATCTCTGTCATACTGTCCGAATGTCTCTATACCAAATATCTCTGTCATACTGTCCGAATGTCTCTATTCCAAATATCACTGTCATACTGTCCGAATGTTTGTATATCAAATATCACTGTCAAACTGCCCGAATGTCTCTATATCAAATATCTCTGTCATACTGCCGGAATGTCTCTATATCAAATATCTCTGTCATACTGCCCGAATGTCTGTATATCAAATATCACTGTCATACTGCCCGAATGTCTCTATATCAAATATCTCTGTCATACTGCCCGAATGTCTCTATATCAAATATCTCTGTCATACTGCCCGAATGTCTGTATACCAAATATCTCTGTCATACTGCCCGAATGTCTGTATATCAAATATCTCTGTCATACTGTCCGAATGTCTCTATATCAAATATCACTGTCATACTGTCCGAATGTTTGTATATCAAATATCTCTGTCATACTGTCCGAATGTCTCTATACCAAATATCTCTGTCATACTGTCCGAATGTCTCTATACCAAATATCTCTGTCATACTGTCCGAATGTCTCTATTCCAAATATCACTGTCATACTGTCCGAATGTTTGTATATCAAATATCACTGTCAAACTGCCCGAATGTCTCTATATCAAATATCTCTGTCATACTGCCGGAATGTCTCTATATCAAATATCTCTGTCATACTGCCCGAATGTCTGTATATCAAATATCACTGTCATACTGCCCGAATGTCTGTATATCAAATATCTGTCATACTGCCCGAATGTCTGTATATCAAATATCTCTGTCATACTGCCAATATGTCTGTATATCAAATATCTCTGTCATACTGCCCGAATGTCTGTATATCAAATATCTCTGCCATACTATCCGAATGTCTGTATATCAGATATCTCTGTCATACTGCCCGAATGTCTGTATATTAAATATCTCTGTCATACTACCCGAATGTCTGTATATCAAACATCTCTGTCATACTGCCCGAATGTCTCTATATCAAATACCTCTGTCATACTGCCCGAATGTCTGTATATCAAATATCTCTGTCATACTGCCCGAATGTCTGTATATCAAATATCTGTCATAATGCCCGAATGTCTCTATATCAAATATCACTGTCATACTGCCCGAATGTCTCTATATCAAATATCTCTGTCATACTGCCCGAATGTCTCTATATCAAATATCACTGTCATACTGCCCGAATGTCTCTATATCAAATATCTCTGTCATACTGCCCGAATGTCTGTATATCAAATATCTCTGTCACAATGCCCGAATGTCTCTATATCAAATATCACTGTCTAGTAATACAAAACACCGTCGTCTCTGCAGGTCGATTTGGCATAGTCGTTGCAAATCTAAACGGATAATTTGACATTTGTCCGATTTATCCGCATGGAAAGATAACTGTATCTGGGAGTTAAATTCGAAAACGTGGCGTGAAATTTAGTAAGGAGTATTATTGCAATAATCTGATCTATTTGTAAGCAATTATTAAGTTTTAAAAGAATCAGTTAATAGGCCTACTTTGTTTTACCAATGATTTGCCGAACAGCTGATGTTTCTGTTGAAGTCTCTAGTTTCATTTTGCTGTTCAGAAAGTTCATAAAAAGAGGTTCTGTTTTATCAAATCCACTGTTATATACGGTGTTATCAACTGTGCGAGAGTTTAAAGTTTAAAGAGCGAATTGTTATGGGGCCATATAAAAAAGACGCTTGAGTTTGAGAATGTCGTATTGACAACTATGATGAAGGTGGGATGATGGAAAAACTGGATTCATAAAGTTTAACGTGATGAATGCCTGATATTGGTAGTTGATAGCGCTCGCCTCTTAAAAACGGTTTGGTGTTAATAAACCTCATGCAAATTTTGAAAATTAGGGCACATTTCCTTGCATCTAAGGCCTTTTTGGACAGAATTTTCGTCGACAGAGCTTTTTTCCCAATAAAATTTGGAAGATTAAAGTTGATTTCCTTGCATTTCAGACCTTTCTGGACTTCTTTCTCATTAAATAATTTTTAGCTACCGATTGATATTTTTTCATCGGCTGAATTTTCGATTGTCCGAATGCAGCTGCCTACTTTGCCTAATGGATAATACACCTCTGAAACAGTCCCAAGTTGAGCAAAATATGTTGTAAAACGGGGAAAACGTAAATCCTCAGATATCTCTTATGTCAAAAAGCACGGAAAATGTCATGGTCACGTATCTTTGACTTAGAAAAGGTCATGGTCATTTTATATAAACCTTCAAAGTTTAAAGGAAATGTCTGCTATTTTCATATGAGATAAAAAATGTTGACAATAATAAGTGAACAAATTTCTTAAATATAAAATTTATTGCTCTTGTTCTTGTTCTTGTAAATAAGTTCAGGTTTTAATCTTTAACTATTTAGAAGGCACAATTCTGGAAACTAGAAATATCTTGTATATATTGTGTTGATTCATTTTTTTTTTTATTCTAGTGGGACTTCAAAACACAAAATGAGTAAAGAGGGTGAAGGCGGAAATAACATGAATGGCGACCATTCCAACCAGGAACCTTCTTATGAATCAACAGGGAAGTTCCGGAAAGAAAAAAAAGATGGCAAATTTTTGGAAGGAGTGCGTGGAATTAATATAGTCCGCAATCAACCTAAATTAGGTCAAATACAACGAAAATGTCAGGAAATAGCTGGATGGAAGGCAGACGGGTTTCCAGGGTCGGCACCAGTTTCTATGGACATTCGAAACCAAAATTTTCTCCGTCAAAAACCATATAAAGTGAGTTTGAAGGCAGATGGAACGCGATATATGACATTGATTGATGGGAGGGGCGAAGTGTACATGATTGACAGGGACAATACAGTTTTCCAAGTGGCTAATATTGATTTTCCAAAACGCAAAGATTTATCTGCCCATATACGAGATACCTTCGTAGACGGGGAAATGGTATTAGATGCAATGGTGGGACGAACAGTGTTAAAATATCTTATTTATGACATTCTGCAATTCGAAGGACAGGAAGTAGGGAAAACTGATTTTGATCGAAGATTATTGTGTATTCAAAAAGAAATAATAGGTCCTCGTGATGCTAAAAGCCAACAAGGAATGCTTGATAAAAGCACAGAATCCTTTAGTGTAGTTGGTATGCCATTCTTTGATATTGAAATGTCCCAAAATCTTTTAGAAGGTAAATTTTCGAAAGAGGTTAGCCATGAAGTAGATGGACTTATTTTCCAACCAGCATCTGATCCTTACAAAGCTGGTCGTTGTGATGATGTGTTAAAATGGAAACCCCCAGAATTGAATTCAGTAGATTTCAGACTGAAGATTGTGAAGGAGAATAAAGTTGGATGTTTACCTGAAACGAAAGGGTATTTATTTGTTAGTGGTTGGGAACCAGCCTTTGGAGAAATTAAGGTGGGTGTTGATTTAAAGAAGAAATTTCTTGGAACCTTTAAAAGTCGCTATAATAAGCGCACCAGGGACACTTTGGCCTATATAGCTTATAGTTCTTCATTCCCATTTGACGTTTGATCCCAGTGATCAGAGGAAGCTCAACCAGATAGGAAATAATCACTCAATCCAAATAATTTTTAAGATCTGATCAGGTTTTTCTATAAGCTTAATATAAATAGGCTTTAGATGCCCTGAAAGAAATAGAAATGATGTATAGAAAACACTAATATACACAAAGACTTGTTTGAAAAACTTATTAATCGATGCATTGGACACAAAACACAAAGCAAAAGAAAGAAACAATTGTAACTTGGCCAAATCTCTCCCGAATTAATCATGGCCATTTACAGCTTAGTTGACTGGAAAAATGAGCAAAGATGGTTTATCACACTTCCAAACGCTGACAGAGATTAGAGCCCATTATTTTACCGGTTTCCGTCTAATGTAAATCTGTATTCAATATATTCCAGGTAAATAAAAAATTACGGCAGTTAGACAATAAAATAATAGAATGTATGTGGGATGGAAGATATTGGAAATACATGAGACAAAGAACTGACAAGTCCTTTCCTAATAATATAAATACAGCTAAAGAAGTTGTGGAAAGTATAAGAAACCCTGTCACAAAGGACATTCTCTTTCAAACTATCAACAATGAGCGATGGACACCCAATGCCGTCGACCAGGAACGACCTGGTGATAATAATCTAATACCACCACAGCATTAAAGTCTCGACACGCTTTGAATAAATACTGATGCATCAGCGACACGTTGACGACTCTATTTTGGGAGGAATTTAACTATATTATCATTATACCGACCGAGCATCATCAGCATTGGCATCGTGTTCCTTCAGCAATGTTATAGACATTGACAAATGAAATGAAATGATAACCGTTGCTAAAGGAACATGTATTCATCGAACAGAGTTATATTACTATGGTATCGACCAATATTTCAGTTATTAGACGATCGAGTCAAATTTGCCGTAGCCAGATAACGGAACAATTTGTTCTGCGACAAGTTTACGTCATTGTTTTTGTACACTACGCATACAGCAATCTAAAGAATGATAATTTTAAGACAAAGGTGCAATAAAAAGTCAAGAAATGTAAATCATCTAGTCTAAGTTATTACTGTTTATTTTAAACCTGTCAATGTTTTTATTGTGACAGTTATTAAATGCATGCATTTTAAAAACTCGGTGTAATTTTTCATCAGGTACGTTTTACCCGTTAACCACCATACTCTAAAAAGCAACTAATTAGAAAGGCGATGAAAAATAAAATAAATTCAGTTTAATGACCGACGGAAAATTCCATGCGGTGTGCATTGAGGTTAATTTGCATGCACGGCCTGTAGCACATGGGTATTCGGCAAATGTGTTTCTACGGGGCTTTTGCCTCCCTAGTTTCAATTTGTTTTACCAATGAGTTCTTTGAGCAGGGAATAGTGTAACGCGCTAGCGTCTTTACATACATATAAAATTCATATTTTAACAAAACATTTAATAAATACAGCCTTTTAAATAAATGAAATTAAACAAGTCCACAACTTCTTTCTTAGTTATTCAAATTCAGTATCATCTTTATCACAAAACTTCTTCCTAAAACCAGTATAGCCTTCTATAGTTGTCTACACTCAAAATTAGAGAAAGTCACAAGGAAAACTGGAAGTTATAGAAAAGTAACATCAGTACAGAGACAAGGTTGATGCTACATGTTTTTTAATTAGAATATTTAACAGGCTGTATTTAATTTGATGAAGGATTTTACTTGGATCTGAAACAAAAGATAGTTTAATCAATAGCTATATTTTAAGTAGGTTTATTGGAAAAGGTTCTAGCTACGGACATTCGTGAAGTTATTGAACGTCACTCGGCCATTAACCTATACATAAATCTCCAAACCTTATATTCCCATAGACCCGAAGACATTGCCAGACAAACGACAAGCAATTGAATATTTGTGGTCAGGGGGTATCTTCAGTTATTCTGATTATTGCAATGTTCTGTGAATGTTCCGTTTCAGATGTTTGGCACAAAATTAGATGAATTGCATAACCCTGTCAATTCAAATACACGACACAGTATGCTCATTTAAACATGGTACCTTTTCACCCTATTTCAAAAGACCAGATTTTATCTACCGGATGTTAAATTACTGACCTAGCCCTCATCCTTCGTCTTTTACGCTTCAACCTCCTCATACGTTTCTTCTTCCACTGAAATAAAAACATGAACAATCTGAATCATAAGAAACCAAGAGGTTAGAAATCCAAACATGAGGCGAAGTGGTAATATAAGATTTCGGCGAGTCTCAATAAAATGTATAATAAATACAGTCACAAATTGGTGTATCTCAATCGTGATATGTACAACAACATGGATAAATTCTAAATGACGTGGGTGGATGGGGCGAGATTTGGAATAAGGTGAATTGGGAATAGCATAACTTTTTATCTGCAACGAGCGGGAAATGTTGTGAAATGGGTGGGTACTAACGGCAATGCTCGTCTACGGTTATCCTCAATTGGCCAGAAATATTGGCCAAAAAGTTGGCTTCATATTTTTGTCTATTAATAATTTGTTGTTGTACAGTCCTGAGTAGTCAGATAAAACCTGCCGTTGAGGGGTCAACGTCAGGCTGCCATGCTCTATCGTTTCATTACGGAAATTCAAATCCTTTATTAAGTCCCTGTGTCCTTCAAACTCGGCACATCTCGATACATTTTCATAAAATAATAATTAAAAATGTAAATTAAATGATCTCCTAGCTCAATTAATACCTTTTATTTTGATCGAAAGTTTCCAAGCGAGAATTCTATCAGTGATGGCTGCCATAAAGGCGGAGCTTACAGGTTGTGAGCGAGTTATCTCTGGTTAAACATGTAAACTCCGCCCACATCCGCCAACAGTTAAAAAACAAAAATGGCGGTCCAAGTCGATCTGGGACTGCTTCAAATTTTGTTTCGGCGTAAGACGGCACTTTTGAGAGTTTCTTGTGAAGTTTTTGTATTCCATCGATAAGAAAATTCTTCGAAATTTCCGAAAAACGTAAATTTATAAAGGTAGGCCAATTCGTTAAGACCCGAGAGTCGTTCAAACGCCGGGGACCCTGGTATCCGGACAACCGCTATGGGATTTAATAGGCCGGATCCCCAACTAAGTCCTGAGGTGAATTTCGGAGAATTTTTTAATCTCGCTCTCAATAAGTAGGGAAATGATTGAAGAGAACTGTACTAAATGAATAGTGAACACTTCTATGTGACACGTTATAGTGTCCTGGCAAACAAATTTTCAAACGTAAATTAATCTCACCTTAGCTCTCATCTTTATTTATAAATGATGTACAACTAGAATCAATCTACAAATATAATTATATAGATATCATTCAATTCAATTCAATACAAAGCTTGTAACGATGTCGCTGATAGAAAGTGTGAAAGTCAACACGTGCTTACGCGTTCAAGGACAAGCGGAAACAGGATTTGTCACGTGACTGTTTCTTACCTCTTTGGTCGTATTCACAACTACGTTCTTGACAACACGAGAGCAGTTGACTAGAGTGTTCAGTTACGAACGCCCAAGATCATCTAAGAACAAAACAAAGATGGCCATACTTTCATTTCTTCTACATTTGCCGCAATTTGTATTCACATTTTTTGTACTCCACTCTCGGCGAAATGGGGAGTGACAAGAACGACTTTCACAAGTTCGTTCTTTCCGTTCGAAACCCCGTTCTTCTGTTCTACAAAATCTCGAGTTCTCCAGAACGTAGTTGCGTATACAAGACCTATAATTTGTCTTAAAGAACTAGTCGGATTTTTTTCATTAACAAAAAGTTTACAAACAGAGCATAAAACTCTAGGTCCATTCATTCATCTTACATGGGGTTCTAAGTAACTATCTGCTATTGTGCCGATTGGTCGATTTGGCATAGTTGATGTAAGATAATTGGACGATTTGACAACAGACCGATTTGTGTCACAAGAAAAGATAACTCTTTCTGAAAATGACCGGAAGTTGAATCACTGTGTTTAAAATTGTGAAATATTGCTAAAATCTGTTCCATTTGTAAGCAATATTATCAAAATTTAGAAAAAATTGAACGATATTCCTTATCTATAATGGTAAAGTGTAAAGCAGTTCATTTCGATAACATGAAATATTTATAGTTTCGGAATAGCCAAACACTAACCATTTAAATTCAAATAATCAGTAATCACATTACATTGAAATTTGAAAACGACAATCTACAATTTGAATTCACATTTCCATTTCCCTACTTGACTTCCCCTTCCCCTTCACAGGCTCTTGTGTTCTACAGTATAGAGAGTCAACTATTGAAGACACAAGAGCCTGTGTTCCCTCTCCTCTCATTCCCAGTACCGTACATAAGCTTATATATTCGAAGTGTATAAAAAACCGGATCCGGTTCCCGACTGGTTGGCTAATTTTATCACGTGGCTAAATATCCGGTTCCCGACATGTCTATTTTTAGGGTTTGGGTTAGGGTTAGGGTGAGGATTAGCCAATCAGAAACGATATCCGGCTCTGTAGTATTTTACCGTCGGTTACCGAATCCGGTTCTTTATCCACTGCCTTATATATTATAATTTTTTACAGAAAATAACTAAGGTTTCGGAAGCAAGCTAATCCCGCACCTGGTTCTAATTGAACAGCCACTCTTCTACTCTCTCTGGCCACATTATTTATTGTCTGAATTGTATTTTTTCTCTCATGTCACAAATGGCTAATTCCATGCAAATGTTCCACATTTCCACAAAAATGAAATGATTAGGAAATTGGAAAAAAACAGGTTTTATTTTTCAGAAACATGTTGAAATCATATAATTTGAAAAAATATTTTGACTGTCTCATGTTATTATCAAAATATGAGGAGTGAAAGTTAATGGTTGTGATTTTTTTAGTTTAACACAATTTACCTGGTATAATCAAATTGTTCTGTAATACTAACTTGTAGATAGAATTAAATTATAATATGTGATGTTTGTATCACATAGTCCCATTATCATCTTAATATAACATATGATTTTATAGAAAAAAATTCAAAACAGTTATAAAGCCTATAATCTTCGCTAAAAAATATTGTCCCGTCTGTCACAGAATTTGTGGAAAAGTTTATATATGAATACAATGGTGTAATGTTTAGCATTTAAATACAGTTGGCTATCTCTAATATATATACCTAATTCAAGATATGTAGTTTAAAAAATCTGGCCTTTTTAAAACAAATGTGAAAATTGGATTTGAAATGTGTCCGTCTGTCACAAAATGTCCTGTCTGTCACAAATGTCCCGTCTGTCACAAACATTTCATTTGGAAATTTTTTAAAATCCACATGTTTAGATTATCTTAGGCTGAGTTTTAGCCAAAATTGAGTAGTATCTCACACATATTTCAATCAAAAAGATTTTAATTAAAGTTATTCATTCAACAAATCAAAGTGCAAAATTACAATTTTTGGTACTGGTACAACAGGAAGTGAAATTTTGGCAAACCTTGCAGAAGGTCACAATGTAAATGAAATTTCAAAAGATGAGTTTGAAATTGGCTCTTTGGTAGTCGTAAAATATGAGGAACAAAATTTTCATGGATTGACAATTGATATTAGCAAACAATGACCATCAAATTAAGTGCTCACGATTTTCATGTAAATGTGTAGCATATAAAGTTTGAACCAGAAAAATATGCTATATTTGGTACTCACATTCACAAATTGTGTGTCTAATGGAACATATTCCCACACTTATCAATTCATGGGGCCTATACAAAATATAAATTAAATTGTACTTAATATATTTTTCTTGTCCAAGTTTGTCCCGTCTGTCACAAAATTTTTGTCCCGTCTGTCACACACACAAACTATCCTAGAAAATTATATTTTCAGCTAAATACATTCATTTTTGTCCCAGGTATTGCTTGAATAATAGTTAACGTGGCATCATGTAAACAAATTAGTTTAATTTTCAATTGAGATAGATTTTGTCCCTTGAATAAGACCTTTGATAAATGGATGTAAATTAATGTCCTGTCTGTCACGCTCATTGTTTGGATAATAATATTTAGAGATCTTTATACTGAGATAATTGTTATAGTTTATCAATTAATATATGTATTTTGCCATGCAATAGCATAATTCAATCTTCTTGGTACCTAATTATCTGTTAATGAATGGACTTTAAACATTACATGGTCAGCTTTTTTGTCCCGTCTGTCACGCTGGAATTAGCCAAATATGATTGACAATTGTATGTCATGTGTCTTTTAACGCATTCATTTTTAGATTACATGCTAATTACAAAAGTAAACCTGTGCCCAAAATTGCTGCTTCAAATTCGAAAAAAGTAAAATAAGATGTAGCATATACCGGTAATGCTTCTTAAGCACTGCAGGGCCAAATATGTCAACAACTTCAAAGGTACTGCACCTACATCTACACTCTACAGTTTACATTTTCTTATAGTTTAAGTCTTTTCTGATACCCGATGTCTTGATAAAAAACATTAGGGCCTTCAAGCATGACATTTCCGTCCATCAAAAATCATGTCCCACGCTTGTCTCTCTTATATATATTATCTTGCCAGCATAACTGGTATAGTATTTTTTAAAATGGGGTTTTTCTGAAGATTGTAAGTATGACCATTTAATTGATGTAATATTTAGCCATTGCAAAATGACCTTTTGTCAGACTGTCTAAAATGTAATACATTTTTTTCTCCAGGTTATAATTTGGTGAACTGAGAATATTCTGAATGTGATTGTTTGATAATATTGTTGCGGTTTATTAAATTTGACTTGAAACACAGAAAATGAGTAAGAAAGAAAGATGGGAGAAGATCCCACCACGATGGCTACATTGTCCAAGAAAGGGTCAAGTCATCGAGGACACCTTCATCCCTTTTAAAACACCCTTAGATGACAAATACAAAGATCAGATCCCTGATGAATGCCTTTTTGATGTGGATATGTTATTCGCCTCTGTAAAACTTTATAAAAAGAAGCTAGGTCTCTTTATAGATTTAACAAACACCAATAGATTTTATGATAGTAAAAAGGTTGAAGAACTAGAATGTAAATTTGTGAAATTGTGTTGTAAAGGACGAGTAGAAACACCCACAAAGGAACAAACTGAGGCATTTATAAATTTGTGTGCACGTTTTAAAAATCAAAAGCCATTAGAACTAATAGGAGTCCATTGTACCCATGGTTTTAATAGGACTGGCTTTCTGATTGTAGCTTATTTAGTAGAAAGGTTTGACTGGAGTGTTGAAGCTGCTGTTAGAGCCTTCGCTGATATTCGACCACCTGGAATTTATAAACAAGAATATCTAGATGAACTATTTGGTCGCTATGGTGATATAGATGACACACCTGCAGCCCCAGCACTTCCTGATTGGTGTACAGAAGCAGACGACAGTGTGGATGACGATGGAAATTCCATGAATGACGGCAATTCCAGTCAAGGACCTAAAAATGGATCAGCTGGGAAATTCAGGAAAGAATTTGTAAAGAAAGATGCCAAGTTTATGGAAGGGGTTCCGGGAGTGAATATAGTCACCAATCAACCAAAATTAAGTCAAATACAACGGAAATGTCAGGAATTTGCTGGATGGAAGAAAAATGGCTTCCCTGGTTCTCAACCTGTTTCTATGGATATTCAAAATCTCAATTTCCTCCGTCAAAAACCATATAAAGTGAGTTGGAAAGCAGATGGAACGCGATATATGACATTGATTGATGGGAGGGGCGAAGTGTACATGATTGACAGGGACAATGCAGTATTTCAAGTGGCTAATATTGATTTTCCAAAACGTAAAGATTTATCTGCCCATATACGAGATACCTTCGTAGACGGGGAAATGATACTAGATATGGTCGAGGGAAAACCTGTTCCACGTTATCTTATTTATGATATTCTGCGATTCGAAGGACAGGAAGTGGGGAAAACTGATTTTGATCGAAGATTATTGTGTATTCAAAAAGAAATAATAGGTCCACGTCATGCCAAAATTCAACAAGGAATGCTTGATAAAAACACAGAATCCTTTAGTGTGCGTAGTAAACCTTTCTGGGACGTCACAATTTCCCAAAAACTTTTAGAAGGTAAATTTTCGAAAGAGGTTAGTCATGAAGTAGATGGACTTATTTTCCAACCAGCATCTGATCCTTACAAAGCTGGTCGTTGTGACGACGTGTTAAAATGGAAACCCCCAGAATTGAATTCAGTAGATTTTAGACTGAAGATTGTGAAGGAGAATAAAGTTGGATGTTTGCCCGAAACGAAAGGGTATTTATTTGTTGGTGGTCTGGAACCAGCCTTTGGAGAAATTAAGGTGGGTGTTGATGTTAACTTTTCCAAAGGATTCAAATAAGGCTTTTGTATATCTGAATAGCTTTCACCATTCCATGTTAGGCCAATATCTGGCCCAGTTAAAAAAAAAAAAACTACCCATAATTTGCACATATAATCATTGTAAAAAAACATTCAAAATAATAATTTTAAATTTTTCTAAGTTTTGAAGGAATTGCAAGAACCACAGACCTCTGACTGAAAATTGGATTGGTGCAAAATGATTCTTGTTGTGTCTATGATAACACATACAAAACTTAGAAAAACTCTTTACCATTCCTTTAACCCTTTGAACCCTGACGTTATTTTGGATAAAACGTCATATAGCCTGAGCAATATTACTTAAAGTGAATTATGTTAACATTGTATGATGTCACTTGACAACCCCCGGTTTACCGGCTTGTCGGGTACGGTATATATAACGTAAGGATAAACTGGTGTATTGGCCTCTCGTGTTGAAAGGGTTAACTGTTCGTCTAATGTAAATCTGTATTCAATATATTTCAGGTTAATAAAGAATTACGGCAGTTAGACAATAAAATAATAGAATGTATGTGGGATGGAAGATATTGGAAATACATGAGACAAAGAACTGACAAGTCCTTTCCTAACAGTTTTAATACAGCTAAAGGTGTTTGTGGAAGTATAAGAAACCCTGTCACAAAGGATATTCTCTTCCAAACTATCAATAATGAGCGATGGACACCTAATGCTCACGGTCAGAAACGACCTGGTGATAATAATCTAATGCCACCGCCACCAGCTAAAGTATCAAGGCACTAAATATTCAACCATTTTAATTCACTTTTCAACCAAATAGCATTGGCTAGTGGTTCACTTATTCATTAAAAGTTTTTTAATTATCTGACATTGACTGACTTAGTTAGCTCAGTGTATACATTCTTGGCTATGCATATTACTTCAGAGTAAATACTTTTAATATGATTAAGCCCAGATCATAATGTTTTGTGGCATGTTTTTCTTCTTGTGGTTGACTGCATTTTACTATGCACATTCAGTTCTGCATGTAAATCAGATTGATTCAGTTTGTAAAATCTGTTAAACAGAAGAAGCAAATGTGCACAATTCTCTTCTTGAAAATGTAAGAAAGTGAATAACCAAAAACAGCTTTCCCAACTTTGATTCATAAAGGTCTTAATGGTTCAATTAGCTGTTGTAACACCCCTGAAAACTATAATGTATAGGTACCCATGATGCAATCTAATTAAGATAAGATTACATTGCGTTTCTTTTCTTTTTTTCTGTCTCATTATAATCTGACAAGATTTATAAGGCGAGTGTGTTCTGGTGACGACATAATCTATTTATAGCATGCACCAATCAGAACAATGTTTACAAGCGTGTTTCAAATTACATAATATGGAATTCAGTGTTATACTTTCTGTTTCGTTCTCCCTTAATGCTTAGACATACGAACTGCAAGCCACTTTCTGATTGGCTGAAATTGATTTTACCAGAACACACACACCTTATAAATCTTCTTAGATTACAATGAGACCAAAAAAACCCCCCAACAAACCGAAACAAAATTTAATCTTATTTTAATTAGATGAACCCAAGATGGTACAGCTTTGATAGGTGCTTGGTTTATAAAGCAACACAATACATACCCGTAGCCAGGGGGGGTTCGGGGGGTTCGTACGAACCCCCCCTTAAAAACAAATCAGCACTGTTAAAGTAAACGTTCTGTTTGAATTGTGACTGTTAAAGTTGTGTTTGATGGCTATGTGAGTCCATATACCCCCCCCTTGGAAATTCCTGGCTACGGGCCTGCAATATGTATTATATTATTATTGACCTTTGATAAAAACCAGTTGATCTGTCTGTGTATTGTTTTGGAGTGAATATATATATTATACATATACTTGAAAACCATTAACTTGTTTTTATTGTCCTGCAATTGTTTGTGAACGTCTAAACTGGTTTCATTTGGACTTTTTAAGACCTGGGATTTCAATTGATTTTCAAGTTCCCATTACATGAGAAAATAATCATCCAATTTCAATTTTCAAAGCATAATAAAGTCTCTCTTTTTAAATTGTGGCATAGGTATAAAAAGTCGTTGCAGGCTGTGGACACCTCAATAAATATTCACCCAAATAATACAAAATATAACATTTTTTTCAGACCTCTAGCTCAGTTTGCCCTCAGGAAAATGTCCCCGTCTGAGACTTGTCCTCCCAAGTTGAAAACCCAGACGCTAAGAGTTATTTCCTGATGAGCATACTAGTTAATATGTTTCTTCATCATACACGATCTTGACATTAGAGATAAGAATAAGACATATTTTAAAATATAATTTAATGATCCAGTAGTCTTGTTGTTCTTGTTACAAGTATACAAACTTTAATATATACTATATAAATTACTGCTTTGATAGTTAAATAATACAAAGTCTTAAATAGCACCTTGATCAATTCAAGCAATGTGAGTCGGTGTATCGTAGACTGGAAGCAGACTGATTTGCAGACTTTTGGCTGTTGAAATTGTAAGACCAAAAACTTCAGAGAATGTTTAATCGAGATATTTCAAGATAATCAATCTTGAGTTTTCCAGGAATGACTTCAGTCTAACTTTGGTATCCATCTTGTTCAGGGCGGGTGTTCTTTTTTCTGAGCAAAAAACTGAAAAATATAACATAGCATTTGATAACAATATTATAAATACATAAGCCCGTCCTCATTAGCCCATACAGGTGCAGTGTTTCTGGCAGAAGTCATCAAAAACATGCAATTTTGAAACATGACAAAGTCGCAGCATTTTGCATATTTGCTGACAGTGGGCATATCCACCCAGACAATACACAATATTACAATTTTTTTTTAGATTTAAAGCTCAGTTTTTGTCCCCGGGAAAATGTCCAAATGTCCCTCGTTAGGGACACGTCACCCAAGTTGAAACCCAGGTTTTAAATCACAAATATCTCTGCTTGAAGAGTGAAACTGAATACCTTAGAAATTGCTCCTAAAGCCAAACCAAATTTTTGAGGTTTTTGAAGATGTTGGCTGATCCAGTTGGGTAATTTAGAAATGACGTTATTTCTGTTGTATCGTCTGTCAACCAATAGGATGGTAGCGTAGTCTCCGCGATGACGAATGGCTCGTCCAATCGACTGATTCACTGCCTTCATACACAGATTCTCGTAATGTGTCTGGCCTGGTTGTCTCCCTTCACTGTCTCTGGGCTGAAAAATAATTCACATATAGAATGATCATTTAAAGGGGAATGTTCAGCATTTTCGGTCATATTTTTTGACTGCTGATATTATATTATGGATACAAGGGGATTTGAAGGTTTAAATTTCGAGGGAAAGTAAGTTATGAACATTATTACTTATTAGATTAGCAAAATAATTTCCAAAATTTTATTTGGCGATCGGATGGTGAACATATCCCTTAAGTGGTTACTTAATTAACTGTCTGTCTGACAGTAAGAGGTTTTCAAAAGATACCACAATACACCACAATCCTATTCTGGAAAGGTATAATCTAACATGTCTTCAGGGTCTATTTAAATTGGAATAAACTATATAGGTATAGTTCATTTATATTCATGCCAATCTTAATGAAAAAGAACTTTAGATCAAATTCTTGACAGGCGTAATAACTTATCTTTGTCTGGTACAAAACATCTCTTGCTACCTAATGAATGTGATTGTAAGAAGTCAAGTACTTTATGAGAGTTATCTCCCTTCAATTGTTAAACACCTTCCTCTAGATTTTCTAATATAGCTCAATTTTGTTGAACATTGCCAAACCATGACTATAATCAATCCTCTTTATTTTTCTAAAAAGATTGCCTCAAAACAAATGACCTGACTAAATTTAGTATCAATAGGCCTACGTACATAATTGGTATTCAAGTAATCCATTTTTTCCTTCAATTCAGGAGATTTTAAATTTGGATACGGCAATCCAACCATTACCACACATCTAAAATAAAATGGAGTTTTCCATCCCAATATTCAGCAGTTTATTCAATTGGGCAAATTAAATGAACTGAGAAACATATTAATCTATTATCCATTTTTAACAAAAATTTGAGGACTTTTGATATTTGCCAGTCATGTCTGACAGTGGACCATTTTTTTCTCTCTGTTATTTGATTAGTTTGATCAGTATCATTTACTCTACGACTATTGATTTCATCTAAAAAAATCTGGCCATGAAAAATATTTAGGCTACATCCTTGTTATAAAGATCACCCAATTAAAACAATAAATTTTTTATAAATACATCAGGTAGCTGGTGCTCAAAGGTTTGATTCTCTTACCTTCCTAAATCATCTGAGAAGTTGATACCTTCACTCATTTTCCCTCCCACAACACACATTAAGATGGCTCCCGTCTGGGGTTGAGTTGTGCCAAATGATTTACATCTCTAAAAAATATTGAAAATATACATTGTGGGGAACAAAGAAGACATCAATGTTGGTGCCAGCCTCTTGGTGTTTGGGGAACAAACAAAAAGCAGACTGGGTACAACTGTCAAGGTTCAGATTACAAATATGAAGAGCCAAAGGCACAAGCCTCACATTGGAGTTTGAGAGAGTTTCCCCCTAGAAAATTTATAAAAAAAGAATTGACTTCTGATGTAAATTTCAAAGAAAAGCTTCAGAATCTGACCATGTTGGTTTATGCAAATTTTTGTTGTTGACTGATTCATAAGAGTTTTTCAGTTATTTGATATGATAACAATTTTTTTTAGTAATTTGCCAAAATAAGGTAACTCTTTTGATAATAAAAGTTAAAATTTACTTTAGGCTACCTTAATGACTGTAGAATACTGTGATAATATATTTTCTACAACTCCAGATTTTCTTGGTTCCCTCAATACCTAAAATATATCAGAATAAATCATAATAAGTATATGGTACCAGTTCAGTTCATCCAAATACAACAAGGCGTTCATTTAGGTCTTGAGTATATATCTAAATAGTCTTTTAAAGTACTTAAAGGGCATGGAAATAGCATGATCTCTTCAAATATATCAAATTGAATCACATGGATTTGAATTGAAAGCTCATATTAAAAAGGTACAGGTTAGCTGTGGACACTGATTAGCTAAGCTGAGAACTCCTGTTTCTGAGACTGGTAGAGTTTGAAATAATAGTAAAGGTGCCCCAATAAACACAATACAAGGCATGCCAACTCTTCAAAATGAATGCTTTAATGACAAACCATATGCAGGGTGGCATCATATCTCACCTTTTTCTTCTTTGACAATCGATCAATGAGTCCAGTTTTGTGCCAGTGATTAAATACCAGTGATTCGTAATCGTAACTAGGGAAGAAACAGACAATTCCACCGGGTATAATATTACTGATATTAACTAGAATACGACCCAGTTCATCCAGCTGAAATTATAGATAAAATATAGATTTAAAGGGATTGTAAAAAGGTTTTCTAAACTTTGTATGTGTATCGGGAACACTGATAGCATCAATTTGCGCCATTCCAATTTCCATTCCAACGTCTGTTGTTCTTGCAATTTCAAAACTTACACGTTTTACGTCACTGACAGTGATCTACCGGAAGCTACTATTGATATCTATGCAGATCAGTGTCAGTGACGTCATAAAACATGTTAGTTTTAATGGAATTGCAAGAACAAAAGACGTCGGAATGGAAATTGGAATGGTGCAAATTGATGCCATCAGTGTCCCCGATACACATACAAAGTTTAGAAAACCTCTTTACAATCCCTTTAAGTCCCTCTTTATAACTCAAGAGTGGATAGTGTACAATAATGGAATATGTGCAATAATGGGACACTTGTAGTATCTTTGAAGTTAATATGACAGGGCTGTTGATGTGCCCATATATGTCAGACGTGACTGGTTGTCTTGATATAATGACGGTATTTAAATAGCCTCAATAGGACATCAAGTGTTTAATAAGAATATTATCTAAACAATAGTACTGATAAATAAATGTATTCATGTAAATATTTTCAATATCACAGATCAACTTTAATAACTTGGTATAATTATAATCCTGGGCCTTCTCAAATGGCGGTCTGCGACGATCTTGAGAATAGCCCTTCAAGAGTGACCCCTTCCGCTAAATCGCTCTGCTTGCATTGCTTATTGAGCTATATTTGGCCCTTATATTTTTTTCATAAATGCATTTGGCCCTTTACAAAAATTAATTGAGAAGGCCAGAGTTATAAACAATAATATTTGATTTACTGCTGAGAAATGTGTGAAGTAAGTGTGAAACAGGCATGTCATTCAAGTCAGTAAGAAAGACTTTAAGACATTTAAAGAATCAATACAAATCTGCTATTGTCACGAAAATCATATTTTAAAATTTTTCTATATATATTTTTAAATGAAACTAATATAAAAGAAATAAAATTGAGTTTTACATTGTATTTGGTTTTTTTTATTGATAAGGTAATGAAAGCAATTTCTACAACAGCTAATTAGCTTAGAGATTGATCCCATAGTGGACTGCCTTATGTTATTAATACCAGTGTAGGTAGCTAATGTCACATTGATAAGAAAATAAACGTGTTGGACAATGAGGATATACTAAGTCATGCTTTGGGCCGTGTGATTTAATCTGATAACAACTGGTCCAATACGAGTTATACGTCCGTCATAACAAACTTTTCATACTATCACATTGTACAGCATGTGACTGCTGGTTGTCTTTTTGGTTTCACATGTTTTAACTTGTTGACTGGCAATGTGTTTATTGTTTGCAGACGTCTGTAACATATGTTTATGGATTAATGTAACATGTTTAGTAGCCTATAGGATAATGGAATTTTTTCATATAACTTTAAATACACAGCCTTTATGAAAACTTAATGACACTTTTATGAACTATCTATGAAAAACTTGACATCACCTTGGTGAATTAATGAAATGAAATACTTTGATGAACTGATGAAATGAAATACTTGACATCACCTTGACTAACTGAAGAAATGAAATACTTGACATCACTTTCATGATCTAATGAAATGAAATACTTGATACCACTTTGATGAACTGATGAAATGAAATACTTGACATCACCTTGACTAGCTGATGAAATGAAATACTTGACACCACTTTGATGAACCGATGAAATGAAATATTTGACACCACCTTGACTAACTGATGAAATGAAATACTTGACACCAACTTGATGAATTAAGGAAATAAAATACTTTGATGAACTGATGAAATGAAATACTTGACACCACCTCGATTAACTGATGAAATGAAATACTTGACACCATCTTGACTAACTGATGAAATGAAATACTTGACACCACCTTGATGAACTAATGAAATAAAATACTAGACACCAACTTTATGAATTAAGGAAATGAAATACTTTGATGAACTGATGAAATGAAATACTTGATATCACCTTGACTAACTGATGAAATACTTGACACCACTTTGATGAACTGATGAAATGAAATACTTGACACCATCTTGACTAACTGATGAAATGAAATACTTGACACCACCTTGATGAACTAATGAAATGAAATACTTGACACCACCTCGATTAACTGATGAAATGAAATACTTGACACCATCTTGACTAACTGATGAAATGAAACGCTTGACACATACAAATCCATGTGTACCCACAGTTATCATATACAAATAAAGAAATTGAAAGACAAATTTTTAGTTTGAGGTACATTTGAAGGGATCATGTGATTTTCATGCAGTTCTTGTACTATTTGCATATATTCAAGCCCCAAATTGACCCTTGCAAACACCCTACCCTCTGTAGGCCTGCTGTTTCTTTCCCCCAAAGCTTGTTTAACAATGAAACGAAACTCATTTCATAACCACGATTCTGTATATCGGATAATAAGCCTTTATCATCGAGTTCAGTTGTAAATGGACTCTTCCAGTTGGCTTAAAGCCTAAATAACTAAAATAGAACAATCCAATTATTGGCCGAACCATTCAATGTAAACAACTCCATAGTAAATAAATCGGCCATATTATTGTGGTTAACCTAAGTCACGACCACAGAAATAATCATTTTGTTTACCAATAACAACTATGTTTTGTTTTTGTATAAGTTTGACTCTGTTTTGTTTGTTTTTTAATTTAAGACAAACAATATTTTTATTGTTGTTTTTTTTCTAAATGCAAATATATAAACAGCCAAGATATTAAATTGCGCAATTCCAGGTGCAACCCAAAATAAATTTAGAACTAAAAGAGTCATTAAAGTAGCAATAATTGGATTGTGTAAATTCAATTACTATTTACTGTACCCAAAAATATAATGAACTGTGCAAGTTTGTTTTGAATCCGACCTGGACTCCCAAAAAATATCTTTGCTTACTAATATATTTATTCATTGGGTAAAAATTTGTCTTAAAAGGGCAGGCCTACTTATAAATGAATACAAAAAAGGTGATTATTTTTTTTTTGAGGAAGAATGGTCTATGACATATATTAGTGTAAGTGAGCATCACCATAAAGAGATAATAAAGAGATTTCTAAGCTTTTATATGTTTTCGGAACACTGCAGATAACATCAATTTGCAATCTGAGGTTTTTGTATTCCACTTAAACTACAAGGTTTATTATGTCACTAAAAAAGATGATCCCTTGACAATTAGCAATATAAAAAGAGTAGGCAATTGCTGCTGTCATGACATTCTCATTGTACACTGCATGGCATTTGTACGATTTCATTAGCTGAGCAGGTACAGAAAAGTTGACATTTCCTTTCATTTCTTTTAATTTCTTACTCTACAGAGCAAGTGAATTAAGTGCCTTATAAACTTGGAATAAAAACATTCGATAATTCTTAAGAAAACTGTGACTTGACATTTCAGAATGTTCTAATGAGTAAATTCTAACATCACATTTCATTGAAACTGTGTAATCGTGTCAAGATGGAAGAATCCATTCTATAACTAAACCCCTCAGCGTTATAATGAGACAATCTATAGACCTAATAACCGAGAAAATACTACTAGGATATAGAAGTGTACTAACTAATCTCAAGTATGAGGATGTAGGATGAAATATTTGGATAGATTGACCTTATTTATTTAAATGAGATGAGGTCACTGTCTAGGGCAGAAACTGTACTCTAAAGACCTAAATCACCTTGCTTTGACTTATTTTTTTCTGATGTAACCTCGCTGTAACCATTAAAGAGGCACAGGCTTCATTTTCGCGGGTCTCAGAAACGGGGATTTTTTAGCTCAGCAATTAAGTACTGGTTATCACAACTCACCATTGAAATTTGAGCCTTCAAATCCATGTGCATCCATAATTATTAGCATTTGAAAGTTATAATGCCCTACTACACATTAGCGATACTATGCAATATATAGAAAAGTCATCTATAGAAATAGAAGGAGAAATGTCTAATTTAAGGTATATTTGAAGGAAATACGCAATTTTTGTGCATTTCTAGTGCTTCTGAAGGAGACTTAAATATATTCAAGACCCAAATCAACCAATAAAAATTAAGACTGGTCCCCTTTAAACATCTAAAGTTGGATTCAACATTTTCTTGCATTAAAGGGATTGTAAAGCGTATTTCTAAACTTTGTATGTGTAACGGGAATGCTGACAGCATCAATTTGCGCCATTCCAATTTCCATTCTGATGTCTGTGGTTCTTGCAATTCCACTAAAACTAACGCGTTTTATGACGTCACTGACGGTGATCTACCTTTCGGTACTATTGATATGACATCATAAAACATGTTAGTTTTAGTGGAATTGCAAGAACTACAGACGTCGGAATGGAAATTGGAATTGCGCAAATTGTGCTTTCAGTGTCCCTGATTCACATACAAGGTTTAGAAATACACTTTACAATCTCTTTAAAGATCTACCAATACCTTCCACAGTTGGATTCAGATACAACTCTTTCTGTCTCATAAACAATATTTATTTAGGCCTATATTTGTGGATTTGTGGATAACAGGCTTTTGCTTAAATTACCTCCAATTATTGGAGTCTTATTAAACTTTTTCCACAGTTGGAAATAAAAATAGAGAGACTATATTAAACCATTGTGGCTTCTGTATTACATATTACCAGCTACTTCATTCAGATTAAAATACCAATTCTAAAATAGAACTGACTGACTTTGATTTGACTTTGAAATAGATGATGATTCAGAAAACAAAACAGATGACAATTGTCAATCTTTTTAAACATCCCAATTTTTTAGCCAAATAATATGCATAAAATTTAAACTCCTTTAAATCAGGGCATTGTTTAAGATGCTTCTTTGCTATCCCTTGTGGTGTGTGCTGGTACCGTTAGGAGATACTTTCTATAATTAAAAAAAACCAAAGGAGTAATTCTTTAAAACAAAGTCTTTGAAAGTTAGAAACTTTTGGAAAATTGGTTTACAAAATTCTCAGTATCTTTCTGTGATGTTCCTTTCTTGTTAACTTTTAACCCTATGAATCCTTTGGCTTAAACGTCATATACCCTGAACTTCCAGCAATATTTCTTAAAATGTACTACGTTAACGTTATATGACGTCACTTGACAACGGCCGGTTTACCGGCTTGTCAGGTATATATAACGTAAGAATGGGCGGGTATACCGGCTTGTCGGGTTGAAAAGGTTAACTACCATGATCAACAATTTCATATATCAAAATAGGGTGCTTGAGCTTCTTCTTGAAATGATGTTAAGTGTTTATCTCCCTTGGATGTACCGTAACAACTCTAGAAGAGGAAAAGACACATTGGAAAGACACTTGTGTTTCAATATCAGAAACATTTCAAATTTTGACAAACGCTTTTAGTAACTCTCTTTAGTTGATGTCTCTATTCCAAGGGAGGAAGTGAAAAATGAAATGAATGAAGTTTTACGTCCTACTTTTCTGCACCTATATGTGCTAATTGAGGACGGGCAAACGCCATGCAGTGTGCAATGAGGGAAATTTTGCCAGGACAGCGGCATTAGCCTGCTCTTATTTTCGATTTCCAACTGTCAAGAGATCTTTAACGTGCACAGCCAATATTGTCCCATCCGAACGACTAGACGCTTTTTCCATGTCAGCCCCTCTGAACAGCATCACTGACGGGGGGAAACCGGGTTGAAAAAGGTATCATCTCGGCCCATGCCGGGATTGAACCCTGGACCTTCAGGTTAGCGTGTAACTCACTGAGCCACCGCGGCTCCCAAGGGAGGATGTGAAGAATGTGCAAGTATAAATCTCATCCTTTATGTTAAAAAAAATTAAAACAAAGGGGAGAGACTCTTTAAGACAAAAATATTTTTCAATATGTGTCACGTTTACACAACTTTAAATAATAGTACAGGACAAAACTACTAAACAAGTCCAACTTGACCCTGTGACCAGACAACCTCTTTATCACAATTCTCTTGACTTGATTACAGAAATCGGTTAACTAACACAATGTCATTCGGGGACGTCCCAGACTAGGTGAACTTAAAAATAAGTCAACCATTTTCCTCCTAACTAGATTCAATCTAAAGGTCTAGACTCATCCTATCAGCTCAATAACAACTTTACAAATATACTCTTTTATAGGTCACCTCCTTCCACTAAAATCAATAACACAGATTGAACTGGAGAATTTATTTGACAGAAGTCTGCTGCTCAGAGTTCGAAAACTAAGTCACCTTGAATAAAATTAACACTTGTGAAACATTTTAGTTATAAAAAAACTAAGTCATGAAAGTCACCTTGCATAGAATCAATAACTATGTTTCCACTGAGAGAAAAAGACTGCTTAAAGCCAATCTAATTAAAATTAGGTTACATTTCGTTACCACAAGACGGTTGCCTTATAAACCTTGTTAGATGACACTGAGTCAAAAAAACAAATTAGATTGGCTTAAAGCTAGCCTTTATGTGTTTCCACTGAGAGAAAAAGCCAGCCTGCTTAAAGCTAGCCTTTGTGTGTTTCCAATGGGCAAATTGCCGAACCAATATGGTTTGGAAACCAAAACTTGTGAGATTGGCAATTTATCGAAGGACAAATATAAGCTTGTCACGTAATCATTACACAGAGAAACGCAATAGGGGTGCATATGGTCTAAGCTGGCTCTATTGAAATTCTGTGGAATTGCAATTAAAACGGGATCTAAGCCATGAAAGTCACCTTGTATGGAATCAAGACTGGAGCAAAGAATTATCCAGAATGTATTTAAGTTCAGAAATTTATATTCAAGCCATGATGGTGATTACCTCTCTCTCGAATCCTGTTGCTATCCAATTGCAGAAGAGAAGTTTCAGATTAACTCAAGATAACAGAGAGACCATGAAATTATCAAAGAAACTCAAAACAAAAAGCTTCATAAATAGATTTTCTTTGTGAATGTCAGGATTAATAATTGATTGGTAAAAACAAATGTGAAGACTTTCAAAAGTATTGCAGAACTAGAAAATAGGTTTATAAATGTCATTGCTCTGAGTAGCACGATTGAAGATTGGACAACCGTGTAGCAAAACAAACCTTACCATGTTTTCCTAGAGACTCTGAGTTCAGTGGGGGCATTAGCCTTCTTGAACTGGGATTATAGGTTGTAACTTTGTACTAATGAAAACAAAAGCACAGACGCAGGACGTATAAACATAATGTTCTTTAAGAAACAAAATGTACTGGGGATAGACAAGGAAGACAGACTGATTAATTGGGGGATAACTGACATAGCTGAGGTCCCACATATGGAAGGACCAATGGTGCATGGGGTAGGGATCATGGTCATAAAAATTCTAAAATCTTGCATTGGTAAAAGAAAACGGAACAAAATTTTGACCTGAGAATGGAGGCATGCACCATGGTCTCCTCCCAAAATATGCCACTGGAAAACAACAAGTCCAGTCCACTTTCAGACAAACCTTTAGTCTGATTTGCTGGAATAAGTTATTATATCAGAAAATATAGAGATTAGGGTGATTGAACAGCAACAAGTTACTATTCAATATAAGGCACTGGCACACAAACTATTAGAGCAGGCCCTCTCAATTATTTTTTGTAAAGGGCCAAATGCATGTTATGAACAAAATATTAGGGCCAAATAGAGCTTAGCTAGCATAACAAGCAGAGCATTTCATTGGAAGGGGCCACTCTTGAGGGAGTCACCATTTGAGAAGGTCTGTTTTAGAGGAGTAAATCACTTTACTATAAATATAAATAAGGCCACATAAAAAAAAAACAATTAGTGATCGTCCTCGCCCGTGCCCGCAAAACAGCCCCGTCCCTGATTTTTTTTTGATTTTTTATTTTAAAAAAAACCATAAACAATCTGCTCAATACTCCCCCCCCTCCCCTGATTTCGGAAATTGAAAGGACGATCACCAAATTTTTTTTGTTTTATGTGGCCTAAATACTTTGTTTTAGTACAATATGTAGGTGTTTAATACCACTAGTAAGTAAAACATTATAGAATATAAATATAATATAGGTCAGTATAACCTAGAAACTCCCTTACAATTCATCATCAACTACAAAATAAACTCAACACATTCCGGTTACATTGGTTACATAAACCGGATTCTATTTTTAATATTAATCTAAGAATGTTAGTGCAAGGATTTCCAATGTCACCTACAAATCAATCACCTAAACATAGATCACATTGTTTTTATTGAATAGGACATAATCCTACTTTATAACACCTGGCAGTATCTATCTTTGGAGGAGTCCACTACAATACAACTCTTGCTCTTAATTTTGATATTCTCTGGAAATTGTTTTTGGAATAACAGAATATTTTTGCTCATATGGAATCAGTTATCATTCTGCAATTCTGCAGAGAACTGACTATTAATGTCCCAAATCCTGAACAACATCCACAAATTTTCTCTTTTTCAAATCTCAGGTTACTTTTTTCCTGGAGGGATATGTTTTTGAATTGACTGCACAAATACTATAACAAGTGTCGGCCAACTTTATGCAAAATAGACATGATTGGGACCAAATATGTCAGATTAAGGAAAGTGTTGTACTATATAAAAGTTGTGGGATTGTTGGATTTCATAGAGTACACACAAAGTACATAATTTATGTCAAAATAACCCCACTCCCACATTTACAAAAATACACAGAAACTATGTACTCTCTGGCCACAATGAGCTTAGAATCGCGTATTACCTATTATTTTTTAATGAATTGAAATTTTAACCCAAAATTAGTTCTGAGAGTCTTAGATAGTCTTTGGGTTGATGAAAATGACAACTGTTAAAAAAATATTTATTTGGAAACATGATTTTACAGAGGGGAAATTCCAGTCAAAAATGGTAGGTCATCTTCACATGAAATTTCTAGGAGGTATGTATTTATTTCATATTGAAAATTTCAATTTTCATGGACCCAAAGGCAATCTAAGACACATGGCATGCAATTGATAATCATATTTTGAATATTTGTGACATGAGAGAAAAAATTCAATTCAGATCTTAATGTGGCCAGAGAGTAGGATGTGTCCAATTTAAGATGAACTGTGTTTTAATTATTGATTTATCTGGTAATATATAGGTTACATATAAATATATAACCCCCACTCCTTCTTTCACAAATATATTGTAAAAATAATGGAAGGGTCCAATATATTGTGGTCTATGTTATGTTTTATGAATGAAGTAATACACACTGGCCTAGTAAATGATCATAGTGGACCAATACACCTATATATAATCACTATAGAAGTAAGTCAGTCAGCCTACAACACCTTGATAATAACTTACAATATTACATAGAGATATACTGTCATACATTGTAATACTGGTCAACCTCACCTGGTTAGATAACTAGATGAGGTGGGAGGGTCAAACTGGCTGGGATAAGGTCATACACTGACTTGTAGGACAGAATGACCAGGTTTGAGTACACCTAAAGGCCAGTAGAGGTCACTAGCTCACATTTCACTCCATTAACCATGTCTGTAGGTTTTTAGGTCAGTTTTTCTCCAGTCCAGTGTAATGGATTCAACCAAGTCAATAAATAGATATAATGTTAAGTAACTGATAATAAAAGGGTATTTTAAAATATCTTATATTCTAGTGATGGGTTAGTCCAAGTTGTTTATCAAATATGACATGATTTTAATAAAATCCTCAGTTTACTTTAGAATTTAATTTCTGATTGGGTGGGTGCCATAATGAAAATCCTGGCGCACACAGACTAATCTGTTAATGCAATTTTGTAAGATTCTTTTGACAGACGTCGGCGTACACTTGCAGAATCTTTTTTCAACAAGGCTGTGAGGACAGTAATTCCAAGATTTAACATGGAAGAAAGTCCATGATCACATCCCTTATTATACCAATGCCAGTGCTTCTGTGACTTCAAACCCATACACTGACATAGAATTGAAGTAGAACAGAACTAACAGTAACCACCTATAAAAGATTCTGGGTTATAGTAAGGGTGAGCTTACTAGGTTATCTTTTGTCATTGATTTTTTTAGCTAGAAAATGTAATTCAGCTATTAAAGAAACATACTTCACCACATTTATTTTTATATTATCTGAGGAAAGTGGGCCATTAACACCATTACCTATATATCAAATCTTGTGTTCAAGGATAATTTGATCGACTTACAAATTGATAACACTGTACATGCTTAGAAGACACCAAAGAGCATCTTGGAGGTGTGTGTTGTGTTGGGGTGGGGGTGGGTGAGTTGGCAGTGCATATCAGCCACTCATCATCACTCAATTTACAGATTCAGGCCATCAACAACACTCTCCCCTCTGCAAGAGCATCTTGGAGGTGCGTGTGTGCGTGTTGGGTTGGGGTTGGGGATGGGTGAGCCACTCAATTTACAGATTCAGGACATCAACTCCACCCTAATTAGGATGCAAAACTCCATTTAATTTTTTTGTGATTAGACATGTTTATTTTTTACAGCCTGTGTCCTTACAAAAGTTAGCCATATTGGACCCATATCTCAATGTAAGAGTTTACTGGCTTATTGAGGTTTTTCTTCTCTAGATTGCATTGTATCAATTTTCTTTTCAAATCTCCTTTTATTTTTCATTTCCTTTCTGCCCTTTATAATCTGTGCTTGTTTAATATTTCTAGAAAAAACAAATGAACTGTAAATGTCAGTAATATCACAAATAGTGATTTTTTTTTATATTATTCAGAAAGTAGCCAACTCCATTTGTGTTATAAAAGTTACAATTTTGTGTGACATTCAAAAGTTATAAGGACATATTTATGTAAGAAAAACCAACACATGCCTTGACATAGAAACAATAATTCATTGTGACATAGTAGCCTACTAGGTCGGTCATCAATATCTGACTGTCATCAATACCTTAATGTCATTCAGATGTACAGGGTTTACAATACTGTCATATTTACCAGTCACTTATTGTCAAATTGATTATATAACTATCACTATATAGTAACTTTCAGTGGAATTACTTGATCTACAGACTTCTTACTGTAAATAGGAATGGTGCTATCAATGTTTTCTGTATCAAAGCCTACAAAGGTATAAAGCACAACCTAAACCACACATGACCCCAGGTTATTGTCCTGCTTCTTTTCTAATGTCTGCATTGCTACCAAGAAGACACCAGGTTTAAAATTTACAGGCATATCTCAACCCATGTCAGGATTGAACCCTGGATCTTCAGAATAGCAATAAAGAGATTAACTCAGAGAGCAGTACAGAAAGAAGATCAAGGACAAATAAATTTTTAGAAAACCTCTACAGAATCTTTTTAATGAGATTCCAAAATCTCTGACAATATCCCTTTAAGACAGTGTGTGCTAAATATTACATCACACACAGTCCTAGTGTCAAAAGGAAAATATAGTTCATCATAATATAGTAATAAGTAAGACACTTATCAACAGTATGGTCTGATGCTAGATAGATCAAGGTCATCAAGGTCACAGCTTTAATTCTGTCGGGGATAGTCTGTATCAGCTTTCATAATGCTCAGGTCAAGGTCATTTCAAGACAAAAAAAAAAAAATCTGCTTGTTCTGAATTTTTAGCCTTGACTTCATTTTGTACACCAAGCTAAAAATCATAAAAATATGACACATATCTTTTGACATATTGTCGGTAAATATAAGATATGTAACCTGCATTGCTGACATCTGTGCCATAGCAAAATTGTCAAGGGCAATAACTTTGACAATCAAACAGTCAAAGATGAAGACAGTGAGTGCTGTGGTTAAATTGAATCCTACTGCATCTGCTTAGGCTAATGAGAATGGGCAAGCGCTATGCAGTCCAGAAGATATATTTTGCCAGGAAAGCAGCATTTACCTACTCTTTATTAATGGTTAACTGTAAAGGAATCTTTATTATGCACTAGGGCTGCAACGATTCATCGTAGAATCGATGAATCGCGATTCATTCCTCCTTATCGATGCATCGTGTAAGAAAAAAATAATCGCGATTCATCGGCCCCGATTTTGATTCATTTAATTAACTCTTTTATTGACTGAGAACAAGAAATCCTCACGCTTTTTATAATATATGTCATATCGAAATGTTAGAAAATTGCTTTTTACGTATCAATTTGTTTATTATCATCTTGAATCTTTGTTATTAATGATGATGATCTTAAGCATATAAATTTGTTACGAAAATTATGTCAAAAATGTGTTAAAATGTTAATGATTAAAGGTTTTCTTTTCTTTCCGATTTCAAACTCAAGAATCGCGATTTGTAATCGCAATAAATCGAATCGTTGAATGTGTATCGTTAAGCGTATCGAATCGCCACTTCAGGAATCGTTGCAGCCCTATTATGCACAAATGTAGCATACATGACCTCAGGTTATTGTTTTAACAACTATATAGCTTCTTTTCCAAAGTTAATCAGCATTGCTAACAGGGAAAGACCAGGTTGAAAATTCGCAGGCATTATCTCGACGCATGTCAGGATTGAACCCCGGATCTCCAGATTTAGAGAGTAACTCACAGAGCCATACAGAAAGAAGATCAAGGGCAAATTAAGGTGCGGGATTTAAGTCAACAAAAATTGTTTATAATTTTTTGCCTTGACCATATTTCTAAGCTTAAGTTAGTTAAAACTCTGTCAAAAAGATAACTTGCATTAGCTTGAAAATATGTCAACAGGGTAGCACTAAACATGTTTTATTTCCTAGAAATATTACTAATAGACATTTGATGATGTTTGAAACATTAGAATGGAGTTGTGTCCCATTGAGGAAGTAATACAAGAATGGAGTAGACTCTTCTAAAAACAGGTGTTTTATTGTTAATAATAGACTCATCCAGTTATACTGAATACATTAAGATAACTACTTGTATTACCTGGTCTAGATCAGTCCATTATCACATTAAGTGGACTACTTGTTGTCAAATTTTCAGACCGCTATTAAATTTGCCCAATAATCTAAATATCACTGTTTGTATAAAAATTAATTTGAATATTAAAAATAAAACTTTTATAACAACTTTGTATTGTATGTTTTCATTATATACAGAAACACTTTATTAAAGAAGTGTGTTATGTTCCATAATGTTGTCTTGTGTTTTGTTATATGTGCTCCTTGCTTCTATATTGTCGTTCAAAACTTATAGAAACACATTTAGCCTCTATTCAAATTAAAAACCAAACAATTCATGCCATGCTGTGTTCAATGTGGAAAACAAACTCCAAGAAAACAAGAATATAACCATAATGCCTAATGTCTGTGTGAAGATGATTTTGACCTTCCTGTGGGCAATGAGGAAAAAAAAGACAGTGGAAACATTAGGTAATGTCTCACATTCTTTCTGTTCTGAGTTGACATTATTTTGACCTTTTCATCCTTGAAACCCTCATCTATGGTGGAAGAAATATAGTAAGATAACCTAGAGTGCACTGAATTGACACTCCCTTTACAATCAATCACATTACTGCACTAAACACTGTTGACTCTGAACTGTTTTTAACTAGGAATGTAAACTTATACTCAACTTGTACTGAGAGTCTTATCTTCAACAGAAATACAAACTTATTAAAGGTGCTCTTCCATTAGGAAATCTACAGTTAATAATTACAATTAAATGGCACAAATTAAAGGTGCGCTTCCATTAAGAAATCTACAGTTAATAATTACAATTAAATGGCACAAATTAAAGGTGCGCTTCCATTATGAAATCTACAGTTAATAATTTCAATTAAATGGCAAAAATTACTTTTCAGTTCCCATTGCAGCCTCAATCAATAAATTTCTGTTAATGAAGTAATACTCAAAAAAGCTTTTTTATGATTTTCTAAAAAAACTTTTTCACAAAGCACAGGTTGTTACTTTGTGGTTAAGTAAAGCTACAAAAGTACAAACCATGTAGCAACCAGTAACTAAAAAAGTCACTGGTACAGGGTTAAAGTTATTTTTACAATACATGAAGGAATATTGGTGGAAAACGTGCATGTTAAAGATGCTCTCTTCAACACATCCAAAAATCTCATCTTTTGTACTGAGATAAATTTTCATGATGTCACATGATTTTCAAACCAACTGATGGCATTATTGATGTACTTTGCCATTCAATGTTTTGTTTTTCAATATGAGCACATAAATAATATATGCAACAGGTATAACTAGGGCTGGGTATCGATTACCAAATTGAGATCGATTATCGAAGGCAGGCTACCGATCAATAATCGATTAATAATCGAAATATTTTAATGGAGAAAACTTCTAATCTTCGTCTGTTAGTTTACGTTTTTGTACCTGAATGTTTGTTATTTATCAATATCTGGTAAAAGACAGGGGACCCCGTAGGAACGCCACTGTAAACAGGGCTATAGTCAACTTAAAATTTGCTTGCCCATTACGTAATTACAGATATCAGTAATACAGAATAAGTTCTAGCACAATTCAATCTGTTAAGTTTGAAAATTAAGACCAACATTACTGTCATGGAATATTTTTGTTGAACTGAAAGGGCTTCAGATATTAATTAGAACGGCTTATATATGAAATCTTTGTTCTCATACTTGGGCCACATAAAGTTAATCAAAAAAATCACTCCAGATCATAGATAAGTGTAATCGTCTACAGATAATCAGGAAATGAAATATATCCTGCTCTGAATTTTAAATAGATTTCGGTGTGTAATGTCAATTTCTTCCTGTTGACCTTTTAGTCTAGATCGGAAACAAAGAATTCAATTTAACAATCACAATATTTCCTCTTCATTACACAATAACACTCGACCCAGAAATTCTTGACAATTTGTCTGAACCAGGAAACAAAAGAAAATGGACTCTTCTATATTTTTCTTTCCATGTTTTTATTTGATTTGAGCTCGTCTCGTGTTGTTTTGAGTGCAGCTGCCTGACAGTGAGTACAAATGGGATAAAGCTAGTAGACTTGTCTATAAAATGACATATATATATATATAGATACCGAACTCAGCACAGTTTCTTAGTGTACATACACCCGGTGACTACAACTGTACTCAGTCACTGATCAGTTTACCAGGTCATGCTGATCATTATATATTACCATATAAGGTGTGGGAGTCTATATTATATAATACATCACATCACGTAGGCCACCTGGGGATTTCTCAATGAAAGTTTGATTCACATATAACAATAAAATTAAAGTTCTTAAATAAAATAATTCTTAAGTCATGCTGCTCATTACATATTACTTTGTAAGTGTCCAATGTCAAGTGTGGGGGAAGATATCATGGTATAACAGGTATGGACTGTCACTGTATATTTGTTCCTCATAATAAATATTCCTTTTGGAACAAACATTATTATAATAAATGATCTCAGGAACTCTTATCATATAATATCTGGGTTAGGTTTAGGGCTAGTTTTATATAATAAAAGTTCCAAAAGGAACAATTATTACATAACAAATGTTCTTTGGAACTGTTATTATAGTGGAACTTATATATCGTCACATGGACAACTAGGGTTTTTACAGGACCACATATAATAATATAAAAGTTGGGAAGTAACATATAAATGCTAATATATACTGAAAACAATAATTGCAACAACTTTAAAAGTCAAAATATTAGCAAACAAGTTATGTAATATGAAGCCTTTTATTGGGAAGCCAAGTTCCCAAAGGTGACACCAGGTGTTCTGCTCAAGCCATTGGCATAACAATCTTATATCTAAAACATAATATGAATATTAATAACGGTATTAGCCATACAATATTTTATATTCATTCAAGATTCAAAATGGAATTCTTAAACATCATTTGTCATATAAAACAACATCTTTACAAGTGACAGTACAGTATGAATTTGAATAATTACTCAAAGTAAGGGAGATAACTCAATTTTATGAAATTTCATACAATTTAAAAATGAATTTTTATCTAAAGACAAAAATTTCCAAAATAATATAATTTCAATGAAAAAGAAGAAGACAATTTCTGTATCTAACCATAAAATAAGTGACAAAACTTTACACAAGCCTTTAAATGACAGAAAATATATCAGAAACCATAAAAACCATATAAAAATATTATAAGTTTAAAACATAATCATTATTTAACACTTCAACAATAAACTAACCAAACGCAAATTAAAACCTCATCTATTCCCATCTGAGCACTAATTAAGTGGATCAGATCCAGAAATGAGGCTAGAGTAAAACCTGAATTATAATGGCAACAGAACTGGCTCTATATGCCTACTTCTGACGCCCAAATTCAGGGACATTTATTTAAAATAACATCATATTCTGGAAATAACAAACAATCAAAGGAAACTATACACAATTAACTGCAGAAAATGATCTATAACAGCTATGCAACTAATTCTCTAGGTTTTGCCAGGTTATTGGATGCTATTTTGATTAAAAGAATTTTTTGCGTTTTTTATTCTTGCTTAAAACTCCTTTTAATTTGGCACAATACTATTTCCCTTCTTGTCCATTATGTTTTGGATTGAAAATAGCTTATCTTATCCTGTTTGATAAAATTTGCCAAGTAAGCAGGAACTAAGAGCAAGAATGAAAATATCTTTATGGATCTTTTAATTCAACAAAATAAAAAGCTTTTCTATTTTCTTTAGAACAAAAGTTTTTTAACAGTTAAGACTACAGTACTCCAAAATTACAGGCAAACACCTTGCAGTGTGTAATGAGGATATTTAATTAGTGAGCTAGTCAACTATAATTTTCTCTAGAAGTTTGATTGATGTTAAGGTCAGAAGGTATATAATAAATAGTTCAATAAGCTCAAGGTAGAGACATCTATAACACAACAACTACCCCCAAACATAGTTCATACATAATAACAAACAACAGGTTGAGTCCATTATAACACAATAACAAACAGGACTAGTCCATTATACTGACCTGTACTTTATATATTATATCAGGAAATAAAATGATAAACAAATACAGACCTACATCCTTATTGTGTATTAAAGGGGAATAGTCAGCATTTTGTCAAGTTTGAAATGATAAAAAAAATGGTGAATGTGTCCCTTTAAAATTTATCCGTTCTCAGAACAGTTCTGAGAACGGAACGGATGAAAAATTAGTAGTGTAAACGGTTGAGTGATCTGCGAACAGTTCCAATTTCAGACAGTTCTCTGAACAGAACAGATAAATTTTTGTAGTGTAAACGGTATCAGTTCCGAGAACAGTTAGTCAAGCATGCGTATCAGCCGTATCTTCAATCTGTATTTAATTTTGAGTTCCATTAGAAAGCGTATGCTAACAGCTGATTGTTTACTTAGAACTGTTCTCAGAACAATCAATGTTTTGTTAGTGTAAAAGGGGTAAATTTTGTGATTTTATCGCATCCTGGTCTAGACTGAGTATGGGACATTTCTGAGAGTTCTAATGTAACCAGGGCTTATAACTCCATATCATATCACAAACACCCCTCACTATACAAACATGTAGACTATTCTAACAGTTCTCACATAATAGTTGGAAGAGTCCAAGTTACTGTCTAGGATCAAGTTGTCCAATATCTATATCAGAAGTAGACTCTGAAGGTCAAACAAGAGATATCCTGGGTCAAACCCTCTAGTTATTGGACACTGTGATCTGTTTACTGGACTGATGATAGCTTGTTGTTGACATGAGGAGTGGTAGTGGTGGTCAACCATTAACAATCATTATTACTGACTGACTTGCTGAACTATACTTGACCCTTTTTACCTCATTAGCTAAAGAATAATCAGAGTGTAATTATAGTGGTGGGTAATTACCAGGGTCCACTGTATATTACCAATAAATCAGCAGAAAACTACCAACCAACCAGAAAATATTAAAGGGAATCAGTCGCCAATTAAAGGGAGGTAATTTGGGGTTGGACGTATTAGAATTGAACAGCAATAATCCCTTCAAATATACCTGAAATTAAAAATTTATATAAATTTTTGGTATATTTTTGGCTTCATTTAGGCTCAAACAGGACTGTTTATTGGCTGTATTTTCCAGATAATGACCAGTGAAAAGGACAGAATAATAGTTGGTAACATTACAGAATGTCCATGCTTCCACAAGCATTCAAAAAATGAAAGTAACTGTGGTTTGCTTGGATAACAAATGAGTTTCATGTCCTTGTACAGATTTCTAACAAAGTGTATCTGACCTCTTACTAATTGTCAGGAAATCAAATGGAGTTTTACATCTTATTTTTCCCAGCCCCATAGGAAAAGTGATGACATGTAATAAGGGTAATGGACTATATATAAGTAAAAACGAACAAATTATGGCCTCAATAAACTTATGGTACTTATCTTCTGATTATCTTTGACTATATTTCAAATTTTACACACTTTTCAGTGTACTTACAATGTTAAATAGAACAATTTTTTAGTAATATGGTTTAGTAAAGCAGAAAAATTATACATGTGTGTCCTTTTATGACCTTCTTTTGTCTTTTTCTCCTTGAGACTTCTCCGTTAAATAGAGTGATGTCAAATAAATAGCACTATATTCTGTGACATCGATCTAGACTAATTTGATCAAGTCTACAGGCTACGTTAGAAATGTCACAAGAATCTGTAAAAATGGTAACTATTTTTCCTCCGAGTTAAACACACCGGATGGTTTAGTTTGTCAAGATGAACACACAAGATCTTGAGTCAGCTTCCTCTAAACTTGACTAACATAAAACCTGGATTTTGAGAAATTCATTTGTTAATATCACTAATGACTTGATGCCTCAAATTGTCAAATCTGTTAAAGAAACTAGGTCTGAAGCATCGATGGCTCAGTCAGTTAGACACTTGCTCCCTAAAGGTCCTGAAGGTCCAGGGTTCAATACAGGTATTTGGTTTCTCTCCAGTTGAAAATCAAAAATAAGAGTAGGCATATGTAGCTGTCCTAGAAAAATGTCTTTCATTGCACACGATTTTCTTCAGTCCAATAGGTGCAAAGTGGTGGGAAAACATTTCATTTGGTCCCTATGTCTGGGAAGTTAGAATAAGGATGCCTCAAAATATCAATTGGTTTTGTTCTCCTATAAAATCTAAATGTGAAATGTACTTTTAAGGATGTGTTAGTTGTTGTTTTTCTGTGGGAAACAAAATGATGCATTTTAAAAGACGCACTTTTAAGAATTGATTGATAATTTCTAGATAATAAGTCTGACTCAACACAATTCCAACAGCCACCATTGACATTTTAATCAAACCGTTATCACATTGAATTTTTCTGACCAAGCCAGCATAGTATTCACGTCCTTTCGAGAAAAAAATCAATGTCACAACACACCAGACTGGGACAAAATAACCTTCACAAAATATTCAGAAGAATCCATGTTAAAAAAAATACATCATCCCCAGTGATTTCGACCTCCATGAAAATCAATTTTTCTTAAACACTGTTACCTTGAAATGAAAGTATTTAAATCAAAGTCTTAAAGGGGACCAGTCTTCATTTTTATTGGTTGATTTGGGTCTTGAATATATTTAAGTATCCTTCAGAAGCACTAGAAATGCACGAAAATTGCGTATTTCCTTTTAATATACCTTAAATTAGACATTTCTCCTTCTATTTCTATAGATGACTTTTCTATATATTGCATAGTATCGCTAATGTGTAGTAGGGCATTATAACTTTCAAATGCTAATAATTATGGATGCACATGGATTTGAAGGCTCAAATTTCAATGGTGAGTTGTGATAACCAGTACTTAATTGCTGAGCTAAAAAATCCCAAATCTGAGACTTATCCAAATCGACCGTGAAAATGAAGCCTGTGCCTCTTTAAACATTTTTCTACAACCTTAATGAATGCAAAGTTGAAAGCCAGATTGCAGAGTGACTTTGATATTCTGGAAGTGTGAGAATAATCTGTCTTGTTGAGTTACACACACTGTGTTAGTATGATCCTACACAGGAGTGGTATTCTATCTGTATATGTCTAAATGGGATTTTTACTTTAAGACAATTTTCAATTGCATCCAGTGCAGTTTTAAGAGCAAAATTTTAAAACAGTAGAAAGAGAAGAATGCAATATACAAGGCATAGATCAGGTCACAGTCGGCCTTACTTTCTATTGTAGTAATAATTTATAACTTTATACTGAGGCTACTGCGTCATTCTTTACAAACATGACGTCATTTGCGAAGAAATGAAAGTTATTATGTTTGAGAGTTTGGTGTGAAAGTCCGATGACCTTGAATAAGTCATCTTCACTCATAATTCCAGTCAACCCAGCTGTAAATGGGTACAGATAATCCGGGAAAGATCAATGCCAAGAGGTTTGGCCAAGGAACATTTGGAAGAAAGGATCCTCACGGAACCTAGGTTGTTATCCTTGTAAAATATAGATGTTTCTTTTCTTTCTTTAAACTCTTACTGATTGGTTTCTACTTTCTATTTCTAATACTTTAACAGACAAATCATAATCTTTATGCCCTAAAACTTTAACTGATTAGCTTCTTCTACTTTCTAATGTGATGATAATTCCACACAGGACACCTTACTCTTTCTCCTTCTCACCTTCATACCTCATAAACTCTTCATTTCAAAATAAACTCACATGCTTCTTCTTGTTCTTATTGTAGCAATGATTTCAAACCATACGCTACGCTGCAACTGATATTGGATGTTCTAACCAATCTGTTTGAACCTTAAAGCCCTATTAACTCTTTCTAAATGCCTCATAAAATCTGATAAAATTTCAAAATAAAGTCCTGTCTGTATCACTGAGGTAGGTAGGAAGACAGTGTAGGGAGAGAGAGTATTACTACAGGCAGATAGTTTGGACAAGGACCACCCATCTAGTTAAATTGAACTATAACAGACCACCCAAGTCATTTAACATTCACCGCTATTATACACAGCTCTTTATATCATACAAATCTTAAATTGCTTTGATTCTGCACTGAATAAATCTCTAAAAATCATTCCGACGAAAAATGAGATTATGTGAATGTTTTGTAAATTTTCTACATGTTTGTAATAAAAATCAAATAATTAGGGTTATATGGTCGCGTATAATTCTACTTTGATTCTCCTTATCATAAACTAGTGATGTACAGAATACATGCAAACATACAGTTTTAACGTTGTGACATAGATTTTATTTTTCAGAATTTCCGTAGAAGCCATACCTTTTTTTTATATTGTAAATCAATTTGCGTTCAAATTAAAGAAGCCTACACAAGTCTAAATAAAGATTCTGTAGATATAAATTTTACCCCAGGCAATGACTTACTTATGTGCACTTTTCCTTTCCTATAAAAGATGAAATATAAAACAATGAATTTTAAAGTCATAGTGATCTGTGTGTAGGTTTATGTCCCATTATAAAGCAGTATTTATGATCATCTTAAGATTACATGATCCACATTCATTCGTTGTTGCAAATATGAGGTCTTTAATAAATTCCAAAAATACAAGAGAACAAAATTTGTTTTACTGTCATAGGCAAAAAAGGAGTTCTATTGACATAAAGAATGTTCGCAATTTTTTGTCATACGATTTTTTTAAAAAAAAATTGTTTTTTTCGATACTTTTAATTATAAGGATTTCAAGTAGCTGAATAAAACTTCTTCTCAAACTTTTCACATTGAAATTGACTGTCATTCTTTTAGACAAATAATAAACTTAAATGTCTGAATTCAACGAAAAAAAAATATCTTAAAATTGTTAAAGATGTATTTCCTAATAACTTAACCATTTCAACCCGAGAGGCCGGTATACTGTATCTTACGTTATATATACCCGACAAGCCGGTAAACCGGCCATTGTCAAGTGACGTCATACAACGTAAACGTGATACACTTTAAGAAATATTGCTGGGAGTTCAGGGTAGGCTATATGACGTTTTATCCAAAATAACATCAGGGTTCAAAGGGTTAAACAGATTTAAAAGAAATATTTCCAATAAAATCAGTTATAAAAGTACATTTCAGTTTTTATTAATAATTTACCTTCAGGCTATCAATAAATTCAATCATTGAAAAAATATACAACATGTTCAAATACAAATAGCTATAAATTATTATCAGATTGTTGCCATGTGTACCATTCAAACAACAATATCTAGATGAAAGGTTACTAGAAACTAGAGAATCTGTTTCCTCTATTTTACATTAATCTTAATAAAAAAAGAAATTAAAAATAAAACACAGAATTGTCAATTCATCACCCTATTTAATTTTTAAAGACAAAGAAAAAAAAAAAAAAAGCTGGTAAATATAACATAAGACAGAAAAAATATGTTAAAGTTTAAGCTCGTTAATTTTTTTAATTAATTAATTAATTACATGTAATGAAATACATGTTAATGAATAACATGATATTTCCTAGTTGAGTGGGCCAATATACATCATATATCATTTCCTGTTTAAGTGCATGAAGCCAAATCAACCCAGCTGTCCATTGGAGGCCATGGTGGCCTGCATTATATAAGAGTTTATTTGTACTTTTTTGGTTGGCCAGAGTGCACATGTACTTCTGTAATGTCTGGTGTTCTATAAGATAGAGAACCAATTCGGCTCATCTCATACTGTACTTAACATAGACTCTTCCAACTACTTACTCTACCCTCTAGACAGACATAAACTCTACCATGTAATAGATTTTATTCTACCTTTATAACATGAAATGGAATGTTCTATTTTTTAAAATGGAACGAAGGTGACAATAATCAAATAAACACATTAAATCTGTCAATTTAAACAAGTGTTTATAACAATGGGTGGAAATAGACCAACATTGTTGACTTTGATAATATAGGTTAAAGAAGGAGAACAGTAATGGACTCGGCTAACAGGGAAGCAGAAATCTTCCTTAATGAGTAATAGCCAAGGTCCTAGTTGAACTTAGCGGTCAGAGACACCCAATTCCTAATACTTCATGTCAAATCAACCAAACATGACCTCAGCTATTTACGTGACCTACACGGTCTTCACTAGAAGTGAACTAAATCCTCCAAAAATTTATGTGACCCACAACTTAGTTAATAATGAGTTGAACGATCGGCAGAATATGCAATAATCTGACATTTTCGCTGTCAATATCCATGTCAGTTTTTATACAGGTTGATGATTGGTCGATATTTCAACATTATTCTACTATGTTTAAAGTGTTCTGATTACAGTCAACAGTTACAATCTATCATATCAAATTATCTCTTGTCTTTCAACTAGGACTAATCATTGATTTTTGAATAAGAAAGAAAAACAAAGAAAAAACATTTTTAAGAATTAGCTCAATTTTTGGGGGAAAGAAATGAAGTAAAGTGAAGTGGTAAATGGCATCATTGTAATGTTCAATTATAGGCCTACTATTTGAGAAATTCAATGAGGCCCTAGATATCTAAAGTGATTTAAGGGAGTATTTCTTGAAATCCTGAAAAGGAACTAAAATGTATTTGCATGCAGAGCAGGTGGCAGGAAGAAACATCTATATTTTACAAGGATAACAACTAAGGTTCCGTGAGGATCCTTTCTCCCAGCTGGTCCTTGGCCAAACCTCTTGGCATCAATCATTTCCTGGATTATCCGTACCAATTTACAGCTGGGTGAACTGGAATTATGAGTGAAGATGACTAATTCAAGGTCATCGGACTTCCACAGCCTGATCGAGAACCGAACAATCATACATAACGACCACCATTTGCTTGTATAAAAGTAAATGACGTCATGTTTGTAAAGAACGATGCGCTTATAACCACTGTGCTATAGAACCTCACAAAAAGAGTTTACAGTAGCAATTGTTAAGAATTTGTCATAGATGTGAAATCAAAATTAAATCTAAGACAAATTTGATTGTAAAACTTCTTTGAAATAGGGTCCAGAGTTTTTTTATTGTTGAAAAATTAAAGTAATAAAACTCACAAGTCCTGGAGATTCACGAGATTGGAAAGTAAAATCCATCTCGTACCCTGATGGTCCAGTAGCCACTGTTAGAGGTAGAATGTGGTCCCCAGGTACAACATGACCTGTAATAAATATAAAATGTTGGAAATCAAGATACAAGAAGGTCAGAAAGTTTGGATACATCCATATACCAGGGTCATTATTCTCAAAAAACTTAATCAAGATAATATCCAGATCTTTAAGAAATACAGTACTCTGATTGGATAATAAAGCTATATTTAAAATCAATATTAGTGACTGGCCAATCAGATGACTCTAAAATCTAAAAGTTTTCGAGAATAAGGCTCCAGCTCTATTGCACACAATAGTTGAAAAGATTAAAACGTACCACAAGAATAAGTCATGACTCGAGAAGGGCTGACACCAGCTGAGTGGAAAAGTTGATCAGTAAACTCAGAAATCTGAAAAGAAAAAAAGGAATGATTTAAATTCAGACCCTGTTCCTCACAAACAATGTTCTTACTTGGGTTCAAGGCAAACTTCAGAAGAATAAAACTAAAAATTTAAAATTATAGTATAAAGGGAGAAAACTCATATTTGATAGTCTTGAAATAATAACCTAGGCTTCAGACAACAAAAGTGTACTTGCCAGAAATGTAGATTTATTAGGCATTTTATCTTTGTGACATTCAGTGTGGAGGCTCAGAGATGTGAGCCAGCTAAAAATACTTATCAACTTACAGGTTGCATAGTGCCGCCAGCTACTATAACTGATCTAGCCTCTTGTACTACAGATGTAAAATGGACAGCAGGATTTAACAGTAAAAACTTGATACTTGACTGACTCAATAAACCTGAAAAAATGTTGCAACTTTTATTAAATATGCTATCGATCTGACTTTTCTGTATAATCAAAAAGATATATAAATATGGAACCAATTAATAAATTTATGGTAGCAAATCATTTTGATATTGCACAAAGATACAAAGTCAATTCCAGGCCTTTGAGTTTTCAATGATCTGCATTTTTTCTTATCACTGTCAGGTTACATTACAAAAAGAGGGGTCCAACCAGAAGTTTACCTTGTTTAGAAATGACAATTCTTCCATCTTTATCAGCGTTAGTTAAAGCTTGTAAAAAACTTTCAATATGCATCAATGGGGAGCTCATATCAGTATAATCTCTTACTGGTAATACTGCAGACTTTTCTAAAACACAAAGGTCAAAATTTTGAAAAAAAAAGAAAAAAAGAATCATATATGATATTGTAATTGACAGAGAAGGAAGTGGACAGTCCTGGGCCCCAATTCCTAGCCTTGTGCTTAAGATCAATTGCGTGCCTAAAACCCCAAGTCGACTTAAATCTATGCAAGAATTAGTAGGACAAGCTCAAGACGAATATCGAGCTTAGACATAGTTAAATGCTAGGAACTGGACCCCGAGTCTGTTGTTTCACAGCCTTCGATAAAAGTTACATTGTTTTTAAATCTTAAACTGTACTACCATATATGGTAATAGACTGAGAGATGACTGAGTGCACCATGAAAACACAATCTTTAAGGACAACATTCACCATTTGCCTGTTGTAGTCTCACAAACACAAGTTTTTTTAGGTAGCCCAATCAGTATTAGTGTTTACAGATCAGCATCAAATTTAGAGCCCTTAGCTATTTCAAAATGTTAAGATACATCCTTCGATATGCATCAAATATCTTTGGGGATTTGAAGGAAAAATCTCATAAATTCAAAATTTGTATATAAACCAAAATACCAATAAATCTAATGAAGATGCATACCTTGTAGTGGAAGATCTGAGGTTGTGTTCTTACTATTGAGTTCTTGTAGGAATTTAGTCACACCCGATCTACTAGTTTCTTTCTCTTTTTCATCTTCTGCAAAAACAATTGAAAACTATTAATATCATTGATAATGTAACAAAAGCCAGCTTTTTTTCGTTTGGGGATGCTAGCTATTTCTCGTTTACTAGTAGAGTAAATGGTAAGTCTTATAGATAGGGTTCTAATAATAATGTGTGACCTAGTGATCGATGCTCAAGTTGTTCGCGAACCAGTAAAACTCAGTATCAACACATGTTCAGCAATAAAGCTAGCTCCAAGCTAGCCTAAAGCCATGTTCCTTCAGCAACGTTAGACATTGGCATTATCTACCGTTGCTGGATTGCTGGTGTTTTCTCGTCAATAACAACTAATAACCTCGTTTAAAAAACACTAAGTCACATACAATTTATGACCGTTGAGACTTGATTATCACAAGGAAAATTTGCTACAAGAAATTTGACGTCTGGTCATTCAAAAGCTTTCCCGCAATAATTTGTTAAAAGGAATATAACTGGTCGAACAATAATCGTTCGACCAATCAAATTAATGACGAGAAAGTCTTATCGTGATAGCAATGGATTAATGTAATGAAATGGAATGATAGCCGTTGCTAAAGGAACATGGCCTAAAGCTAGCTTTACTATACAATTCTTAGTGGAACAACTTTTTCTTTTATTTTATTATGGTAATAACATGTAAGAAACCTTATTATTGAAAACACCAAACTTACTTGTGACTATTTCTGTGTCTGCATATTTTTCTACAAAACCATGAAGCTAAAATATATAATAAAAAGAATTTGTTTAAAGATTATTATGCTAGAAAATAATTTAAAAAATTAAATTCATTAAGAAACATATTTAACATTAAGAATAATGTTTTTAATGGTTTTCAAACTGGAGCATTGTTATCCTCTAAATTTCAGATATATGGTAGTTTATCCAATTTTGCAAGTTTATTATGAGATTTTGTTTAAAAAAAGGAAGACAGACATCTACTTTACATCAAAATTGATGATTAAGGCAGTTTTTTTTACATATCATTGTAGTATCTGTTCACTGCTTGGACAATAGTCTACACTTTCTAGGTTTCTGATTGGTTAGCTGTCTACACTAGTCTACACTTTCTAGGTTTCTTATTGGTTAGCTGTCTACACTAGTCTACACTTTCTAGGTTTCTTATTGGTTAGCTGTCTACACTAGTCTACACTTTCTAGGTTTCTTATTGGTCAATTGTCTACACAAGTCTACACTTTACCACATCAAAAGATGTGTTTTAGTCTTACTAGAGATGGCCTGAGTCAATATGTACACAATGCAATTTGGCATAGAGGTAAATCTTTAACTTAAGGTTAACTGAGTATTAAATAAACAGAAGACTTCAAATTTTAACAAATATATGAAATATGGAAACTATATATACAACGCAACTTACAACGCAACTAATAGAGAGATCTGTACACATATGATATATCAAATATTACTGCAGCAAACATATTGATAGGCCTACATAATAATATAGCTATCCCTATAGAAAGACAAAGCTGAACTAGAAGTTTTTAGGGAAGATAGTTTTCAAAGGGAACGGACAACTCTTTTAAATTGATTTCCAGGGGATAGCGCGAACGCAGTCCCCCACACTAAAAAATTACGTACTCGAGTCGCCCACATTTGGGGCGATCGCAGGGGTCAGCCAATCCGAGTGTGCAATGGAAAGGCCTCACCCTGGGAGGACCGCCTTGCTGATCATGGTGCCTCCCGTACCAGGTAAGTATGCTTGACTAATATCAACATTGAGGTCTTCATATTTCCTAAGGCATATATTATAGGGTGCAGACAGACCCTAAAACCCTTCAAATCTATTTCTATACAATATCTTGAAATTTTTGAGGAATTTTCACACCTAGATGAAATATTCAAGATATTATTGAAATTTTGGAGAAATTTTGAAGATATTTATTCAATTAAAGAAAATTAGATTCTGCTATAATTAAATCTGACATATGTCCTTCAACACTCAAAGTTTCTCAAAGGGAGAGAAGTAAACTAGACAGGAAGTGATGTCACACGGAAGCCCAGTGTTGAATGAGAACAATAAAGTCTCTTACCTTACGGCTTATCTGACTTCTTTCACAATATCTTAAAACTTTAAATAAATTCAAATTATCCAATTGTGTGATAAACAAGAAGTCGTTGATTGTTTTAAGCTGAGTCTCTGAAATACAAAGGTGTCTATATAGGTCAAGTTGGATACTATAGTACATGTATGTACAGTAGCTATATAGCTTTCATTATAGTGGCCTACTTCAGTGAACCAAACTAGGTCACAACTATTTGAATGTTATGGTATTCTTCTGGAATCTCCTCTTTTTAAACTAATATAACATGTATAAAATTATTTTTTTTAAAGGAAAAATACAACTAAATTCTTCCAAAGGAAAATTGAGTGTTGGGTAAGCATATATAGCTTTAAAGCATCAAAGGGCATTAAGCAATATCCATTTCAACCATTGAAAAATATATCTAAAGGGTCATTTCAGCAATCTGAATTTACCTGTTTTATTGAGAACTTGTTTTTCACTGCTTTCATCTACTTTACCTGAAATTCACAGAGAATTTTTTTTAAATACATACAAAGCTTTAAAATATGCTCTAAACTAAAAGTGTTTATTTTAACAATTGGAGCATAAAATTAGTTGTTTCTTTTGACATAATTAATTAAGACTACTTTTATTGAAATGAATCAGATGAGTATTTTGAATGAATAAATTTATGAATATTTTGAACAAATATTTCAAATGAATAAATCAAAATATTCTTTAAGATAGTGGACCACGACCATATACGCCTAACGAAAAAGTCTTAAATTTAATCAGGATAAAACTAAACTTTCTCAAACCTTTCGATTTAGATCCAATAACATCCATTTTAAGTTTCATCAAAATCGGTTGAAAACTAAGAGAGTAATAGCATATTTTTTCTTTTTCTTTTTTTATTTAAGATTTGGGGCAAGGGCAATAATTCTGCTTGTAACGATCAAAAATAGCTCAAATTCGAATTTGATCTTCGTTTAATGAATATATTTACACATATCAAATTTCATTTGATTCCTTCAAAAACTCTAGTTTTTAGAGCGTTTACGAGCAAATGTTGACAGACGGACGGACAGGGGTGACGACAATATACGTCCTCATAGAGAGATGAGGGCATATAAAAATGAATAAATATGAATAATTAAAAAAAATAATTCAAAGAAATATTTTGAATAATTTAATTGAAAATTCAAGTCAATAAATCAAATGAATATTCCAAATAAGCATTTGAATGGAAAAATCAAATCAGAAAATTTGTATAAATAAATCAAATGAATATTTTATATGATGAATATGATATATCGATATAATAAATCAAATCTGAGCATTTGAATGAAAAACAAATTTTTTGAAAAATTATATCTAGAGTCTTACGAATGAATAAATCATATGAACATTATAAATAAATAAATCAAATCAATCAAAGTAATTTGAATGATATGAATATTTTGAATGAATAAATCATGAAATTTTTAATGAGTAAATTGTATGAATAAATATTTTGCAAAAACAAACCATTCATTAAAACATTAAAGCCACATTGCAGGATTCGTTTTTTTACAAAATGAAAAAAACGGGATTTCGGTACAAAAGGCATTCTAGCTTAATCTCTGATGTTTAATTAAGTCAAAAAACTAAAATTCACGGCTTTGGGTACTCAGATGGCTTCGATGCCGCTGGATTTAAAGTCGGGATCTAATAAAATGATTTCCATTAAATTACATGCTAATGAGGTCAAGTGGGGGGCGTGTTAGTTAAATGACGTCATACACCAATCTCCAGTAGCGCGTGCTAGTAGTGGGCGGAGCTTGTGAGTTATTGACGTTTGGAATGTAAACAAACAAAATTTCTTTCAAATGGCTGTAGAATTGGAACCACGAAAGGGAATCGAAAATTTTTATTTTTCAATATTCATTTTTAAGTGCTAACTTTAAAAAAAAAAGGTGAGAAAACTTTTTCTCAATGTCCAAGTCTGGGCTTATGTGGCTTTAAAACATCGATGAAAAAAATATGAATCCTACCTCCGAGACATTTGACAATGGCTGACAAAACAAATAAAATCTGTTTAACATACATCAAATTCTTAGCTTTTAATCTGGATCTGTATTTCTTCTCATATTGAGACAACTGGTTATGGGCACGTAATGCCTGTAAGGGAAAAAAAACTATTTTGATGGTTAAAGTCACAATATTACCAAAATAACTAATTACATACTGTTTATAACACAGGTATGGGTAGACATTTAGTTGTCCAATCTTAATACTGTATATTTCCGTGTATAGTGCGCACTTTTTACCCTCAAAAGTACCTGTTAAACAAGGGGTGGGCATTATACACGGTGACTACAAAAATTGGAATTTTTCCAAATACCGGGTAAACAAGGCCTTACTTCAATCCCCCTCTTTTACCTTCATCACTGACAGAGAGTATCAGATTAAAATTTACCTGCACCCTGTGAATTCAACACTGACAGTATCTAGATTCTGTGTCTCTGTAATAAATGGAGTTTGCTTAATTTGTAATAAAAAAATCCTCCCATTTTGTTCAGTTTGAACTTCAACCTAAACTCATGGTTAGGGGAGTATATTGAATACTGACCTGTACCCCAGTAATTTCTACACTATAAATATTATTAATAGTTTCTAGTAAATTATGAGCCTCATCTATTATAACTATATTATCTTTCAGTTTAATACCACAGGCTTCTCGTGTTGATTTGTGAAGTAGGGTGTTATAGGGTAGTGCTACAATCTGAAACATAAAATGTAATAAAACATTGTAGCCATTTGACAATCAGTTATAATTTTCACATTTGTGGTCGCCACCTATTACCTATGTAAGTCATCAATGTTCGGAATTAGAAATTAGTGATAGGATGATAAATATTCAACAATATGCACGTTCTAATCTTTCTTTCTAGATGATTTTGAATAAGTCGTTATTTTGAAATGGTTCAGTTAGGGTGAAAAAGTAAGAGAGAAAGTCATTTTTCAGAACTTATAATACAATCATCACTGCCGTATACCCGTATTATGCAAAAATAATTTGAGAAATATGAATATGGCTTAAAACCAGCTGGTAGATTATGATCCTGGAGAACCTTAGTTGTTATCCTAGTAAAATATGGTTGTTTCTTACTTTCTTTTTATTAAAATTCAACAAGTCTTTACCTCAGCTGCTGGTATAGCGTATCTAGTACCATAATATGGACAGGCTTTCATCTGTTTACCTACAGTTACTAACTGTTCTATATCTCGCACTTCTAGCTGCAAATACATAGAGAATATAGGATCAGTTATGTACAACCAGGTACAAAGGGTTATATGTATCTATTGTCTGATTTCCAACAAGTTAAAGGGATTATACAGTGATTTTCTTTTCTAAACAGTGATCTACCTGAAGCTACTATTGATATCTATGCAGATCACTGTCAGTGACGTCACAAAACACGTTAGTTTTAGTGGAATTGCAAGAACCATAAACCATGAATGGAAATTGGAATGGCGCAAATTGATGCTATTAGTGTCCCCGATACACATGCAAAGTTTAGAAGATCACTTTACAATCCATTTAAGGCTATTGAACCAAAATTCTACTAAAGACAACTAATAATGAATCTTATCAAATCATATATGGCAAGTGTTGTAAGCTGCATGGAAATGGTTGGATTTGGCTTTAAATCTGACAAATGGTGAAGGTCTGGTAATTTTGATTGTTAAGTTCAAGTCACAATCAAAAGGCAATTGCCCATTTATTAAGGGCTAAACATCTTTAAAATTTAACTACATTGACTTACCAGTAAAGCATCTTTAAAGTCCTGTAAAACATCATATTTATGATAGGGACAAGTTGTTAATCTACTTCTTTTTTTACTCGGCCCATCTTGACTTGTAGACTTTTTACCTACAATTAAAATTCTTAATTCTGAATACTTTTCATTGAAATGGGGGAACAAGATTTAAAATGACAAGAATTATGATAAAATTCTTCCTCCTTTTAAAAGCAGTTTTGTAAATTTTTGTTCAATTTTTAAAACGATCACTTTTATACTCAGTTTAAAGCCAGTTTTGATTCTTAAAACAGTGTCACTAAACTTTGTATGTGTATCGGGGACACTAATAGCATCAATTTGTGTCATTCCAATTTCCACCTTTATACTCAGTTTAAACACTGTTTTAAAACTCAAAACAGGCAATTTAATTCTGTCACTTTATTCTGGGACTTCTTTAAGCAAAGGTAGAACAGACACTGACCTTTTTTCTGCATATCTAAACAAGTTTCATTTATCAAACTTAATGATTTTAATTTCTTTACAGCTTCATTGACACATAGATTCTAAAAAATATTATTTACACAATAAATTTCATTTTCTAACATCAACCTTACTTATTGTAAGAAAGTTTAATATACCAAATAAACAACATTAGTTTTAAGTTATCCAACAAAGATTCAGAGTTGAAAATCCCAGACTCAGAGTGACATCAGGTGCTCCCGAGAATGAGCATGTGCTGTCAATGGATCAGATAATGTCAGGCAAACCTCTGGTTGTGCCTGTAGAACTCATGGCACCTAATAGCCAAGAAACAAACTGAAAGTTTAAATCAATCATCATCGATACCTGTCTAGATCCAAGGGAAATAACTCTAGTATCATCACCATACGGACTCTTGATGACCTCTCGTACAAACTGTGAGAGTTGAGAATGTGTTCTACTACAAAAATATATCTGAAAAATAAAAACCTAATTCATAATTAATCTTTAAATTTTCATCAGTGAATCAATCTATAAATGTGGAATTTTACGAAGAGAAAACAAGATCTAGATATATACGTTTTAGTATGGCTGCTTTTTAGCTGCTGACCAAACATTAGTAGAACTTAGGCCTGGGTTTCAACAAAGAAAGGTGTCCTGTAATATCATTGATCAATTTCATCATGATATTCATGTCATCATATATAAATATTTATTCGTAAACAAAAATAGGTACACTACAATTTTTCAAAACATATATACACAAATGGAATAATAAATATAACATTGTCAGTTTACACATAAATATTGAATTATTTCATGAATGTTACTGTCATTATATAGAGAGGTATCTCTTAAATAAATCATATCTAAAATCAAAGACCTTCACTCTATATGGCTGGCCTTTTCCAAGTTGTTTCCATATAGAGTGAAGAGGACATTCAGTGCATTTTTAGATATCAGTTTTGTGTTGCGACATATCATAATATGTGATATTAATCTTTGTCATATAACAGGATGGAAATTTCATAAAAAAAATTTACTGCTAAAACACAAAATCCCATCTCTCTAACCTTAGTAACATGTTCCTCTACTAACTCATCTTCTCTAAGTTTCCCACCCTCGGTATCATCATCACTAAGATAGTCTTCTAACATTAGATGAGCATCTTCTTGAACATCAGACATATTACACTCTTTCTTTAACTCTTCAATCTCAGCATCAAACGCTTCCTTCATATCAACAGATGCATCTTTCATTAGATCTTCAAATTCATCTTCCATTTTTACTCTCTAATAGAAGAAAAAAAATTCAAAAAATACTACAATAAAATTATATAAATTCAAATTATGCCCCTCAGTTACATTTTTTCTGATCTTCTCTGCAGGAAAACCCAAAACATTCATTATTTTAAACCTATATGAAGACTATCAAATAATGCACAGAAGATGTGTTTTATGATCTTTTGATGAGCTGAAAATTGTTGTTTAAACCAATATTTCATTTGTATCTTTACGTATCAATTCATTCAACAATATAGACAAGGTTACAGCTTAAGCTAAGCTAACCCTATTAGAGGTTATGCCTGTGCCTGTGCTTTTGAAGCATTGCTTAACCATAATGTTATAACCCAGAATTCCTAATCCATAACCTAAAAAAAAACTTTACCTTGCGTTTTACTTGATGTGTCCCAACTCCCCTGCCCAATTCCTTCAACTTGGCTTCTCTTTTTGATATATTTTCTTGTTCTTCCTGTATATGAAATAATATGATATGATATGATATAAATTTTATATGACATAAATGAACTGTAGGCCTACATTTTGATGAACGTAAATTTAAGTTCTAAGAAAAATGAATCAACCAGGTTGGCAATGTAGGCACTAATATAAAAGTTTATCATTCAGAAAAATAATTATGGCACAGCTAAATGTAAACAATGGATCTAGAAAAAGGTGTTATCCCTGATCTTTAAAAGCATCAATGTCTTTCTTTTGAATTCTTTAGAAAGTCACCTTTATCTTCTTCAATTTCTCTTCTTTCTCCTTTTTCTTTGCAAAGTCAGCAATCCAATCTAGCTCACCTACAATAAACAAACAGTATTATTATTAGAGAAAAATATAAACATTCCATAATAATGAAAACAACAAATTTCTACTAAAAAAATAATGAAAATTTCGGAAATTTCTACAGCCATTGGTAACTCTTTCAACTGTGAATTTCAGTAAAGCTTTACACTAAAATTAAATCTTGATTTAATGCCTGGAATATTTTAATTGCACCACTGAGTAATTACAATATTCTGTTCTGATGTCTACTAATAAAGAATTGTTAAAAAATGAAATGCCTGATTTAGTATTCTTCATGGAAAGCCAAGATAAAAAAATTAAACATCAACATAAAGCTCACCATTTGAAACCTGTGAATTCCTGAAAAAAAAAAATAATAGGCACATTTTAAATATCATTTTCAGACGGTTTGTTTTACAAGTTATATCTGATATTATATATTTTAACAGTACAATAGTCAATTTTTTTTTATCTTATCTTATCTTGTCAATAGTAGGTGTACGAAGACCACATTATATTTTTAATGCCATGCAATAAAATTTCAGGGGTTCAGATAATCTTTATTATTTACATTCAGCAAGTTTTGCAGAGATTCATTGCCTAAGGATGTTGTGGGAGATGATTTTTTGAGTACACACATAAAAGAAAGAAAGAAACATCTATATTTTAAGCCTAACGCAGACGACGAACATTTTAGGCGAACAATCGTAAAAAAATTGTTTCAATCATTTTTTTCGTCGTCTGCGGATTACAGAAACACGAACAAAAATGTTCGCGAGAATTGTTCGTGAAATCAAACATGTTTGATTTTTTAAAATTGTTTGCCTCCCGAACAATTCATTGTTCGCCGTCTGCGTTAACGACGAACATTAGCACCGAACATTAATCGACGAAAGTCCAATCAGCGATCGAAGCCAGACCACATGACACTCAAAATGGACGGAGCAATTTTGAGGTCATGTGATTTTCCGTGGCGCTTGCGTATTGTTCGAGCTAAAAGTTCGTTCGTCTGCGGGGTTATGTTCGTCGTCTGCGGATAACGGAAAACAAAAATATTTGTCCGATGTTTCTGTTCGTCGACAAAAATGTTCCTCGTCTGCGTTGGGCTTTACAAGGATAACAACTTGGGTTCCTTTCGGATCCTTTCTCCCAGCTGGTCCTTGGCCAAACCTCTTGGCATTGATCTTTCCCGGATTATCCGTACCCATTTACAGCTGGGCGGACTGGAATTATGAGTGAAGATGTCTTATTCAAGGTCATCGGACTATCACACCCTGATCGAGAACCAAACTCTCAAACACAACAACATTCATTTGCTTGTATCCAAGCAAATGACGTCATGCTTGTCAAGAACGACGCGCTAACCACTGTGCTACAGAACCTCACCTCACCTTATAAGCACTGTTAATGTCAACATTCTGTTAAAGTTGAGTATGATTGCTTCGTGAGTACAATTAACCCCTCCTTGGTGCTATATACGGGCCTGTTTGAGTGAGATAAAACAACTATATAACATACCCTTTACTGCTATCAGAGGCCGTCAGTTCTTCCAGCTCCTGTTGTTGTTTTTCACGGAAATCTTTCAACCATTTTAACGCCCCACAGATTAAACTTAATGACTTACCCTGTAAATCAAATGTTGAACAGTTCCAATCATAGAAACTGGTAAAAAACTTAACTAAATATTATGGAGACAATTTTTTTAAAGAGAACCTTCAAATTTTAACTTTTTATCATAATAACTAAAGAAATGTTAAATTGATAATACACAAAAAAAGTTGGACAATTCTCTGATGGAATTTTTTAAACAAAACTTTTAAAAACATTATTAAAAGCTATCCAAATGTAATAGTAATAATATCTTTATATAAACTATCGTTTAAGAATTTAATGTGAATTTTATAAATTATGTTTTGACATAAAATATATTAATTTGGTAACTTTAATCCCCACCTTAAATTAATATAATCTTCATATAGTTTCCTGGGGCGGATACAGGATTTGACGTTAGGGGGGGCGCAGACTAAAAATTGGGGGAGCGTAGCGAGCCGAAAAATTATTTGAGGTTAAAATAAACAAAGTTATTGAAATATTCTTCTAGAGTGGGTGCAATGTAGATAGATATCTTGCCAAGCGAAGTGTGGCGAGAAACATTTGTGGTAAAATGGTGCGGACAACCCATGCTTTGCAAATTTTAGGGGGGCGCACGCCCGCCACGCCACCCCCTAAATCCGCCCCTGGTTTCCTACATATTTCTATTTGGCAGTGCTAAAATCACAACTTACAGTTCCTGTGGGACTTTCAAATATACCAATTTTACCATTATTGAGGCATTTATATAACTCTGTCATAAATCCAGTCTGGATATCGTAGGCTTCAAACGGAAAGGGAAATGACTCTGGCACAGATGTGTCTTCTGGAAAAATAAAACAAAATTATAATTTTCCTTATAATAATACCGTTTACATACAAGAATTTAAACATTACAATAAATGGTTTATCATTAGCCTGAAAAAAAGTAGCTTCTTAGTTTCTTTCCCATCAGACAAACAAGATGCCTTTCCGATTCAGTGCCGCCAACCTTGAAAAATCTGATTGAACCATGAACCTTCAGGTTAGTTCAAGAATCTAACTCACTGAACCACTGTAGCACCCTGCTATCATTCAAAGTGGAACGTATATAACTTACCCTTCTGTTCATCAACTGGTTCTGGATCTTCCAAACAAATTGATGTTAAAAGGTCATCATCATCATCCTCAAATTCTTCCATCGTACTTCAATATATTAGGCAACTATTTCATGCTCGACAAAAGATTTACTAAAATTAAAATAGATAATGATAAGGCTACTGTAGGCCAACTGTTCTTCAACCATGAGTGACATGATATTAAATCTTTTTTCCATCTGTAAGGAATTCCCATAAATATAGGCTATAACTAGCAGACCCTACTCTATTTGATTATGACTTAAAGCGATACGAGAGGACGAGAATATCTTCTAAAACACCTATAATCACCTCTTATAATGAACAAAAGAAATAAAGTTCTCAAACTTGCTCAATAAGAGTATATATTCATCAACGGTGGTCAAAGTAAAGTTACAGAATCCAATAAACTAAACACATAAAACTATGTAAATTTCCATATAATAACAGGTTATACTTCAAAAACGCTTAAAATTTGATTAAGCATTTTTTAATTTCTGTATTCAGATAGGCCTAAACATAGCCTAGTTTTCTGGATTTATCAGATCACCAAGTTTGAAGATTTATATGTCTTGATAATTCTAAGAGGTTGTATCTTTAATTATTAAAGAAAAAAGTTTTTGAGCTAAATATTTGCCCATTTTTGTGCAAAATAAGAAATTTTCATTTGTGACAACTGTATGTAGTAAAAATCAAAAAAATTTTCTAAAGGATGCATTCTTTTTCTCTACGATTTTGTATGATTGTGACCGCAAATATTGCTTTTAAAAAAAAAATTATTTACCAACTCTAATTCGATGTTGACATTTATTCCCGCGGATCACATCTTACATTCAGCTGTCGCAAAAGTAAACAGATCTCGAAAAATTTAAAATATAGGCTACCTGAATATATTTACTATTTTTTAGGTAAGAATTTTCTAAATTTGAGCGATAGACATTTCTCTATCTGTGACTGTGCTCAGAGCCTATAGGCTCTGCTGTGCTGATGTGAAACGGAATTTACGACATTTAACCAGATAATGGTAAAGTAAAAAATTATTCTTGATTATCCAGACGACAGACTTCTTGCTTGTTGCTTTTGGACAATCGAGACTAATAAATTGGCGGCGAACTGAAAAAAAAAATGATCAAAGTGAGTACTCAATGATGTGTCCAAAAGCTAATCTAATGATCTTTAGAAAATCTTTCAAATGTTTCCATCAGTCCATGCCATCACTCTTTATTCAAAATTATTTTGTTCTTCTTGCATGGCATAGGGTCTGATGCACTGTTGCAGATTTGCTCCCCTCCCCCCTCCATAAAAAAATAAATAGATCGTAAAAATAATCCATGAGATTGGTCATTGAATAAAATAAAATTATATTTATAAGTAATCAGCAGGTCACACCTATGGTGAAATGTTGGTAGGGTGAAAAAAAAGTTCACGGGTTATGAGTTATATTTTCTGAAACTATACCCCAGTGGCTTCAAAAAACAGTGTGCACATGGCGCTTATGCGCGCATACTGAGTCAATGACTTGCGTCATCTGTTCCTAAGTGCGTAGACTCTGTGCCGTAGTGCGTTTGACTCTGTTCCTAAGTGCGTAAACTCTGATTCTAAGTATGTAGAAGTGCGTAGACTCTATTCCTTAGTGCGTAGCCTCTGTTTCTAACTGCTCATTTATAAACTTTAATCTTATATTTATTGAACTGGCAATGTGTTAAGATGATTTTGTCGTCAAAACGAACGATCATGGCAGGATAACTCTGGACAATCTGGGTTTTGTTGTCCGAAACTACAATTTTCCTCTATAATAGTGATTTTTTCGAAAAGGGCTCTATAGGGAATTTCAAATTATCCCGTTTTTTGAAGCCACTGGGGTATAGTTTCAGAAAATATAACTCATAACCCGTGAACTTTTTTTTCACCCTACCAACATTTCACCATAGGTGTGAGGTACCTGCCATGGATATTTTGCCTTGTAAATAGAAGTATTCATGGGTCACCTGTTTCGACGGATATAAGCTTTGCCATCGTTTCCTATTGATACTTTTCACTGGTGAATTTTCGTTCAATAATAAAATTTAATCAATGACCCCACCCGTAGCCAGGTGGGGTTTGGACGAACCCCTCTTTGAAAATAAATAAGCACTGTTAAAGTCAACGTTCTGTTTGAATTGTAGCAGTTGATTTTGATTGCTTCGCTAGTCCGTGTAACCCCTCCTTCGAAAATTCCTTGCTATGTGCCTGATAACATATAATTTATCCAAATTCGAAGGATTGGTCTTGAATATTTCTGGGTAAAATTTGGGTACCAAACGGAGCATGATATTTTGCTACATTTAAACTGGGTCACCTATATTACGACAGGCAGGCTAAATATGAAAATAAAGAAATAAAGCAAATTTCCTACAGTGCACAGATAATAGTTTGGATAGTAATGGATAAAGAAACCATGTAGGCCTACTAATGATCCAAAGCGCAAAACGAAACTCGAAATCCAAAAGGACATTTTAGAACAGCTTATAAACTTTTCACATGAAGAATTATATCAATCATACATGAGTAAGTATATCATAATGAAAAGTGGTATCGGGTGTCTAGAAGAGTAAGAGTAGGCCTAATAATTATCTTTCTCATCTCATTTTTAGATCCAGTATCCAATACCTGAGTTTACAAAATAAAATCAGTACGGTCGTCCCATTGAAACTATGAAGATGTAATGGCTAATGAGGGAAAGATATTGATTCAAGCTACCGTAGTTGCTGTAAAAGATGACCAGATATTATATCCAAGTTGTAAACAATGTTATTCCAAACTCCAACGTGAACAGTATGAAAAAGAGTAAGTAAAAGGATTGTTAACTTATAGTACGTACACCTCGAATGAAAAAAAACTTAAGTAAATTCTGCTCACGTGAGAGTTACAAGCTGAGCTGAGAGGCAAGAATGAAATTTTGTTAAGCTGGGAGCTCTCAAGTGTGCTAGCCTTTATGTGATATGATTTTGTTGTTGTACTAAAACCCCAATTGTTAATTTTCAGGTGGGTATGTTTTAAATGTAGTACAGTTTATAAAGAAAGTAAACTAGAATGGAGATACAGACTGAGTATAACAGTAGCAGAGAAGTCTAGTCTAACTGATATTGCCTTATTTGGTAAAACTCTAGAACCATACTTTGGTACATCAGCTGAACGATTCAATAGGTATTTCACTTGTTTTGTGTTGAAGTTTAGTTCATATTAATATCTTTATTACCGGTACTCTGTTTTTTTAGTGCATGATTTTCATTGTCAAAGATTGAAAACTCAATTTCATGTCGTCTTTTTTTCAAAGCACTAGCAATTAGCATAATATATTTCTGTCAAAATGACTGTTGATTTGCCTAAAATGTCTTAGTATCTTTCTGGTTCATAAATATAGTGTATATATTTGAGTATTAGTTTTTCAAACTTTCACAATTAAAAACATTTTAATTTACATGCTTAAATATTTGGCTATAAAATTATTTTTAATTCACTGACTGATATGTTTTTAATTGACAATGCAAATATTGCCCGGAAGTTACTGAGTGTTTATTGTCAAATTTCTTTAACAAATTGTTAACCATAATGATTGTGTATGCTTGTTTCAAAATCTTTGTCCAGTTATCTGAGTTATCTCCCATCTTACTATTAAGCTTATTTTTTGATGTAGGTTTCTGGAAAAACTAGATGAAGATAATTTATTGGAAGAAAACATGCTTTTAAATGCTTTAGAAGAGACATTTGTTGGACAAAGTTTTATATTTGGTATAAAATCTAATGCTAGATTGAAGGAACTGCAGAAATATCATGGTTCCATGTCACCAGTTTGTGCGTCCACGGTTCTTAAAGTGAGATTAGGAGACTACGCTACTCAATCTGCATTTAACTCTGATTTAGTGGCAGTTCAGATTTTATCATCAGCTAATGTGTCCTTCACAGGGAATACAGTTCTACATAACCTTCAAGCTTTGTCAGACTTAAACTGGGAATCGAAACCATTGTGTTCTGTATCTAATACTAAGTCAATTCAAGAATGTAGTTATCTCCCTTACACAACATTTGATCAATCTGAAAGCTATTCTTTTTTAAAAGACTGTACCAATTTGGGAGTGGAATTGAGCTATGAAAAATCAGTTGAATTAAGTAATCAGACCACTTTTAATGAATCTAATTTAAAAGACGATGTGAATGTAAGCACAAAATCAAATCACGAAGAATGTTTCGAGCAAAGATTTCAGGCAACAGATAAATCTGGTAATGTTGATGATCTAGTTGTAGGCAAATTGAAATTAAGTCTGGAACAAAAGAAGATTAAAAGTAAAAACAATCAGGTTTTCAGACCAAAACTGACAAATAAATTATGTCTAGAGAGTGATCCTTGTTTAAACACTTTTGATGAGAAAGACGATGATAGAGATGTTAAAAACTGTGAACAACAAAAGAAAGATTCTCACACACCAGAGGTAAAAAATAAGAATCCAAGCCCTTTAAGACAATCAAACTCGGCACAAGATACAAGTCAAGTTTTTGATAATTGTTTAAAATCTAGTTATTCAGGAAACTTTACGAGGACTGCCAAATGTGATGGACCATATCAAAACATTACTGGTTCAAAATTAATGGACAGTTTTCATAGACATGCAACGACCAAGAAATCGGAAATTAAAGTTATTCTGAGAAGTGAATCTAAAGTATCATCTGTGCCCCATATTCATGATGAGAGTTCTCTTGAAGTTTTGAGAAATTACGACCAAGAAATCAAAGCTCATTACGATCCATCTTATTTGTCATTTTCAGATTGGGATAACTCCTTTAATTTTACTGATTTGAATTCAATAATTGAATCTAAATCTCAAAACTTAATGTCAGTAGCCAGACACGGGACAATGATAGATATGCCCGAATCTGAAAATTTGGACCAATTTTTAACCAATTCATCTCTTTTGACAGTTGACTTTCCCGAATCCTTACAGCTTGAAAATTCATTGAAGTCACCATCAGATTTCAAACCTTACAACGTCAATAAGCGTCCTTCCAAATTACCAGATGATACTTCTTTGAATCCACCTTTTAAGAAATCTATTTTGTCGCCGAAACATTTGAATGGAGTTAATGCAAGCCAATATACACCATATAATGAAAAACACTTTAAAAATGTTTGTGATATGCCTGAATCCGAAGATCTTAGCAAGTTTCTGGACAATGATTCTTTTGATGCTCAGATTCTGACCGAAGACTTTGAGATCCAACAAAATGTCTTTCCAATACTCGATCCCAAATGTGATAACTCTAGAATTGTTTTACTCAGTCTTGATAATTCCCAATGTGAAATTTTAAATCGTAAGGATACCACGATAGACCCACATTGCGATAATCTCAATGGTCATAATACTGTGCTCAAACTTACAAAATGTGATTTTTCTGAAAATGAACAGACCGAGATTAACAGCTTTAAAAGTGATGGTGCTGACCGTGTCGTTTGCAATAATGTACACCAGTCTAACGCAGGGAGTTCCGATCTTAGCCAAAATGTTACCTGTGACCAAAGTACATATCTCTCCTTTGAGGCATGTCTTGAAGAAATTGAAAATTGTGAACTAACTGATCATTCTTTTGTTTCCTCGCAAATTCTTTTAGACAATGAATCCGAGAAAGTCCAAAAACCTATCATTGAAACCTCCGCTGTTATTACAAATTTCGGTTTAAAATATTCTAATACCCGTACTTTAAGTAATGAACATGTGTCTACTGTTTGCGACAAAGGTAAAGCAGAGCTTGAACATTCTGGTCTTAATGGAGATGATTCCCAAGGCTCAGTGTGTCTTTTTAGCGACGAGGAAGATGACCAACCGTCTTTTATTCCCAATCCGCAAGATATTCGTCAGAAAACCCCTTGTAAAAATACTTTTCAAACGGCCTATATCGGAAAAGATGACACTAGCTCAAGTGGTCGTGTAAAAGATATTTCCTATAATAATGCATCAATCACTCATGGTGTTATTCAAGTCGAGGACGGTAATATTAATTCTCTGGCGTCCTATTTTGAGGATTCTGCCGCTGATGCTTCCACTGTTTTGGATCTTGAAGTAATGAGGAATACATCCGTACATTTTAACCCTGATATTCTAACGGAAAGTCTATTTGCAGACTCAATATCTTGTAGTAAGAATGATATCTCAGAACTTTTGCTAGCGATGGATTTGAAAGATGTGGAAGCCGAAAAGCATTCTTATCAAAATGTTATCCTAAACGAAGACAGCACAGCTGAGTGGGGATGGGGAACCGAAATAGAAAATGAGGACTTTCTTGCTTTAGATCTGTGTAAAGCTAAAAATTCTTATCAAAACCAAACCTGTGAATCTGCTAATGTGCTGCCACCAAAGTCGAACTGTTCTCCCAGAATGGCAAAACACACTCATGACATTGAAACTAAGCCACTGCCAGTTATCACGAAAGCCATTTTAGATCTTAATTTTGACAGTGTTGATGACTCGGAGATATTGGCTATGGACTGTATTACAGATACATCAATTCCGCCTTCAAAATTATATATGGTACCCAAAGATCCAAAAAGAAAAGATCTTCAACAAAAGGATGAAACAGTGAATGATTCATCGTTTTCAACACCGATTGCTACATGTAAAGGCGGGGTTAAGTTTAAAGAAGGTAAAATTAAATCTGATATTTCAGAAACGACAAACGCACCGAAACCCAATATTATGCCAACGGATTTGATCAGCAATGGTGTCCACGAGGGTGACTCACATCAGGATCGATCTCACGGAGACAATGATTTGAATGGTTCTAGTCAATTTTTGGATGTAACAGAAGACGGTTCCATAGACCTTTTTGATTGTTCACAAAGTTTCTCAGCTTCCCAACATGATGTTAGATCCCAGGTCCAAAGTATTTTGGCAGTTGACAATTCTATGTTTGAAACATCGGAAACGTTTCCGGACCCGACTCAAAATGTTTTTCTGAACAAAAAGGTGAAATTTGCTCGAAGATTGAGCACTGTGAGACATTTAAATTTGGTTGATATTCGTCTTAATATGTGCAAGACCTCAAGTCCTTTAGCTTCAGCTTTACATTTAAAATCATGTTTGCGGAAATCAGTCCAGGCGACTTCTGAATTGGATGAGTCCGTATTCTCACAAAATGTGTTTTCTCCCAGTCCTGTCAAACCAGCTCGAGATCTCTGCCCTACATATGTATACAGAACTGAGGGCCCAAAACAGTTACGTCAGGAACCTGGTATCAATTGTTATAATTCCACCCCAGTTAATTCGAATCCGTCACAAGGAAGCTCGATTTTCTCTCCGGATTTGTTTAGTCCTGGTTGAAAATAAAACTTACTCATAAACAAGGAGTAACCGAATTCTCCCACAATTTATCTGCTTGCATGACCGTGTATAAAATAAATCGGGATTGGTTTGTTGTGTTTGTTGTTTTTTATGTTAAAATATTAAAATTATTGTTTCTACTAATATTTTATTGAGTTGAGGGAATGGTGCAGTTTTCAAGTAAGACTTCCATATGTTCTTGCGGAATGCGACAACACAAATGATAAAACCAAAACGAAATATATTTGAAATTTAGGTTCGCTAACAATACCTAGTTCAAAAGTGTCTCGAAAGAGTCAATATGAACTACCTTGCTAGCGACACTATTCAGCCATAACAAAAGTGATATTGAACTGGTATATTTCAAATTGGTTTGAAATGCAAATAGACGTAGGATTTGAAATGCTCCATGATCAGGTTGACTATCGTGTTCCTTTAGCGACGATGTATACGATCTAACCGTTGCTTTCATTGGACGCCTTTTTCGCCATCATAACATCAGAGTTTTCTTCTCTATCAATCATATAACTTCACACATATTGCGGGAAAATCCACCCTTCCCTTTCGCCATTTACAATGGAGCTTTAGAATAAGATGAAATTTAAAATGGATATCTAGCACACGTAGTAGAATCTTTCTGTCAAATTTCAAATAGATAGCTCAACGCGAATGGTTTATTATTCATTAATGAAAAGCTTCTCATGCAAGCAACGGTCAGCGGAATCGCTAAAATAAATGTGTTTACTCTAGCAATGAATTTACAAAAGATATACGAAATTATTGAGTTACAACTAAAAATATATTATTCTTGGTACATAAGCTGTTTTCTGTGGTCAAAATGATAACATGAACGAAATAATAGTAAACCATTGTACTGAATGTTCGTTCGATTACTTTATCGGAAGTATTAAATGCGGTAACAGCCCTCGTATCTCTAAACATAATGACATGTAAACACTCGTCATCCCGTTCCTCACATCTCCATTCAGTACTCTCAATATTATAGTTTACTTTTCATCGTCTTCTACAGCTCACCCGAGGCACTTCTAATAAATAGATTCATAACGGTTGGTTAAGAATGTCCCTTGGCCTACTTTGCTTTCGCGCTTTGGTAAATGGCAGCGTATACTATTTTTTGTGAGGTACAATATAGGCTGTTCTCAAACTTCCCTTGTATTTTCATGTGCTTTACTATATCACAAATCATGGCATTGGCATTGTACTTTAATAACTCCACATCATCTTCTTGGAGACCTACCAAATATATCACCAGTATAGTACACCAATGAATTGGTGCTATCAATGGTTCTGATTTTCGTCATCCGTTCTGATTTTCACCTTGTGCCTCTCTCCAAATCTTTGGGAGCACAATGGCATTTCCAAATTCAATTTCACAGATCTATTCATAGGCCCTCTACATGGAATTTTCACTCTTTTTAATCTTTCACCTTTACTGTTGATCAATAAGGGTAATTTCTCACGCCGACGTTCATCTAAACATTCATTTCCAACCTTGCACTCTTTGATCTTTTCAGACTTCGGCATTTTCACCAACCAACTTTTCTTTCTCCCCATTAACTTCTTCAAACAGTCATCTCTCTATCCAATACGATTGCCAACTGGACAGAAATATCGGTTGAATTATTCATCACTAGTGAAATTATAGGTCGCTTCATTTGTTGATTCTTCGGCATTTTATCAATAAAGTGGCTGCTTCTTCGAGTACTTGATATATCTTATGACTCAACGAATAAAATGAGTGTCTTTTCGGTAGAATGGTTGTCCATGCACCGTCAAAACTAGAAATTACTCGCTTTTAAGACTCTCCCATCAGTGGTTTAAAGCAACCTCTCCCTCCCTTCCCCCAAAGTTTTACACTCTTTGTCCTCGTTCAGTTTACTGTCCAAGTTGCTTTCATTTATCTGTCAACAAAGTTTTAAATATAAAATATTGACCATTAAATTGGTATGGTCCATACGTTTGGACACAGAATTAGCAGAGTATGAGATTTACCAGCCATGGTTTTCGTCAATTTCAATACTAGTAGTTTCCTTTCAAATATTTTATCACCGCAATTTAGATCGTTGGACTACTTTTGCAAATTTCGTAAAAACATGAAACTTATGTACATGTATATATATATAAAAGTGCGTGCCATATCGAAAAATAACTGTATATGATTTTTTGGTCATTTTACCAATACTCAAACAAATTGGTTGCATTTCTTTACTGCTATTGCTTGATTGAGACTGGTTGATTACATTTGCCAATTTCATTATGTCGACCATGAAACTTGTTGTTTTGTAAGTAAACACTTGATGAACACATTTAAAATGTTCATAACAGAATAAAACGATATAATCTCCACTGGTAAATTTTTTGTTGAAAGTAGGCCATTATTTTCGGTATTTCAATATGAAATATGTATTGTGATACGGATTTCCAGTCCATTTTTCCAATCCCTATCTTCGAAATCAAGCTGTGAGGGATATGTTTATCCTCTACGGTTGTAATTAAAAATGGCTAGTGTTTGAAAACAGTGTGTTGGAAGGCTTGTCAGGCGTGTTGGAGCCAGTCACGAGGGAAATCTCGCTCCTCATTACTAAACTAAACGATCAATGCTAATTAAATTATTAGGACAAACTCTAATGATTAAAGTTACATTGCCTTGGTAGAGAATTTTTACTGATTTTTATAACTACAGTAGGGTCTGTCGAGTACATAAAATATATTTAGTTTAATAATGTTACAGAGATAGGAAATTGGAACGATTTCTTTCCAAATACCGAACATGATAGTGAAATGATTTTTAAATGTCCAAAAAGATCTCCTGAGCTTGAACGTGTTTATCTATCAAGCAGTGTTCTTAGTGACAATAATGAATGCAAAATATTCGCCCTTTTACAGCATATACAGAGCCCAAACGAAAGCTACACAATAAAAAAAAATCCGTACAAGCAAAACAATTCAGTTAATCAAAAATCTCGTCCAGAGCTCACAAAATCGGGTGCAATAATTATACAGTAGTGGACTTCCCATACGAGAAGTACCATCAGGTGTTTCGAAAAGAAACTACTTATAACTACTATAAAGGTCAAAAACAATGTTTATCTGAGTATTTTTATTATTTCTGACTAAAATTGATATAAAATGATACAATATTTATCATACAATAAACTTTACATACACAATTTATATACAACACAAAACAACGACAAAATTATTTTATAAAACTTTTATCAAATAGAGTAAATCTACACGAATGTTCTTCCTTATAATTTATACAATCAGAAATGGAATATTGGAAGAGCTACACCGGAAGAAAAAAAAGTTAAGTTTTAATACTGACAATATTGATATTTTGAATTTATTATTCATAAATTCATTAAGAAATAATGATAATAGTACGTACATAAATGCAACATTTTGCCATGACCTTGTTTGGAATAATAACTTTCCGTTTAAATTAATGTTTAAAATTTATCGAACTTGCAATAAATTGAAAAGTGGTTTTATTGAAGATAAATGTCTGAAAACGTTATAATAATATACATTGGAAGAGCTTTGCATACAATCTATGTTAATAATGCAATAGTTCAGATTTAATGTCAAATAATAGATATAAAAATGTGTTTACAAACAATGTAACGTGAAAAAAATTATTGAATTTAAACTAAATAAATGGGGGAATATGATATGTGGGCCAGCCTCATTAAAACAACATTTATGACGTTTCCTAATGATACAGGGGCCTGTTTCTCAAAAAATCTTACGATTAAAAATTGTCGTAAGTGTGGAATTATTCATTGCAAAATGCTGAACTTGCGACAAAATTTATCGTAAGATTTTTTGAGAAACAGGCCCCTGGACCGCATCACTCGTGTTATTGGGCCTAATTCTGACCCATGTAAAAGTAAAAGTTTATTATTATTATTATTATTAACATTTTTGACTTTCAATTTTCCAGTAACTTTCTATGTCTATAATAAATATACATGTAGAATAAAATAGATAGATGGATAATCAAAATAGTCGAATTCATGAATATATGATTAATTTAAAGCGATAAATAAATGTAGAAAAAATGAGAAAAATATTAATAAATTAAGAAGTAGGCCAACATAAATAAATTCATTAATAAAAAGTTTAAAAAATAAAATTTAAAAAAAATCACGGAAGACGAATTGAGCACAAATTTAAGATAATGGAATTAAATATTTGAGTCCGTTCACCCAATTATTTTAAAATCAACAAACTATAACGACTGGAAAATTGTGAATGAGATAGTTGATGCTATCAATGGAATGTAAATAAATGAATAAATTAAAGACATACACAACAACTTTTATTAGACCATTTTGGCACGATTTCACAAGATCAAATTATAGGAAGACTTTGACCTGGAATTTATATTTTGGCATATTGAGATCCATAGACCGGTACAATGGAAGACTGTTATTTTTGGAGCAGGAACAATTCGATAAATGCCAGTACATACAAAACAAAAACGTTGATGAATATACATGTACATGTATTAACAATTGAATAAATAAAAACTAATAATATAATCTGATCTAGGAAGACTGGAAACTAATACATGAGATTTTATAAAATGAAAAAGTAAAATAATAGAAATATTATATGTAATATGAAACATGGTTTTAGTCAAGTTTCAGGATTTATTTTGATATGAATCTCTTAATATATTTCTATTTTGCTCTTTATTTAATTTCATTGAGCACTATTTTAACAGCGAATATATTTCGTTATTGTGAATAAAATGATTTATAATTAAAACTACATAAAAAACTATTTTGGCACATTATTATTTGTAGAGCGGAAGACTTGTACTGAACGAACTGGTTCAAATTTCTTTGTACATGTACTTTGTTTCAAGTGATCATCCTAAGATATCACTAAACTCCAATTTAGTAACTTAAATTGACAAATGAAATAAATGATATTTGAAATTATTTCTGCATAATGATCGGGAGAAGGAAATCGACTTTAAATGGTTATAAAAATAGGTACGAACTTTCTTGTATGAAATCTTGAAAGTAACAGCTTTGCAATAAATTGGAAGCAGCAATAAACTAATTTATTCTAACTTATTCTGTAATGGGAGTGAATACTGTTTATTCACAAACATTCAAATTAAATTTGATCTTAATCGTAGTTGCGTTAGGTTAAAAAAATCATAAATTCATTATCTGAATAATTCTCACTTTTCTCTGTTCGGATGTTTTGAGTTATCATCGTTCTGATAATGAATTTCAAATACTTTTTGGTAATATAAAAAACAAAACAATATGAAGGAATGGTATAATGGAATAATAAAATGGTTTGTCTTCTTCTGAATACAAATTGAAATCGGAGGAAGCAGTTAACTATGACGTTAATATATTCTGTTTAAAAACTCGTGGAAATGTTCTGTATGAGGCCCTTTTCCTTTTTGTTGCACAAGGATTTCTATTATAGGTAAAAAATTCAAATATTTTGTTTAGATTTCCAATATATCTTTTCACTTTTGAAAACAACTGGTTCTTCGTTCGTCAAAATCCAAAATGTCTGCTTCTGCGACAATTCTCGACGCACACATCATTGTCATACTTCAAACTGTAATGTTCTCCAGTCGTTATGTTGTATTAACTCTGCATATCTTAAATTATGGACAGTCATTGTCAGAATTGGTCTGAAATGCGTTTGTGTGTGTGTTTTTGTCTTCAATGAGAAACCGCTAACCAACTTTCACCGATTCTTTCAAGATCAATATCGTTCGAATACGAACAGTAGAACATTCATATTTCAGTTGACTTTAAAGTTTTAAAAGAACACATAATTATACCAAAGTTTACTATGTATATACAATGAGGTTTCAGAAAAGCATCCCAGCCGTTAAGGAACTTGTTTTATCAAGCGCAGCAGAAGAATAGTCTTGACGAGGATCTGTCAGCACCCCAGTGTAAGGTCCATGTAGCGATGGTGGGGTGTTGTTGTTGATAGGGGTGCCTGGTTTTGTTGATGAAGGGATGTTTGAACCCCATTTCGAGTTTTCAGAATGACTTTTTCCTGAAATAAAAAAGAAACGATATGAATAAATGTTCTAGAATAAACCAATCAAAAAAGGAATCTCGATACATTTTCTTAAATATTGGAAACATTGTGGTTATATTTTGCATATGTTTGACGTTAAAAAATTAGGGCTGCAAAAATTACGATGTTTTGTGTTCAAGCGTTCGAGCGAAATGAACTGAAATCGACATTTTCTGGGTTTTGATAAAACAACTCAAATCGTATCGAAAACTGGTTTAAAAAAATGATTTCTTGTAATTTTAATACTTAATTCACAAAGTGATTTGTACGCTTAGTGTTTATATTTAGAATATAGTCTTTTGTAGTCAAGTTACGTTCAATTTAAATTAAAAACCAACAAATATGATTTTAATAAGTTTTTAATTGTCTGCTTATCACCACGAACGACTTTTTGAAATTTAAGGAAATTTCTAAAGGGAATTATTTTTATATAAGTGATTTTTGATGGTCTCTTACGTTTCTAACAAGTGGACACACATGTGTTTTAAAAGTTCATTTTTGACTTATTACATCTCGATAAATCACTCTTACAGACAAATTGTATGTTTAAAGAAACGCTTAATGGCTAGTCCCAGTCCCTGTTGACATTGAAAAACAATTAACTCGCGAAATTTGAAACTTTTATTTTTAAAATTTGATTGAAGAGAGATAAGCGTATAATGACACCAAATTATTATTGAATTATTTTATTGTCATTTTTAATAAAATTCACCTTTTTGAAAACTTTTGACTCGCCGCAGAAATACCCAGAAAAACAAAAAGGAAATTGTGTGAATGGCAAGGCAGAATAGCCAAGACAGGACAGATTACAAAAGGTGACCTAGTTTATGTCATGTATTGCATATTTAAAGACGATTAAATATGATTTTGAAAATGGTGTACTCTTTTTGATATCACGACATAATGTGACTTTCAAGGGGGAAAAAAGCCACACGTGTCTAAAAAAAATGAAAGATTCTGTTAATTTCACACACAAAAAAAACACATTAAAACGCAGAATATTTTAATCGTTTCAGAAAAGCAAAATTTACAGATCGTGAAACGAAAAAACCGTTAGGAAAATATTATAACAGAAAACTGACTAAGTAATTATAACCGAAAATAGATTTTGAATAGAAAATAGATTTTGTTATTGTAACAGAAAATAGACATAGTTGTTGTAACAAAAAATAGACATTTTAATTGTAACAGAAAATAGACATTTTAATTGTAACAAAAAGTAGACATTTTAATTGTAACAGAAAATATACATTGTTGTTGTAACAAAAAATAGACATAGTTGTAACAAAAAATAGACATTGTAATTGTAACAGAAAATAGACATTGTTGTTGTAACAGAAAATAGACATTGTAATTATAACAGAAAATAGACATTGTTGTTGTAACAAAAAATAGACATTGTAATTGTAACAGAAATAGACACTGTAATTTAAACAGAAAATGTAACGGTAAATAACTGTAAAAAAGGTAAAAGTAAATTTAAGCCAGCGTTAGCTTTCAGATTCAGCACATATCGTTGAATTTTTTATTTAAAATACCAATTACTAAAGAGTTAAAAAGAATCTTTGCATCAGTAATAACTGTTATCATGTTTAGAACAGAAAATACCCCAATTAAATAAAACTCAAAATATATTTCTACATAAAAAGTTATTTTTCTCTTACCTGAAGATTCGTCATGTGATTTTGATTTTTCCTTGGTAATATTATTATTATTGTTATTATTAGATGTGTTATTATTAGTGGGGCTGCTGACTTCGGATTTCGTTGAACTGTTGCTACTCTGATGAGAAGAAGGCGCCTGCTTCATTCGCTCTACTTTTCTGAATTTGGCTCGTCGATTTTGAAACCAAACCTGAAATATGAAACAATGATATATATGGTAGCAATGAAAATAGAAAATAGCTTTAAGAACTATGTCGTCTCCCAGAAAAAAATGCCGAGTTAAAGCCTAGACTCTGAGAGTCACTGCTGTCTTATGAATGACCATACAAAGGGAGAATGTTCACCATTATACTACTAGTATGTAATAATTGTCATAATATAAATAATTGTTCATTTATTTAAAATGTTGCCATAAGATCAACATTTGATCATTAAAAAGATTTCATTTATAGGCAGGGTACGGAACCTTTATCAACCCTTCTTTCTTCTTCCCAAATTAGTTTTGATATATAAAGACAAAGAAGCAAAGTTCCAAAATTGCAAAAAGTAAAGAAAAGCGTTCATGCTCAAGCCAACCCACACAGTACAGGTTGAATACGATAATCGGTTTGTGACCTTAAGATTTTTAATCATTATTCAAGATGGCGATTATACTAACGAATAGTCATTATACATTCCAGAAAATAATGTCAGATCATATACAAGAGTGAAAATATGTCGAGATGTTCGACGCCATTCATGACATTTAAAGTATCGAGTAATTGAAGCCGCCAGTTTCCACATTTTGATTTGATCCACGCCAATATAATTACTAGTTTGACCCCAATCTGTTTCACGTATCAAAAAAGGAAATTATATGTTTCGTAAATGTGTAGAAAAAGATCTATAATTTTTATTTTTCTCAAATCGCTAAGACAGAAACAACTGTACTAATGTTCCAATTGTGAATATGTACAATTATTATTGAATGGCGTGGTAAAATAGGTTTCCCGAATATGGATGATATATTACTTTTTATTTTCGTAATTATTGACAGATACATTCTTGTAAATGTAGCGTTAATATGCAAGGTAAAGGTTATGCTATAGAGTTGAATTCATGAACACTCCACTACCCATCCATGTTTGAATATGAGTAATTTCGGCTAATAACCTATATGAGTTACTGCCCTTGTACATACCTGTACTCGTGCTTCCGTCAAATCTGTTTTCATGGCGATTTCTTCTCGTGTGTAGATATCGGGGTAGTGGGTTTCTGCAAAAGCTCTTTCGAGTTCCTTGAGTTGAGCGCTGGTGAATGTCGTTCGGATTCTTCTCTGCTTGCGTTTCTCTGGGCTGACGCTTGAATCGTGTGCGTGTTGGTACATCTTGTACGGAAGCCCTGAAAAGAATAAGAATCGGTTAGCGAAATATCATAAATACTGTATAAATGCAATATCTCTGGTTTATGGAATGATAAAAAAAAACCGTACTTAAGCAAGATAATTCCGTTAACAAAAAATATTGTCCTACGCTTGACTTAATCGAGGGCAATAATGGTATAGTATTTAACTCCTCAAACGAGAATTGTCAGGTGTTTCGAAAAGATTAAGCATTGTCTGCTTCTCTTTAAGATCCATTGTTAGTTGAAAATTGAAAAAAAGTAGCCTTATGCCACCATCTTGGTATAGAAAAAAGTGGTATACAGAACTACATTTCATTAATCATAATTCTGTAATATTATTTTGATGTTGCGAGTTATTTTGTGGTTGCGAGTTATTTTGTGGTTAATAGAAGAAGTTTATTGCTAGTAATATGGATAAGAAATAAATCTAAGAAGAGAATCTCCTTCAATAATTTCACTCCATAAATACCACGTTGTAATAAAACTTCTCCCAATTGACTTCAAATTCAATTTTTGCCCCAGTTTCCTGGCTTGATTATATTAGTCTGTTTTTATTGAATTTAGTTCGCTCATCACGTGTGTATGACATCATTTAACGTGTAGTTTAAACCAGACATTACTATTCATTTCCACAAATTTTCTAGTTATCACATATTTTATTACTTGATATAATTCATTTTACTCTGGAGATACGCGAAGAAAACAAAGGAAACTTTAAAGATGGCGATGCAAATCCAACGTTTTATTCTCTATAGGGAAAACAAAAAAGAATCATTGAAACCGCGAACTACAGACGGGAGAGAAGGGGAATAGGGTTTTTGATAGCATAACATCGGAATAGGAAGTGAGGAAGGGCGAGAGAGATCCCTGAGCAGTTGTAATCATGAAAATAAGAGACGTCGGAGGAGTTTTTTTCTAAAGTCTTATATGAAGAGGCGATAGAGTAAAGGCACATTATAGAAATGAACTTTGTTTACTTGAATTATATTATTATATGTACGATTTATCAAGAATTTTTTTGGCAAAATTGTCCTTGATCTAGGGGTATATGTAAACGCTTTCTAGTTTTAGGGGTATATGTAAACTTGTTTGTTATTTTATTGGTTCAAAACAAGATTTGTGAATTTGAATTATTATTCAGCAATTTCTTAGAAGACAAGATTATGTTTGAGAATAATTTTGTTGAAAAATTATTTTAACGTCAATGAGTTCGTAACAGTATAACAAAATGGTTGATATTAAGGGAGTTATATAGTATATATACTAAAAAAAACATATTTTTATTTTTGTGCATTTTCATTGTTTAATTCTAAATCAAATACATTTTCAGTTTATAACTTAGAAAGGAATAAAATTGATTAGTCGCAAGACTATTTTTAATCTCATCCATGTCTTTATTTGAATAATAAAAATCCGTCTTATCGAAAAACACAAAAAGATAATAATAGATTTAATAGACTTCATAAACAAGTATACCTATAAAATATATATAAGTATATGCTATAGGCTACTTTCAAATTGCTTTTACCAAATTTAAAATGAGTTTAATACCCATGGGTTTTGCTGACGCTTGTAAAATTAAAATTTAATTGAGGTAGATATTTTTTATGTGAAAATCGAAGCATTAAAAAAGAAATTTCCCTACTCTCTGTCGCCGGATGAGTGTGAAACAGCAGAAGCAGAAAATCTATCTAAATATCTTCCCTCCATTTTTAAAAACACGGCATCTGCTTTGACACACTTGGGTGTTGGCGATTCGACAATGTCTACACCTCGCTGGCCCCCGAGGAGCTTAGTGTGCACAAATCTAACGAGATATTCGACTCATGGCAAGAACTGACAGTATTTCTAACGTTCCCATCGGAAAATAAGGTGCGAGGAATTCCAACTTGTGAAATGGTGTGCTCGCAATTTAATAATTAATGCAGAATCCATTTACAAGCTCGACATTTGCCGGTGATGATGGTGTGAATTCAGAGAGAGATTTTTTAAAGCTAATGTAACACCTCTTGCGACCTGTTTTTATTACATTATTTCTTTCAATATCAATCGACTTTCATGCCGATTCCAAGATAACTGGCTTCACAATTATCAGAAAAAATACAACCCATTAAATATACAGGCCATAAAGCATTTTAGTTTTAGGGCGGAACAGCGATTTTAAGTGCTTGAAAACAATTAAAATATACATAAAACTAAAAAAAGGAAAGTACATGAATATATTTTATTGATAAGGTTAAGTGAAGACTTAAAATGTTTGAAATATATTTTTGAAATGCAGCATTTTATCTTAAAAGCCTTAAAGCTGTCCAAATGATTTTAAAAGGATAAATAATTTGTTTTTAAAAAGAAGTAGGTAGAGGAATTCAATAAATGAATGGGACTTGACATCGTAACTTTCCACACTGATTGGGTTTATGAAAAGACACCATGTGAAGGATCAGTGTATTATGCAATACCCTCCGAACTGCGTCAATGAAAGGGGAAACATAATCGAAAAGGGAACATTTAACTTATATTTTATACTCATCGAAAGTTGATAAACCCATCTTGGGCGCTTTTGATAAGTGTGAAAGGTTACCGTTTCCATCCGCATATTTAGGCCTATTCGAGAAAGAAATATGAATATTACGTAGCTACGTCTACACTATAGACTAGTAAAAATCGGCTTTTCAAAAATGCGGCTTTTTTAAAACCCGGCTTTTTCAAGTGTCAAGCGTCTACACACAGAACAGTGCCGATTTATTCGTAAAGCCCGGGTTTTTGATTCTGAAAAAATCGTCAATTATTGCAGGTTATTCGATTTTCGAGATTGAAAAACCCGGGTTTTAGGAAGTAAACCCCATTTAAAAGCCTTGTGTAGACGGTGAAAGTTGCTAAGGTAGCTTATGTGTGTCCCATTGTCAAATATTTCTTAATGGCTACCCTTCATTGTAATCTATTGTATCAGATTTGAAAGCCATTAAACGCTAACTTATGGCTGCAATAATTAACGTTCAATCCAGACAATGAAATATTCAAATTATTGTTCGGCTAAAAACTGGGTATTTATTTACTGGTCTGTTATTCAATAAATTATGGCTGCAAACCATGTTTTCGTTTATTTGCTTCTGGTAAAAGAGAAACATAAAGTGATCATTCGACCTCTGTGAAATTAGATAAGACAGGGCCATGTGGTTTATTTCAAACCATCGCTCGATACACACACTGCCCTCTGTATAGATCGAGGTTAAAAATAACCATGAATATGAATGGTGGATTTTATTTAGCGATGGTAATAGAATATAGAACATATAATGAAATTAGAACAGCAAAACAATATGTATTCAGTTACCAAATGAAATGAAAGAGATTTTAGACGAGTTCTAAGAAAACAAACCGAAAGATTTGAACTGAAAAAGAGAATAATAAAGTTACAAATCAATAATGAAAAAAAGAAAACAATGGACAAAAAAAAAGACGGAAAGAAAACTGAAGTAAAACTAATTTAAAATATGTATTTGAATTTAAAAGATTAGGAATCAGCAAACGAAATTTAATTACTAAATAACGGCAGAACTAAACGTATATAGTAAAGGCATAAAAAGGAAAATTATATTAAATATGTTTTTGAACTTATTATCAGCATACCAATAATGAAAAACGAAACGGTTTCCTTTACAAAATGTAAATGAAATAGATTTGATAAATATGTTATTGTGCATGTATATATATTTAATGGTTGATGAAAGTTAAGTATACTGGCAAAATATATGATCGCTACAAAAAATGAAATGGATTAATTAATTAATTTGAGCAGATTCGGGAAAAAACTTCTTAAATTACCAAATAAAATGGAATAATGAAAATAGAACATTATGTATCCGGTTATTATATGTGAATGAAATAAAATGGAAAGTCTATGAAATATATTTACGTAATGATAAATGATATTACAATGAATAAACTGTTGTTGGTATATGAAAACGAATCAAAATTATTTAGTGAAATGAAATGGCATGCATAGAATATATATTAGATATATCACATTATGTATAGAAAATAGAAAAGACTAATAAAAATATTTGTTTACGTAAAGAGTACGACCCTTCTGTCAAAATAGCATCGTTGGTCTGAGAGGTTATTTTATTGACTCATTCAATAATTATGTCATGCTGTTAATATCGAGTGGCAATATTTTGAAATTTGATTCCTCGATTAAATGGATTGGAAGGGATACGAAATAATAGCGTATAAAAATGAATGAAATATTTGAAATGTGTAAACTACCGACCATCAACGTACCAATGTGAATTGAATAATAACGCAACGCAAGTAAATGGAAATTGATAAATATAAACAAAATTTCAGAGTCGATCAAAATATAAAACTGCTAACGTAAGAAGAACTATAATTAATTGAAATTTATTCAAAGCTATAATACCATGTAGAATATGATATGAGAATATCATTGTTTCTTATTGTCAAACGACTACATTGTTCTAGAATTATTATTGTCCTCTTCAAGTGGATAATAATACCTTTTGAAGGACTAGCAATTTTAAATCAATTACTAGGATCGGTTTCAATACCATCTCAAGGACTGTACCAGTTATATGGTTCATTAATATCAAGAGCTACAAATCAAATCGCTTTTTACATCTGTTCTTTGATTTTAATACTTAAACGTTAAATTGCATTTTCCCTCGCATGAGTTCATTTTAAACTTTCTCTCGAAGATTATAAAGGTATATACATAGACTCCCTCCCCCCCCCCTTTTTTTACCAACGGTTAGAAATGTACTATAGACGTGGAGTAAGAAGAGATATATGGATTTTAACGGGTTATATCTACCCGAGTATATTAGAATATAAAATATTGATTAACGCTAGTATTAATCAATTATTTCATTGGCTAGGAAATGTGAAAAATATTCCCGAATCGTTCTAAAATCATCATCAACCTTCTACTCATCATTCTGGATGATTTTAATAAAACTCTCGAGGGAGAACCAGATCGAGATATTCATCTAAATCAAACCAAGTATTTTGCTTTTATAAATGGCTGTCAGCTGAGTTAACACGAAGTCGTTCTCGCTAGTAAATTGAACCACAGACGTTCGCTAGCATAAAAATACAATATTTCATCGTCATCTCCCTGGCGGATTATAGGTAATTCAGTTAAGAGAAGACTTAAAATCACAGAGAAGCAGAGAAATTGGGTCCCACATATTGATATTAGTTTTATATTCATATAATTTGATTTGTCTTCACAAGCCACTAATACGAAACGCTAGTAATTGTTTCGAGTTGCGCTGCTTCACGGAGCTCTTCAAAGATTATGGTTGAAATTAAACGGCCACTTGTTTCTGCCTTCATCGTCTGAAAACTTGCAGAACAAAAGCTGTGTAACATTTGATTAAATAAATTTCCAATTACACAGCAAACTAACCGGCAACCAATCCATCAACTTGCCGAGCGTTGTTATTACTCTTTAATACCATCAAGATGTTTGAAAGGCGCACTAACTGAATTATCGCCCCTGAAAACGATCTCACCGCCCTTCTTTGAAGGATGGATAAGTTTTTAGAAGCGGAATAAAATAGGAAGAAAGATTAAAGCGAGGAATTTCATTTAATCTTTAATCAACTTTGATGTAATTTGAAATTTCGTAAAAATATTGGCCATCATCGTGTCTTTAAGTTAGCATTTACTCATAATGTAATAAAACTTGCTTTTACGTCTAGGGCCGTGGAAATTGGATTTGGCAGGCAGGTCAGAACACAATCGAGTTAAGAGAAAATTTTCTCCTGGTTGGCCCGTCAATATTTGCAGATTTTGCTCTCGAGGACGACTAACAAATTGCTAACTTTATTTGCGGTGTATATAATTTTGTTTTGGAGTGTGTTAAGTATATTAACGCCTAAAATGTAATTAATAAATCGTGGCCGACGATCTTTTGCTTTATAACGCTAATTCTAACAGATTTCCTCATGAAAAATTAAATCAAACCAGAGAGAAGTGATTTATTGTTGTTATGACTTGATATTTACAGACACAAATTTATTTAACTTTTTTATTTTGAATACTTAAAAAACACTTCAGTTTCATTGTGTTTTTAATTTCCGTCTTTGCAAAACACAATGTAACATATACATGAGAATTTTGGTTATTCAATCCACTTCATTTGTGAAGAAAAGGGGTGGCCATTGCAAGATTTGCGTTGACTTGCAAGATCTTATATGTTGGGGCGTTTACAATTCAATTCCCTGTTTATCATTTAAAAAAATGTTTTAACATAATTAGATTCAATAAAGTTAGATTGAACAACCGGTTTCTTGCAGGTATAAATTTTTCATGTATTAATTTTTCACGTATTAATTTTTTACGGCATCTTTATATAGAATGAAATCTGATTTATTCATTGAAAAATGAGCGTAGTTTTGAATATTATTTAATAATATTCATTTGATCGTTGGTTAAAACAAGTTCATTTAGAGTATTCATAGAAGAATAATTATAACCTTTTCCGCAAATATTCTTTCCTATATCTTTGTTATATTTTTGCTTATTGTGGAAATTTAAATATGAATAAGCGAAACATTTCATTTCAAATTTTAGTGTTTTTAGATTATTATGAAGAATTCAATCCAAATAGATTACAATAGTAAATTTCTGATATTTTCTAGTAGAGTTATTGCGAGACGTTAACTTGACATTATTTCTTGTTGTCATGGAATTTGACCTCTACTTTCGATTTATCGACAAGGAAAGCCATTAAGACTAAGAATATAGCGATTTTGTGATAGTGTATACTGTATTTATCTTCATACTAAAACTTTTATACCGAAAATGAATTCAGTTTTCTGACTTTTTGCTATTCTATGAAAAATAAATGAAATAAATGTCGCGTAAGAAATTTAGCAACTACCTGGTTATTTAGACTTTATTACTTATATTAAATAATAATCCGAAATTAAATGATATACGAACCAGACGTCGGAGTTTTATCTTAAAACGAGATTCAGATATCTTAGATTAAGCTCTATTATTAGTTTTAGCAGCGATTCAGTCGATTTTCTTTAAATATACTATACCAAATTCTCCAAAAAAATGTTAACCGAATCAAATATCTTGCGATGGCAGAATATCTAATAGGGCAACATTTCACACGCTTTTTTATGAATGAAACTAACCCTTAAATCATAATTCTCCTCTTTTCTTTAATATAGGACTAAAATTGGACAGATGTTTGAATTTTTAGACTAAAACATGATACCGTAATTTTCACATAAAAGAAAAACCAGAATTTTTAATCTTTTGGCCGAGCGTTAGATTAAAATTCAGTGTATCGTAAAGTCGTCAAGTAAACCAAGCAATAAATAATAGGTTGACAATAATTATTCCCTTTAACAATTAAAGTTTCACTCCTTTACGGTAATTAATACCTTTAATCGTTGTAGTTCCGTTATAATGACTGACAGAAGGGGACGATCATTTTCAGATCTCATTTCACAATCAACGCCCACAATTTCTTAAACAATCTACCCCCTAGAGCGTTCACAATGCAACTGCACTTGATATCAAGATGGCTACAAGCGGTCTCGAGTGAGAGACGGTCCGACTTTGATTAATTAGACCTAGAAAATGTAAAAATTCTTCCAGTGTCGTTGATTGCAACGATTAACAAAATACTGTAAATTTAATTGAATTAAGGATGCTGTAGCGGTCGCAGTTGATCCCGGGAGAGGTTGAGAAGGGATCGGATGTCAGACTAGGTGTAGAGCGACATCTGACGGTTGAGATGGGAGATCTCTCAGATCATAAACGACCGTGGATGATATATTGTTTAAAACAGCAATTAACATAATTAGTAATAATTAACCAACATTTGAATGACAAATATATACGAAAGTGTTTTGCTTGTAGGGATTTTTTTTTTTTATAGAAAACGAAGACATACCAAAATGAATACATGTGTATATATCTACATCAGTATCTTCAATTATGATTTTTGAATACATGTATAATCATATCTAGGATAATGCAAACTAATAAATGGTGACCATTTAAATATTAAATAATAAAATATTCATTTTGAATATTCTGAAACCTTTCCGTAAAAATACTGTTATTAAAAATTATTATTATCAAAAACTAAAAAAAAAACCCAAAGATTTACAACTAACGTTTGTAAATTTTGGATCATTAATGCATGATTTCATCAAAATTCTTCAATGTGAACAACGCCTATATCTTACTTAATTTATATTTCTGCTTTAAGCATTGATATGTATGAGTATAACCTTTACTCCAAAACACTTAATGATTAATAAACTTAAGTCATGTTAAGAAGCCCATTCATATTCATTTAGAAATCTGAAAGCACGTAACGGGCGTCAAGTATTGGAGATGGGCGTTAAGAAATGATCGGAATGACACCATGTTTGTTCCCTACATCTGTTACCATTAACTAAATAGGCCCAGTAAATCCCGTGGGGTCGGGCTCTAGATTGGATTACCGTTAAAGATTTACACCTCCTTCATTCAACTAACAGGCTTAATTTCTAATGCCTCGGGCAGAGAATAGATCACGTTTTGAGCAACATAATATTGAACGATCAATTTGAACAAAAAAAAAACATGTTTATGTTTCTGTCATAACCAATATATTACTTTGAAATTAATATATAACAGTCAGTATAAAAGGTAATATTCAAGTTTATAATATATTCAATTGTGAAGTATTTATTTTATACTTACATTGAATGCATTTTGTGTTTATAACTTTTGAGTATGTGCAATTTTGTGATCTATATTTTATTTTTAGGTATATATTAATTTGATATAAATATATGATTTTGATGTATATATGTAATATTTTTACTCCATATTTTGATATGTATATGTATGTTTTATGTGTATTCAATTTTGGACTTGGTATGTCATAGTTTTGCTGTATACACGATATTATTGTATGTATGTTTAATTTTGGTGTATATTTACTCTATATAATTTTCATGTACGCACATGTGTTTTTATATCTTTATAGTAATTTTTAAGTTTATGTAAAATTTGATTAACATATGTAATTATGAGTACAAGTTTTGTTTTTTGTATGTAGAACTTTCTTTTAATAATACTTAAAATGTTTGCTATGTTTGTAACATTTGAATTTGTAGTAAAGAAATATCAAGACGTGTCCTGAAATATTTTAAAGTGTATGTCATCATAAGTTTAAATTCATGATTTTAGCAGTACGAAGTAAAATTTACTTAAATATAATTACGATATGTCCAATACATTCCTAATTTGTACAAACGAAAATGCGAAGCTGAATTACATGTAGTTGACATGTTCATTGTTTTATCTAAAATGTATATTTACGCCAGAAAGTATGTATGCAATCTGGATATATATATATTAGAAATATATATGCAATATTTATGGTATTCATAAATCTTTCTGTACAGCAAAATATCTAATCATTTGTTTTCATACAAAAATCAAATTACCCACCATTAATGCAGACTTAAAACAATACTGCAGATTTTGAATAGCATCTGATTTTATCTTTAAAAGAGAAATATTCAAAAATATGTATGTCTATTCAAGCATTCAATACAAGTAAAGCGAGAGGAACACGTCTTTTTAAAATGACTTGATTAAAATTTGTTAGTTTCGACTGGTGAATAATTCATTACTTTATTCGGCTAGTCTCGATCTTTTCACAGCCAGTCAAGTGGAATGACAGAGTTTTCTATGTTAAGGGAGGAAATCATATCAAAATTATCCAAATCAAAGATAGTTGCCCATTGAAATCTCTGTAAACTAATTAACTTTAGTTTTGTTAACGAGGATATTATTTCCAGTGCACATGCATGTTATGCTCCACGCACGTGACCACGTTTACCCGAGAGATTTGACGCGTATCTAATTGCTAGAAAATGGCTCTATTCGTACTGAGTAACTCTGAACGTTGATGTGAGCATCAGCGATTATTTTTGTTTCCTAAAGCTTTTCTAATCGACCATTGAAGTGGAGAATGGTTATGATTAATTTCAGAAACAAAATGTCCTAACAGACGATGGCGAACTGTATATTTTAATTAGGGAGTCGTCAGCCCCTCGGGTCCATTAACTAAATTAACCGCCTCTTATTCCTGTCTCATAAACGCCAGGGATCATTCTATGATATGTTACGTTCCTATCAGACTGATTTCAGCCTCCCTTGGGCTCCGATCTATGGGTCATCTGTAAAATCTCTAAATTGTTGGAAAATTAAAACCAAAAAAAAAAAAACGAAGATAGCAACTTAACAATTAGACCAATCTGAAACGTTCAATCTTTATCTGTATTTTATTTAGTATTATGAAATTCAATTCCAGATTATGGTGATATAGAGCTTCAATGTGCTCTTCGGAAGGCGACTAGGGATCGAGTCATCTTTAGCAAAAACAGTTTTGACACCCCACCTGTCCAATGTCGCACCACACACATATCTCTGAAATTTCTAGCAAGAAAGAAGATTGAAAATATTACAAGTTATACAAGTTAATTGCAAACGGTCCTTTTCAGAACGACTTAAAATTTATATGTATGGCAAGAAATAACCGAACACTGTTATTGTCACATTTTGTCTTGGTTCTTTTCATTTTGTTCATATATATGTAATATATGATACACTATGGGGCTGTGTGTTATTCATAATATGCACATATCATGCAGCTGTGTTATAGTATTCAACATAATGTGGTTGCGCTGTGTGTCATTGTATGTATAAAGTATGTAATTGTACGCTATGTGTCATGAAATCATGTGGTCAGTGTTATTGTACGTGTAAAGTATGTAATGGTACGTTATGTGTCATGAAATCAAGTGGTCAGTGTTATTGTACGTGTAAAGTATGTAATGGTACGCTATGTGTCATGAAATCAAGTGGTCAGTGTTATTGTATGTATGCTGTGTGTCATGTGGTCAGTGTTACTGTATGTATAAAGTATGTAATTGTACGCTGTGTGTCATGTGGTCAGCGTTCTTGTACGTATAAAGTATGTAATGGTACGTTATGTGTCATGAAATCATGTGGTCAGTGTTATTGTATGTGTAAAGTATGTAATTGTACGCTGTGTCAGTGTTATTGTACGTATAAAGTATGTAATGGTACGTTATGTGTCATGAAATCATGTGGTCAGTGTTATTGTATGTATAAAGTATGTAATTGTACGCTGTGTGTCTTGTGGTCAGTGTTATTGTATGTATAAAGTATGTAATTGTACGCTGTGTGTCTTGTGGTCAGTGTTATTGTACGTATAAAGTATGTAATGGTACGTTATGTGTCATGAAATCATGTGGTCAGTGTTATTGTATGTGTAAAGTATGTAATTGTACGCTGTGTCAGTGTTATTGTACGTATAAAGTATGTAATGGTACGATATGTGATCATGTGTATAAAGTAATTAATTGTACACTGTGTGTCATGGGATCATGTGTCATAAAGTATGTATTAGTATGATGTGTTCAGTGATGTCGTATGAATAACGTATGTAATTGTACACTGTGTGTCATGTGATCATGTGTTATAAAGTATGTAGTAGTATGATGTGTTCAGTGATGTTGTGTGTATAAAGTACGTAATTTTACACTGTGTCATGTGGTCAGTGTTATTGTATGTATAAAGTATGTAATTGACACTGTGTGTCATGTGGTCAGTGTTAATGTATGTATAAAGTATGTAATTGTATGCTGTGTGTCATGTGGTCGGTGTTATTGAATGTATAAAGTATGTAATTGACGCTGTGTGTCATGTGGTCATTGTTATTGTATGTATAAAGTATGTAATTGACGCTGTGTGTCATGTGGTCAGTGTTGTTGTATGTATAAAGTATGTAATTGTACGCTGTGTGTCTTGTGGTCAGTGTTATTGTACGTATAAAGTATGTAATGGTACGTTATGTGTCATGAAATCATGTGGTCAGTGTTATTGTATGTGTAAAGTATGTAATTGTACGCTGTGTCAGTGTTATTGTACGTATAAAGTATGTAATGGTACGATATGTGATCATGTGTATAAAGTAATTAATTGTACACTGTGTGTCATGGGATCATGTGTCATAAAGTATGTATTAGTATGATGTGTTCAGTGATGTCGTATGAATAACGTATGTAATTGTACACTGTGTGTCATGTGATCATGTGTTATAAAGTATGTAGTAGTATGATGTGTTCAGTGATGTTGTGTGTATAAAGTACGTAATTTTACACTGTGTCATGTGGTCAGTGTTATTGTATGTATAAAGTATGTAATTGTACGCTGTGTGTCTTGTGGTCAGTGTTATTGTACGTATAAAGTATGTAATCGTACGTTATGTGTCATGAAATCATGTGGTCAGTGTTATTGTATGTGTAAAGTATGTAATTGTACGCTGTGTCAGTGTTATTGTACGTATAAAGTATGTAATGGTACGATATGTGATCATGTGTATAAAGTATGTAATTGTACACTGTGTGTCATGGGATCATGTGTCATAAAGTATGCATTAGTATGATGTGTTCAGTGATGTCGTATGAATAACGTATGTAATTGTACACTGTGTGTCATGGGATTATGTGTCAAAGTATGTAGTAGTATGATGTGTTCAGTGATGTTGTGTGTATTAAGTACGTAATTGTACATTGTGTCATGTGGTCAGTGTTATTGTATGTATAAAGTATGTAATGGTACGTTATGTGTCATGAAATCATGTGATCAGTGTTATTTTATGTATAAAGTAAGAAATTGTACGCTGTGTGTCAGTGATGTTGTATGTATAAAGTATGTAATTGTATGCTGTGTGTCATGTGGTCAGTGTTATTGAATGTATAAAGTATGTAATGGTACGTTATGTGTCATGTGGTCAGTGTTATTGTATGTATAAAGTATGTAATTGACACTGTGTGTCATGTGGTCAGTGTTACTGTATGTATAAAGTATGTAATTGACGCTGTGTGTCATGTGGTCAGTGTTACTGTATGTATAAAGTGTGCAATTGACGCTGTGTGTCATGTGGTCAGTGTTACTGTATGTATAAAGTATGTAATTGTACGCTGTGTGTCATGTGGTCAGTGTTACTGTATGTATAAAGTATGTAATTGACGCTGTGTGTCATGTGGTCAGTGTTACTGTATTTATAAAGTATGTAATTGTACGCTGTGTGTCATGTGGTCAGTGTTACTGTATGTATAAAGTATGTAATTGACGCTGTGTGTCATGTGGTCAGTGTTACTGTATTTATAAAGTATGTAATTGTACGCTGTGTGTCATGTGGTCAGTGTTACTGTATGTATAAAGTATGTAATTGACGCTGTGTGTCATGTGGTCAGTGTTACTGTATGTATAAAGTATGTAATTGTACACTGTGTGTCATGTGGTCAGTGTTACTGTATGTATAAAGTATGTAATTATACGCTATGTGTCATGTGGTCAGTGTTACTGTATGTATAAAGTATGTAATTATACGCTATGTGTCATGTGGTCAGTGATGTATGAATAAAGTACAGGTATGTAATTGTACGCTGTATACCATGTGGTAATGATGTCGTATGAATAAAGTATGTAATTGATGCTATATGTCATGTCGTATGTATAAAGTATGTAATTTTACGCTGTGGGTCATGGGATCATGTGTATAACATATGTAATTGTACGCTGTGTATCATTTGGTCAGTGATGTAGCATGAATAAAGTATGTGCTTGTCATATGTTCAGTGTTATTGAATGAATAATGTATGTAATTGTACGCTGTGTGTCATGTGGTAATGATGTCGAATGAATAAAGTATGTGATTGTGCGCTGTGGTCAGTGATGTTTTATGTATAAATTATGTAATTGATGCTGTATGTCATGTGATCAGTGTTATTGTATGCATTAAGTATGTAATAGTACGCTGTGTGTCATAGGTTCATGTGTTATAAAGTATGTAGTATCATGTGTTATTGTGTGTATAAAGTATGTAATTGTACGCTGTATAACGTGGGACCATGTGTCATTTGTTCTAAAGTATGTAGTAGTGCGCTGTGTGGTATGATCTTGTGTCACTGTACGTATAAAGTATGTAATTGTACGCTTTGTGTCATTTGTTATAAAGTATGTAGTAGTGCGCTGTGTGTTATGATCATGTGCCATTGTATTTATAAAGTATAATTCAGTTGCTGCTGTTTTTTTTTATTATTATTATTTATTTATGAAAATCATTGTGTTGCCATTTTGTATTGTTTATGAACCATGGGAAATTTCAATATCCATTCTGTAATTTACAGAACATTTAACAAATAGAGTTATTTACTAATTCTAGATATGTAGATCTTATTAAATTAGCATTAAAGAAGCATTTTGGTCTAGATCAATAATTGCTTCTTGGAAATGCACCTTTAAATAACACTTAATTATGCATTGTACCTGTTTTAATTTTAATTTTTCATTTCATTTCTGAAGTTTGAGCTGTAAGAATATAGATTAAATGAAATTGAAATTATTTCCGTTAAACAGAAAACGAATTAATTTTGACTATGCGACAACAATTTCATCGGAAACTTTTTAATTTTGTGTCTGCGTTTTTGAAAAACGAATTGATATATTTTTTCCCTTGAGTATTGAAACTTTATATAATATTTTTTGAAAAGGTCATTTTCTATCGGCGACAAAATGAATATGACAAAAAAAAAACATTTTTGTATTTTCCTGATCATTTAATGGAGCTAACATTTTGAGTAATCTGAATAATACAAGAGTAATATATACATGTACATTGAATAATGACGACTTGTTTAAAATTGCTCTATGCTTTATTTTATTTTAATCATTTTACGATGTTACTATCGTAAATAACAATCAGGCCAATGGGTATCTGTGCTTCTTAACGAAATTTAAAGAGTTTTTCTTTAGAAAAATCATTGGTTAAATTTTTAGAAGTATCTTTTTCTTTACATTCGTTCATGGCTTTATATTTTTACAAGGGCACGTCTATAGCGAGATGTCATATATAGAAATATGTAATGACATTTTTAATTTGAAATATTTAAAGGTATGAAGCGATTTTTGAGCAGTTCTAGTAATTCTTAAGACTTTTTACATATGTCTTCGAGACCAAAATTCACTTCTGAAATTATAGACTGTTCAACGTAAAAATATGTGTGCATACAAAAGAGTTAAATCAAGGTTTATTTTTGTAAACTATTGAATGATTAAAGGACGCATTATACGACATTTTGAAATTAAAATTGGGGTTAAACTTCCGATCGCAATGTACATGTATATGACATGGAAATTTTCTCAAATATATTTAAGATCATGTATAGATACATATAAATTAAACTACAATATTGAAAATAAGTATACATTTGTATGTGCAAAAATAATAAGTAAATATATATGTTTTCCATGATGCACATTTAAAGATAAATCAATATCGGTTTGAAATACAGAATATTTATTCATTCATTTCAAAATCCCGAAAATAATTCTTGGAGGAAAGTTTATTTATGATATCACAAAAATTCATGAAATGAAAATGAAAGAAATGTTGAAAAATATGATTGTTATAAAATTTCATAATCTAATCAAAATTTAAAATCTCCGAGCAAAATATTTTGTAAAGATGCTAATGTAAGTTTAATTAAATATATATTAATATCATCACGAAATAAAACATTGTACATCTATAAAATTAGATTAAATTAACATCATGTATATTATCTTTACTCTCAAACTATCATTTCTTTATTCAATTCACAAAATCCTTAACGTACTGAGATACATGTACAGTATATATTTTTTGGAAATTATTGTTAACTGTTTTTCAGTTTGTTTTAAATTTGCTAGTTAGTGTTCCTATTATAGATATGGGTTTCGATATTTTCAATTTTGAGAATGAACATGTTAATACTTAAATGAATAGAACGTAGAAGTGTTTTAAGGACTTGGAAAAGCACAAGCTTGTCTCATATGTCCATAAATAACTAGAGAAATACCGGCCGAGAGGCAGATCAAAAAGTCTTCTTCTTTTTTTATCCAATACATGATGATATTTATGATGGGTTAATATTCTAAACTATATTCAATAAGAATATAATTCTATTATCTAAAATAAATCTATAATTAGTTAAAAATTATTTTAATCTAATAGTTTGCTTATTTTGACATTTAAAAAAATTAGGAAACCCATCTTTAATATTCAATTCATTAACACGGATTTATTTTAGAATATATTTATTTTTTCCACTTTTTGGAATTTCAAAAGAGTGCATTCCAAGTTTAGACTTCAAGATTGTAAATTCTCGAATAACTGATAAAAATGAAAAAAATTTCTTACGCATTTTAAATTTTTTTTTTAATTTCATGAACCAAGCCAAAATAATTTGCTTTGATTTAAATCTAAAATCTATTTTTTTAGTAGGATATAATTATGATGCATTTTTTCAAATATTGTAAGATTTATTTATTTGTTGTGCAGACTATAATGACAATACCACTTTATAGTCATTTTATTTTCTCAAGTTTTCGTTTTAAGTTAGTTATATGATAAATTTCCCGATAAGTCAATATCGTGATAAAATGATTCAAACTTAAATTGAGAATCGTTTAAAAAAAAACAGATAAAGGCAATCAAATATTCAACTTATACTTTTCATTTTACAATAGCTATACATGTATATGAACAAGAAAACTAAATCAAGGAATGGTATGATGTGTCGCGGATCAAAACACAGATTATCATTAAAATTTGTTAAAAGAACAGAGTAACATTCTGAGAATGTCCTGTAAATAAAATGCATATCGCACACTGTTCACTTTGTTTTATAATTGTCTTGATTGGTGTGATGTGGGTTTTTTTTTCGAAACAAATTTATTTTTCATATATCGGTATTTCATTAGCTTTAATAATATTTATTTTAAAAATTAAAAAAATCGAATATATAATAGAGAACAAATCATTAAGGACGAATTAAAATTGAAATTTTTACCTTTTCAGATGTTTTATCCCCATTTTGAATGAATGATTAAAATTCCACAATTTTTAGGTAACCACACAAAATACTAAACCACAATTCTTGAATTAGAATAAAACTAGAGAAAATTTTTATAAAATCTCTCCAGAAGAAAGCGAACAGTCAAACTAAATTAGGAAGAGTTTCAATTTCCGTAATTGCATCGTCGGAAAAAACGTAAGGAATGAAAACACAAATATGATTAGCGAATTATGAGGAGAAGCATTGCCTATCTCGCATGATGATGTAATGGCGATGTGTTTCTACCATCTGAAAAATATCAACCCTGGTTTCAAATCGGATTAACGATGAAAAAATCAAATTATTTGAAAACAGAAAGGAATAATCAGTAAGATATTAAATTTAGTTGGAATGATTAAGTTAGGGCGAATATAGATTACCCTAGTCGTAGAGACAAATGTAATTTTCTGTGCCAGTTAATTCGGTAAATAAAATAAGTAAAGGTAAATCTAATATCATCCTGTGACTGAATTAACAATCCGATTAGAACCATTTAACAAAATTCAGTGTCAATTTGTCTTCAATTTGTCCCACTGATCAAATCCCAACCCGTCTAAATGTTCGCTTATCTGAATTTTTATTCAATTTTTTGAGTTGATAATTTTCGTGTTTATATTAATTTAGTCTCATAAATAAATACCCGAGTTTCAAAGCGGATAGGAAATTATGTAAAATGTGTATCCTTACATTAGATAATTCAATTTCCACCCAATCAAGTGTGGTGAAGAGACGCCGCTAACCAAGTTAAAACCAACTAAAACAATTTACTTCTTCCAAATCTCATTTTAACTCTGTTCGCTTTCCCATATAAAGTCCTCACATTACTACTACTTACCAGAAGGGAAGACTGGAGGCTGGGGATGTTCTCGAGGTCTCGGTACCATACTACAGGATCCACTCATTGCCGTGTGTCCTAGGGCAGGGTTACCCATTGACGGGAAAGTCCGCACCCCGTTATATCGGTACCCTTGCCCCATCTGAGTAAATGTTCCCATATCACCGTACGAGCATGGGATGTTGCAGTTTTGAAGACTGGATTCCATCCCCGGAAGTCCACAATTACCATCAAATGTGGATTGATTTAAGTAAGTATAATCCATTGGAATAAAGAACGCCGTTTCTTCTCTTTTACTGTAAGTCCTGACTGGTTCTGTCTATGATCTCTTGGAATAGGTAACGAGTGTTCGAGTATATGTTGGTACCGGTTTACCCACCGACAAGCCTGGTACTAGTTCATCAACTTTGATTCCTCTGATTGGATTAGTAGTCATCAACGGGCCGAAGGGATTGAGTTCTTTAGTCCGATTTGGTCTCGATCTAATTTACTGTTCGCTCCAATAAAATCTTCATCAGAATTGTCCAAGTGAGAAACGGTCTAACTATTCAAACCTTATGTATGCGCGGTTAATTAAATTATAATGCATTCTTAATATAAAATGAGGCAGAACCCCTCGCGCCTCCCATTCAGCAAAAGATGCGCCATTACAACGAATAAGATTCTAAGATTCCTGCAATTGACAGCGCGCGCTTGCCTATCAACCGTGTCACAGTAGTCTCGATCGTCTCGACACTTTGTCAATAATGATCATCATAGTCGTTTACCGTTATAAAGTCTGGATTAATCAGTCTTCAAAGTCGCGTGCCGAAGTATCAATTTTCAGGATAACCAAGTGCAAAGCTTTTATTGAGTAAAAAGTAATGAAAATGTAAAAATGGTCCATCTGTTTCTTTATTCAATTGTTTAGCTAATAACGTGTAACTTTGTTTTTAAAATTAGATCTAGTAATTTACAGTGTTGATGTAAATTCGATAAGACGGTTTATAAATGGTTTTTAGCATCTATTTACCCCTTATTATCTCGTTACGTGGTTAACTTAGGCCACATTAGGGAACTTGAAATCCTTTCTGCAAATAACCAGCATTGAATGGGCGAATATTGTTGGGTATCGAGTATTTATTCCATTAACCATACCAGCTTTATGATCTTAATGTTAATTTGTGAATGATATTTTCTGCATTGAAATCCTTTTTGACAGTACACGAGTCTTAAAAACATCGGGAGTAATTATGTCATAAATGCACCTAAAATAAACATGGATGAATATGAAGTTAATATTTTGATAATAGCCTATTAGAATTATGAACCTCTATGTATAGCTTTCTTATATTAGAATGACATAAAAAAAAAAGTGGCAGTAACCGAAAAAAAACCTGAAACAAAACAAAATATGTACAAGGAAAGTATTAAATTATCACGAAATCGTGGTGCAGTGTTAAATAGATTTTTTTTTAAATATTGCCAATCCGTAGGTTTAAATAGGCCTATTTTGGGGGGTTTTTTTCAATATTATTTCGCTTTTTTTTTATTTTTAAGCTGTTTAAATAGTGCAATAGTTATGTGTGAAATAAAAAAATTATTAATATGTACGTACAATATTCATACTATATAAACCAAGATTATGAAATCATAGTCAACTAAGCACAGACACCAAAACGCATTGACAAAAAAAAAAACCAGAACAAAATCAAAACGGAAATGGATGCTTGAGTGTTGAGTTGCAAAAAAATGTTGAGTATCGAATCGTACTATTTTTTCTGAAAATTTGAAACATTTTTTCAAGTATACGCTCTAATATTTAGTTTGGTTTGTTTAACAACCTATAGAACCTTTTCCGTAAACTAACGAAACAAAATTAAAGATGCTAGCGCGAGTTTTCGATTTTTAGTTTTTTGTTAAATAATTGACAGGGTTTGATGGAAAACATCAGACCTCTTCCATGACCCTAATGATCAGCATACATTCTAATTGGAATAAGAAAAGGGGTGGGGCTGATGAATTTCGGCTGATTTTTAAAAAGAACCAGTTCCTGTAATTAACCAAGTAATGGGAGAAAATAATTGAATCGGTTTCGTACAAAATGTGTATTCCGAAAATAAATTCAATGATACTATCATTAAGACATCACGTGATTGAAGTTATTCATCGTTAATTGGTCAGTTTAAATTGATGGATCGGTGACGTCTAAAGGGTGATTATCCTCGATCAAAAAGCCTTCTGTTACTCTACAGATGAAAATAAAAATATCTTCTTTTTTATTAGAAGCAAAAATTGACGATTTCAAAATAAATGTCTAAATTAAATACAAAATCAGATGGCAACCCATCAGCTTTATCAGCAAAAACGGGATGCGTTTTCACCAAGTAATTTTGCTTTAATCTATATAACTTACGTATTGGTTGTTGCTCTCTAAACTATCATTTATATTCAAAGGATCATCTAGATTCTGAAAGTAAATGGTCTACTGGTGGAAAAATGATATTCTAGCGACTGCGAGGAGAACTATCATTACAATAAATGAATTTTTATTGACCAAGGAAAATGAGAAATTTGGAGAAAAATGCCTGGAAAATATGTCAACATAACGAAATAAATTGGGAGACAGTTCCATGAATGAATTACAGAACTCAAGACTTTCCAATCTGATGGGCTCAAAGAGACTTGAAATATGCAGCGCTTGACTCGGCAAATTAAGAAGAACTTTTTAAATCTCTGTAAACAAATTATAGTAGAGACTGGAACAGAGTTGAAAGCCCGTCGCCTTGAAGACAAACTGAGTACGGGATGGCGAATATTGAAGATAAATTAAAAGCCGGGAGCTGAAATGGTCAACCAATAGACTGACGAATTGATGAAGTCTTGAGTCAATATTTAGATAAGTTTAAGTTAACTCATTCTTCAATCTGTAAACATAATCCACCTGTTAGCCAGTCGTATTGAGGGGATACCGTACATATTCTGGTATTATCAAATATCCGAATCGAATATATTTAAATATCTTTACTTTAAAGATTAATTCAATGCAGTTGGCATGTTGTCATAATCAACGGATACCGTACATAATGGTCAAGTCAAATCTATTCATCGAATATCGGCATATTAAATTTGAAATATTAAATACTCACTGTATTTTGTAGCATTTTGATTCCGTCTCGTCATAACCAAATAAAAATTAATTAATATATTCTATTAGTCTGTCTTCGTTAATGAATACCGTATATATTATGGTAAAAAAAAACACCTTTATTACTGAAAATCTTCGTAACACACATACTTCGGTTAAAATATGATAGAAAAACTCCACAATTATCGAAATTTGAACTTAAATCCAGAATTTAGGAAAATCTGTAATTTGTTAGCCTTATAAAACTTTTTTCAAAATCAATATTAGTCATTGTGGACAATTTTAAGTTTATTTATGTAAATAAGACATGGAAAGGGTCAGTTCAGAACAGATCAAACCAACCAGTAAAGGTTAAATGATTTTACCTTTTATCCAAAAAATAACCCAATGAATGAAGAATATCGTTAGATCTGATTCCCATACAATTTTGATTGAAATGCGAACAATAAATTTCAATTTTCAGCAATATGTATGTTAGACATTGGAAGGACCGGAAGGACGCTACTTTCAGTTTGTAAATCTTATTAAGACATACATTGCATCTTACCTATTGAACTGATAGACCTACATTTTGTAATGTCCGCTCAATTTTTGTGTTATATACGGTATTATAAAGCTATTAAAGGGGAGGTAAGCTATCTGTTTTACTCCTTCCTTATTTCACTGGACTCGTCATTCAATTTATTTCTATTAGTAATGTTGGTCAACACAGGCTTAGCTATATGATATTCAATATCTTGGCGAGGAAAGCAGCCTGTTTTGAGAGGAGCCTTCTGTTTGTAAAGCGTGATTAGTTTAGCAACTTGAACACTGAATCCGTTAAATGAAGAGCCAAATTGTCCATCTGTTCAAAATTGGCGCTTTTGTAAAATGGTGGAAGACCGCTATTCGTGAATACATTCGAATCCTCAGGGAGCGCGAGCAATCTTTCCAGCTAACTGGGCACATGGGTGGTGAGTTGTCGGTAGGGTACAAAAAAAGTACAAGGGTAACGGGTAATATCTGGTGAAACTACACATCATAGGCTACCAAAATAACAAAAAATCAAAATTTTCGGCTTAGGGCTTTTTTTATTGAGACGCGATAAATGATTTTTTCAACAAATTTGACGAGAAATCCCGGTTTAGAAAGTTCGCAACAACGTCAATCGTACTGGAATGAACTATTATGATGGGAATACGGATGTTATTGTGTTTCTCGGCAGCGACAGGAGATTTTGAAGCAGTATGAGGGTTGCTGGGTGATAATTGACAGCGGTCGAATCAACTTCTTAACCGCCGTTGAACGATCAAACATAATCAAATTAACATATTGGAGATCATGACAATAATCATTAATTTGAATTCAAATATGTCGCGAGCAATATGTAATGGTACATAATAAAAGCATTTCACCCTACTGAGGGTGATTGTTGTCCCACTTGGCCACTTATAGCCTCCACTTTGCCACAGAGACCTGAAGTCCGCATGTACAGACTCGGACGCCTGTTTGCTCCAGTGCCCTAAACCTTTGTCAAAATGCCTCTGGTCTGCTGTTGGGAGTTCAGCTTGCTGGGGATCCTCAGACTAATATATACCCTTTCGAAGGATTTAATTGACTGCTTGTCGAAAAGACATATATTAGTCTGGGGATCCCCGTTACAAGTAAGGCACAGGCTGTTTTTGATCATATTGGACAATTACTGGATTCACAAACCACCATCTTCCAATGCCAGCAAGATGAACTCCCAACAGCGGACCAGAAGCATTTTGACAAAGGTTAAGGTCACTAGAGCGAACAGGCGTACAACAAGCACCCTCAGTATGGTGAAAAGCTTTTATTATGTACCATTACACATTGCTCGCGACATATTTGAATTCAAATAAATGATTATTGTCATGATCTCCAATATGTCAATTTGATAATGTTTGATCGTTCAACGGCGGTTCAGAAGTTGACTCGACCGCTGTCAGTTATCACCCAGCAACCCTCATACTGCTTCAAAATCTCCTGTCGCGGCCGAGAAACACAATAACATCCGTATTCCCATCATAATAGTTCATTCCAGTACGATTGACGTTGTTGCGAACTTTCTAAACCGGGTTTTCTCGTCAAATTTGTTGAAAAAATCATTTATCGTATCTCAATTAAAAAGCCCTAAGCCGATTTTTTGTTATTTTGGTAGCCTATGATGTGTAGTTCCACCAGATATTACCCGTTACCCTTGTACTTTTTTTGTACCCTACCGACAACTCACCACCCATGTGTGGGGGTAAATCAAGCGTTTAGATATTGCTCACTTCACCGGCACGGAAACATCGTCGAATGGAACCTTAATTAGAAATTGGTGGCCAGGCGAACATTATGGAAAACGGCGGCAACCAATTGAATGATCTCCCTTGACGAGTTGGGGCAAAGGGGAACAATCGCTTCGACAGCGAGACAATCAACTAATTCACTTTTTACTCAGCAAATCGATAAGAAAATTGACGTAATTTATTTAATATTGCCCAAACACTTGAAGTAAACATTTGTTGATGTCCATCTTAGATTTTCATCTGACCTTTTTGATCTCTTCAATATTATTTTAATTTTGCTAATTGATGTAAGAGCTCTTATCTCGACGACTCGAAACTCCATTCATTAATTAAACGCTCCATTGACAACTCGAGACCGGCTGTTTAGAAAATGAATAGAAATACTATATCGTCAGTTAAAAGGCCTAGTTATGAAAACATAAACATAAACTTAATACGAAAGAGTCGATCATGTTGCGTTATGCTCTTCAGGGACAAAAAAAGTGAGAATACTACAGTTATAGTATAACGCCATTAAAAGGAAAAATATAAAAAAATAACAGTAGGCCTATACGTTCTGATCAGATAGTCACCAGTTAAAAGACAACACAGCAGAATGATTGTTGAATTGTAACACTTAGGGGAGCTCTTCAACCATAAAAAACACAATTAGCTACTCTTTTTAAAGTAGAGAATTTCGCCTCCGGCATTGAAGAGTTGACTGTATTTGATCAAAGCAGGAATAAAAATAATAACACGCGGTTATGTTGTAACGGAAGTCCCGGTTGACCAAAATTAAGATCAAGATCCGAATAAAGTGAGCAGAAGATAATAAAGATAGTCAACACGAGCAGTTGGTCCAACTTGTGGCGCCCCCTTCAACACAAAACCCGATAACTCTTCATCAACAAACTTGTTTATGTAAACTTGCAGTTTTGATTGGAGATGCGTGACCAAGACCTCTTTTCTAAATAAAAGGACTGCTAATTGATGTAAAGCACGCAAATGATTGACTAGGGATGCTTGCCGGCTTTGATCTTCTATTCTATGTCGTTGAAACGTCGTATATTCCGCTGAAATATTTTGAATTCAATGTTTGATTGGTGCTAGATTTTGTGGAAAAATTGTCTGATGTCTATAACCCAAGTTTGATCTTTTCTGCAGCAATCGATACGAACCGTAGAAATCAGATTTGCAAATTTGACTAGTTTTACCCATAAGTTACGGAACGATGGCCACGATGACTACGTAGTCAATCCAGTTTGGACAATGCATTACCGTTATAGATCAAAATATTATGATCCCTAGTTTCAGATCTAAACTAATTTTTGGCCCGTTGTTTGGTACATAATAAGTTAACGTTCACTAAAGCGGTTGCTGATATCGCAAAATATGTTCATGTACTGGTAGTCGTAGTTGTTGGTAGTTGTATTGGTTTATTTGGATAGTAGGCCTACTGTGCTATTGGATTTGGAAATGGATAATTCGTAAATTTTTGGACAGACAGAGCCGCTTATTAGCATGCTGCTGCTAAGTAAAATCGCAAATTTAGGCCACTGTTATCTGAGAAAGAAATGCGACAAACGAGTCGTACGTTATTATTGTTATTATGGAAAACGTTTCTTTAACTCATCAACTTTCTTTCAATCAACTGACAAAATATTCCTTCTCGACTTTGTTAGAAACGTGTTTTAAATATGGCGAACCAAAGGTCGGTGACAACGATTGAATAATAAACGTGAAATCCATTAAAAAATACACCATTTCAATTTTATTACATGATAAATATTTATGGTTCTCTGACATCGCCATTTATTTTCAATCATCAAAGAATGGGAGTTTTTTGATTGAAGAACGAGCACAGATGGTCTTCAACAAGCAGCTCAGCTTCGCCACACTTTCAATAGAATTTGTACGGAGCCGAAGAATTCTAGTTATACCTTACACACTTTCTAGTATTCAGAATCTGATTTCAAGCTTAAAGTGCTCAAATGTGTAATGATGACTTCCTAATGAGACTCTAATCACCCAGAATTTCTTCTAATAAAATCACATGCTCGTCATTTGATTGGCAGCAGTGAGATATGCTCTTCGTATAAACATTTATTCACGTTATTCTTTCGTTTCGTAAAGCGGACGTCTAGATTCTGGATTTTGTAACGAACCGCTGCGTTAATTGAGAATAAAGAGATGATTAATTTTGATTAAACTTTGATATTCGATATCCTAATTGATTGAAAAAGGAAAACAATTTGTGTCCAGAGCAGCGAGCAGGAGGTCCGGTGGGGAAATACTCGTTAATGCCTCATTGTAGAGGTTTCCGCTTCGTTTCGCTTGAGTTCCGGTCGAAAATTTTATAGACCCGTCACGACATGCGCAGACGTGTTAACAATGGAGGATTGAACGTTCGCATCTGGAGAGGGTCTGGAATAGTTATTGAAACGATTCCATATCGCTGGAAATCAATGGAAAACTTTTGTTTTTACTCCATAGGGTGCTCGACTCAGATCAATTCGATTCTCCGACAATAAAAGAACACAGATGAAATAATTAAATAAAAGCAAAACAATTAAATTAGGGTGGTCTTTATTTGAAATCATCACTCTCTAATCAATTGGCGTTATCTTTCAATATTTCAACCAGATTATAAACGAAACGTAAATACAATCAAGACATCGGGGATGGAAATTGTAAAGAGTGTGGAGTGTGATGGTAAGGTAGAAGATGTCGGATGTTCATATACATGTACATCAAATGTCTTGAATGACATTTAGCAACTGTAAGCAAAATATATAGATACATTATTATGGAACAACAATCACTGGTTAAAAATTTAAGCAATGTTTCTACGTGTTACTCTGTCGCGTAAACTTTTAATCAGCCGTGTCTATATAATATGTACATGTACATCACCATACAGTCTGCACTAACGGAAAGTTTTAACGTCACCAACCGGGGGGTTGAGTTCGACTTTAAGTACAGACTACAGACATGCCCTCAATAAAGCGATGGTAGATTGTTCTAAACTTGGGATTAAAAGTTGCAAAATTTCGTGAGGACTTATCTCCCGTAATGACCTAATTGAGACTTTCCCTTAATGTTGAATTTCATGATTTTTTTATAAAATTAGTTCCTTTGAAAGTCAAACTTTAAAATTGATTTCGCGGCAGAAATCAGTAACCTATTGTAGTAATAGCATTGAGTAGCCGTCTCGGGTGTGCCGCCAAGCAGGGTATGCTAACTCTTCTAGACACCTGATACCACTTTTCATAATTTCATTATGAAATATTTACTCATTTATTGATATACTTCCTCCAGTAAAAAGTTCATTAGCTGCTGCCAATGTGTTAAGATTTGTTTTACGGTTGGGATCGTTCGTGCCTAGGTTTTATTATTTGTAGTATTGAAACATTTTATATTTCCGTTTTACTCCTGTCAACCAACTTGTAAATGAATATCGAATTAGTCATCCTGTTTATTCTGCAGAATCCAGCTATAAATTGGTAGGAGGGTAAGTCTAAGGAACAATTCCTAGATATAATGCTGCTTTTACGGTTGGGATAGCTCGTGCTTATGTTATATGATTAATAAATTGATTGTATACCTATGTAGGTTTCTGTTGATATATTTTGTTTTGTTATAAATATTCACCATTTAAAGACCAAAGATTTAGGGTTTCAGTGTTCTTAAACAATCTAGAAATGTTTACAATTCCTGACGTAAAATGTGATTGAAAAATTATTTGTTCTCTTTTTATTAACTCTTTCATGAACCTTCATGATAACTCAATCCAAAACCAGTTCATTGATGAAACCAAATATTTTATGTCCGACTACAACTACTTCTTTTCTCACTAAGAATTCAAAATTTGCCCCGTTTAAAATATTGTGAATTCGTAATTCTAGGTAGAAAAAAGAGACAATTTTAATGATAAACATTTTTATTGTTGAAAATTTTGCAGTTTTTTTTTTTAGTTTATAACCAAATGGAGTTAAAGCGATACCACCTCTTAGAACATAAAATTTAAAGGAATATGTTCACTAACTGTTGGACCAAAAAAAAAAAAAATTTAAATCCCAGAATCTAATCATTATACTCCTGCGAAATGTACGCCTTCAAACACACGTGTACCTATAATTATCAGCGTTTGAAAGCCAAAATTACGACTCGCCGTTTAGAAAGATGTTATGCGTTGTATAGAAAACTCATACAGAAAATGAAGGATAAATGTTAAAGTAGGGATATAATTGAACGATTTATATGATTATCGTGCATAAGTAGTACTAAGTAGGCTATTTAGAAATATTCAAGTCCTAAATCGACCATCGGAAATGCTGAACATTCCCCTTTAAGTTAACTTGGCCAATAAGAAAAAATATTCATCAAAGATGTCTACAGTATGCAAACAGAATACAATATACCATGAAAATAATTTTCCATAAAATTACAGGTTATTATTGAAAAACGCTCAATATTTTGTATATCTTGTAGTAATTATTATATATAAGAAAGTTTTCTGGATCTATCAGATTATACAAGAGATATGTTGTATATATAGTAATGACACCAGACAAGTTGCCTAATTATAAACTAAGTTTGAGAATTTTGCTTTTATCATTCTGAGAGGTAGTATTTGTTAAAAAATTGAATTACTTAAGGGAAAAATTATTTCACAAGATTTATTAATGCTTATATTTTTTATGATACTAGCACGGAAGAAAACCAATCCTTTTTTTATGAAAAAAAAAAACTGTGACTGTAGTATGTAGGTTTGAATCAAGGATAAAAAAAAAAACCTTTTTTATGAATGTTAAAAAAATTCCAGAGACATAATAAAACGTCGGGAATTGCAGAAGAGGGGGAATGGCTCGTATCAAATTGCTAAGTTAGAAATTCAATACAACATAAGTCAAGTTTAAAAGTCAATTTGTCAGTGAAAGTCTCCCAGGCTGGATTGTTTAAGGGCATTCCTGCCCGGTTCTTACATTTCACTGACACAGCCGGCCCACCCTGATACATTGCAGGCATTTATAATGCACGGAGAACGATGCCATGCGTGTGTTGCTTCGAACAACGGTAGTCTTCAATGTGACGTTTTCCAACAAATTAACAAGTAACTGTCAATCATCCGCACGAGAATGTGACATTTGTTGTGAGATATTAAGACCAGGTATAAAGCAACTCCGCCCCTCACACGATTTCTAGGCAATTCGGCGTCAACGAGGACAGGTTCGCCACAAGCAGTTTGATTTAACAATTTGTCAATTCTTGCAGACGATCAGTCAAAACGCGGGAAACGGCACGAGCCAGGATTGATGACTTGTTATATGGAAGTGGATGGTTTCGTACAAATTACACATTGTCTTGATGTTGAAACGGAGAAATAATGATTCCAACCTATCATAATTCAGGACTGTTTATGCCCTTGGAATAAATGAAATGTTGAACCGATCTTTCGTCTATCATGAAATATTAAAGAGACAAACGTTGGTACGAAATGCCCTAACGTTCCATTTCATTAATGGATAACTTTGCCCATATTAGACTACGATCCAGACAAAAAAAAGTTCTTCCGGTTTTTTTCTTTTCTTTTATCAAAATCATTTTTAATTTCAGTTGTTCACAAATGTCTCGTTTTCAACACAAATATCACCGGAATCGTCTATAATTTGGACTTGGGCCTGGAATAAATGTAAATAGCCTTCAAAAGTATAAGAACAAAACAGCACAAACCCTTTAAACATGCCTTAAACTAAACCTTTATTTCTTCAAAGGTATTTTCTATAAAAGGCATGTACATGTAGTCTTACTAAATTTCGAGTCGCATTTTTGAGTTTCATTCATGTTGAGTAATAATTCCCCTTTTAGAAAACTTCATCGTGAAGTCCACAGAATCATATAATGGCCCTGATGATAGACGTACAATACAGATTACGATCCGACCACTCTACAAGAATTGATCACATAGGCCTAGCAATCAAACAGTTAATATTCAATCAACGTTTAATTTCCTTATTATATTACACCTTCAGACCGACAACAATGGACAAGGCAGATTACAATAATCAAATAGAGTTATTTTTTACTGAGGATTAATTTAGACTCGTCTGAAACTTAATCATAACATTGATTCAGATTAATATGTTTTACCTTTAAAGGAATTCTACCTCTTAGTATACTTAAAATGACCAAAAAGCAAAGTTCTCAAGCTTGGTGAATAAGAGTTTATATTCATTATATAGACAACTTGTCTGGTGTCATTACTAAACTGTATAATCTGATAAATCCAGAAAACTACCTAATATTATATATTTTTTTAGGGTTTTTCAATAATAACCTTTAATTTTGTGGAAAATTACTTAGTTTTATGGTTTAATTTATTCTGTTTGTATTCTGAAGACACATTTGATGAATATATACTCTTACTGGTCAAGTTTGAGAACTTACATTTGTTGTTCATTTTAAGATGTGGTATCGCTTTAACAGTCTTCAAATCTGATAAAAGGCTATAATATCCTGCTCGTCTCTGAGAGATGGATTTTGCGATTTTAGTTTAGTAAACTGTTTCATTGATCAGTATTATATTATGAATTATCTAAGTATTCTTAATCTAAAAAGAAATTGGACATAAAAAGCTTCAAATTGACGAAAACTGGACGTTGAATTGAGTTATCATACATGTATTTTGAATTTTTAAAGATGATCGTTCACTATCCGTTCGACTTAACTTTAGTCTCAGAACAGTTATTTTCCCAACATCTCTACCACTGATTACATGCTGATTAAACTTTTGAGCAGGGTTCGGGTAGCAAACGGAATAGCCTACAAGCCATTTAGGCACATTTCCTTTCCGCTACAGACTTGAAGGTACATTCTGTCACCTAGTAAGAACACAGTGCACGCATATTAAACAGTGTCATTTTGTAGTAATGGAGATCAAGCGGTTGTGACACCATGACAATTGTTAACCACGAAATCCAAGGCCCGAAGACATGTAGGATGTCATTCCCCTCCTCCACCTTTGTATCTGAAATTATGATTGCCATTTACCCTTGTAAATAATTGGCAAATTCATCAACCCAAAGACAATTAAAAACTCTCAGAACTATTTTGACATTAATATTTAAATTTATACAAACATAGTAGGAAAAAACGATTTAGAATTCAATGTGAGCAGAGAGTAGTTTCTATTGGCCATTAAATAAATTTTTAGATAATATAGGCCCTATCGGACGCATATTCAATTTGTGTAAAGTGAAAAATAAAATACATATCCATATTGAATACATGAAAAGGGGGAAGCTACTTCTTTTTTTGATAAAAATGCCAGACCACAGCAATTCATTACTTTATCAGTTTATGTTTTATGAAATATTCCAGTGAGGTTCTATAGCACAGTCGGTTAGAAATGAAATGGAGTTTTATGTCCTTCTTTTCTGCACTTGAATGGGTTAATGAGGACTGGAAAATGCCATGCAGTGTGCAATGAGGTAAACTTTGCAAGGACAGTGCCAGTGGCATTAGCCTACTCTTATTTTCGATTTCCCACTGTTGTTGGATCCTTAACGTCCACACAGCCTCCTGTAGTACCTCGGTTTATTGTCTCATCCAAACGACTGGACCCTTTTGCCATGTGAGCCCATCCGACCTGCATCACTGACGGGGAAATCGGGCATAGATGGTTAGAACTTTATTCTTTATAAACATGTCGTCATTTGCGTTGCTACGAATGTCGCTTCTGTGATTTCTGTTCTCTACGATGTGGATGTCCGATGACCTTGGATGAGTCATATGTGCTTATAATTCCAATCCACCAAATTTTAAATGGGTACGGTTAATCCGGGAAAAATCAACACAAAGAGGTTGACCAAGGAACAGCTGAGATAATCATTGGAACCTAAAATGTTATCCTCGTAGACCAGTGGTTCCCAACCTTTTTCATACCGAGGCCCAAAATTCATGAAACTCCAGAGCCGTGGCCCCCTATTTAATTCGAAATATCGCCAAAGGGGTGGTTTTGTGCCTCCACATGATCGGGAGGCCAAATGCATTTGACCACAAACAACTATGACCCATGGCCCCCTGAAAAATACCCCATGCTTCCCTAGGCCCCTAGGTTCGGAACCACTGTTCTAAGAGGTCGTATTCCTTCAATATGTTCATGTCTGTTGTTTTCATGTCAGAACTATAGTAGACTACCTTGTTTATTCTGGTCCAAATCTTTTATATTTCATTACAAGTTACTTCCCTTGAAACAGTATAGGTCCTAATGCAGCGGTACTTCGGCCGAACTATTCGCCGCCGAATCCATTCGGCCGACGGAGTGGACACACTGGGCGAATGTTTGTGTCGATAATTCGCCAGCGAATTAAATTACGCATGCCCAGTGGGGACTTAGTCACATGATCACAAAATTGCGGTGTCCAGAAAGTTCGCCATTTTGTTTGTCATGTGACGCTTCGGCGTCTGTGATTGGTTGAGTTATAGGAAAGTTCGTCTTAAACTTCGCCCGAGTGGACACACTTGCCGAATGAGTCGACGGCGATTAATATTCGGCCGAATATTATCAAACATGCTTGATGTCGGCGAATGGCTTCGGCCGACGCTCGGGCGAACGTCGGAGCACTGGACACACTAGGAGATTCAATGCGAATTTTACTGCCGATCGACTCGCCCGAACCATTCGCCTAGTGTGTCCGCTGCATAAGGGCATTTCAATTATTTCTTTTTTTTTATTGATTTATGTTTAGTTGTAAGTCACCCATTGTTCCTAATGAAGAGCAATGTACCCTTTTTAAAAGAACAATCAAGGACAAGCCTCATTTGCTAATGCCATCTATTTCATTGTACACTGAATAATCAGAAACAATCAGCGTTGTGATGCCGAGCTAAGCAGAGTGATATCAGGTGTTCAGTATTTAGCGGAGAGGATGCCCTTCATTGATTCAAGTTCGTATCAAGTCAAAACACAATATGCTGTATACGTTTATTAAAGTTGAGTAGGCCTATATGGAATGAAAAAAAAATTGATAGAGATTTCTTTATAATTAATCGAAATTCACGCTAAGTTAAATACATCTATAATTCACACAAATAAAAATATACACACAAATAAAATATAGGATATAGACTTCATTTTTTATTCCACTTGATCTTGATGATTCTCATTTTCAGCCTATAAAACAAACAAATTACAACATTATAAATTAACCCTGATAGATTTGATGATATTGAATTTGAATTTAAAAGAATTGAAACAAAAGAAATGTGGTATATATAATTGTTATGTCAAATCATCTTCAATGGAAAGGGAATAAATTATCCATGTGAAACAAAATGAGAAGTAAGCCAATGTCTTGATATCCCACATACCCTGAGCTACTTGAAAGAAGTTCACTACTAGATCTGCTCTAAGCGATAGATAAAACCTTATTTTACTTTTTTGAATCTTTTGGAACTCGCCTTTAAGTAACAGAAACTAGCTTGCGTCTACTATCTAGATCAAGTTGCAAAATACATGTTTTATATTTCTCTTGTAGTTTACAAAAGAAACCGAGACCCTGGCATCTAAATAATCTCAGTTTTCAATGTGTGATGTTATTATATCATAGGATCAGTCGTTTTCGATTTTTATATTTATATTCCAGAAATAATTTTATATTTGGTGCAGTAACCACAATGCGTATTGTACTAATATTAAATTTCTAGAAAAATAAACTACTGTCTGTGAACTAACCAATTATAAAATTTAAAAAAAAATTCTAACTTTGCAATGTTAAGGCAATGTTTACTGTATGGTTTCATGAATGATTTATGATGAAGATACTTTCACATAAGAAAGTTCATTTGTTGAAACCGATGTCTAACTGTTATTTTGTATTTTGTGTTCGTTAGTACTTGGTTTTGTTTTTGTGTATTACCCGTAATGTTGTCAGTGACATTTTGCATTACTCTATGCTCAGAATTAAGAAATTAAGAAAAGGCGTTGCTGTAAGTGTTGTATAAAAAACACGTCTTTATCTAACCACAAGAAATAAGTTCCACGTTAATCAACTGCGTTACTGACGAAATACTTACCTTGACAAGAAAGTACATTATCAACATCCCACTGGCCTGACTCTAAACATGAAATCTTGGAATGACCACTTATTGCATCATATCCTGGATCACAAGTATAGTCTGCTACATTTGGGTATGTGGTACCACTTGTTGCAATTCCTGTAGAACTTGAATCTTTGACTTTTGGAACATCTCCACAATCTTTAGCTGAAATTCAAGTAGAATAAATTAATAAGTCCATCATTGCTTTTTCTGAACCTGAGGATTAGGTTTGCAACATGTCTTCATCTAACGACAAGAAATAAGTTCCAAGAGTGTCTTCTAGAAATTGTAGGCAGACGGGGCTTATAAAAATAAGTCCATTCCAGATTACCCCCTTTTCGAAGATTAGGTACAATTCCCTAGAAACAGTCCTGTGATTTCATGATACAAAATAACCAAGAAGACTCTAAAGTTTATGTCTCGTAATGTCATAGAAGATGAAGCTATCCTTTCTCAAAGCCTTCGTAATTAACCACTTAAAATTAATAAATTCTTAAAACTATTTTACCTTCACATGGTGTTTTAATAATCCAATCTCCATCTTTTCCACATCTCAATGTTCCTTTCAAACCACTCCTGGTGTAACCAGTCAAACAATTGAAAATATATTCTTCATCATATGTACCTAGTGGTGTTTTCTCGACAGAATTTTCGATGTCTCCACCAGATAAACACTCTACAGCTATTTTATTAAAATATACAGACAGAATCATTATCAAGACAACGTGGATATTAGATATCGAAGAGTATATTGTAATGTAAATAATATATTGTCTTATCTGTCCAAATAACTATCATAGGCCGGGAAGAGAGTCAGCAAGTTTCCGACAGAAAAAGGGTTGCTGTTAGTTGAAAAGTTAGCAGTGGTTTAATAACACGTCATCATCTGACGAAATGGTTTTTTTTTTTTTCAAGTTAATTTACTGTGTTACTGACGAAATACTTACCTCGACAAACAAGTATATTATCAACATCCCACTGTCCTGACGCTAAACACGAAATCTTGGAATTACCACTTACTACTTCTTGTCCTACATTACAAGTATAGTCTGCTACATTTGGATATGTTGTACCACGTGTTGCAGTTCCTTCTCCACCGTCGATGTATGGAACATCTCCACAACCTTCAGCTGCAATTCAAGTAGAATAAATAAAGTCCATCATTGCTTTTTCTGAACCTGAGGATTAGGTGTGCAACATGTCTTCATCTAACGACAAGAAATAAGTTCCAAGTTAATCAACTGCGTTACTGACGAAATACTAATCTCGACAAACAAGTACATTATCAACATCCCACTGGCCTGACGCTAAACACGAAATCGTGGAATAACCACTTACTACTTCATGTCCTACATCACAAGTATAGTCTGCTACATTTGGGTATGTTGTACCACTTGTTGCAGTTTCCAGTAGAAAATGTGCCTGGTGGAACAACTCCACAATCTTTAGCTTAAATCCGAATTCCTTTCAAAGAGAGCTCGGTTCTTTTTTGGTATTTATTACACAATAGGCAATGCAGAAAATGGTCGAAGTGAAAAGGGGTGATAAAGAAAAATGCGAGATCAAGAAGGGGCGAAATGAATATTTGAAATTTTATCAGTTGATATATTACCTTGACATGATGGTTCCACATCCCATTTACCATTATCGTTACAGGTAGTTTGGATTTGTAACTGGTACCCTGCATTACAGGGGTTACTTTTGCTGACCTCACATGTGTCTCTTGGTACCCAAACAGCGGTTTTTGGTATATTGTACTTATTACAAACTACAAACAATAATTTATACTTTAGTCTTAAATCAATGTCATCTTTTTTCAGTTCTGTTCGAATTCTGGAATATTTATATTTACGCTATTTAATGATATCCAAAGTAGAGACCTTGGTCATACAGGCCCGAATGACTCGATTTATAGGTTCAGATATAGCCAGCTCAGCTTTGTATTAGGGTTATATACGACTCTGTATATAAACATATCACGCATGATTCCATTTAAAAATTTCTGTACATTAAAGGAATACAACCTCTTAGAATGAACAAAAAATCTAAATTTTTAAATTTGGTCAGTAGGAGTTTATATTCGTAAAGGGACTTGCCTGGTTGCATAACTATACAAGAGATTACCTAAACAATCTGATAAATCCAAAAAAACAATGTTTATATACAATAATTGAAAAACCCTTAATCAAATTTAGGGCATTTATCAATTATAACCTGTTATTATATGGAAATTTACATAGTTTCATGGTTTTTTTGCATTCTGTTTGTATACTTTGGACACTGTTGATACTCTAATTGACCAAGTTTGAGAACTTAATTTTTTTGTTCATTCTAAGAGGTTGTATCTCTTTAAAGGAATACAACCTCTTAGAATGATCAAAAAAGCAAAATACTCAAACTTGTTGAATAAGAGTTTTTAATATTCATAATATTAAACCATTCAAGTGTATGAATTGTGTTGTTAGGCCTATCTGCGTTTTTTCAACCAGAGTGAAAATTGTATTTTTTTTTCCTATTAGTGTCCTATTAATCATTGCACTCCCGCATCCATCTCCTCCCTATTCCAAAACAGATAACCTCCCTATTCCAAAACAGATAACCTCCCCTTACCGTAGATAAATTGTTACCCTAACTTACCGAGTTGGTCCGAATTGACCAGTGTAAAGAATCCAGTCCATAACATGATCACTAACAGCACTAGTTTAGCATAAGACATCATATTTACTCGATAAATTGAAATATTTACTCGATAAACTTGAGATTCTGACTAACATATAATTGATAGAGCAAGGGCATTTATGGAAGATCAGAAAATACGTGGGTTGATTAAATCGACCAATAATCTTGGTTAAACCTGAGGGCAGAGGCGGCGTGTACAACGTCATATAGAGCCTTGGATGTGACACGTCTAATCTAGACGCCATATTGGTAGAATCAGAAAGTCAATATGAGGCGTGGCAATTATTAATCAAACCAATTGCTGAAAACGTTTTTTAAATGTGGTAATGATTTTTATTTAAACGGTGTTGATATGATACACACTAAACAAGCTATAATTTGATTGGTTAGCCCTATAACGTAGACCGAATTTCGTCAATCGGTATTGATTTATTAAAGGGGAATGTTCAGCATTTTCGAGCGTCGGTTTTGGCTATGAATAGCCTATAATGTAAATAGCCTCCAGAAGTACTAGAACTGCACAAAAATCACAAATATCCCTTTCTGTTATTTTCTGTATATGTGTTTTCTACATAAGGCCAGTCTAAATGTATTGGTCCCGCAGTCCCTACATAAATAAATCATTCTTCACGCAATGTTGGGAATTTGCGTTGATAGGTTCCTAGATCCAAGAATGATCTTTTGTTGGTCCCGCAGTCCTACACAAATAAACACTAGTTCTTCAGGCAATGTCCGGAATTTGCGTTTATAGGTGTCTAATTCCCAGAATGTTCTTGTGTTGGCCCCGATAGAAATAAACAATTACTTCGTCAGGCAATGTCTTGAATTTGAGATTCTAGGCGTCTAATTCCCCAAATATGCATGTTTTGGTCCCACAGTCCCTTCACAAATAAACCTTAATACTTCTGGAAATGTCAGGAATTTGGGTTTCCAGGCGTCTAATTACAAAACATTTTCTTGTCCTGGTCCCACATAACCTACACAAATAAACCTTAATTCTTCAGGAAATCGAGTTTCAGGATGTAAAATTCTCAAAATTTTCTTAAAAAAGTCCTTTGATGTCTTCGAAAATCCTTTTACCAGGTTTCCTCGGCAGCAATAAAGATACAGTGGCAGTGACACTATATAGAGGTCATCACTGTAATGCTGAACAATTCAAACAGTTTTTCAGGTGGTATAGGCACTGTCCCTCTGATGTTGGGAAAGAAATTTCTACATCTCCCCAGTCTTGATTTTATATGGACGCTCCTGATGTAGACTAGAAGTCAGAGTAGCAAGTTTTGAATGCTATTTGACTGGTGATTCGTGGGTCAGTAATGATTTCACATCAACCTTTTCTTTTCATTTCACCAAGAAGTTCGTGTTGTACTGCAACAAATTCTAAAAGTGTAATAATTGTCTTTGTCTCAGTAAAGGTATTAGGTGTTAGTTATTAATAGTGGAATTACTTGTTTTTTTAGATTTGGGTATTTTGTATGGCGGGGGGAAGTGGCAAAACATAATGCTATGTAGAAGTGTCTAATTCAATACAAAAATGTAACATAATGCAATAACCAAATAACTAAAACGAAAAATGCAAAATACAAAAATATATGAAAACTCTTATGCACAATTGATTTGCAATATCATCTAGTAAAAGCAAGTGTTTACAAGTTAAAAATTGAACGTGTTTCCAAAACAAATGGAAACAATTCATATTTTATATTTTCCAATTTTCCATTCTTGAATGACAATTTTTTTACGTTTCGTCCAAATCCAAGAACTGTGCCTTCTAGAGTGGCAAGGGAAATAACTAATCAAATATTTTTCGATATTCCTGATTTTCAATAGGGTTCTACACATTTGTTTATAGGATTATGTTTTGTTTTGAAATAGGCATTTCTACATATCATTAGGTTTTTGCTATTTCCACCCGCCATAATTTTGAACTTCACATAAAAATAGGGCAGATTCAACAGCTGAATTCTACAATCATATTTTATAAGTTATTCATTTCGTTTACATTATCGATGTATATATACATCATTTGACACATAGTTACTAATTTGTCTTTGCCTTGTATATCAGTTTACACCAGATAAATCATGTGTGTTGAATAAAATATTTGAAATATTTTTGTTGCGGTCGTTGAATCTGCCTTATCTTTATGGAAAGTTCAAATTGCCAAAATCTCAAAAACAAATAATTAACTTTGAATAAAAGCATTCGCCTTATTTTATATTGCCACCATCTTGAATAATCTATTTTAAGTTATTAAGAAAAACAAAAGTGATCCCTTAAACCTTTAAATAGGAAATAGGCTACTACATTCCCTTCCAACAAACATTTTTTGATTTAACAATTTTTTTTAAATTGTTGTCGACATTTTTGCGATCTTGGATGCAGTAATTATGTCAGAAAGTAAATATTGTTCAAGATAATAGGGTTACATAGTAAATTATTCACATCAATAGGGTTACAAATTAAATAACTCACAGTAATATGGCTAAAAAGTATACCATACACAGTAATATGGCTAAAAAGTATACCATGCACAGTAATATGGCTAAAAAGTATATCATGCACAGGAATATGGCTATAAGGTTTTTTAATCTCCTGGTACCCCTTTGGCCACCGTAAGTAACAATAAGAGCCAACATGAAAGTCATAGGATATTTGTAGCCACTATTACAGTTGTTTGTGATTGACTTATGTATTTATTGTTAAATATAAGATGTTATAATTACATGTATGTCAATTATAAGGTCAAATAAACTAAAATAAGGTAGATTGATTAATACTATATAACACTACTTTTTAAAATTGACTAAGAGACTTCTCAGGTACCCTTTTGGTGTTCGTTGGTACGTTCGTTGGGAACCGAGGGTATTGTGTCTGAGGGAACTCGTGTAGAAAATTGTGAGATTTAGACGCCCCTAAACACGAATTTCCCTGCGAACTTAAGGTTCAAGGTTATTTGATCTGACGGATCTGATTTAGAGAATTTTTTGCTACCGAAAAGGCCTATCGGAAACCTGGAAACGCGTTTTAGAGAAAATTTTGAGAATCTGACTGTCTAAAATGCGATGTCCTGATGAATTTCAGGTTTATTTGTATAGGGACTATTTTCTAATAGAAAAGACTCCCCAGTAAAATGAATTAATGATTTTAAAAACTAAAAATTGACAATTTGTTTTAAGGGGAAGGGGCAAGATCAAAGCCCGAAATCAGCGTGGGCTAAAATTGACTTCAATGATCCGTAACGCTTTGTTAATGTATGATAATGCCCCAGTCCCACTGAGCTTTGCGATGGTTTGTCGCAAACAAGTCAGGTTGTATTCGGCTACAATGGTTAACGGATGATCGTCATAATATACTTTTGAAGATTCTCGAACCTTTGCTAATTCATCGCAACAGTACATTAGCAACAGTCGCCGACCATCTCTGACCATCTTCGACCATCGCCAAACAATCTCGGTCATGGTCAGCGGATCCATCGCAGAACTGTCGCTTAATATTGCAGATTCATCCCCGTTTCGATGTTTCTACAATTGTGTCGCTGTCCATCGCAAAACATCGCAAAACCTTTCCAAGTTTCTTCATCGTGAGACCATCGCAGATGCCTAAATTCTCAGTGGGACTGGGCATAAGATGATACGATGAACGCAAGTAACAATAATGGATCATGTTGAACGGTTCAAAACGTTTCTACTATTAACGCGACTGATCTTGCGATGCCATAAGATCTGATAGGATCACCAGACCACGATTTGAATCGGGTTGCCAATCCTAATAGATTTCCACTATCACGATTTGCAGCACAATTGAAATCTAGGTCTTAATGTTTCTTAAAGGGAATGTATGCCTATTTGTCTGACCAACCTGATTTCTTAAGGTTCACTGCCAAATTGAGTGTGCTTATTGATAAATACTAAAAACCAGATCAGAATAAGTATTATAGGAGACATTTTTTGGGTTTATTTCGCTTTAATCCGTACATCAAATATAACAACCTATAAATTCTAATACGTTTACATAAATCTTTTTAGGGTTCAAAAATAAGCAGCAACTCACAAATAATGTAAGGTACACATTTCTTTAGATTTTGGTCAATAACTTTCAATAATTTAAGACAGAAGTTTTCTAACCTCAAAGTAGTCAAACATTCCCTTTAAGTTGAGAAATATCTGAACAATAATAATCAAAAGGTTTCAAATATGTGATTCAAAAACTGGCGTCACCAAGTGTAAATCGATTCACTAGACATAGACTTATTAGTAACTATGTGTTAATGATATTTATCAATATTCTGATTTTATTTTACAAAATATACATGAATGGCTGACTTAGGCCTATATTATTGTACAATTCACCTGTAAAATCCACACAAATTTGCATGTACAATTTCAAAATGACCAAATCTTAAAACAAACCGGTGATTAAAATCTTTGACTAATTATAAATGATTCAATATGCATTCTATTTAAATATCTATGCATTAAAACCTTGGTTTGCAACTTTTTGAACTCTTCGTTCCCCTATCTTTAACACGGTAATTCTGGTAGGCCTACCTCTTCGGCCACGTTAAGTGACTTATGTATTTATTGTTAAATATAAGATGTTATAATTACATGTATGTCAATTATAAGGTCAAATAAACTAAAATAAGGTAGATTGATTAATAGTATAACACTACTTTTTAAAAATTGTCTAAGAGGCTTCTCAGGTACCCCTTGTGGTGTTCGTTAGTACCTCCAAGGGGTACTAGTACCTCTGGTTGGAAACTGAGAGTCTGGGACAATAAACCGAAGTCCCGACGTGTGCTACAGACTGTGAACATCAAGGATCCGGCAACAGTTCGAAATCGGAATTAATAGTAGGCCATTGTCGCTCTCCTGGCAGGATTTTGCCCGTCCTCATTAGCCCATACATGTGCAGAAAAGAAGGACGCAAAACTCTATTTAATGAATTTTTAAAGAAATGTAATCACAGTAAATGGGCTACAAAGTAAATTTAATTACAGTTATAGAGTTATAAAGTATACTTATCGGCCTACTCTCTGGCCACATTATGGTCTAAATTGAATGTCACAAATATTCAAAATATGGTTATCAATTGCATGCCACGTGTCTTAGAATGTTTTTGCGTCTATGAAAATATATGGTTTGAAAATTTTCAATATGAAATAAATACACTTTCCTCCTAGGAATTTCATGTGAAAATGACCTACATTTTTGACTGATATTTCCCCTCTGTAAAATCATGTTTCCAAATAAATATTTTAAGACTCTCAGAACTTATTTTGAGTTAATATTTCAATTCATTAAAAGATAATGGGCAAAACGCGATTCTGAGCTATTTGTGGCCAGAGATTAATAGGGTCAGAAAATAAATTATTCAAAATATACAAATCACAGTATAATAGAGTCACAAAGTATACAAATCACAGTAATAGTCAAGGAAGTGTATGATTACAGCAAAAGAGTCACAAAGTATAGACATCACAGTAATAGAGTCACAAAGTTTATTATGATGGTAATAGGGACACGAAGTGTATAGATTACAGTAATAGAGTCACAGAGTGTATTAATCACACAAATAGAGTCACAGAGTATAGACATCACAGTAATAGAGTCACAAAGTATATAAATCAGAGTAATAGAGTCACATAGTGTATTAATCACACAAATAGAGTCACAAAGTATATAATCAGAGTAATAGAGTCACAAAGTATAGACATCACAGTAATAGAGTCACAAAGTATATAAATCAGAGTAATAGAGTCACAAAGTATATAAATCAGAGTAATAGAGTCACAAAGTGTATTAATCAGAGTAATAGAGTCACAAAGTTTATTATGATGGTAATAGGGACACGAAGTGTATAATGACAGTAATAGAATCACAAAGTATATAAATTACAGTAATAGAGTCACGAAGTGTATTAATGACAGTAATAAAGTCACAAGGTATATAAATTACAGTGATAGAGTCACAAAGTATATAAATTACAGTAATAGAGTCACAAAGTATATAATGACAGTAATAGAGTCACAAAGTGTATAATTACAGTAATAGAGTCACAAAGTATATAATGACAGTGATAGAGTCACAAAGTATATAAATTACAGTAATAGAGTCACAAAGTATATAATGACAGTAATAGAGTCACAAAGTGTATAATTACAGTAATAGAGTCACAAAGTATATAATGACAGTGATAGAGTCACAAAGTATATAAATTACAGTAATAGAGTTACAAAGTATATAATTACAGTAATAGATTCAAAAAGTATATAATGACAGTAATAGAGTCACACAGTATATAATGACAAAATAAGAGTCACAAAGTATATAATGAGAGAAAAAGAGTCACAAAGTATATAAATTACAGTGATAGGGTCACAAAGTATATAATGACAAAATAAGAGTCACAAAGTATATAATGAGAGAAAAAGAGTCACAAAGGATGTAAATTACAGTAATAGGGTCACAAAGTATATAATGACAGGAATAAAGTCACAAAGTGTATAATGACAGAAATAGAGTCACAAAGGATATAATGACAGTTATAGAGTCACAAAGCAAATAAATTACAATAGTAGAGTCACAAAGTATATAATCACAGTTATAGAGTCACAAAGTATATAATGACAGGAATAGAGTCACAAAGAATATAAATTACATTAAATGAGTCACAAAGTGTATAAATTAAAGTGATAGAGTCACAAAGTGTAGAATGACAGTAATAGAGTCACAAAGTGTAGAATGACAGGAATAGAGTCACAAAGAATATAAATTACATTAAATGAGTCACAAAGTATATAAATTACAGTAATAGAGTCATGAAGTGTAGAATGACAGTAATAGAGTCACAAAGTGTAGAATGACAATAATAGAGTCACAAAGGATGTAAATTACAGTCATAGAGTCACAAAGTATATAATGACAGTAATAGAGTCACAAAGTGTAGAATGACAGTAATAGAGTCACAAAGGATGTAAATTACAGTAATAGAGTCACAAAGTGCATAATGACAGCAATAGAGTCACAAAAAATATAATGACAGTTATAGAGTCACAAAGTAAATAAATTACAGTAATAGGGTCACATAGTTTATAATGACAGGAATAGAGTCACAAGGTATATAAATAACAGTAATAGAGGCATAAAGTATATAAATTACAGTAATAGAGTCACAAAGTATATAATGACAGTAATAGAGTCACAAGTTATATAAATTACAGTAATAGAGTCATAAAGTGTATAATGACAGTAATAGAGTCACAAAAAATATAATGACACTTATAGAGTCACAAAGTAAATAAATTACAGTAATAGGGTCACATAGTTTATAATGACAGGAATAGAGTCACAAAGTATATAATAACAGTTATAGAGTCACAAAGTATATAATTACAGTAATAGAATCACAAGGTGTATAATGACAGTAATAAAGTCACAAGGTATATAAATTACAGGAATAGAGTCACAAAGTGTATAAATTAAAGTGATAGAGTCAAAAAGAATATAATTTACATTGATAGAGTCACAAAGTGAATAATGAAAGGAATAGAGTCACAAAGTATATAAATTAAAGTGATAGAATCACAAAATGTATAATGACAGTAATTGAGTCACAAAGTATATAATGACAAAATAAGAGTCACAAAGTATATAATGAGAGAAAAAGAGTCACAAAGTATATAAATTACAGTGATAGGGTCACAAAGTATATAATGACAGTAATAGAGTCACAAAGGATGTAATGACAGTTATATAGTCACAAAGCAAATAAATTACAATAGTAGAGTCACAAAGTATATAATCACAGTAATAGAGTCACAAAGTATGCAAATTACAGTTATAGAGTCACAAAGTATATAATGACAGGAATAGAGTCACAAAGAATATAAATTACATTAAATGAGTCACAAAGTGTATAAATTAAAGTGATAGAGTCACAAAGAATATAATTTACATTGATAGAGTCACAAAGTGAATAATGAAAGGAATAGAGTCACAAAGTATATAAATTAAAGTGATAGAATCACAAAATGTATAATGACAGTAATTGAGTCACAAAGTATATAATGACAAAATAAAAGTCACAAAGTATATAATGAGAGAAAAAGAGTCACAAAGTATATAAATTACAGTGATAGGGTCACAAAGTATATAATGACAGTAATAGAGTCACAAAGGATGTAATGACAGTTATATAGTCACAAAGCAAATAAATTACAATAGTAGAGTCACAAAGTATATAATCACAGTAATAGAGTCACAAAGTATGCAAATTAAAGTTATAGAGTCACAAAGTATATAATGACAGGAATAGAGTCACAAAGAATATAAATTACATTAAATGAGTCACAAAGTGTATAAATTAAAGTGATAGAGTCACAAAGAATATAATTTACATTGATAGAGTCACAAAGTGAATAATGAAAGGAATAGAGTCACAAAGTATATAATTACAGTAATAGAGTCACAAAGTATATAATGACAGAAATAGAGTCACAAAGTATAAAATGACAGTAATAGAGTCATAAAGTATGTAAATTACAGAAAAAAAAATGTGTAATGACAGTAATTGAGTCACAAAGTATATAATGATAAAAACTGAGTCACAAAGTATATAATGACAGGAATAGAGTCACAAAGTATATAAATTACAGTAATAGAGTCACAAAGTGTATAATGACAGTAATAGAGTTACAAAGTGTATAAATTACAGTAATAGAGTCACAAAGTATGTAAATGACAGTTATAGAGTCACAAAGTATATAAATTACAGTAATAGAGTCACAAAGTATGTTAATTACAGTTATAGTGTTACAAACTGTATAATGACAGTTACGGAGTCACAAAGTATATAAATTACATTCATAGAGTCACAAACTGTATAATGACAGTTATGGAGTCACAAAGTATATAAAATACAATAATAGAGTCATAAAGTATATAATGACAGTAATACAGTCACAAATTATATAATGACAGAAGTAGAGTCACAAAGTATATAATCACAGTTATAGAGTCACAAAGTATGTAATTACAGTAAGAGAGTCACAAAGTATGTAATAACAGTTATAGAGTCACAAAGTATATAAAATACAGTAGTAGAGTCATAAAGTATATAATGACAGTAAAAGAGTCACAAAGTATATAAAATACAGTAAAAGAGTTACAAAGTATATAAATTACAGTAATAGAGTCATAAAGTATGTAATTACAGTAATAGAGTCACATAGTTTATAATGACAGTAATAGAGTCATAAAGTATATAATGACAGTGATAGAGTTACAAATTATATAATGACAGAAGTAGAGTCACAAAGTATATAATGACAGCAATAGAGTCACAAAGTATATAATAACAGTTATAGGGACAGGAAGTATATAATGACAGTAATAGAGTCACAAAGGATGTAAATTACAGTAATAGAGTCACAAAGTTCATAATGACAGCAATAGAGTCACAAAGTATATAAATGACAGTAATAGAGGCATAAAGTATATAAATTACAGTAATAGAATCACAAAGTATATAATGACAGTAATAGAGTCACAAGTTATATAAATTACAGTAATAGAGTCATAAAGTGTATAATGACAGTAATAGAGTCACAAAAAATATAATGACACTTATAGAGTCACAAAGTAAATAAATTACAGTAATAGGGTCACAAATTATATAATGACAGTAATAGAGTCACAAAGTATATATTGAGAATAAGAGAGTCACAAAGTATATAAATTACAGTGATAGAGTCACAAGGTATATAATGACAGAATTAGAGTCATAAAGTATATAATGCCAGTAATAGAGTCACAAAGTATAAAATGACAGTAATAGAGTCACAAAGTATATAAACTTCAGTGATAGAGTCACACGGTATATAATGACAGTAATAGAGTCACAAAGTATATAAATAACAGTAATAGAGTCACAAAGTGTATAATTACAGTTATAGAGTCACAAAGTATATAATGAGAGTAATAGAGTCACAAAGTATATAAATGAGAGTAATAGAGTCACAAAGTGTATATAAATAACAGTAATAGAGTCACAAAGTGTATAATTACAGTTATAGAGTCACAAAGTATATAAATTAGAGTAATAGAGTCACAAAGTGTATATAAATGACAGTAATAGAGTCACAAAGTGTATAATTACAGTTATAGAGTCACAAAATATATAAATTACAGTAATAGGGTCACATAGTTTATAATGACAGGAATAGAGTCACAAAGTATATAATAACAGTTATAGAGTCACAAAGTATATAATGAAAGTAATAGAGTCACAAAGTATATAATAACAGTGCTAGAGTCACAAAGTGTATAATGACAGTAATAGAGTCACAAAGTATATAATGACAGTAATAGAGTCACAAAGTATATAAATTACAGTTATAGTGTCACAAAGTATGTAAATGACAGTTTTAGAGTCACAAAGTATATAAATTACAGTAATAGAGTCACAAAGTATGTTAATTACAGTAATAGAGTCACAAAGTATGTTAATTACATTCATAGAGTCACAAAGTATATAAATTACAGTAATAGAGTCACAAAGTATATAATTACAGTAATAGATTCAAAAAGTATATAATGACAATAATAGAGTCACACAGTGTATAATGACAAAATAAGAGTCACAAAGTATATAATGAGAGAAAAAGAGTCACAAAGTATATAAATTACAGTGATAGGGTCACAAAGTATATAATGACAAAATAAGAGTCACAAAGTATATAATGAGAGAAAAAGAGTCACAAAGGATGTAAATTACAGTAAAAGAGTCACAAAGGATGTAAATTACAGTAATAGGGTCACAAAGTATATAATGACAGGAATAAAGTCACAAAGTATATAATGACAGTAATAGAGTCACAAAGGATATAATGACAGTTACAGAGTCACAAAGCAAATAAATTACAATAGTAGAGTCACAAAGTATATAATCACAGTTATAGAGTTACAAAGTATATAATGACAGGAATAGAGTCACAAAGAATATAAATTACATTAAATGAGTCACAAAGTGTATAAATTAAAGTGATAGAGTCACAAAGTGTAGAATGACAGTAATAGAGTCACAAAGTGTAGAATGACAGGAATAGAGTCACAAAGAATATAAATTACATTAAATGAGTCACAAAGTATATAAATTACAGTAATAGAGTCATAAAGTGTAGAATGACAGTAATAGAGTCACAAAGTGGAGAATGACAATAATAGAGTCACAAAGGATGTAAATTACAGTCATAGAGTCACAAAGTATATAATGACAGTAATAGAGTCACAAAGTATATAATCACAGTAATAGAGTCACAAAGTATGCAAATTACAGTTATAGAGTCACAAAGTATATAATGACAGGAATAGAGTCACAAAGAATATAAATTACATTAAATGAGTCACAAAGTGTATAAATTAAAGTGATAGAGTCACAAAGAATATAATTTACATTGATAGAGTCACAAAGTGAATAATGAAAGCAATAGAGTCACAAAGTATATAATTACAGTAATAGAGTCACAAAGTATATAATGACAGAAATAGAGTCACAAAGTATATAATTACAGTAATAGAGTTACAAAGTATATAAATTACAGTGATAGAGTTACATAGTTTATAATGACAGTAATAGAGTCACAAAGTATAAAATGACAGTAATAGAGTCATAAAGTATATAAATTACAGAAAAAAAAAATGTGTAATGACAGTAATTGAGTCACAAAGTATATAATGATAAAAACTGAGTCACAAAGTATATAATGACAGGAATACAGTCACAAAGTATATAAATTACAGTAATAGAGTCACAAAGTGTATAATGACAGTAATAGAGTTACAAAGTGTATAAATTACAGTAATAGAGTCACAAAGTATGTAAATTACAGTTATAGTGTCACAAAGTATGTAAATGACAGTTATAGAGTCACAAAGTATATAAATTACAGTAATAGAGTCACAAAGTATGTTAATTACAGTTATAGTGTCACAAACTGTATAATGACAGTTACGGAGTCACAAAGTATATAAATTACATTCATAGAGTCACAAACTGTATAATGACAGTTATGGAGTCACAAAGTATATAAAATACAGTAATAGAGTCATAAAGTATATAATGACAGTAATAGAGTCACAAATTATATAATGACAGAAGTAGAGTCACAAAGTATATAATCACAGTTATAGAGTCACAAAGTATGTAATTACAGTAAGAGAGTCACAAAGTATGTAATAACAGTTATAGAGTCACAAAGTATATAAAATACAGTAGTAGAGTCATAAAGTATATAATGAGAGTAAAAGAGTCACAAAGTATATAAAATACAGCAATAGAGTCACAAAGTATATAACTACAGTAATAGAGTCACATAGTTTATAATGACAGTAATAGAGTCATAAAGTATATAATGACAGTGATAGAGTTACAAATTATATAATGACAGAAGTAGAGTCACAAAGTATATAATGACAGCAATAGAGTCACAAAGTATATAATGACAGTTATAGGGACAGGAAGTATATAATGACAGTAATAGAGTCACAAAGGATGTAAATTACAGTAATAGAGTCACAAAGTTCATAATGACAGCAATAGAGTCACAAAGTATATAAATAACAGTAATAGAGGCATAAAGTATATAAATTACAGTAATAGAGTCACAAAGTATATAATGACAGTAATAGAGTCACAAGTTATATAAATTACAGTAATAGAGTCATAAAGTGTATAATGACAGTAATAGAGTCACAAAAAATATAATGACACTTATAGAGTCACAAAGTAAATAAATTACAGTAATAGGGTCACAAATTATATAATGACAGTAATAGAGTCACAAAGTATATATTGAGAATAAGAGAGTCACAAGAGTATATAAATTACAGGGATAGAGTCACAAGGGTATATAATGACAGAATTAGAGTCATAAAGTTTATAATGACAGTAATAGAGTCACAAAGTATAAAATGACAGTAATAGAGTCACAAAGTATAATAAACTTCAGTGATAGAGTCACACGGTATATAATGACAGTAATAGAGTCACAAAGTATATAAATAACAGTAATAGAGTCACAAGTGTATAATTACAGTTATAGAGGTCACAGAAGTATATGAATTAGGAGTAATAGAGTCACAAAGTGTATTTAAATAACAGTAATAGAGTCACAAAGTGTATAATTACAGTTATAGGGACAGGATGTATATAATGACAGTAATAGAGTCACAAAGGATGTAAATTACAGTAATAGAGTCACAAAGTGCATAATGACAGCAATAGAGGTCACAAAGTATATAAATAACAGTAATAGAGAGGCATAAAGTATATAAATGACAGTAATAGAGTCACAAGTTATATAAATTACAGTAATAGAGTCATAAAGTATATGATGACAGTAATAAAGTCACAAAGTATATAAATGACAGTAATAGAGTCACAAAGTATATAATGACAGTAATAGAGTCACAAAGTATATAAGACAGTTATAGGGACAGGAAGTATATAATGACAGTAATAGAGTCACAAAGGATGTAAATTACAGTAGTAGAGTCACAAAGGATGTAAATTACAGTAATAGAGTCACAAAGTGCATAATGACAGCAATAGAGTCACAAAGATATATAATGACAGTAATAGAGTCACAAAGTATATAAATAACAGTAATAGAGGCATAAAGTATATAAATTACAATAATAGAGTCACAAAGTATATAATGACAGTAATAGAGTCACAAGTTATATAAATTACAGTAATAGAGGTCATAAAGTGTATAATGACAGTAATAGAGTCACAAAAAATATAATGACACTTATAGAGTCACAAAAGTAAATAAATTACAGTAATAGGGTCACAAATTATATAATGACAGTAATCGAGTCACAAAGTATATATTGAGAATAAGAGAGTCACAAAGGTATATAAATTACAGTGATAGAGTCACAAGGTATATAATGACAGAATTAGAGTCATAAAGTATATAATGACAGTAATAGAATCACAAAGTATACAAATGACAGTAATAGAGTCACAAAGTATATAAACTTCAGTGATAGAGTCACACGGTATATAATGACTAGTAATAGAGTCACAAAGTATATAAATAACAGTAATAGAGTCACAAAGTGTATAATTACAGTTATAGAGTCACAAAGTATATAATGAGAGTAATAGAGGTCAACAAAGTATATAAATGAGGAGTAATAGAGTCACAAAAGTGTATATAATAACAGTAATAGAGTCACGAAAGTGTATAATACAGTTATAGAGTCACAAAGTATATAAATTAGAGTAATAGAAGTCACAAAGTGTATATAAATGACAGTAATAGAGTCACAAAGTGTATAATGACAGTAATAGAGTCAGCAAAGTATATAATGACAGTAATAGAGTCACAAAGTAATATAAATTACAGTTATAGAGTCACAAAGTATATAAATTAGAGTAATAGAGTCACAAAGTGTATATAAATGACAGTAATAGAGTCACAAAGTGTATACTGACAGTAATAGAGTCACAACGTATATAAATTACAGTAATAAAGTCACAAAATATATAAATTACAGTAATATGGTCACATAGTTTATAATGACAGGAATAGAGTCACAAAGTATATAATAACAGTTATAGAGTCACAAAGTATATAATGACAGTAATAGAGTCACAAAAGTATATAATAACAGTGCTAGAGTCACAAAGGTGTATAATGACAGTAATAGAGTCACAAAGTATATACATGACAGTAATAGAGTCACAAAGTATATAAATTACAGTTATAGTGGGTCACAAAGTATGTAAATGACAGTTTTAGAGTCACAAAGTATATAAATTACAGTAATAGAGTCACAAAGTATGTTAATTACAGTTATAGTGTCACAAACTGTATAATGACAGTTACGGATTCACAAAGTATATAAATTACATTCATAGAGTCACAAACTGTATAATGACAGTTATGGAGTCACAAAGGTATATACAAATACAGTAATAGAGTCATAAAGTATATAATGACAGTGATAGAGTTTGACAGTGATAGAGTTACAAATTATATAATGACAGAAGTAGAGTCACAAAGTATGTAATAACAATAATAGTCACAAAGTATATAATCACAGTTATAGAGTCACAAAGTATGTAATTACAGTAAGAGAGTCACAAAGTATGTAATAACAGTTATAGAGTCACAAAGTATATAAAATACAGTAGTAGAGTCATAAAGTATATAATGACAGTAATAGAGTCACAGGGTATATAATGACAGAAATAGAGTCATAAAGTATATAATGACAGTAATAGAGTCACAAAGTATATAATCACAGTTATAGAGTCACAAAGTATGTAATTACAGTAAGAGAGTCACAAAGTATATAATGACAGTAATAGAGTTACAAAGTATATAATGACAATAATAGTCACAAAGTATATAATCACAGTAATAGAGTCATAAAGTATATAATGACAGTTATAGAGTCACAAAGTATATAAATTACAGTAATTGAGTCACAAAGTGTATAATGACAGTAATAGAGTCACAAAGTATATAAATTACAGTAATTGAGTCACACAGTATATAAATTACAGTAATTGAGTCACACAGTATATAACGACAGTTATAGGGACAAGAAGTATATAAATCATAATCAATATAATATCATAATAGGTGAGACTCTTTTTGAAAAGGGAAATTACCAAAATCTGTATAAAATTTATCGTAAAGTATTATTTAAAATTAATATTAAATGTGTTTTGATTTGCTATGAGTTAATATAGGACATGCAAATACACTGGTATTTTTCTATGTTCTTAGAACACCTCTACTTTCTATACATTAAGTATTAGCATTTTCATCAATGAAAATAAGGGAACTTTGAAAGGGAACATTCGAAATGTTTGAGTCTTTAATATACTGAAACAGCCTTTAATACTTAAAATGCACGAAAATCGCAAAATCCGGTTAAAAACCCCCAAATATAATACATGTCCCTTTTTTCTATATTATATGTATTTTCTGTATGGCATATTATCACTAAAATCCGTGAGGTATTTTGAACTTTTAATGCAGATAACTATGAATATGGTTTGAAATCTCAATTTTCGACAGCTTGCTGTAAACCCATTATAGATTTGCTCAGGTATGGTTGGTCACATGATTAGAGAATGCTTCCCTTTAAATAGTTTGAGAATTCCAAACTTAACGGTCAGATATTTTTAATAAATCTTTAAGATATTTTGAAACTTTTTTTTTCCGATTTTCGTCTATAATTCTAATTTTCAATAAAGTCAGACATAATTTGAGATTTATCTGAACGTTATTCATTAAAATGTTTCAAATATGCGATTCAACACACATGCTTCACCTAGTGTAAAGCAATCCACCAGCTATAGGTAAATTAGTGACTAGGTGTTAAATAATATAATATCGATAATGTGAAAATACAGTGCTTACTTGTATGATTGTAGAATTCAGCTGTTGAAATGGCCCTATTTTTTGTAAAGTTCAAAATGCCCAAATCGTAAAATAAACCTTTTCAAATGCACTTTGTGATAAATAATAAATGAATTTATATGAATTATATCTATTGAACGAGTTTCATGAGAAGCACTTTGATTCTCATGAATATATATTTTATCACCCAATTCTACATTGCTGCCATATTGGATTTTGTATTAACTAAGACCAGAGTGCCCGAGAGAAACAACACTAAACTGACAGAAATGAGAAAGTTAGCTTAGTTGAAATAGAGAAATAATTTTTTCAAGATTATAAATAAAAAAAAGGTAAACAGAGAAATTTGATATAACCACTACTAAACACCACATCACTAAAACATTTTATACAAATGATTGTATAAATGTAGTCCGTGCTATTATAAGAAATCCTCTTTCTCCCTCCCCTTTTTGAATTTTTGCATGCCTATTTTTGACTAATTTTTGGTCTAGATTTGGAATTTGTTGTCTGAAATTGCATTTTATTTCAGATTTAGTGATTCTATTAGGGACTTATAGGAGGAAGGGTAATTCTAAAAATAGTCGTTTTGTGAGCAGTCTTGGTCACCTGGTGTTGATATCCGGTAGTGGTCTACTTTCAGTTTGACTGGTTCAAAATTGTCATGGTCATTACATGTATATTTTGAAATTTTTGAGGAGAAAATAAGTATTTTTAAGTATAAGTATAATTTTTACCTATTCTTTGCACTTTATCGTGTGATTTATTTTTTCTCTTAGATATAATCCCATTCTTGGTGGCTTAATGAATGGACGTTTTGGGGGTTGAGGAATCCACTTAGTCACAAGATAAAACAAATGCTAACATATAAAATTTCAAAATGGCTACCTTCAAAACATGTCAATATTCCAGGCTTTCAAACGACATACATGTATTGGAAAGTTTTCAACGAGATTTCTGGAAAAAGTTATAGAAGGTTGAAAATCAAGATTTAGCATTGATACGTATGGCAAATGAATTGGTGGTGTGAGTCCATATTAATGGCAAGAAGGGTAGACTAATTTAAATAAAACAATTGTTTGTTCATCCCTGCAGGTGCTAAGATTCCAAGACGATGAATAATATTCATCTCGCAGGGTTTCCTAATCGACTATCCTCCATAGAGCTGTGCGAGTGAATAACTAGGATGGCACTGTTTTTCAGTATTACAGCACAGCTGGGATGATGGCTACTTATCTACAAATCAAATTACATCGCCTTTGATAATAATGACCATCTGGATGAAGGGATAAATACAACTTAGGAAAAGATATTAGACATTTCATTCACTCTCGGGTAGATCTCTGAATTCAGTATAGACTATAGTGTTATTAAATGTAAATACAGTGTTAATGTTAGCATTAGCTATATCCTTGAAATACTAATAGAAGCATAGCCGATAGTCCGTTTCCAGTTCTTACAAACGATTATGCTGTTTGTAAAAATAATCCATCCTGCATTCTGCAGCATTCTGCAAGTAGAATCTCGACAAATAAGACTCGCCAAACAGCTTGTTTATAGAATGTCCCGGTAACACGCTAAAGTTACTGGTTTTGCCAAGCTCTGTGGACGAGAGTCTTGTATGAAACGTAAAAGAATATTATTCATCGTCTTGGTATCTTAGCACCTGCAGGGATAACCAAACCTTTCTCTGAATTTTCGAGGATAAATGTATGTGTATATTTCATCCAATTCGTCCAATCAAGGAAGGAGTTACCTGATATTTCCGACTCAAGTTTTTTTAAAGCAGATTTTTCGAATGCCTAGGTTGGGAACCACTGATATAGATATAGAGATCTATTCGATACAGATTTAGGCGAGATGAGCTAATTGTCCTAATATATAGACACGATTCGATTCGTCCATTATCTACTGTATAAAACTCCTGAATTGTGTTGCAATGGACACTGTAACTTGTCTATTTCTACCTACACTAACAATGGACTGATGTTTGCTAGGTTTTTGTGACATGAAGCCGGCATTGTACATATTAAAAAAAGAGACGAACATTGTCTGGGTCTAGAAATTTTGAGATAGAAAGGCTGAGTTCTGACCTTAGAATTGTTAAGATGGGGTCGGCTATGTACCATACTCTGATAGCCTTGTTTCGTATCCTGTTCCTGTTATTCGAAGTTTAGAATTGCTTTGAAATAGCTTAGATTTGGATTTTGTTCTAGATTTAGATTTAAATGTCTGAAATTGACATTTCTTTCAATTTTTTTAATTTAGAATAAATGTGAAAATAGTTGCTTCCAGCACAATTAATTGTGTGTTTATATCTGGCAGTGGTCTACTTTCATTTTCCTGCACTAAAAAAAAAATTCCATGGTCGTCATATATTGAATTTTAGTTGGATAACACGGTATTTGATGCAACATTCAACGAGATGTCTACAAAAATATAATTGGCCGAATGAGTCCATTTGTAATCCTTTAATAAAGGGAGATAATTCTGTATGCATTTTGACACTAGGTTGCTTGCTCATACGAATTTCTTCCCGGGTATATGGGCCATCGCAGTAAAATTCGTACTGCGGACCCCCAACCCCTAGATTTAATGTGCCTTTTGCCCCCCCCCCCCCCCCCCCCCCCCCTGTCATAGTACATAGTAGATTCAACTTACGGACAGCCATCGATTTGAAATATAATAATATTGTGTATAGTTTTATGAATTTCTGAATATCAGCTGTCTATTTTATGTACGCGTAGCTTCTACTATACAACTGTCGCTCTCGATGTTGCCATTTTTACGACAAATTTTTGGGAAAAAAAAAAGTTTTCTTGGAGGGGTCTCGATCCCGGGCCCCTGTAGGTGTGGATCCAGCATGCTAACCGCTTCTCCACCGAGGCTTGAGAGAAGTTTCGCCAAGGTAAGCTGTGAACCTAACCCTGGAGGGGGGTAAACACCCATATTGTAGTCACCCCTGTCCGTCCGTCGGTCCGTCCGTCCGTCAACATTTGCTCGTAAACGCTCTAAAAACTAGAGTTTTTGACGGAATCAAATGAAATTTGATATGTGTATACATATTCATAAAACGGAGATCAAGTTCGAATTTGAGCTATTTTCGATCGTTAGAAGCAGAGTTATTGCCCTTGCCCCAAATCCGTCAGTCCGTCCATCAACATTTGCTTGTAAACGCTCTAAAAACTAGAGTTTTTGACGGAATCAAATGAAATTTGATATGTGTATATATATTCAGAAAACGAAGATCAAGTTCGAATTTGAGCTATTTTCGATCGTTACAAGCAGAGTTATTGCCCTTGCCCCAAATCTTAAATATGCTATTACTCTCTTAGTTTTCAACCGATTTTGATGAAACTTAAAATGGATGTTATTGGACCTAAATCGAAAGGTTTGAGAAAGTTTAGTTTTCTCCTGATTAAATTTTTTCCATCTTCGACTTTTTCGTTAGGCGTATATGGCCGTGGTCCACTATCTTTCATCAAGAAATGACCGTTTTCTGTGCTAAAACGTGTCTGACTTAAGAAAAAGGGCGTTTACCCCCTCCGGAGTCAGGGTCACGCCTGACTCTAGCGAAGCCTCTCTCAAGCCGCGATGGCGAAGCGGTTAGCGTACTGGAGCCACGCCAAGAGGGGCCCGGGTTCGAGACCCCGCCAAACCTTTAATTTTTTTCTCAAAATTTCAAATTTTTTCTTGATTTTATGCAGCATACAAATGTTTTTTTGAGAACAACTGACACATTTGTGCATATACCACCACCGAAAATTGACTTTATACAAATTTTAAGCCCTTCCCGACCGAAATAATGTTTGAGGGGCCCTACAAGCTTCCTATATTAATTTTTCGGCCACAATTTTGTCTTGAAAAGATGTGTCATTGAACGCTGATTCGTTTGGTATGCGAACGACCCATTTTTCATCAAGAAATGACCGTTTTCTGTGCTAAAACGTGTCTGACTTAAGAAAAAGGGCGTTTACCCCCCTCCGGAGTCAGGGTCACGCCTGACTCTAGCGAAGCCTCTCTCAAGCCGCGATGGCGAAGCGGTTAGCGTACTGGAGCCACGCCAAGAGGGGCCCGGGTTCGAGACCCCGCCAAACCTTTAATTTTTTTCTCAAAATTTCAAATTTTTTCTTGATTTTATGCAGCATACAAATGTTTTTTTGAGAACAACTGACACATTTGTGCATATACCACCACCGAAAATTGACTTTATACAAATTTTAAGCCCTTCCCGACCGAAATAATGTTTTTGGGGCCCTACAAGTCCTATATTAATTTTTCGGGCCACAATTTTGTGTTGAAAAGATGTGTCATTGAACGCTGATTCGTTTGGTATGCGAACGACCCATTTTTCATCAAGAAATGACCGTTTTCTGTGCTAAAACGTGTCTGACTTAAGAAAAAGGGCGTTTACCCCCTCCGGAGTCAGGGTCACGCCTGACTCTAGCGAAGCCTCTCTCAATCCGCGATGGCGAAGCGGTTAGCGTACTGGAGCCACGCCAAGAGGGGCCCGAGTTCGAGACCCCGCCAAACCTTTAATTTTTTTCTCAAAATTTCAAATTTTTTCTTGATTTTATGCAGCATACAAATGTTTTTTTGAGAACAACTGACACATTTGTGCATATACCACCACTGAAAATTGACTTTATACAAATTTTAAGCCCTTCCCCGACCGAAATAATGTTTGAGGGGGCCCTACAAGCTTCCTATATTAATTTTTCGGCCACAATTTTGTGTTGAAAAGATGTGTCATTGAACGCTGATTCGTTTGGTATGCGAACGACCCATTTTTCATCAAGAAATGACCGTTTTCTGTGCTAAAACGTGTCTGACTTAAGAAAAAGGGCGTTTACCCCCCCTCGGGAGTCAGGGTCACGCCTGACTCTAGCGAAGCCTCTCTCAAGCCGCGATGGCGAAGCGGTTAGCGTACTGGAGCCACGCCAAGAGGGGCCCGGGTTCGAGACCCCCGCCAAACCTTTAATTTTTTTCTCAAAATTTCAAATTTTTTCTTGATTTTATGCAGCATAGAAATGTTTTTTTGAGAACAACTGACACATTTGTGCATATACCACCACCGAAAATTGACTTTATACAAATTTTAAGCCCTTCCCGACCAAAATAATGTTTGAGGGGCTCTACAAGCTTCCTATATTAATTTTTCGGCCACAATTTTGTCTTGAAAAGATGTGTCATTGAACGCTGATTCGTTTGGTATGCGAACGACCCATTTTTCATCAAGAAATGACCGTTTTCTGTGCTAAAACGTGTCTGACTTAAGAAAAAGGGCGTTTACCCCCCTCCGGAGTCAGGGTCACGCCTGACTCTAGCGAAGCCTCTCTCAAGCCGCGATGGCGAAGCGGTTAGCGTACTGGAGCCACGCCAAGAGGGGCCCGGGTTCGAGACCCCGCCAAACCTTTAATTTTTTTCTCAAAATTTCAAATTTTTTCTTGATTTTATGCAGCATACAAATGTTTTTTTGAGAACAACTGACACATTTGTGCATATACCACCACCGAAAATTGACTTTATACAAATTTTAAGCCCTTCCCGACCGAAATAATGTTTGAGGGGCCCTACAAGCTTCCTATATTAATTTTTCGGCCACAATTTTGTCTTGAAAAGATGTGTCATTGAACGCTGATTCGTTTGGTATGCGAACGACCCATTTTTCATCAAGAAATGACCGTTTTCTGTGCTAAAACGTGTCTGACTTAAGAAAAAGGGCGTTTACCCCCCTCCGGAGTCAGGGTCACGCCTGACTCTAGCGAAGCCTCTCTCAAGCCGCGATGGCGAAGCGGTTAGCGTACTGGAGCCACGCCAAGAGGGGCCCGGGTTCGAGACCCCGCCAAACCTTTAATTTTTTTCTCAAAATTTCAAATTTTTTCTTGATTTTATGCAGCATACAAATGTTTTTTTGAGAACAACTGACACATTTGTGCATATACCACCACCGAAAATTGACTTTATACAAATTTTAAGCCCTTCCCGACCGAAATAATGTTTGAGGGGCCCTACAAGCTTCCTATATTAATTTTTCGGCCACAATTTTGTGTTGAAAAGATGTGTCATTGAACGCTGATTCGTTTGGTATGCGAACGACCCATTTTTCATCAAGAAATGACCGTTTTCTGTGCTAAAACGTGTCTGACTTAAGAAAAAGGGCGTTTACCCCCTCCGGAGTCAGGGTCACGCCTGACTCTAGCGAAGCCTCTCTCAAGCCGCGATGGCGAAGCGGTTAGCGTACTGGAGCCACGCCAAGAGGGGCCCGGGTTCGAGACCCCGCCAAACCTTTATTTTTTTTCTCAAAATTTCAAATTTTTTCTTGATTTTATGCAGCATACAAATGTTTTTTTGTGAACAACTGACACATTTGTGCATATACCACCACCGAAAATTGACTTTATACAAATTTTAAGCCCTTCCCGACCGAAATAATGTTTGAGGGGCCCTACAAGCTTCCTATATTAATTTTTCGGCCACAATTTTGTCTTGAAAAGATGTGTCATTGAACGCTGATTCGTTTGGTATGCGAACGACCCATTTTTCATCAAGAAATGACCGTTTTCTGTGCTAAAACGTGTCTGAGGGGCCCTACAAGCTTCCTATATTAATTTTTCGGCCACAATTTTGTCTTGAAAAGATGTGTCATTGAACGCTGATTCGTTTGGTATGCGAACGACCCATTTTTCATCAAGAAATGACCGTTTTCTGTGCTAAAACGTGTCTGACTTAAGAAAAAGGGCGTTTACCCCCCTCCGGAGTCAGGGTCACGCCTGACTCTAGCGAAGCCTCTCTCAAGCCGCGATGGCGAAGCGGTTAGCGTACTGGAGCCACGCCAAGAGGGGCCCGGGTTCGAGACCCCGCCAAACCTTTAATTTTTTTCTCAAAATTTCAAATTTTTTCTTGATTTTATGCAGCATACAAATGTTTTTTTGAGAACAACTGACACATTTGTGCATATACCACCACCGAAAATTGACTTTATACAAATTTTAAGCCCTTCCCGACCAAAATAATGTTTGAGGGGCCCTACAAGCTTCCTATATTAATTTTTCGGCCACAATTTTGTCTTGAAAAGATGTGTCATTGAACGCTGATTCGTTTGGTATGCGAACGACCCATTTTTCATCAAGAAATGACCGTTTTCTGTGCTAAAACGTGTCTGACTTAAGAAAAAGGGCGTTTACCCCCTCGGGAGTCAGGGTCACGCCTGACTCTAGCGAAGCCTCTCTCAAGCCGCGATGGCGAAGCGGTTAGCGTACTGGAGCCACGCCAAGAGGGACCCGAGTTCGAGACCCCGCCAAACCTTTAATTTTTTTCTCAAAATTTCAAATTTTTTCTTGATTTTATGCAGCATACAAATGTTTTTTTGAGAACAACTGACACATTTGTGCATATACCACCACCGAAAATTGACTTTATACAAATTTTAAGCCCTTCCCGACCGAAATAATGTTTGAGGGGCCCTACAAGCTTCCTATATTAATTTTTCGGCCACAATTTTGTCTTGAAAAGATGTGTCATTGAACGCTGATTCGTTTGGTATGCGAACGACCCATTTTTCATCAAGAAATGACCGTTTTCTGTGCTAAAACGTGTCTGACTTAAGAAAAAGGGCGTTTACCCCCCTCCGGAGTCAGGGTCACGCCTGACTCTAGCGAAGCCTCTCTCAAGCCGCGATGGCGAAGCGGTTAGCGTACTGGAGCCACGCCAAGAGGGGCCCGGGTTCGAGACCCCTCTAAACCTTTAATTTTTTTCTCAAAATTTCAAATTTTTTCTTGATTTTATGCAGCATACAAATGTTTTTTTGAGAACAACTGACACATTTGTGCATATACCACCACCGAAAATTGACTTTATACAAATTTTAAGCCCTTCCCGACCGAAATAATGTTTGAGGGGCCCTACAAGCTTCCTATATTAATTTTTCGGCCACAATTTTGTCTTGAAAAGATGTGTCATTGAACGCTGATTCGTTTGGTATGCGAACGACCCATTTTTCATCAAGAAATGACCGTTTTCTGTGCTAAAACGTGTCTGACTTAAGAAAAAGGGCGTTTACCCCCCTCCGGAGTCAGGGTCACGCCTGACTCTAGCGAAGCCTCTCTCAAGCCGCGATGGCGAAGCGGTTAGCGTACTGGAGCCACGCCAAGAGGGGCCCGGGTTCGAGACCCCGCCAAACCTTTAATTTTTTTCTCAAAATTTCAAATTTTTTCTTGATTTTATGCAGCATACAAATGTTTTTTTGAGAACAACTGACACATTTGTGCATATACCACCACCGAAAATTGACTTTATACAAATTTTAAGCCCTTCCCGACCGAAATAATGTTTGAGGGGCCCTACAAGCTTCCTATATTAATTTTTCGGCCACAATTTTGTGTTGAAAAGATGTGTCATTGAACGCTGATTCGTTTGGTATGCGAACGACCCATTTTTCATCAAGAAATGACCGTTTTCTGTGCTAAAACGTGTCTGACTTAAGAAAAAGGGCGTTTACCCCCCTCCGGAGTCAGGGTCACGCCTGACTCTAGCGAAGCCTCTCTCAAGCCGCGATGGCGAAGCGGTTAGCGTACTGGAGCCACGCCAAGAGGGGCCCGGGTTCGAGACCCCGCCAAACCTTTAATTTTTTTCTCAAAATTTCAAATTTTTTCTTGATTTTATGCAGCATACAAATGTTTTTTTGTGAACAACTGACACATTTGTGCATATACCACCACCGAAAATTGACTTTATACAAATTTTAAGCCCTTCCCGACCGAAATAATGTTTGAGGGGCCCTACAAGCTTCCTATATTAATTTTTCGGCCACAATTTTGTCTTGAAAAGATGTGTCATTGAACGCTGATTCGTTTGGTATGCGAACGACCCATTTTTCATCAAGAAATGACCGTTTTCTGTGCTAAAACGTGTCTGAGGGGCCCTACAAGCTTCCTATATTAATTTTTCGGCCACAATTTTGTCTTGAAAAGATGTGTCATTGAACGCTGATTCGTTAGGTATGCGAACGACCCATTTTTCATCAAGAAATGACCGTTTTCTGTGCTAAAACGTGTCTGACTTAAGAAAAAGGGCGTTTACCCCCTCCGGAGTCAGGGTCACGCCTGACTCTAGCGAAGCCTCTCTCAAGCCGCGATGGCGAAGCGGTTAGCGTACTGGAGCCACGCCAAGAGGGGCCCGGGTTCGAGACCCCGCCAAACCTTTAATTTTTTTCTCAAAATTTCAAATTTTTTCTTGATTTTATGCAGCATACAAATGTTTTTTTGAGAACAACTGACACATTTGTGCATATACCACCACCGAAAATTGACTTTATACAAATTTTAAGCCCTTCCCGACCAAAATAATGTTTGAGGGGCCCTACAAGCTTCCTATATTAATTTTTCGGCCACAATTTTGTCTTGAAAAGATGTGTCATTGAACGCTGATTCGTTTGGTATGCGAACGACCCATTTTTCATCAAGAAATGACCGTTTTCTGTGCTAAAACGTGTCTGACTTAAGAAAAAGGGCGTTTACCCCCCTCGGGAGTCAGGGTCACGCCTGACTCTAGCGAAGCCTCTCTCAAGCCGCGATGGCGAAGCGGTTAGCGTACTGGAGCCACGCCAAGAGGGACCCGAGTTCGAGACCCCGCCAAACCTTTAATTTTTTTCTCAAAATTTCAAATTTTTTCTTGATTTTATGCAGCATACAAATGTTTTTTTGAGAACAACTGACACATTTGTGCATATACCACCACCGAAAATTGACTTTATACAAATTTTAAGCCCTTCCCGACCGAAATAATGTTTTAGGGGCCCTACAAGCTTCCTATATTAATTTTTCGGCCACAATTTTGTGTTGAAAAGATGTGTCATTGAACGCTGATTCGTTTGGTATGCGAACGACCCATTTTTCATCAAGAAATGACCGTTTTCTGTGCTAAAACGTGTCTGACTTAAGAAAAAGGGCGTTTACCCCCCTCCGGAGTCAGGGTCACGCCTGACTCTAGCGAAGCCTCTCTCAAGCCGCGATGGCGAAGCGGTTAGCGTACTGGAGCCACGCCAAGAGGGGCCCGGGTTCGAGACCCCGCCAAACCTTTAATTTTTTTTCTCAAAATTTCAAATTTTTTCTTGATTTTATGCAGCATACAAATGTTTTTTTGAGAACAACTGACACATTTGTGCATATACCACCACCGAAAATTGACTTTATACAAATTTTAAGCCCTTCCCGACCGAAATAATGTTTGAGGGGCCCTACAAGCTTCCTATATTAATTTTTCGGCCACAATTTTGTCTTGAAAAGATGTGTCATTGAACGCTGATTCGTTTGGTATGCGAACGACCCATTTTTCATCAAGAAATGACCGTTTTCTGTGCTAAAACGTGTCTGACTTAAGAAAAAGGGCGTTTACCCCCCTCCGGAGTCAGGGTCACGCCTGACTCTAGCGAAGCCTCTCTCAAGCCGCGATGGCGAAGCGGTTAGCGTACTGGAGCCACGCCAAGAGGGGCCCGGGTTCGAGACCCCGCCAAACCTTTAATTTTTTTCTCAAAATTTCAAATTTTTTCTTGATTTTATGCAGCATACAAATGTTTTTTTGAGAACAACTGACACATTTGTGCATATACCACCACCGAAAATTGACTTTATACAAATTTTAAGCCCTTCCTGACCGAAATAATGTTTGAGGGGCCCTACAAGCTTCCTATATTAATTTTTCGGCCACAAGTTTGTGTTGAAAAGATGTGTCATTGAACGCTGATTCGTTTGGTATGCGAACGACCCATTTTTCATCAAGAAATGACCGTTTTCTGTGCTAAAACGTGTCTGACTTAAGAAAAAGGGCGTTTACCCCCTCCGGAGTCAGGGTCACGCCTGACTCTAGCAAAGCCTCTCTCAAGCCGCGATGGCGAAGCGGTTAGCGTACTGGAGCCACGCCAAGAGGGGCCCGGGTTCGAGACCCCGCCAAACCTTTAATTTTTTTCTCAAACTTTCAAATTTTTTTTTGATTTTATGCAGCATACAAATGTTTTTTTGAGAACAACTGACACATTTGTGCATATACCACCACCGAAAATTGACTTTATACAAATTTTAAGCCCTTCCCGACCGAAATAATGTTTGAGGGGCCCTACAAGCTTCCTATATTAATTTTTCGGCCACAATTTTGTCTTGAAAAGATGTGTCATTGAACGCTGATTCGTTTGGTATGCGAACGACCCATTTTTCATCAAGAAATGACCGTTTTCTGTGCTAAAACGTGTCTGACTTAAGAAAAAGGGCGTTTACCCCCTCCGGAGTCAGGGTCACGCCTGACTCTAGCGAAGCCTCTCTCAAGCCGCGATGGCGAAGCGGTTAGCGTACTAGAGCCACGCCAAGAGGGGCCCGGGTTCGAGACCCCGCCAAACCTTTAATTTTTTTCTCAAAATTTCAAATTTTTTCTTGATTTTATGCAGCATACAAATGTTTTTTTGAGAACAACTGACACATTTGTGCATATACCACCACCGAAAATTGACTTTATACAAATTTTAAGCCCTTCCCGACCGAAATAATGTTTGAGGGGCCCTACAAGCTTCCTATATTAATTTTTCGGCCACAATTTTGTGTTGAAAAGATGTGTCATTGAACGCTGATTCGTTTGGTATGCGGACGACCCATTTTTCATCAAGAAATGACCGTTTTCTGTGCTAAAACGTGTCTGACTTAAGAAAAAGGGCGTTTACCCCCTCCGGAGTCAGGGTCACGCCTGACTCTAGCGAAGCCTCTCTCAAGCCGCGATGGCGAAGCGGTTAGCGTACTGGAGCCACGCCAAGAGGGGCCCGGGTTCGAGACCCCGCCAAACCTTTAATTTTTTTCTCAAAATTTTAAATTTTTTCTTGATTTTATGCAGCATACAAATGTTTTTTTGAGAACAACTGACACATTTGTGCATATACCACCACCGAAAATTGACTTTATACAAATTTTAAGCCCTTCCCGACCGAAATAATGTTTGAGGGGCCCTACAAGCTTCCTATATTAATTTTTCGGCCACAATTTTGTGTTGAAAAGATGTGTCATTGAACGCTGATTCGTTTGGTATGCGGACGACCCATTTTTCATCAAGAAATGACCGTTTTCTGTGCTAAAACGTGTCTGACTTAAGAAAAAGGGCGTTTACCCCCCTCCGGAGTCAGGGTCACGCCTGACTCTAGCGAAGCCTCTCTCAAGCCGCGATGGCGAAGCGGTTAGCGTACTGGAGCCACGCCAAGAGGGGCCCGGGTTCGAGACCCCGCCAAACCTTTAATTTTTTTCTCAAAATTTCAAATTTTTTCTTGATTTTATGCAGCATACAAATGTTTTTTTGAGAACAACTGACACATTTGTGCATATACCACCACCGAAAATTGACTTTATACAAATTTTAAGCCCTTCCCGACCGAAATAATGTTTGAGGGGCCCTACAAGCTTCCTATATTAATTTTTTGGCCACAATTTTGTGTTGAAAAGATGTGTCATTGAACGCTGATTCGTTTGGTATGCGAACGACCCATTTTTATGCGCCCTCATCTCTCTATGAGGACGTATATTGTCGGCACCCCTGTCCGTCCGTCCGTCCGTCCGTCGGTCATGCCGTCCTTCGGTCCGTCCGTCCGTCAACATTTGCTCGTAAACGCTCTAAAAACTAGAGTTTTTGACGGAATCAAATGAAATTTGATATGTGTATACATATTCATAAAACGAAGATCAAGTTCGAATTTGAGCTATTTTCGATCGTTAGAAGCAGAGTTATTGCCCTTGCCCCAAATCCGTTGGTCCGTCCATTAACATTTGCTTGTAAACGCTCTAAAAACTAGAGTTTTTGATGGAATCAAATGAAATTTGATATGTGTATACATATTCATAAAACGAAGATCAAGTTCGAATTTTAGCTATTTTCGATCGTTAGAAGCAGAGTTATTGCCCTTGCCCCAAATCCGTCGGTCCGTCCATCAACATTTCCTTGTAAACGCTCTAAAAACTAGAGTTTTTGACGGAATCAAATGAAATTTGATATGTGTATATATATTCAGAAAACGAAGATCAAGTTCGAATTTGAGCTATTTTCAATCGTTACAAGCAGAGTTATTGCCCTTGTCCCAAATCTTAAATATGCTATTACTCTCTTAGTTTTCAACCGATTTTGATGAAACTTAAAATGGATGTTATTGTCCTAAATCGAAAGATTTAAGAAAGTTTAGTTTTCTCCTGATTAAATTTTTTCCTTTTTCGACTTTTTCGTTAGGCGTATATGGCCGTGGTCCACTATCTTTCTAAAGGCAACCACGTTTTAGCACAGAAAACTGTCATAGCTTGATCAAAAATCGGTTGTTCGCATATGAAACAAATCAAAATTTCATGGCGCATCTTTTCAACACAAAATTGGGGCGAATAAAATAACATAGGAAGCTTGTAGGGCCCCTCAAATATTTGTACGGTCCGGAAGGGCTTAGAAGGGGGTTGAAATTTGTATAAAGTCTTTAAGAAAAACAAAACAGATAAACTCAACGATAACAAAGCGTGACAAAACGTTACGATCTGAAATTCTAACTAAGAATTTGGATATTGATTAGTATCTATATAAGAGTTACAATGACAAAATATTTGTATCGTTAAAAGAGTGCTCAATACATGAACATTAAATGTGGAGCGATATAGAGACTTAAAAAAACTATTAAAGGGGAATGTTCAGCATTTACGAGGATCGATTTGAGCCTTGAATTGTTGTAAATAGCTTTCAGGTTTATCGGAACTGCCCAAAAATCGAACAATCCCTTCAATTATACCCGTAGCTTAACAGTTATCTTTCAATGTCTGTATATATGTTTTCTATATAAGTCAGTCTTACTAAACGACATGTTGAATTTTTGACTTTCAAACGCTGATATTTATGATACACAGGGATTTAAAGGCTAAAGTTTTGAGGGAGGGTTTGGAACATTATTACGTATGAGATTAACTCAATAAATTCCAGGTTCTGAGACTAAAAGTTTTTTGGTCGAACAGTTAGTGAACATATCCATTAAAATATAACCTGAAACATGTTGTTATTCAGAGTTCCATGCAGTGAGATCTTCAGACAACTGACTTATTTCAGCCTGCGTCTGAGCGTCTCTACTGAAGCTTAACTTAAATAATTTAAGTATTATTGTAATAAACAATGATGCGACGTGAAAAAAGACTTCAGGTGGAACTACATCATTTTCCCATGCTTTAGAATTGTTTTCCACTTTCATCTTTGGTTGAAATAACATTAAAATAATACTCATCATTATTGATTATAGAAGCAAACTAAACTGAAGTGCCTGCGTACAAATAGAAAGGAACAAAAATAAGAACGAATGTTTGGTCTAACTTTAATTTCACCGTAGGGCATTATGAAGAATATCGATAGCAGGGGTCAGTTTCACAAAATCCTAACTAAAGATGATTTGAGAGTTCCAACAATCTGATTGGATAAAAATTAATTCGATTTTAAGTGTTGTTTTATTGTCCAATCAGAGAACTGAATTGCTTAAAATTTGAATAGATTAATGTCTGCTGTGACGATGAACGCTTTCGCAAACAACCCATTATATTTATCAAATTGTGCTTTTAAGGCTTTTAACATTTGAAGTATTTAATTGCTTACTGTACTTGAAATAATATTCTTAAAATAATAGAATATCCTACTTTAATACGATTTGAATGTTTTCGATCTTTTTCGAAGTTTAAATCAGTACATCCTCTTAAATTTATTCGATTTGTTATGACTAGAATTTATCGTCTTACAGTCATATTGATGTGATTTATCATTGTTCTATAATAGTTTCACCATGTACATGTGGCATTTCAACATATTTTTTCTTTACTTTACACAAAGTGTTGCATTCGTTATTCAAGGCGGGCAATTTGTTTCAACCGACATGTTTTACGAACCAATAAAGTGTCAATCATCAAGGTTCAACAATCACCTGAAAAATGACACCAGTTTGTCTTTATCTCATTGTGGGGTTCAATGTTTGGCAAATTCAGATTGCAGGCGCATTATGTTTGATAGAAACACTAAACAATGTTCAATGTTTAAGTGTGGGGAAAATTGTCACCATCATGAAAATATTGAAGATAAAGTTTGTTACCGATTGGTGAGTATAACAGAAGATTTTTTTATTTCACCTAAGTGTCAGCTTACTCTAAATATCAAATCATGAAATATTTTTTTACTAATTCTTTACTTTGATATTTATTAGTAACACGAATCCAATGGTCAGTATTATGTAAGTTTTATATATTTAATATTTTTTCATTAATCTGACTATTTAATCGAGTTGTTATTTGTCTATTCTACGATCCAAAAACAACGGTACTAAAGAAAAAGAGTATATTTTTTTTTACATATTATGTATATCGGATGATCCCCCAAAATGTACAGACTCAATGAGTATTTTGAAATCAAACACTACAGAACAAAGAGTTTAAATTATTTTGAATTGTATTTACGAAGTGACTATTACACTGGCTACTTAATTCCCGTTTCGATTTTGAACAATTTCCGTTCATTTCCGTAAGGAATTGTAGATTGTAACATTACAATGAAGTAATGCTACGAAAACACTGGCACAGGCATGTAGGCATAACTTCTAGTGAAAGAGTTGTTTGGTTTCGATTCTGGGTTAGGTGATAGGGGGCGAAAGCCGACACCGGACCGACTCTGGGTTAGGATCCTGTATTTATTCAATATTATTCGATAGATATATGCACAAATTTTGACTCCCTGGTTCAGATCATAAAATAGACAAATAACGTCAGACCTAATTCCATTCAAAATTTTATTTTCAGAAATCTATATGCTCCGATGTGAATTGTTCCAGATGTCCTATTGGCTATTACGGTGATACATGTCAACATATCTTACAAGGTAAGTCCATATCAACATATCTTACAATGTAAATCCATTGTCAACATATCTTATAAGGTAAGTCCATGTCAACATATCTTAAAAGGTAAATCCATATCAACATATCTTACAATGTAAATCCATTGTCAACATATCTTACAAGGTAAATCCATGTCAACATATCTTACAAGGTAAGTCCATGTCAACATATCTTACAATGTTAGTACATGTCAACATATCTTACACGGCAAATCAATGTCAACCTATCTTACAATGTAAGTCCATGTCAACATATCTTACAATGTAAGTCCATGTCAACATATCTTACAAGGTAAGTCTATGTCAACATATCTTACACGGTAAGTCTATGAAAATATATCTTACAGGGTAAGTCCATGTCAACATATCTTACAATGTAAATCAATGTCAACATATCTTACAAGGTAAGTCCATGTCAATATATCTTACAAGGTAAGTTCATGTCAACATATCTTACACGGTAAATCCATGTCAACATATCTTACACGGTAAATCCATGTCAACATATCTTATAAAGGTTCATATTAACATATCTGACAAGGCAAGTCAATGTCAACAAGTTCAGTCAATGGTCTGTTTCCCTATTTTCAACCACATTTTATTTTTAAGAATATGATTTTATACATTTTCCAAAATATTCATCTGACATTTCGACCCCTTAATTGAGATTTATGTGTGCTTATTCTTTACAATATTTTGGCTTGAATGTTAAAAAGACCGACAACTTAAGACCGAGAGCAATTATAATTGTTTGAGTTGAAACGTTTCCAATATAAGGTTTATACATAAATCTAATACTACCATACTGTATATCATTTAAATTTAATTATTTGTATCCCTTTCAGACTGCAGTGATGGTTTTAATAGAGGGTTAGACGGAGGACCTCTGTTATCATACATTCAACCTGCAGACAATGGCTCTGTTATAGAAGTTAAATGCGAATTTAGGTGGCGTGGGATGACCTACTTTCAACACAGAGATGGAAGATGTCTGGAAACCGACTTTAACAAACCCTGGGTTGAATACGTACATGGATTTGGTAAAATACACGGTGAATATTGGCTGGGATTACAGAATATTTATGATATATTACAAAATCATGACAACTTTCAACTGAGTATCCTGGTAGCAGCCGGGGGCAAGGTGTTACAAGGCTATTACCACCAATTTAATCTTACAAATTCAACTGACGGATTTAGGTTCTATTGTCATCATTATACAAATTACACGGCTAAACCGCTCGGAGATTCCTTAACCCATGGAACTTACAGTATACAAGGGCGGCCCTTTTCTACATACGATCACCAGGACAACAACAATTGTCCAGACAGGTTTAAGGGTGGATGGTGGTATTTAGATGATCCAGTATGTTCCAGAGCCAATCCGAATGGAAAGCGAACTGATTCAAATGATGAAGCTACTATTCAATGGCGTGAAGACTTTGGTCTAAGACATGACTTTCATGAAGTTCAACTTCGTCTTGTAAGGAACTAATTATAATTGAGAGGACTTGTATATCAACCTCTAACCAGTGTAAATAATATGATATAAACATGTGGCTAATGCCATGACATCATGCCCCAAAGGTCGAACATTTTGCTGTATTTTCACTATATAAGCGCAAAATTTGAGCATTTGCCATGTTTGATGCCGTCTTTTCTAATGGTTTTGTTTCATTTGAATATTGAGTTATTTTCCTTGAACTAGTAACTTATAGATTTAATAATCACCTACATTTAACTGGAACCTATTTTATTGCAGACCCGTAGGAACAGGTGGAGGCAGCCATACCCTGCTCAATGCAGAAGTTTTGCACAATTTGCAGAAATTTCGTATACCCTCGGCCTGCGTCACATACGGTTCTGGAATATCAGGAACAATAGACTTCGAGCGAAAAATTTGATTGTTCCACATTGACGTTATGAGTGTTATGGTAAAGATGAACCGACAGACTATATTGACATTACGAGCGAAGCGAATAATTGGTGGGGACCAGAGGACCGCCTGAGCTTGGTGGAGGTGCCTCCGGAAGCTCTGCGTTTTAGCTATTCTACACACTGCAGAAAAGCTATTTGAAGCAATATTTTTAGATTGTTTTATGTTTATGCCTGCGGCCGGTTATACCTTTATTGGCCAGGATATTAAAGTTGAAGATTTATACAAACGACAGGTTGAAGCATAATAAAACCAAGTTGAACATTCAACGGTTTGGTTACAATTGAACTCACACTGTACTACGTTCTCTCTGCCAGAATAAATTCCGTTGAAATCTATCGATCTCATCTGTGTTTCAGATTCGAAATTGCAAGGATCTAAAAAATATAATATTTAAAGTGGCACAGGCTTCATTTTCGTGGGTTGATTTTTCCAAGTCTCAGAAACGGGGACTTTTTTAGCTCAGCAATTTAGTACTGGTTATCACAACTCACCATTGAAATCTTCAAATCCATGTGCATCCATAATTATTAGCATTTGAAAGTTATAATGCCCTACTACACATTAGCGAAACTATGCAATATATAGACAAGTCATCTATAAAAATAGAAGGAGAAATGTCTAATTTCAGATATATTTGAAGGAAATATGCAATTTTCGTACATTTCTAGTGCTTCTGAAGGATACTTAAGTATATTCAAGACCCAAATCAACCAATAAAAATGAAGACTGGTCCCCTTTAAAAAAAAAATAATAAAAATCCGTACAAGCAAAATAATTCCGTTAATCAAAAATCTCGTCCAGAGCATGACAAAATCGGATGCAATAATTATATAGTAGTGGAATTCCCATACGAGAAGTACCATCAGGTGTTTTGAAAAGAGTAAGCATGGTCTGCTTCGCGCGCCACACCTGCCACTACTATAAAGGTCAAAATCATGAGGACATTGACATCGCAATCTGGCCGGTTTAATAAACAATTTACGATTTATTTATTTCTGTAAGATACAGCTATATATAAAGGTGTATCACCGTTACTGTTCTGTACATTGACATCACAATCTAGCCGGTTTACTAAACACCGTACAATATCTGTTTCACTTCCCCATACAGCTATATATAAAGGTGTATCACCGTCACTGCTTGGTGCATTGACATCACAATCTGGCCGGTTTAATAAACAGTTTACGACCTTATAATTATATAATAAAGCTTTATGTAAAGGTGTATCACCGTCATCGTTCGGTATGTTAACGGTATGTTTGGTATGTTACCACTCTGTATCAACCTATTTACAGCAATTAGGTCATTTTGGTTTACGGCGTCAAATAAAGATGATACCCTGGTTGACATCAGCCTGTAATAAATCCCTTTTAATAAATGTGTTACTCATTACTTTAAGAAAAGTAACCTTAGAACTGTTAATTCTTTTTGATCGATTAGTAGTCAAATCACATCTGATGACGACACGTGTATATTGTGTTGAAACGTTATGTGTTTATCCGTATTAAAGAAGTGTGTTATATTCCATAATATTGTCTTGTGTTTTGTTATATGTGCTCCTCGCTTCTATATGTCGTTCAAATCTTACAAAGTTATGACTCTGACTTACTAGTTCTTTCGGTATTCCTTTTATATCAGTGGAAGCAGTTATCCTTGTTTTATAGAGATACATAATATATAACATTTATATAATCAAATTTATCAAGAAATAAATGTTCGCATTTAAATTAAGCTTTAACTCCAATTTTCAGGACACAATATCATGTATTATCGACATTTTTAAGATGTTTTTCGAAATTTGGATTTTTTGCGGGAAATTTGTGATTCAAAATGAATTTGTTTTCAGTTGCATCAGATACGTCTGATTACAATTATCATATTTAAGAAAACTTCAGGTAATTAAACCATTCCGAAATATCTTCAAATAGCAAATATATTCTACAAAACTTTCTAACCTTAAGTTTCAAATTTAGTGGAGAGAAATGTATTTATGTTATACATATGTATGTAAAATAAGAAAACCGTGTGATTTCATCAACATGGAGACGTAACCTGACTACCAGTGGGGTAATTTTCTATATCTTCACAGCAATGTAATAATTATTACCAAAGTAAATTTGGGTGTTGGTTGAATATATGTAAATAGCCTTCGGAAGTAATAAAACTGCAAGAAAATCGCACAATCCCTTCAAATATACAAATTGTTCCTCCAACTAAACAATTGTGTTTCTTGTATAGGACATAGTTGCACTTTAATACGAGTCGTATCTTTCATTATTACTGATCAAAGGTGTGATTAGTTGAACGTTTCACTTTAAGTTATTTCATCCGGTCACGTGATGAATAAACGTATTGCTCAACTAAAATATATTTTAATCATCTTCCTTCTAAGAAAAGTCACTGAGTAAAGTGGATAGAATTATAGAGACCATTAAAATGCAGTTGTCAGGTATTGCCATTTTATTATTCTAGTGCCAGAAATAGTTGTTTTGTAGATTTTAGATTTTTTTTACGTATTGCTTATTTTGATAGTCATATTATGGTGAAGTTTCAACTATAATTCTCAATTACCTTGAACATTATGTTACAGCATGTAACAATAACTGACAAGGTGCAAAAATAATAGAAATGCTAGTGATATTATCGTCTTTTTTGTCTTCATATACACAAGGGCATGGATTTGTCAAAAAATTTTTGGGGGACCAACCAGCATGGGTTGTAGAGTCCAAGTACATCGCGAAGCGCCGCAACCGCAAGCCTAAACACAAGGTCCTCGCCCAGAGAAAAAATGGAAAATGGCGTCAATGTCGTGCATTCTGACAGATATATCCGGGTTTTGAGTTGAATTTGAACCCTGAATCAAATACATATCCATGTATAGGACAACCTAGAAGGCGTATATAATAGCCTAAATAATGGGGTATTTGAAATGTAATAAGTAGAAACTGCCTTATTAGACCACTCATGGAGAAATCGCTTACTTGAGATGGTCTCTAAAGAGAGTATCAAATATCACTTGAGAATGCCACTTGTATGTGTAATGAAACGTTGAACAATATTTTTCAATAAAACTGTTGTTTCCTAGTATATAGGTTTAATTTGGAATGTTTATAGTAATGATCTCGTGCTAAGGATGGGTCTGATACTGCAAACATTGCAGACATTCTTTTGTCTATTCACCGAGTAAAAAAATTGAATTGAATGAATAAAACCTAGTTTATACAGGTTTATACAGCAAAAATATCAATTCATTTTACAGCATATGTATCTGTCCATACTGCTTTCTGAATTTAAAGTTGATATTAAAAGACAACAGATATCCACTGAGACAATTAAATGTCTTCCTCACATAACCACGTTTTCAATTGAAAATAATTATAATAATCTAATTCTTGTATAAAATAATGTACCTAGAAAGAAATCATAAACAAAAACATGTCAAAAGGAACAATATGGTATTTAAAGGATATGTCACCATCCGTTCAACCAATCAAATTTTAGTCTCGACTTTTTTTCAACTAATCTAATCCGTAAAAGTGTTCACAACTCTCCCTAAGAAATTTAAGCCATCAATTTCCTGTATACCCATAATTATCAGCGTTTGAAAGTCAAATATACGACTCGAAATATAGTGAGGTTATGCCTTATGTAGAAAACAAATATGCAGAAATGTTATAATTGAGGGGTTTTTGCCATTTTCGTGCAGTTCTAGTACTTTTGGAGGCTATTTACATATAGTTAAGGCCAAAATCGACACTCGAAAATGCTGAGCGGTCTGTTTTAACATTTGTTGGGATATGAGGAACAAGTGTATTACATCATAAAGGCTGTGCCAAATTCTTACTGTTTTATTTATTACAGACTGATAGAAAATGGTAACCAGAATATCATCTTTATTTGACGCCATTGATAACGATGACCTGTTTAATGTAAGAAGGTCGATACAGCTTGGTAAATGTGATGTCAACGTCAAGAACAGTGACGGTGATACCCCCTTACATAGAGCAGTATTGAGGAGTAACACAGCTATTGTACGGTGTTTACTAGACCGGCCCGAATGTCTTGTTAATCTGGAGGGCAAAAGAGGTGATACACCCTTACATAGAGCTGTGTACATGAGTGACATACGCATGGTCAGGTGTTTACTAGCCAAGCAAAAATGTGATGTCAATTTAAAGGACAGTGACGGTGATACACCTTTACATAAAGTCGTATTATATAATAAAAAAGAAATAGTAAGTTGTTTATTAAACCGGCCAGATTGTGATGTCAATGTACAGAACAGTCACGGTAATACACCTTTACATAGAGCTGTATGGGGAAGTGGCATAGATATTGTAAGGTATATACTAGCCCGGAATGAATGTGATGTAAATATACAAGAAAGTGGTGGTGATACACCCTTATACAGGTCTGTATGGGGAGGTAAGACAGATATTGTAAGGTGTTTACTGGACCGATCGGACTGTGATGTTAATAGGCAGAACAAATACGGTTATACGCCCTTACATAAGGCTGTAGAGATGAGTAATATAGAAATTGTAAGGTGTTTACTGGCTCAGAATACATGTGATGTCAATATACAGGACAGTTGCGGCGATACACCCTTACACACATCTGTACAGACACGTGATGTAGAAATTGTAAGGTGTTTAATTGATGAAGGTAACAGTGATGTTAATAAAAAAAATCTGGAGGGCTCACCTTTCTCCAGAACAGATGGTTTGAAAACCCTTCATAAAATTGCAAAATGTCAAAATGTTAAATTTGTTCATGATCTAATCCAACGTAAAGTTGATGTTTTAACTAATCATATCGAAAATCATCTACAACTAGTTAGATTTATTTTGAGTGAAAATGATTTCCAATCTCTATGGTTCTTAATTCAGAATGGTCTCTATATCAATTCTGTAACATCATCAGGTGAAAATATAGTCCATCTTTTTGCTCAGTTTTATACGGGATATTTATATATAGATTTTGTTTTTTTGTTAAATTATGACTTGGATTTTCATCTCAAAAATTATATTGGAAATTCACCATTAATGATGGCATCACTTTTGAATAATTCACCTTTTCTTCAATTCTTAGCTGCTAAACGTGACGTCAATAGACAAAACCACAAGGGCCATACATCACTCCACTTATGCGTTATTGGGTTTTCTTTGATAAAAGAAAAATTAAACATGACGAAAGTTAACTCTGTAGTGAAAGAGTTATGTGCCTTTGAATACTACCCCAGATATTTTGCATGTATTGAAATTTTACTCAATCTTGGTGCAGACGTTAATCTACAAGATGTTTGCGGGAAAACTGTAATAATGTTGGCTTGTATGAAAAATGATAAAGAATTGTTAGAAACACTACTAAATCACGGAGCTGATGTGAACATTGTAGACAACCATGGTCGATCTGCTCTACAATACTTAGATTTAACAAACAATGTTTATGATTTAACATGTTTTAATTTACTTCTGTCTCATGGTTGTAGACAATCTTTTAATCAGCCATGTCGCAATGGTAATACTATTATTCAAAATGCACTTCAATTCACACCGTTGTGGCAAATTGATGATATAGTCAATTTCATAAAGTTTCTGGTTTTTAAAAATGTCAACCTCCAACTTTTAACCTCAGATGATGGAGAACTCTCCTATAGTCAGTTATCTCTAGATGAATATTCTTCAGAATCTAGGCATGAATTAAGGCAAATCTTGTATTTAAGTGGTGGCTCATTTGAACAAATAACACAAATACTACATTTTGAAGTCGAGGAAACGTATGAAGCATCATTGCCAAAAACATTAAGAGAAAAACCAAGAGAAAAATTCTATCTTTTCGCCAACAATCTGAGTCTTGGAGACATTTGTAGAAGAGTAATCAGACAGAATACAGGTCTAGCAATTCATGACCGAATTTCGGAACTTCTTGATTTTCCAACCCTGACTGATTTTCTGTTGTTTGAAGATATTGATTCTAGGAGGTTTTTACTGCCTGTTCAGCTAGATTCTTTTATTGATGACGATAACGAAGCTGATTATGATTCCTATGATTTAAATAAGGAGAATGATGATTATGAAAATGATTATTTGGTATATAAAGATTGTAAATATATAAATGATATGCAGGCAGGTTTAAAACCGTATGAGAGAAATATAATTTTCGATAGCGACTCCGATTGAAGCTTTATTTGATGTTACCCAAGTTGGTCGATTCTTTGGTGCCTGTTTCAACGAATATAACGGTGTTTTCTAAGATAATTAATAGCTTTGTCTGCGTTATGATTATTATTTTTTTTCAAATTCTGGTCATCATTTTTCATCAAAATTTCTAACTCAGCCGCTAATTATCTGATTGATCTGAAATTCACAGGACATTAACAGAATGCCCATACAAATAAAACAAGATAATCAAAATTTTTCTATCACTTCCGGTTTTGGCGTGAATACTTCTGGTTTTTCTAAATCACTTCCTGTGTATATTTCAGGTGTTGGCAAACACCATATATATTGTATGTCAGGCATAATTAGAATTCACTCAGCAGAAAAAATCCAAAACCGGAAGTGGTGCATAAGCCGTAGTCCTCTATTTTGTATCCGATTTTTATGATTTTCGTGTGTATCAAAACCTTGTATCTTTGTCTAAAACTTGTAGGCACAGAATTTTGAATTTCAAATTTAAAGTGTTTTTATTTTGGTTTGAATTTTTTGAAAATCATGTGACCTTGACCTTCAATGACCCTGGGATTTTGAATGTAGAATGTCTTTGACCTCAGCTATCAATAGGTGTTCTGATATAAGTTGAAAAATACAATAATAACTAAATATTTTTACTGTTAAAATAGTGCTCAATACATTAAATGTAGAGCGATATAGAAATATTAAAAATATTAAAATAGAACCTGAAACATGTTGTTACTCAGAGTTTCACGCTGTGGGATCTTCAGACAACTGGTTTATTTCATCCTGCGTCCCTACTGAAGTTAGACAAGTAGAATTTATTCTCGTGTCTACACATCGAGACAAGTTCGGAACGTTTGTTCAAAGACGTGTGCTTAGGAGTATTTTTTTTTATTTTTTTTTTTTATTATTTATAATTTTATTTACAATATCCATATATTTACACTTTACATGTAATACAATATCAAATATGCTATTCTCATATTACAGTAATACATATGCTATCTTTTCTTATAACAGTAATTAATAGGCTATCTTATAATACAGTAATGAATACGCTATTTTTACCTTATCAAATTTTTTACTTAGTAATACATTACATGTACTGAATCTGCTATATGGTATAGGCACACCTATTTATGAGATAAACACAAATATTATAAACATTCAAGGTATTTCCATTTATCATGGTTTGTTTGACACTGTTCTCTTTCTATAGACGCTATAGAGCTCAAATATGACATTAGATGACTTGGACTGACAGATATTTGATTACATTTACATCTAAATATATAATATTTTGTTAAAATAATAATGTGATTAACAAATTGGTACTGGGCGAGATTATCTACTTGGTTTAGGTCTATTCCCAAATGTATAGATTTTTTATTTAAATTAATCACGATTTCATTGTTATCAAATACTTCATGTACCCTACTCCATAGAGTTTGTGTGAACATTGAATGAATAGGTAGGTGATCAACAGTTTCGATTGTTGAGTTACAACTTAGGAGAATTTATAATGGAAAGCTTTTCAGTAAGACACAAGTTATATCTTTTGGTTTTATTTGTGTAGGCATTGGCTCTGCTATCAATCGACCAGGATATTTTGTAATTATTATTTTTCTGTTTAAGTTGCCAAATGAATTTTGAGAGTTCAGTGCTATGTTCATATTTATGGTTTTTAAACGACTGCATATGGTTGTAAAATCTCTGTTTAAATGTGTTTTCGGTCAGTCCCAAATAAGTTTTATGTTCATTTGTGTCAGTGTTTGTGACATCGGCCTTGTAGATTACATTTTTTGTTTGGCATTCACCGTTTAGAGGACATAACTCTTTGTTCCTGCAGTTACATGGTTTAGATATATGTTTGCTGTCAGTTTCAAATAAATTATTATTATGAGATTTTATTATTGTTTCTAGGTTCGGCATGCAACTATAACTGACCTTTACTGTGTTTTTATTGAAAATTTTATGAAGTTTTGAAGTTTTAGGAAAATGCTTTGATAGAAGATTTAAGAATTTGTGACCAATATTTGTAGAAACACTTTTACTGAATGGGGGGTTGAACCAGGTTATATTGCGTTTTCTATTTCGTTTGGTAGGGTGTGGGTTAGGTCTGTTGGTATATGATAAATTGTCAGAGTACCCACTTGATTTTAGAGCATCCTCATAGCGGGGAGCAGATTGTTTAAAAATTTCTTCATCATATGATATATCCGATATTCGTCTACTGATAGATGCTGGAAGATTTTTTATGATATTTGGTGGATGGTTTGTGAATATAAACGGGTCTGTCATTTGGTTTGCTGTAAGGATAATATTTGCCGGTATTCAAATTTAAAGTTATGTCCAAAAAGTTAACAATTTTGAGGTTGGCTTCAATGGTAATTCTCAGAACTCTTTCAAGAAAAGTTTTTGTGATTTCTTTTTTGAGCTTTTCTGCTTTAGCTCCAGAGATGTTTTTGAAGGCTGCCAGACCATCATCTCTGTACAAGCCTATGCTGGACTTTTCAAATTTCTTAGCAAGTAAATTGAGTAAGAAGAGTCCAACTATTTCACAAACTTCAGCACCATCATAACTACCCATGGTGACATCAAACAAACCTTTTCCTTCACGTTTAATCCATGGCTTACCTTTGCTAAAGAGCAACGATTTACGTGTATGGAAGATGGTGTCTAAATCAGTTTGTTTAATTGTAGAAAACTGTCCTGCAAAATTTAAAGCTTCTTGTAGTAACTTTTCTGATATTGATGGGTAAAATTCAACAATGTCAAAAAAAAGGAAAGTGTACTTGTTTTTATTATCAAGGCTGCCAAACCAATCAATGACAGACAAGGAATATTTCCATAAGTTGACATTGGTTTTTGAACGGACATCGTGAATTATGTTATCCAGGAGTTTCTTACTCACGATGCCCATTTCGCTTTTGGTCGGGTTGATAAGTCTGCATGGTAAATCATTTTCAAAACTATCTTTATGGTCTTTTAATGTGATGAAGGCATCTTTTTTGGCAATTATTTCTACTCTTTCAGCTATATCAAGGTTTTCAGCTATTGCTTTAGCTTCAGTGTTGATATCAGAATATACTCCATTGTCAGCATTTTTGTAATGTTTTGTTATGTTATTAGTTAAAAGTTGATCATATCGTGCTGTTTGAAGAAGGTAAAGGATTCGGGTTTTGTCTGCAGGCACAAGGATTTCTTTTGAATTTCTGATTGTTTTGATGTCGTTTTTTAATGTGTTTGAAAAATATAAATTTCCGGTTTTATAGGCATTCAAAAATTGACAATTTTGACAACTTTGGACGGCTGTATCACCTTCTCTAATTAAAACAGAGAATTACTTTTTTCAATTTTATAATGCTGATTTTATTATCTTTTTAACAATACATGAAAATAATCCATTAAAATATGTGTTCAAAATATTGCGGGTTTTTTTTTTCGACTGAGGGTTCTAACTTACAATGTAATTATCTAATAGCAATATGAAGTAGTTGATCTGATTATGTAATCTTTAAAACACTCCAAAAAATAATATTTTTTTTTTAAATATTTTCATTTACAATAATTAAACATACACTCATTTAGAGCAGTGAATTTTGAATACATTAACATGTTTTTTCTGTACCATTATTAGAACTTTATCTGCAAAAAACATTGACATGTCTCCGAGTCTCCAAGGGGGGATTTTGGAAAACTAAAAGTCCTAAAAAGACAAAAACAAAAGTATAATAGTCTGTGCCACGCACAGTGCCATAGCCGTAGGGGCCCACGACTCGACAGCGGGGCAGACCGACTTCTGCCCGAATTTTAGTAATGTTTTCCCATTGATTGCCCGATTTTTTGGAACTTTTTGCCCCGAAAACATACTTTTTGGGGGGGGGACAGCTGCCCCCCTGCCCCCCTGCCCCCCTGTCTCCTACGCTTATGCACAGTGCTGTACTCAACTCAACTGTTCTATTTGCTATTAAAGCACATATATGTTTTGAATATGTCGTTGCAATTGAAACTTATCGTATTTAAAGAAATACTACCCCTTAGAATGATCAACAAAGCAAAATTCACAAACTTCGTGAATAAAAGTTCATATTCATTAGAAAACTTGGTGTCATAACTGTATTGTATAATCAGAAAACTACCTCACATATTATAATAGCTACAAAATAAACAAACTTTTAAGCGTTTTCATATTTTCAATAATAATTTGTAATTTTGGGGAAATTATTTAGTTTTACGGTTTGTTTGATTATGTTTGTATACTGTAGACAGTTTTAATGAATATATACTCTTATTGGCAGAGTGTGAGAACACTGAACATAAGTATAAGATAAACATGTAATAATAATAGTTTATATTATACAGTGTTATTAACTCACTGTTTTGTATATAATAAACATGTTGAAATACTCGTATTTATTACACAGTGTTATTAACTCACTATTTTGTATATAATAAACATGTTGAAATACTCGTATATATTGCACAGTGTTATTAACTCACTATTTTGTATAAGATAAACATGTTAAAATACTCGTATTTATTACACAGTGTTATTAACTCACTATTTTGTATAAGATAAACATGTTAAAATACTCGTATTTATTACACAGTGTTATTAACTCACTATTTTGTATAAGATAAACATGTTAAAATACTCGTATTTATTACACAGTGTTATTAACTCACTATTTTGTATATAATAAACATGTTGAAATACTCGTATATATTACACAGTGTTATTAACTCACTATTTTGTATAAGATAAACATGTTAAAATACTCGTATTTATTACACAGTGTTATTAACTCACTATTTTGTATATAATAAACATGTTGAAATACTCGTATATATTACACAGTGTTATTAACTCACTATTTTGTATAAGATAAACATGTTAAAATACTCGTATTTATTACACAGTGTTATTAACTCACTATTTTGTATATAATAAACATGTTGAAATACTCGTATATATTACACAGTGTTATTAACTCACTATTTTGTATATAATAAACATGTTGAAATACTCGTATATATTACACAGTGTTATGAACTCACTGTTTTGTATATAATAAACATGTTGAAATACTCGTATTTATTACACAGTGTTATTAACTCACTGTTTTGTATATAATAAACATGTTGAAATACTCGTATATATTACACAGTGTTATTAACTCACTGAACAAGTATTGTATATGATAAACATGTTGAAATACTCGTATTTATTACACAGTGTTATTAACTCACTGTTTTGTATATAATAAACATGTTGAAATACTCGTATTTATTACACAGTGTTATTAACTCACTATTTTGTATATAATAAACATGTTGAAATACTCGTATATATTACACAGTGTTATTAACTTACTGTTTTGTATATAATAAACATGTTGAAATACTCGTATTTATTACACAGTGTTATTAACTCACTGTTTTGTATATAATAAACATGTTGAAATACTCGTATATATTACACAGTGTTAGTAACTCACTGAACAAGTATTGTATATAATAAACATGTTGAAATACTCGTATTTATTACACAGTGTTATTAACTCACTGTTTTGTATATAATAAACATGTTGCAATACTCGTATATATTACACAGTGTTATTAACTCACTGAACAAGTATTGTATATGATAAACATGTTGAAATACTCGTATTTATTACACAGTGTTATTAACTCACTGTTTTGTATATAATAAACATGTTGAAATAATCGCATTTATTACACAGTGTTATTAACTCACTGTTTTGTATATAATAAACATGTTGAAATACTCGTATTTATTACACAGTGTTATTAACTCACTGTTTTGTATATAATAAACATGTTGAAATACTCTTATTTATTACACAGTGTTATTAACTCACTGTTTTGTATATAATAAACATGTTGAAATACTCTTATTTATTATACATAGTGTTATTAACTCACTGAACAAGTATTGTATATGATAAACATGTTATTTTAACAACTTATATTACACTGTGTTAGTATAATTATCAGCGTTTGAAAGTCAAAAATACAACTCGTATTTTAGTGAGACTATATGTCACTCAATGTCACCACCATTTGCAGTCCACATCTCCAAAAAACGGCTTTCTAATTAAAATAAAAGCATTAAAATAGAAAATGTTTACCCATCCAATTGCGGCGTGTTACAACGGTTTTTTTTTTCTTACATGAGTAGAAACTACATTTCGATTTTCTGTTTTAAATTACGCATTCTGAAGTTACAATATTCTGTCAAGCAATAACAACAAGGAAATCCTGTTAAAATATATGTAGCTATGTAGCTATGTAGCATATGTTGGGTAATTCTGAAACATACTGAATCTTAATTGCATTTGATTTTCAGGCGATTGGACTTCTTTGTTTTCGTAATAACAATATTTTTTTTCTATTTTTCAAATTATCTTAAGTTGTTTCCTCCCTCTATAATCTGAAATTATGGGATAGAAAATATGACTGTTAGGTATATATAATAAAATTAAAACATTTAAACTTTAAACAATATTTCTTACTGGTGGTGTATGTATTTCTCCAATCCTTATTCAGAAACGAATAATAACTAATTACAAATGACAATAATTCATTTACTTTGATAAATTAATCAAAATTATCGAATGGTTCCTGTTAAAGTTAATAATTACCAAAAATTAATAACAATTGTCTTAACCACCACACCATAACCATACACCTGTAAATAATATACTCATTAAATAATACACTATTTAATAAACTTGCCGGAATGAATGAAAAAAACGTAGACCGACGACAATCTGCAGCATCAAGAATAAAAGATTTCAGTGATGCTTCCTTCTAAAGGTGTCAGGGCAATTCTTCTTGTAGAGTGCACATCAACCGACAGTTCCAATTCATATGCCATCTGGATTATTTCCACTAACACGAGCAATGGTTTGACTGTTTACAATCCGTGGTTCTCACTGATTTTTTCCCGCGACCCCATTTCCACCAACGAGCGTCTTGTTGCGACCCCATGCCAAACCCTTTTAGTCACAAATCAACCATTTACCTATAATTTAATCTAAAAATGTACATGTACATATATATTATAGTACCATTAATAAAGTATTATGCCAGCATCATTATCTGTGTTTTGAAAGTCTGGAAACTTCGGAATTTATTATGAAATTCCTTGCTTATTATGAAATTCCTTGCACTATTTAGTTGCTTCTAAAGCGTAATATATAATATAATAATAAAGCCATAGCTCCCTCACCGTTCGTGTTCCATGGTAAGGTACCATGGTGGACGTCAACGCCAGATTGATAAATGATCATATTAATAAACGCATGTCTTAGTCGGAACTCTTATTTTTCTATCAGAAGATCCCTTCCAGTACGAACTTTTTCTGAAGGTAACTTTGTAGAAAACGACGTTGCACATTTGAAATGCCATGTATTTAGTATTCATTTGATACCTTCAAGTATATTTCCATTAATACGTCCGTATATCACTAACATGTTCACTGTCTCCTTCTGTACGTATTTGGTATGACAAGTATATTCACATAATAGCCACTGATTCTAGGCAGTGCAAGGGAATAATAGATTGAAAGAAAAAAAAACAATCAGGAAATTTACCCCTCGACCCCAGCGACCCCAAGTCGGTCCCGCGACCCCACCATTTCGTCTCTCCGACCCCACTTGGGGTCGCGACCCCGCATTTGAGAACCACGGGTTTACATGCTTATTAGGTGCAAAGATACCTGTTTGTTTCTTCCCTGTAATAAACGTTCCGAAGGGTTTTATCAAAGACATTTTAAGACACTGTTTCGGGTCAAAAAGCTCACAACACGTGTATGCTGTAACGACAATTTCGCCACCATAGTGCTGTAGCTGTCTTGTTTGAACAAAACCAATGACATCCGACACAAACCGACATCGAACCAGGACCAATTCGAATTGATTGGAGATCACTATATGTTCCGTAAGTAGTAATTTATATTAAAACAGACAGTTTCAAATGTCAAATATTTCAATGATCCTTTCGTCAATGGTTTAACCAGGCGGCCTTGAATGAAACTGAGGACAGTTAGTAGGTCCCATTCAGTAAAAAGTTTGGTCTTATGTGGTCTAGAACAAAGTACCCCTTTGTTAAGACGACATACAACAGGGTGCTGGCCTACGGGACAGTTGTTAACCATAGGAAGGACAGATCTTAGCATTGACCTGTAACCTACAATTGTTCGGTATTGAAGTCCATCATAGAATAAAGACGACAGGCGTAGTCCTTCAATGTGCCAGTGTCCCATGATGCGGCAAAAATTCGTCTAGTCGATTCCGAAAAACCCTCTGTTTGGAAACGTCTGCTTTAAAGGTCATCCAGTTAAAGTCATGGACTCTGGGTTCCGGTGAAAAAAGAAATCATCAACTTCAGTTGACTCAGAAAGTCCTGAATAATTGGCAACTGAAGATGGGTCGCAATGAATATTTGCTGAATATTCATGTATCACTGTCTCAGAGGCAACGTTGAAACAATCAACGGTAATTGATACTGAATGTCGCAGAACTTTTGCAATCAGACATATCGGAAGGAATGCATATCCGTACAGAGTCTCCCAGGACATCGTTAGAGCGTGTAATACAGGTGATCCTGGGTGAGGATACCACGAGCAAAAGATCTGGGTTTGTCGGTTGTCCGCTGAAGCGAACAGATCCACAAGAGGTTGAGACCATCTCTGAAATAGAGTTATGCACTACCAAATCACCAAATCATCAATGGACCAAATCACCCTCCAACTCGGTTAATCTGCAAAAATATTGTGGACATTGTGTGACATTGTTGTCTATGGCCAGATTCCAAAAGTCCCATGATTTGAAGCACAGGTATGGAGACCAAATCCCTCCCTGTTTGTTTATGTGTTGGAAAATGCACTCATGCATCTTCCAAGGTACTTTATCTTCCAGCTAAAACTCGGTCGCCTCTAATCTAGTATACGTCTCTCTCCCGGTGGTCAGGTGGCGGAAATATATGAAGAAATATTGGTAATCTCTGGTTGACAAGAGCTGAGAACTATAGGACCGAAAAGAACGATCTAGTGGAGCGTTTTTTCGCGGTTTCCTACGTGTAAAACCGTTATCATTCAGATCAGCCTTAGTACAATAAGAGGATGGATTCCCGCTTTTCCTGGAAATCTGGTTTCGGATCTTTGAGTTGTTGCTTCTGAGTTTTGCGTAGCTGTTTATCCTCTAAAGCTTTCCCGAATCACACACCAGCTGTACTAAAGGAAAATATGTTGATTGTGAATTAAAATCTTACATAGGCCAGTGCATAACAACTTTCCGCCTAATGCTTTGGTCCCACTGGGATTTGCGATGGTTTGTGTACCATTTGCGAAGGAAATGGTGTACAATCGGTATGCTTCGCAATAACATATGCAGAATGTTTGTCGTGCTTATCACAAGCCTTCTCATTGGATCAAGACCTCTTCGCAAGAGCTGTAAAATTTTTACGTGTTCAATGAAATTTGTGAAGATGCATTCACGACGTTTTGTCGCCAAAAGAACATAGGTGAACATACGCATAACGTCGGCAAGTATGGTATCTCGGCGGAACACAATTTTAATCTCATCTATCTTCGTCGTTATATCGACGACGTAACGGTGAAGTATTGTACCATCTTTTACACGTCGTTGGACATTGGCGACAATAGCGACATGATGACGATACACGTATTTTTGGCATTGGGACTGTTATGTCTAATCGCGGCACCGTCGTCGATTGATTGCTTGCTTCCTTGGGAATTTCATTTGAATCGACTGGGTATTACTTCACATAATTACGCCATGTGGTTTGTTAGGTCAAGAAGTGTAACTCGAAAGTCTATTAAAATAGCTTCGGTGACAAGTAACAGGTGTACGGCAACACTTAGCCGTTACGTCGCTCATGTAACGTTCATAAGCTGAAAATTATATCAAACGACCGGCAGAGATATCGGCAAAGCTTCGCAGATGTATTTGCGCGCACTTGTGACGTCGTGATTGCATCTCGACAAATTCAATTACAAAAGAAAATCTAGTGAGAATGCTTGAGATACCTTGTGATCATTACAGAAACACGGATAACATTCTGCAAATGTCATTGCAAAGCATTAAGATTGTTCACATTTTTCTTTGCCATCGGTTCGCAAACCATCGCAAAGCCCAGCGTGACTGGGTTTTTTATATACCAACCCTCACACTTCGCCAACAAGTCGGGTTATATTCGGCTACTTTGGGCAATAGTGGAGCGGCATAGCAACTTGTTTGTGCATTTTTTAATGCAAGCAACAAATTTGGCACACATATACTTTGATATATTGTGAACATTTTTGGTTATGGAGCCACTCGAAATTCACTTGTGCAAGCCGCCATTTTGAATTTCAAATGAGCCACTCTCAGACATATATAATTGTTGATATTTTCGGATCTATGTCAGCCATTATCTTGTTCAAAATGGCTAATTGTACATTTTTTGTATCAGGGAATTCAACTATTCAAACTACAAGTGGCTACAACAATTGGCCATGTTAAATTTTAAAATGGCGTCTATATAGATCAATAATTTGCGATATTTTTCGATCGAATTTTTTTAAAATCTGTTTTGGTTGCTATTTGTATGTTTTGGGGGGCTTAATGATCGACTGGTTCAATTTACAAGTGGTAACAACTGCTGCCATATTGAATATCAAAATGGCGACAAAAATAAACCCAAAAAACGTTAGAGTATCAGTATTTTTTAATCTTTGTCACCTATGAAAGCATTCTTGATGACTAATTCTGAACTGAAATAATGCATGTAGAATTCTATGTTTTTTTTCCACGTCTGAGCAGTACTCTAAAGCTGCCTGAGTTGGAGGTTGTGCTCCAAGGAATCTCCCTTTTCTTGAAATTATAAACCCAAGCACGAACGATCACATCCGTAAGACAAATCTCGTCTTCAGACTGGTGTAGAGGCCAACTGGAAGAAGGCAGCTGTAACGCATCGCACATCCTGTAACAGCATCAAATACTGGAAGCGCCATTGACCTATCAGGTGCCAGGCCTACAAGAACTTCATGTGAACTGAATGAAAGCCAAAGTTCAGCTAGTCGTTGCTGTCGGCCTTAAGCTAGTGTAATGGCTAGAATGACAGCGTCCACTGTTGGGATAAGTATCCTTCGATGACCACATCCCATGGTATTTGCTGCAAGTACCATCATTCAGGTATCGGCATCTTCATGCTTGCATGTGGCCAAGATGTTAATGTTATCAGGAGGTGAGTATATGTTCTGTGTCAGGTCAGTTGCTACCAACCCTTTGCCTTGTGTGTGTCGATGGATCTCATAAACAATCCCGACAAGAAACTGAACAACTCATCCATATTTTCACCAACTCGAACAAAATTCTGCCAGTTTCCGAGTAGCACAGCAGCGGCAGTGGCATGCTTTTTGATTCCTTTCCCCTGGTGGCCCGTGAAGTCGCTTTGATGCTATCAGACTTGGTGTAATAATCCCACATTAGCTCAAGGCGAGATAGATATTTGGAACAAAACCCCTGTTCCATATTCAAGCAATGTTCTACTTCCACATGGCTTCGGCATCTGTACAATGGCTGCACGATCAAGTATGACACAGGTGACATGTGGTACATCTGCTTTCTGATTTGTTGCTGTATTGAATTGCGAGTGGCTCCATATCTAAAACTATTCATAGCATATCAAAGTATCTGTGTGCTAAATTTTCTTGGTGGCAAGCTCTTCTATGGACTTGAGAAGGTCTGATTTGTTGCTGTATCGAAGATGTCCATCTTGGGAAAGAGTTGGAGGGTAGGCTCGGTTTTCGTGCTTCAAGAACTCATCAGAATCACCTTCCCACAAAACACATAGTTCCCAGTGAACTGATGTGGATGATTCGGTTATTCTAGCCTTATTAGTCACATGAATTGGCTTGTACTCTTTCGACATGACTGCTATGTAATATACGTTTTGGGGTGTTTTGGATTGATTCTTGTAAGATGAACACTTGGATTCCCTGGCCATAAAAATGTACAATTAGTAAAAAGGTTTACAGCTATCATTATAGAGTTTTAAGGTACGCCATTTTGAAATTCAATATGGCGCCAGTTGTTGACACTTTTATTAGCAAATTATCGATATTTATAGACGCCATTTTGAAAATAGACATGGTCGGATGTTTCAGTTACATAGCTTGAATAATTGACTTCCCTTCAGAATTCACAATTAGCTGACATAGATTTAAAAATACTGATACCATTTTTTTTTTCGTTTTTCTTTTCGCCATTTTGATATTCAATATGGCGGCAGTTGTAACCACTTGTAAATTGAATCAGTCGATCATTTAGTACAAATGATACAAATAGCAACCAAAACCGAGTTAAAAAGAAATTGCTAACATAGATCGAGAAATATTGCAAATTATGGATTTTTATAGACGCCATTTTGAAATTAAACCTGGGTAGCCACTTGTAGCATGAATAGTTGAATTCCCGGATACAAAAAATGTACAATTAGCCATTTTGAACAAGTTAATGGCTGACATAGGTCCGAAAATGTCAACAATTATGTATGTCTAAGGGTAGCCCATTTGAAATTCAAAATGGCGGCTAACGCAAGAGAATTTGGAGTGGCTCCATATCCAAAACTATTCAGAGCATATCAAAGTATCTTTGTGCCAAATTTGGTGTACCATCGCCAAACAATCTCGGTCATGGTCAGCGGATCCATCGCAGAACTGTCGCTTAATATTGCAGATTCATCTCCGTTTCGATATTTCTACAATCGTGTCGCTGTTCATCGCAGACTTTCCAAGTTTCTCCATCGCGAAACCATCGCAGATTCCTAAATGCTCAGTGGGACTGGGGCATAACTATGTGATGAAACGCCCAGTCCTACCTACTTCTAGTGCTTTAGAAGAAACGTTTAAAGATTAAACATTTAGGATTTAGGAGTACTTTGTTGGTTCATGTTGGGATTAGACCCATGTGCCGATTTATTTTGTAAAAAGTGACTGGCTAGCGGATGAAACCGGCTGGCTAGCCATTTGTTTTAGGTTAGCCGGTTTTGAACTGGCTGAATTGGCTAGCAAAAAAATCAGCGGTTTTCGGCGGCTAAAACGGATTTCCTTCATTAAACATTTGAGTTACGCGGTATAATGAAGGAACATACATTATACACTGCAACAGGCATCATAAACAACTGGTGTTTTTATCAAGTTATTTATTTCTGAATAATCAACTCACAATTCAAAATTTTAATCAAACTGCAATAGTTTTAAATTATCATGGATGAAAGTTATCATGTTCAGCTATCTAAGTGACGATCGTCTTGAATTCATTTACAAAGTGGCAAAATCGGCTGACTTAAATCGGCGGCGATTTGTATCACAACTGGCAGATTATGGCTGTAAAGAAATCGGCGGCGGCTAATGGCGGCGGCGCAAGGGTCTAGTTGGGATAACTAATTTATATGCAAATTTTGGGGCAACTTTTTGTTGATAAAATTTACATTTACATATAAATAAGTAATTATCTTTTGGAAGATTAGTCATGCAGTGTATTGGGGCCTTCGACTTCTACCACACGTCATTTTGAGTCTTGATATTCTTGACTTTCTGATTCTACCAATATGGCGTCCAGATAAGACGTGTCACATCCAAGGCTCTATATGACGTTGTAAACGCCGCCTCTGCCCTCAGGTTTAACCAAGATTATTGGTCGATTTAATCAACCCACGTATTTTCTGGTTTTCAATATTTGTCCTTGCTCTATCAGTTATATGTTAGTCAGAATCTGAATTTTATCGAGTAAATATCTCAATTTATCGAGTAATTATGATTTTTAATGTTAATCTAATGTTGTTGGTGGTCATATTATGGACTGGATCCTTAACATTGGTCAGTGCTAAACACCAATCAAATATGATGAAAAGGTTTTGGGGAAAATCTGGTAAGTTAGGGTAACAATTTATCTACATTAAAGGGCGGTTATCAGTATGAGAATAGGGAAGAAGTTAAATTGGCATTGAAATCCAAACGATTTACACATCAGGGGCCTGTTTCTCAAAAGGTTTCATTCAGTGCAAAATGCAGAATTTACGTTAAAGGGATTGTAAAGTGGTTTTCTAAACTTTGTAAGTGTATCGGGGACACTGATAGCATCATTTTGCGCCATTCCAATTTCCATTCTGACGTCAGATACACATACAAAGTTTAGAAAATCACTTTACAAGTTTTTTTCTTCAAAATCTATTTTATTACTCTCTTAGTTTTAAACTGATTTTTATGAAACAAATTTGAATTATTTGGACCTGAATCGTAATCGTAATCGTTTTATTAAGCAAAGTAAATACATACTATAGCCCACGTTAACAAACAAGATTGTAAAAAAAAATATAATGTACAATCTATTATGTATATAAATCAATATAAGTAAAGAAAATTCATTCCATAGCCCTCATTATGTAATAAACAATTTAACATCAAAACAATATGTACAAATTATCATGTATATTAATCAAAATCTAGGTATATAGAAACAAATGGGAAATCCCAAAAGGTTGACTCTATTACTGGGTTAATGTGTCCTCTCTGATTTTAATTGCTTGGAAGAGATATTTACCCAAATTCAGTAATTCTTTATTATTTTTAGGAGATAATAATCTATTCATTTTAAAAATTGAAGGAAACGCCCAAAATTGACGATTAAATAGACGACGGCGCAAGTCAATGTATACAGGACAACACAATAGGAAATGATATTCGTCCTCAATATATTTAGATTTACAACATAAACAATATCTCTTGTCATGCGGAATTTTGGTATAACGACCCGTTTCAACGTTTAGCTTCAGGTTACCACATCGAAATCGACAAATAAGAAATTTAAATTTATCAGCAATATTAGAGTCTAGATACGGTTCGAATTCAAAATTTAGTTTGTAGTTTTTGTAAAACCTTAACTTGCTGGATTGCTCTAAAGACGCAAACCATTCCTGTCGATATTGATCAGTAATACGTGATTTAATTGATAACAAATTAAACAAATATGGTTTGTTAAAGACATATGAAAAACCGGCGTCATTCAATCGAAAGGTTTAAGAAAATTTAGTTTACTTTTGATTAAATTAAAGACTTTTTCAAGATTTACTTGAGTTATTGCCCTTGCTCAAAAATCTTGAATATGAAACTTAAAATGGATGTTATTGCACCTAAATGGTTGGCGCATATGACTGTGGTTCTCTATTTTAATTCTGTAAGTATATGTTAGGATTTACTAGATATATCTACATTGGGTCAGACGTCCCGGACTAACAACCTATATTTCACTTCATTTAGTAATATAAGTCTACGACTAACAAGAATCATTTTAGACTATAATAATTTCAATGAAACTTTAAAAATGGTCAAAAAATGACAATTATTAAAATACATATAAATTAAAAAATGCGAAACAAAATATTAATAATATCAAAACTAGCATTTGTTAAGATTGAAAATACTATATAATTAATGAAATAATTTACATTGCTTAAATTGGCTTAATTAAATAGTTTTCCTAATTATTGTGTACTTTTTGAGTTTTAAGTTATCTCCCTTGTCATCGTTGAATTGACGTATACACTTTCTAATACACTTATAAAATTTAGCAACGCTTTCATAACATTTAAAATGAGACACACATATTGTTCCAAAATATAAATCTGACATTACTTAAGAATAAGGAGTCCACTTACGATAATGTAACTAATGGACCTTCCTGAGAATCAAATACGATTTACTATATAAAAAATATAGGACTTCAAGACTATTAAAATACATAACTCTAAAAATAAATCAGACAATATGTAACTCTTTCCTAGATTTACAACACCTATCATGTCACATATCGTTGAAAAGAGAAAATTGAGTATATCCCGAATATACAAATCATATTGCTATGTGATAATTACAATGTAACTTAGAACCCTCAGTCGAAAAAAAGCAATATTTTGAAAACATATTTTAATGGATTATTGTCATATATCGTTAAATAGATAATTTAATCGGCATTACAAAAACGAAATATTTAATTCTCTGTGTTATTTAGAGAAGGTGATACAGCCGACCAAAGTTGTAAAAAATGTCAATTTTTGAATGTCTTTGAATGTCAACCAACTTTTAAAAATTCTGTGCCTACAAGTTTTAGATAAAGTTACAAGGTTTTGATAGACACAAAAATCATAAAAATCGGTTAAAAAATCGTGGACTAAAGTAATTATTTTGATAAAATGTGTCACTTTGAGACGACGACTTATGCATCACTTCCAGTTTGGATTTTTTTCTGCTAAGTGCGTTCTAATTTTGCCTGACAGACAATATATATAGGTTTTTTGTCAACATATAAATTTTACACCGCAAGTGGGGTCGCCAGACGTTATTTTGAAAAACCGGAAATGATAGAAACATTTTGATTATCTTGGTTTAGCAAAAATTTACCGTTTTATATTTAAGCAAACATTTCCCTCGAGTGAAACTAGCTTATCAAACCAGAAATTCTATATGATTTTCAGTTTTCCCTACAGACAAAAAAAAAATCATAACTTGAGGGCTATACAGTATATGAAAATAGCTCCTAGTTACAATTAATAAGCACCGTCCCATTGGATGGCCATTTATAGTTACCTAAAGCCAATTTGGCCACTATAATTTTTCGAAACAGTTCTAGTCTTGATAAACATGTGGCCTATAAACCCCACAGGACTCTGCATTAGATATACATGTATGGGAATTTTGTCAGGACTGCTGCACTAAACCTACTTTGAAACCCTAGCAGTTCTAGTTTACCACCCTAGTTTTTTTTTACCACCCATAGTTCTTGTTCACCACAACTAGTTCTCTTTCCCCACCTTTAGTTCCTGTTCTGCACCCCTAGTTCCGGCTTACCTCTTGCAGTTCTTGTCCACAACACTCACCTCATGTTTCCCACCAGAAGTTCTTTTTATCACCCAAACTCTTGTTTACCATAGTTTATAGTTCTGGTTTGCCACACGTAGTTCTTGTTCACTCAGCTCTTATTTACCAACCGTACTTCTTGTTTACGATGACTGCTCTAATTTACTATCCATTTTTCGTTTTCACCACCCGTAGATTTTCCGTTCTTGTTTACCACCGTTAGTTCTTTTTAACCACCCTAGTTCTTGGTAACCACCATTAGTTCTTTTTTACCAACCCGAGTTCTTGTTCATCACCATTAGTTCTTTTTAACCAACTTAGTTCTTTTTAACCACCATTAGTTCTTTTTAACCACCTTAGTTCTTTTTAACCACATTAGTTCTTTTTAACCACCTTAGTTCTTTTTAACCACCTTAGTTCTTGTTAACCACCATTAGTTCTTTTTAACCACATTAGTTCTTTTTTACCACCATTTGTTCTTTTTAACCACCTTAGTTCTTTTTAACCACATTAGTTCTTTTTAACCACCTTAATTCTTTTTAACCACATTAGTTCTTTTTTACCACCATTTGTTCTTTTTAACCACCTTAGTTCTTGTTAACCACCATTAGTTCTTTTTAAACGCCCGTAGTTGTTGTTGACCACCCTGAGTTCTTTTTAACCACATTAGTTCTTGTTTACCACCATTAGTTCTTTTTAACCACCTTAGTTCTTTTTAACCACCATTAGTTCTTGTTTACCACCATTAGTTCTTGTTTACCACCATTAGTTCTTGTTTACCACCATTAGTTCTTTTTAACCACCTTAGTTCTTTTTAACCACATTAGTTCTTTTTTACCACCATTTGTTCTTTTTAACCACCTTAGTTCTTGTTAACCACCATTAGTTCTTTTAAACCACATTAGTTCTTTTAAACCACCTTAGTTCTTTTTAACCACCTTAGTTCTTGTTAACCACCATTAGTTCTTTTTAACCACCTTAGTTCTTTTTAACCACCATTAGTTCTTGTTTACCACCATTAGTTCTTGTTTACCACCATTAGTTCTTGTTTACCACCATTAGTTCTTTTTAACCACCTTAGTTCTTTTTAACCACATTAGTTCTTTTTTACCACCATTAGTTCTTTTTAACCACCATAGTTCTTGTTTACAACCATTAGTTCTTTTTAACCACCATTTGTCCTTTTTAACCACCTTAGTTCTTGTTAACCACCATTAGTTCTTTTTAACCACCTTAGTTCTTGTTTACAACCATTAGTTCTTTTTAACCACCATAGTTCTTGTTAACCACCTTAGTTCTTGTTTACCACCATTAGTTCTTTTTAACCACATTAGTTCTTGTTTACCACCATTAGTTCTTTTTAAACGCCCGTAGTTGCTGTTCATCACCCTTAGTTCTTGTTCACCACCATTAGTTCTTGTTTACCACCATTAGTTCTTGTTAACCACCTTAGTTCTTGTTTACCACCATTAGTTCTTTTTAACCACATTAGTTCTTGTTTACCACCATTAGTTCTTTTTAAACGCCCGTAGTTGCTGTTCATCACCCTTAGTTCTTGTTTACCACAATTAGTCCTGGTTCTCCACCCCGGGTTCTTGTTCACCACCATTAGTTCTTTTTAACCACCTTAGTTCTTGTTCACCACCATTAGTTCTTGTTTCCACCATCTGTAGTTCTTATTCACCACCCTGGGTTCTTGTTCACCACCATTAGTTCTTGTTTCCACCATCCGTAGTTCTTATTCACCACCCTGGGTTCTTGTTCACCACCATTAGTTCTTGTTTCCACCATCCGTAGTTCTTATTCACCACACTGGGTTCTTGTTCACCACCCTTAGTTCTTGTTTCCACCATCCGTAGTTCTTATTCACCACGGTTCTTGTTCACCACCCTTACTTCTTGTTCACCATCCTTAGTTCTTGTTTCCACCATCCGTAGTTCTTGTTCACCATCCTTGAGGTCTTGTTTCCACCATCCGTAGTTCTTGTTCACCATCTGTAGTTCTTGTTCATCACCCTTAGTTCTTGTTCACCATCATTAGTTCTTGTTTCCACCATCCGTAGTTCTTGTTCACCATCCGTAGTTCTTGTTCACCATCTTGAGTTCTTGTTTCCACCATCCGTAGTTCTTGTTCATCATCCGTAGTTCTTGTTCACAATCCTGAGTTCTTGTTCACAATCCTGAGTTCTTGTTCACAATCCGTAGTTCTTGTTTACCAACTAAACAAGGTGTTCTCAAAATGATTTAATAGTAACCATGAAGCGCCACGAATCATTTTATAGGATGGTATTGGAGGGAAGTTATTCAAACAAGCTTATGTACAACACCTCCCTAAACCATAAGCATTACGACCCTCGTTGTCCAATTTAATGGAAAGATCAGCTTTTTCAACCAATACAATGTGTGATGTAGAGAGCACAATACAATGCATGCCTTAAAAAGTTAAAGGGTTTTGTGAAGAATATGGAATCAATAACGCTCTATAGGTGGTATACACTTGGTTATAATGTTTTATACTCGCTTCTGGTACCGGTATACAGAATTATTTTGTTTTACTGTTCAATCAGAAGTTTAGCAACTGAGCTGCTTCTTTTTAAAGTTTTAAAAAGCAAACTAAGTTCTCCATTGATTTTAGACTATACATGTATTATAAATTGTTATTTGTAGTTTGTGATAAGTATGAGCTACCAGACAAGACTATTTGGCTTCCAAGATATAAGTGTGAGGACCACAAAAGGTACACCTGTCAACCAGGCTACCAATCACAAGTCAAAACTACCTGTAACGATAATGGTAAATGGTATATGGAAGCATCATGTCAAGGTAAAATACTACCTGATAAAATTTCGAATACTCACATTTACTTAATCATATGAGAAATAAATACCATGTAAATAATAGTGCTCTCTTTGAAATGAATTCTGTTATGACAAACTCTGCCACTGAGTAACATCACGAGCTCCAGGAGAGTGAGAACTCCCTGGATAACATCAATTTGTTCTTATCTTAACTTATAGTGGAGCTAAGCTATCTATACATAGGCGTACGAGCTGATTTTTCTAGGGGGGGCTGACGCATTTTTGCCCGAAAAATATGCATGGTGCCCGAAAATGATCAATTTATTGATACCACCTAAGAGCACCATCAACTTTCAGTAACACTAAGATAATCGATTTGAACCACAATGGAAACATTTTATTTTCACCATATATATACAGTGTAAGAAAAAGTGATCATTCATACATCAAGAATTTGAATTTTAATACAAACATGCAAAACTGATGCGACTTTCGTCTGCCGATGAATCCCACATCTGCGCAGAAGGTACTAAGCGAACAGCACGAAAAATGTGGATTAATCTTTGGCCATGGCAACACAGTTTACATCAACTTGCAAAGCAAAACACGTACACTGCTGATAGCGAAAATATTCATAGTCTGAAAATTTAGGTGTCCTGTTCAAAAGAAATGCGATTTTTGCGACTAGCAAAGACATCGATGATTCTGTCCATATCATTTTCAATCACAGCATTGGCATAAAATCGTTCGATGTTGATCAATGCGAGGTGGCTCAAACGTTCCTGGCCCCTTCTCAACGCACTGAATGAGCGTTCTGCAGAGCACAATGTCGCAGGAATGGTACACAGCAATTTTACCACGTTTGAAAATTCAGGAAGAAAATCTATCAGATCATGATTATACATAATGGAAAGAAGATCAATTGCATTGGAGAAGTGAAGCTTATTCTGCGATATATTTCATTCATCTCTGAATCTAGTTCATAGAAATTAGCCACTTGGTGCCGGGGTCTTTGGTTTGGACGACATTTTCAATTATCAACCTGTTAAAGATTCGGGTCTGCTTAATCACGGATCGCACAAGAATTAATTTAATAAAGTCACGAAGATTGAAATGCAAAGATTTGAATGATCACAATCTGCAGTCTCATTGCATGGAAATCTTGAAATGAAACTATACTGAACTGAATGCGTAAGGCATGGAATTAGTTAAATGCAATCATTGGCTATATTCTACCTAAAATAAGGCCTTTGATAATAGCTGGAGTCATAGTCATACTGCACAACAATTTCAAGATCTTTAACAAATCTCAAAAAGCAAGATTTGACTTATCAATTCGATCTGGACTGATTTTTAAATAAAATAGAAGATCTGGTCTGTCGATTAATATGTAGTTACCAAATTCGGGCTCCAAACAAAATTTCCTGAGACGGGCTGGGAAGCTCAGACCATCGGATTTTGGGCACTTTGTTCTGGTGGTCGGAGGGATTTTCTAATTTTTGAAAAATGTTGATTTTTCTTGACAAAAACATTATTTTACAATTTTTCGGGCGCTAACAGAAGCCAAGAAGAAATTTCCCAGAGACGGATTGGGAAGCTCAGACTAACCCTACCTCAGGACCAGCAAAATAACCCGGATTTCGAGCACTTTGTTCTGGCGGTCGGAGGGATTTTCTAATTTTTTGAAAAATGTTGATTTTTCTTGACAAAAACATTATTTTACAATTTTTCGGGCGCTTACAGAAGCCAAAAAGAAATTTCCCAGTGACGGACTGGGAAGCTCAGACTAACCCTACCTCAGGACCAGCAAAATAACCCGGATTTCGGGCACTTTGTTCTGGCGGTCGGAGGGATTTTCTAATTTTTTGAAAAATGTTGATTTTTCTTGACAAAAACATTATTTTACAATTTTCGGGCGCTAACAGAAGCCAAGAAGAAATTTCCCAGAGACGGACTGGGAAGCTCAGACTAACCCTAACCCTACCTCAGGACCAGCAAAATAACCCGGATTTCGGGCACTTTGTTCTGGCGATCGGAGGGATTTTCTAATTTTTTGAAAAATGTTGATTTTTCTTGACAAAAACATTATTTTACAATTTTTCGGGCACAAACAGAAGCCAAAAAGAAATTTCCCCGATACGGTCTGGGAAGCTCAGGGAAGCTCAGACTAACCCTACCTCAGGCTCAGCGAAAAAACCTGGATTTCGGGCACTTTGTTCTGGCGGTCGGAAAGATTTTCTAATTTTTTGAAAAATTTCTTTTTTTCTTGACTAAAACGTTATTTTACATTTTTTGAACGCTGCCCGAAAAATTTGACAATTGCCCGAAAAAACTCATGTTCGCCCGACTCAGGGGGGGCTGCAGCCCCCCCAGCCCCCCTGGCTCGTACGCCTATGTATCTATATACAATGTTGAAAAATAAACCATGTCGTTAGAATCAGAAAATGTTGAATTTAATGGATACCAAGTTTAATCACTGTGGCATAACTCGTAACTGTCTGTATTGCCCAGTCTTTTTATGCATGCCAGAACGCACGGTTTATTGATATACAATATCAATCAATAACAATATCTACTTTGATTTCAGTTAAGGATTGTGGAACTATTCCACCAGGTACGTTTTCTACTGGAACTGCAACAAGTGGTACAACATACCCAAATGTAGCAGACTATACTTGTGATGTAAGACATGAAGTAGTAAGTGGTTATTCCACGATTTCGTGTTTAGCGTCAGGACAGTGGGATGTTGATAATATACTTGTTTGTCGAGGTAAGTATTTCGTCAGTAACGCAGTTCATTAATTTAAAAAAAAACCAACATTTCGTCAGATGATGACGTGTTATTAAACCACTGCTAACTTTTCAACTAACAGCAACCCTTTTTCTGTCGGAAACTTGCTGACTCTCTTCCCGGCCTATGATAGTTATTTGGACAGATAAGACAATATATATTTACATTACATACTCTTCGATATCTAATATCTTTTATTTCACTCCACGCTGTCTTGATAATGATTCTGTCTGTATATTTTAATAAAATAGCTGTAGAGTGTTTATCTGGTGGATACATCCAAAATTCTGTCGAGAAAACAAAACTAGGTACATATGATGAGGAATATATTTTCAACTGTTCGACTGGTTACACCAGGAGTGGTTTGAATGGAACGTTAAGATGTGGAAAAGATGGAGATTGGATTATTAAAACACCATGTGAAGGTAAAATAGTTTTAAGAATTTATTAATTTTAAGTGGTTATTTACGAAGGCTTTGAGAAAGGATAGCTTCATCTTCTATGACATTACGAGACATAAACTTTAGAGTCTTCTTGGTTATTTTGTATCATGAAATCACAGGACTGTTTCTAGGGAATTGTACCTAATCTTCGAAAAGGGGGTAATCTGGAATGGACTCATTTTTATAAGAAAATTCTCTAAAAAAGGATATTTATACACAAATTCAGCTATAAATATATCAATAGCCAATGGCAGAGTGGTATCGGGTGTGTAGGAATAGTGTCAGCAGCTAATCATAATCTCACAATAATAACATTTGAACAACTGTTGAACTTGAAAGAATTTATATTTTATTTAAGTTATTTATATTTCAGATTGCTACATCTATGCCTATTCAAAATACGTTGTATTTAAGCCCCCTATTAAATTAGAAAACGTGCTGAACCAGATCGAATGTGAAAACGAGTGTAAAAGAAGACCTGAATGTGGCTATGGACTACATGTACAATCCAGTTTAAGATGTGAACTATATTCAGAACCAATGATCTTTATATCTCTATCTACAAATCTGAACCAATGTAAAGACCTATGTACCCAGATGGACGAATGTCTAATGGTCAGTTATTGGGGTTCATTGAGACGCTGTTATCTTTATAAGGTTACCCAGAACAACTTACCCCCCTCTTTCAGAGTATCACCTGAAGATGAAGATACTATAGCCGAGAAAGTCTGTCTTTAAATAAAATATGAACAACTTTCAGTCCGTCTTCAATTTAAAACCTGTTTATATTTATATTTCTCTGTTTTCATTGTGTCGTTAAAATCAAATACGGGGACAGCGATGACTAATATTTTTGAGGAATCCGTGGTTGAATCAGCTGGTAGTGGTATTATATTAATTAGTTCCTCCTGGCATAAATTCAAGTTTCCAACCTGGTCCCCTATTCTCGAAATGGTCCTAGCTAGCTAAGATCGTTCCTAGGAACTTAGGTTTTAGGACAACCTTAATTTAAGATAGTTCCTATTCTCAAAACGGTCCTACATGTATCCTAGCTGGATGGTATTATCCCGTTTTAGGATAAGTCACTCTCCACTTTGGAAATAAAAAGATATGATAGTTTTCAGGGAATGAATGAAAATAATTGCTTCTGCTGCTGCTTATTAAAATGATGACAATGAAGACCAATAAACTCACAAATTAATTATTTGACAAAGCAAGATTGTCTCGAAACCCGGCCCCTCTAGGCGTGGCTTGGGAGAGTTTTGGCTAGAGTCAGCGGTTAGCCTGACTCCGGAAGGGGGGTAAACGACCTTTTTCTTAAGCCAGTCACGTTTTAGCACAGAAAATGGTCATTTCGTGATGAAAAATGGGTCGTTCGCATACCAAATCAATCAGCGTTCAATGACACATCTTTTCAACACAAAATTATGGCCTAAAAATTAACATAGGAAACTTGCATGGCCCCTCAAACATTTTTTCGGTCGGGAAGGGCTTAAAATTTGTATAAAGTGAATTCTCGGTGGTGGTATATGCACAAAATGTGTCGTAAATACACGCCACCTAAAATATATCAGATTTCTATTGACGACCTCTCAGATATTATAGAAAAACCGCTGGGAACACATCATATCCGCTCTAAATTATATTCTATTCCTTTGTCCAAGCTAAAAATACTTAGAAACGAATGTCTTAATACAAATTTTACTGATTTTGCCTCCAAGGAATACAGAGTTGTATCCATTATACTTGACATTGCTAACTGTCGACTTGCCACGACAGACGATGAGGCATCGACCAACACCAACAACACCTTTCTTAAATTGAAATTAGCTAATAAAGGTATCGATGCCATCGGAATTAGCCAAATTTTGCACCATAAGCATGTCATTAAACACATACATCCGTATTTCATCTCACATGATCCACCTCGAATTTCCTACACTTATACTAAATCTATTACATGTAAAATATTTAATTATCGTAATGCACTAAGTAATATCAATACACAGGATATTTTAAATAACCCTTTGTCTTGTTCTTGCTCTACTTCTCCGTTCCTCTACCATCCAGCCGGACATGTAATAACTGGTAATTTGAATATTATCCAAAATTTAGAATTACGTAATGTATTTTCTAAAGGCCCTAAATATCGGGAAACTACAACCATTTACATGGAAACAAAATTTCAAAATTATTATGGATGCTGTTGAGGAATATGCAAGATTATGGGCTAAGAAAGAGGAGGAAACTGCTGACACCCTCTCTGAATGGATTAAATCTATAAGACGTCTAATTAAACGTAAAATTTATTTACTTCACAAGTCAGTCAACAATAGTCCTAAGTCGATTTTCAACGATGTCCAAATAATTGAGAATCTTGACGACTTGCATAACAAAAACATTATTGTTCCCGCTGACAAAGCGTCTAATAACATAGTTTTTGTTTGTAAAAAATATTATTATGACTGTTTGATCAACGAACTTTCCTGTGGGGTATCAACACCTAATCCTACATATAAACGCACTAGCTTTAGTAAGGATGAAATATTATCCAATCACAAGTCTGTACTTGCCACTTTCAGAACTCCTTGTAGGGATGTTAATACAGATCTCCCTTTACTGTATTGGATACCCAAACTACACAAAAATCCTTATAAACAGCTATATATAGCAGGTTCTTCTCATTGTTCAACCAAGCCACTTTCCAAATTACTTACTTCAATATTAACTGCAGTTAAAGAGAGTGTTCAGAAATACTGCAATACTATATACTCCCGCAATGGAATCAATCAAATGTGGATTTTGAAAAATTCTAAAGAATTATTAGAAAATCTACAGTCTCAATAACTTTCAAGAGTCTCATCTATACAAACCTTTGATTTTTCAACTCTTTACACTACAATTCCACATAGTAAACTCAAAGCACGTTTAAAAGATCCACCCCCTTTTATTATCATAACATTGCAATTATTATGATCAGTTACGTCCCTTGAATTGTAGAAGTTGGATATTTTCATCAGTTACGTCCCTTGAACTTTTAACATTTGTCAATACAATACAATACAATACAAATCTTTTACAAAGAATAACATTAGCCAAAGGCTATTTTCACCGACTCGAGTAAAACATATAAATTATATAACAAAAATTATAAAAAGTTAACAAGAAAGATAAAAAGATAAAAGCATTAAAAACATTTGATATATATCACATAAAATTTTGGCACAATAGATGCTATTAGCACATTGGATAAGATGGAATTGCACATTGGATGAGGTAAATAGGTAGGTATGGCAGCGAGCACTGTAGAAATAAATATAAATAAATCGGAAAAGTGGTTAATTGATGGATAAGCTATTATGGTGTCAGTCGACCTTTGCACAGGGAACAATTACACCTGAAGCCCCAGGCCCTGCCAGTCGTTTAATTTCTTTTTAAAGCCACCAAGGGTGGTTTCCTCGGTTGTCGATGCAGGGAGGGAGTTCCATATTTTTGCCATGTGGAACTTGATTGTATGAAGCCCATGGTAAGTAGTTTTAACTCTGGGCAAAATTAGTCTACCATTTTGTCTGGTATTATTGGCATCGTCTGATCACTAATTTCATTTGACGCGATTTCATGCTTCTGTCATTAAGTTGTGTAGTGTGTTAGCCTACTACAAAGATGTGAACTAAAACCGACCCTAACTAAACCTCTCTTAGGAAATTTTACGACCGCCATCAAAAATTGACTTATAAATACAAATCATCTGTTTGTGTTATGATTGCAAATGCCTTTGCTAAACGATTCACCTTATTGTTGTCACCTTATTTTTATAAATTTACTAGACACTACTCTTGTTTTGCCTCTCTCCATCTTAAGTATTAAGCAGCTATTACTGGTGGTGTTCTAGGCAGTATTTGCTTGCCCTTCTGATAATTTGGTGTCACTTTTCGTCGTTGAATGCTTCCTCGTTGATCGATAGCGTACGGATTGAGTTTGTGTAAATTTGTCGTCGAGTCATGTTTTTTTCATCCGACGCTTTTTCACGTTTTTGTTTTGTAGTTTTGTGCATGTCTAACAGCTAGGACGGGTGTGGCGCCAGGCAGGGTATGCTTACTCTTCTAGACACCTGATACCACTTTTCATTATGATATACTTACTCATGTATGATTGATATAATTCCTCATGTGAAAAGTTCTTAAGCTGTTACCTATGTTTCGTCAAAATGTCCTTTTGGATTTCGAGTTTTGTTTTGCGGTTCGGATCGTCAGTACTTGGTTTCTTTATTTTTCACAATAAAACATTTCTTTGCTGGATAAGATCAAGAAAAAGTTTGAATTTTTTAGAAGAAAATTAAAGGTTTAGTGGGGTCTCGAACACGCATCCCTCTAGACGTGGCTCCAGCACGCTAACCGCTTCGCCATCGCGGTTTGAGAGAGGTGTCGCTAGAGTCAGCCGTGACCCGGTGGGGGATAAACGCCCCTTTTCTTAAGCCAGCCACGTTTTAGCACAGAAAACGGTCATTTCGTGATGAAAAATGGGTCGTTCGCATACCAAACGAATCAGCGTTCAATGACACATCTTTACAGCACAAAATTGTGGCCGAAAAATTAATATAGGAAGCTTGTAGGGCCCTCAAACATTTTTTCGGTCGTGAAGGGCTTACAATTTGTATAACGTCAATTCTCGATGGTGGTATATGCACAAATGCGTCAGTTGTTCACAAAAAAAAACATTTGTATGCTGGATTAGATTAAGAAAAAGTTTGAATTTTTGAGAAAAAAATTAAAGGTTTGGTGGGGTCTCGAACACGCATCCCTCTAGACGTGGATCCAGCACTCTAACCGCTTCGCCATCGCAGCTTGAGAAAGGTTTCGCTAGAGTCAGCCGTGACCCTGACTCCGGAGGGGGGTAAACGCCCTTTTTCTTAAGCCAGCCACGTTTTAGCACAGAAAATGGTCATTTCTTGATGAAAAATGGGTCGTTCGCATACCAAACGAATCAGCGTTCAATGACACATCTTTTCAACACAAAATTGTGGCCGAAAAAATAATATAGGAAGCTTGTACGGCCCTTCAAACATTTTTTCGGTCGGGAAGGGCTTAAGATTTGTATAAATTTAATTCTCGGTGGTGGTATATGCACAAATTTGTCAGTTGTTCACAAAAAACAAATATTCAAATATTAAAAGCATCCGTGTTTCCTAATAAACATTAGGAACCGCGGTGGCTCATTGAGTTACACGCTCTCTTGCTAACATGAGGGCCCAGGGTTCAACCCGAGTTCCCTCTGTCAGTGATGTAGGTCTGTGTAGGGCTGACATGGAAAAAGCGTCTGGTCATTCCGATGAGAAAGAAAACCGATGCCCAATGTGTTATTGGCTGTGTATAAAAGATCTCTCCACAGTTTGAAATCGAAAATAAGAGTAGGCTTCCTCTGTCCTGGCAAAAGTATCTTCATTGCACACTGTCTGGCGTTTACCTGTCCTCATTAATCCATAAAGGTGTAGAAAAGCAGGAGGTAAAACTCCATTTCATTCCAATACACATTGAAGTTACGAAAACATCTTTACAATCCCATTTAAAGGATATGTTCACTAACTGTTCGACCAATACAATTTTTGTCTTAGAACCTGGAATTTTTTAGCTACTCTTATCCATAATAATGTTCACAACTCTCCCTCGAAATATAAGCCTTCAAATCCCTGTGTAGCATAGTTATGAGCGTTTGACAGTCAAAAATACGACTCGTCGCTTAGTAAGACTATGACTTATATAGAAAACACAAATACAGAAAATGAAATGAATTTTATGTAGTTCTAGTACTTCTGGAGGCTATTTACACAATTATTCAAGGCTCAAATTGATCCACGAAAATGCTGAACATTCACCTTTAAAGGTATATAACCTCTAACACTCTCTTACGGCTATAACTTATGTTTCATATCGTTCATTGGTTCAATTAAAATACATCTCATCTTACAGGTCTTACTCTTTTGGACAAAATATTTTCGCCAGAATTAGACTACAAGAAATGTGTCCTATACATTAGCGAAGGGTTTTGATTTAAAATATATTTCCATAGAAAACCAAAATTATTTCAAAAGTTTACGCAAACGGTTTAAAAATTTAAGAATATGTTTTTGGTTGTTGTTGAAAAACTAAAGCGAAATTCAAGACAAATGGTAGAGAAATATTATTTCTGCTATACTTTTTCGGAAAGTTTCAACTAAAAATATCAAAATTGCCAAACACAAAACTAATTCGAGCTTCTACCTATCATTTAACACACCCTGTTTTTGTACGAACCCTTTTAAACAAGAAAAAGCAGACTTCCCCTTTAAATTAAAAAAAACTAAAGCGGATACGGCATTTCTTTCTTTATAATCACGTATCGTTCTGGGTTCAAGCAGACGACAATGGCACCTCCCGTGGTCTCGTGTCTTTAATGTGAATAGCAACCACGATTAGTATAGAACAGAAATAGAAAAAAATCGATAAACTGCCTGGAGTTCGTTCTCTCTCACAGAATAAATTACCGATTCCTTAGTAACATTGTTGACTTTTCACTAGCAAGTATCAGAATTAGCACAAATTATTTTTTTACAAGAATCAGATTGGTCGATTAAGTTACATTATCATTGAAATTGTACTTAAAATTGGATGAAATATTTTAGGAAAAAGTACAAAATTTCAAGAAAATTGATGTTTTGACTGCGAGATGACTGCATGACGTCATACACGTATTCTGCATGAATGACTGAAGCTAACATTCGATACAAGACAAGAATCGAACATTTTTTCTGGCTCTGTGAACAGATGTTATGCATTAAAACAATACGTATTATACTGGGGAGCATGTAGAATCGAATGCACCATACTAGGCACTGTAGTGTTCTATACTGTTATTTTAAGTGACAATATAAGGTAGGATATGATTGTTTATTTCGCTTTTATTTTAGTTGATTAACAAATCGATATTACTATTATTTCCAAAGGTCTGGGATATTCCTGCAAATTCTACTCATATCTTGTTTTTTTTTATCACAAATAATTCTTAATCCTGCCCATAAACCTAACGCCTTTATAATGCCAGAATATAAGAGTGAGGTAAGGCTATTATCCTGGCGAAATTCCCCCCATAGCACACTGCACAAACAAGTGCAGGTGATTAGTACATTAACCCCATGTCATTCATTTTGTTCCTGCGCACCCAGAAGTATTACATTTATAGAACTCTTTATTTCTAAATTAAAAATGAAACTTTCCTTTAGTGTTGGTTTTTTAACCCACAGAGCACATTTCAAGATACCTCGAAAATTACAAATCGGAAAAGTGGAGGCTTATTCCGCTGTCCTGGCTAAAACTGTTTTCTTTATATATAAAGTGCATGGCGTTTGTTCGACCTTATTAGCCAAATCCATTTAGAAAATTTAAACGTAAAACTCTGTCCCTAGCGAGTATAATTGTGTGGGGATAATTCCATTGAAGGTTATTGTGATTGATGAAACATTGTAAAATGAAATTATTGAGGACATGTGCTAACCTTGTTAATTGGTGATCAATTTTTTGTTAATGTGTTGAGTTATATGTTTGTTCTCTCCATTCCAGGCATGAATTAACACCACGAGGTACCAAAATGTTTAAAAGCAGAGATAAGTCGGAGTCGCGAGTAATTTTCAAAAAGAATCGTCATCACAGGAATGGATACATGCACGACGATTACATTGCAGAAGAAAATGAAGATGGTTATTCGGACGACGATGACGTGTTTGTAGAAGATCCTACTCTGGAAATTTCGTCTGCAACAAAACCACTGATGCATCCACGACAAAGAACTCGAGTGAAAAGCAAACATCCTGATTGTAAATTGATACTTATTTGTAAACCTGTTTTGTATTTTGTGATATTTGTAAGTGTTTTAGGAGGCCTTATGTCCGCCATTTTATATACAGTTAATAAGCATAAACATGCTCAGGGAGTGACGTCAGATGGTGATAAGAAATTGTCTGCGAAGAACAATGGCGATGATATTGTAGGTTGTGATACTATCGAGGTTGAAGACGTGTGGGTTGTTGGGATACCTAAATTCATTACTGAATCAGCATTTCGGTTAGTGGACGTTAACAAAGATGGCGTCCTGGATGTTATCATGGGTTTTGGAACAGGTAGGTAATTTCAACTATTGAAGGTTCTAAATTCTTGTAAACCTTTTCTCTCAACAATTTATTGTGGACATTTTCAGTTTGACCCAATATATTAAGATTCCTTAGCCTATGATTATGGTTTCAAAGGAAAATTCATTGTCCACGAAGACCCTTAAATACATTGTTCCTGGCAACGATTTGTTCTGGAGAGTCATCACTCATTGACAGTCAGATAACAGTTAAGTTTTTGGTCCCAAAGTCCGTAACTACAGTTGAGTGCCCCTCCCACCCCCCCTCTCTCCCCCGTAAACACTACCATAGGTCATCTATTCCAATGAAATCTTCACTACATTGCTCATCCGGATAAATTACATGTCCCCCTGAATAATCAAGTCTGGCTATAGGTCTCAGACTAGCTGGTCTATCCAGACCTCGTGGCAATGATCTTGGTCCAGTGCGATTATGATTAAAGATTCGAAGCATGGAATCATAACCCTCAGTGTCTATCATTTAAAACTGTATCGTTTCAGGAGCTGATGGTTATGACATACCGGAAGTGGTCTGTGATATCTATTTCCAAGGGAAGTCACCATGTTACGGTGGGGTTTTGGCTCTAGAAGGTAAAACTGGTAAAGTTCTTTGGAAGCAGTTCAGTAAACACGAACTGTTTGGTCTGAATTGCAATGTTGACTTGAATGGAGATGGTGTTCTGGATTGTCTGGCTGGTGGCCGAGCTGGGGTACGTTAATTAATTACAGGGGCGGATTTAGGGGGTGACGTGGCGGGCGTGCGCCCCCCCTAAAATTGCAAAGCATGGGTTGTCCGCACCATTTTACCACAAATGTTTCTCGCCACACTTCGCTTGGCAAGATATCTATCTACATTGCACCCACTCTAGAAAAATATTTCTATAACTTTGATTATTGTAACCTCAAATAATTTTTCGGCTCACCCCTAACGTCAAATCCTGTATCCGCCCCTGAATTATACATACCAAATAAACAATGTTAACCTTTTTTCACCTTGTGAATAGAATTCAAATTCAAAATATTTTGCACAGGAGACATTAGCCTTTGTAGACATATTTTTTTTATTATTATACATCTACAGTATGTTCTTTTTACATTACTTGTATAGTAATTATAGTAATAATAATATAAGTAAGAATAAAAATAATAATAATGCTTACATTAATAAGAATATTTATCTGATTAATTTCATACATGTCATTACAAAAAATATTGCAGGCCAAACCATTTCTCCATGTGTCTTTCAAGTCTATCATCATTCATAGCTATTTGTTTTTCATTTTCATCAATTTGTTTAAGTCTCTCATTCAAATGTTAAACAATATTAACCTTGTGGACGCTGGGGTTTCTGAAAGATTGAGCAACCCATTCAAAGCTAGCAACATCCACCTCGGTAGTTATCACGGAGAAGTTCCATAAATCAAATCAGAATGTAAATATTTATATTCTTGGTACAATTTATTACTGTATAAGATATTTTATCCAAGTTGGTAGATAACACTACAGATCTGACTTGAATATTGGAATCGTATTCCTCATATAAATAGTCTATTGGCTGCTACCAATGCATTGCTATTATAGTTACTTGGATTTCGAGATTTGTTTCGTTTGTGTTTGAGTTTTTATTATGCATAATAGTTAATTTTAACCCTTAGTTTTACGGCATACGGAACAAGGTCGAATCTCATGAAAATGACCAATATATGAGATGCAGATCATGCTTAATCTTTTCAAAACACTTGACTGTACTTCTCTTTTATACTTTCTTGCCATGCCTTAAACGAGATTTTGAATGACGTAATTGTCTTGCACTCGATTTTGTCATGATCTGGACGAGATTTTTGATTAACGGAATTGTTTTGCTTGTGCGGATTTTTTATTATTATTGTTAGTATATTTTTATTTCGCAATTTTTGTTTTTAATTCTAGACATTTGATGCTATCAGTGGTAAAGATGGAGCTATTTTATGGAGATATGGTAATACTGATTTGATGAATTTCTACACTCCTCTATATATATCTGATATTGATGATGATAAGGTTCCCGATATACTTCAGATACATGGCGGCGACCCTCTTCAAGAACCAGGTACGTGAATGTTGATACTGATCTGATTATCTGGTTTTCATCTGTTTAATATTCGTTGCAGATATTCACTTATTCTTTACACCAGTGGTTCCCAACCTTTTTCAAGCTGTGGCCCAAATTCACGAAACTCCCAAGAGCCATGGCCCCTTGTTCTATTCCAAACAAGTGCAAAGTAGGGAATATAGCGCAAGGGTTGTTGTCTAGTGCCTCCTCATCAACAGGAGGTCAGATGCATTTGACCACAAGCAACTACACAGCAAAATATAGTTAAATAAAAGTTGAGCCAGAGAAAATATTACATACATCCTAAAGCCCCATGGCCCCCTGACAAATGCCCCATGGCTCCCAGGTTGGGAACCACTGCTTTGCACAGACAGAAGTTGTATTTGTTATTTCTCTTGGTAGTCGGTGAAAACGTCTAAGCTCATTGTCAAACGCAGAAAACAAACGTTGCCTGTTTTTTCATCTTAAAACCTATATTAATTCGAAATAAAGCTACGAATAGACGAGTAATGAGCCTGTGTCATAGATACAGAGGAAAATAGAAGAAACAAATACACAGAGTACAGGTTAAAACACCATTTGTTTCTTCTATTTTCTGTTGTATTGAGAATCCTGAACCATACACCAGACAGGATACAGAACCTTGTCTTCTCGCACCTTTAGATGGCTTAAACAAGGACACAACTTGCAAAAATATCGTTTGTACATACGAAAACTTTGTATTAGGAGAGGGGTTATATAGGCGAAAGCCTGTTCCCTAATCCTTTCCATATAACTGTGAATAAAATATTGTTTAAAAAAAAAGTTCTCAAAATCTACTTCTCAAATCAAGGCAGAAAAAAATATAGTAAAATCTCAACCAGCTCATTGTTTTTTGGGGTTTTTTTTATCTTTGAAATGTCATTAATAGACATAAATTCCAAATTTCTAAATTAGAGTCCTGGGGCCTTATTCTCAAAAACTAAAGAATTTTAATGTTTCAGTCATCTGATTGGTCATTTACTAAAATCTATTTTAAATTTAGTGTAATTATACAATCCGATTATTGTTTTTCTTAAAATATGAAGCTAAGTTTTCGGGAATAAGGCTCCAGGTCAAACCGTTGTTTTCACCCGGGTTTGGAACAATTACTATAAGATCATTACATTGTGAAAACAGTTGAGAAAATCAATTTGAATTGAAGTATGCTCTCAAGGTATAATGAATGCGTGGACAACGTATTAGCACTATTGTGACTCGAGGGATATGTCATTCCAAAACTCGCTGACGGTGCTTGTTTATTTATCTCTTCAAGAGTGACAGTGAAAAACTAATAACTTCATGATCAATTCTAAATTCACAGAAAATAAATACTTGTGATACCTTGGACAGATGTCATAATGACAGCTAACTAAATGATGTAGTATGTTATGTATTAAACGTAAATTTATTTTTCATTTTAATTGACTGAGTACATGGACTGAGTATTTGACTTATGATTGTTTCGGACATACCACTAAATGGGATACCAAAGTGTTAATGGTGCTTTGTTAAAAGTGCTATTGAAATTGCTGACTGGTAATCTATGTTAACAGATAGTTGTTATCTTATATAACACAGCACAATAACAAACGAGATTACATTATGCTACAGACGTCTACATCGTTTATCATAAGTTCAGAGTTTTCTTTTGACACTTCGAATAACTTTATGTGTTTCCTTGTAGTTAGACCGAAAGTTTTATTATACAAGTACTATTAAATGTTTGGTTTTTTCTTACTGTTTATCACGGATCTATTTGAAAATTTAATTATTTTTCTCGAATTCTGATCAGATTGATGTATTAAAAACTTGAGTAACACCATGATGTCTTTCTGTGCCCCTACCCGTCCAAAATATATAAGTTGTTTTCAATAATAAAAGCGACAAGCACGAACGACCCCAACCGTAAAAAAAATCAAAGTCTATGTAAACAAACTAAAGTAATGAACTTTTCATTTGAGGACGTACATGTATATAAGTTGTTTCCAATAATAAAACCCAACCACTAGCGATCCCAACCGTAAAACAAGTCAATTTAAATACACCAATGAACGTTTCATTTGAGGAAGTATATCAATAAATGAGTAAATATTTCAAAATGAAAAGTGATATCAGGTGCCTGGATGAGTAAGCATACTCTGCTTGGCGCCACACCAGCCACTGTTGATCAATGATATTACTTCAATAAGTTAAAGGGGAATGTTCAGCAATTCAGAGGGTCGAATGAATATATGTAAATAACCCCCAGGAGTACTAGAACAGCACACAAATCGCACAATCCATTCAATAGTACCTAGCATCCAAATGAAATACGAGTCGTATTTTTGACTTTTAAACGCTGATAATTATGGATACACGGCGATTTGAAGGCCTGGGGCCTTATTCTCAAAAACTTAACTTGATTTAATTAGAAATTTCAATGGTCAATCACTAAAATCGATTTTAATTGTAGTCTTATTATCCAATCAGATTACTGTATTTCTTAAAAATGATTTTATCTAAGTTAAATTTTCGAGAATAAGGCCCCAGAATTTCGAGGGAAAGATGTTATTACAGATTATTCAGTGTCGTGTATTTATTTTATTATTCAGGTAGTAAATATCGACTGTCTGGTAATATCATGTTATTCAGTGGTAAAACAGGTCGTGTTATAAAGACAATAGGTGTACCAGATGAGAAGGAATCTTACTATTCCCCACAGATATATACCCAGAAAGACGGTACTCAGATAGTACTGTTTGGTACTGGTGGAGAAACACATGGTGGATCATTGTGGAGAATAACACTTCATCATCTTATTAAAGGACAGATTGATAAGGTATTTCTTCAACCGCGTGTTTTACCATTACAAACACACTGTAATTTGATTCCCAAAAAATACATTAGGAGTCAGGCCTGCTCAAATGGCGGCCCGCGACGCCCCGAGAGAGGCCCGAAGACGTCTGCCCAACCACATTGACCCATGATATTTTGGGTTTTGGACACCAAACCTTAGATTATCATTATGTGGATCAGACCAGCGTTTATAACCGCTGCTCCTCATAATTATCATGACTCTTGAATGACTCGTATGGCTCACTATCCAAAATGAGTCTGGAGCCAAATTCCATTCATTCTATTGTCCGGAATAACAGCGATAGTAGTTCATTCATTCATTTATTAATTTATTCATTATTTTTGACACAGGCTGTGAGAATCTATACTGATAATTTCAAGGGCGTGATGACACCGCCAGTGCTGTTAGATTTGAATAAGGATGGAGTTGAAGATATTGTAATTTCTATGTTTAATTCGACAGTTCTGGCTATAGATGGACGGACATTTCATATGATCTGGAATTACACTTTCACTAATTCCGAAACCTATTGGTAAGTACTGACGTACTTCCGGTAAGTCGAATTGTATAACACTAACACTAATTCAGGAACGTATTAGTAAGTGGATTTAAATAACACTTAAACTACTTCCGAAACGTATTAGTTAGTGAATTTGAATAACACTTAAACTCAATCAAGAACGTGTAATTACGTGTTATGTGTATCAGGGATACTGATAGCATCAATATGCGCCATTCCAATTTCCATTTCGACGTCTGTGGTTCTTGCATTTTCACTTTATAAACTAACGCGTTCGTTTTAGTCGAATCGCAAGAACCACAGATGTCGGAATGGAAATTAGAATGATGCAAATTGATGCTATCAGTGTCTCCGATACACATACAAAGTTTAGAAATACGTTTGAAAATCCCTTTAAGAGATATATCATTTCAAAGTAACTTTATATGATAGTTACCCTGTCCAATAAACCTGTGTGAATGTAATGTAACGGTCTGTGTGATTAATTCTTATTACAGTACACCAGCTGCAGGATATTATAACGAGGATGAAGTTCCTGACTTTCTTGTAAAATATCAGAATGGTCCAGGATTTCCTATTTACTATTCCTCTCAGGTTGGTATATACATTAAAATTTGGCTTCATTCGCTGCAGAAGATTTATATATATTTTTTTAACCTTTCATAGCGAGAGACCTCAAACTCAGTTTTATGGAAGCCGATCATGATGAACTGTTCGACCCAAAGTCCGTTTGCATTAGGGGTCACAAATTTACAAAGTTCCTCTACCTCGCACGCGCTACGGGTCGGACGATTACCACACCGAGGTACAGGAAAGGTGGATGTTAATCCCACACCTCTCCCCATTCCTACTTTATATGCAATCAGTGGCTGATTCAGGGGGTGAATCGGGTGGCACGCCCCTTACCTGTGTTGACGTGATTTTATTATTACCAATTTATATATCATTTGATTAAAATGTTGCCAAATCTTTGGATACATCCAGAGATGTATACTTGAACCTAAAACTATGTGAACCTCAAAAATTTGCCGCTCGCGGGTTTGGGACACATTTTTTTCATTATTCATTATGAAATTCACTGCCAATAAAGAGCAAGACTTCTAAATGTTATTTTATTTCATATCATTTTACTCAGCTCTAGTTTTATTGTGTTTTAGACGACAGTATTGGATGGTAAAACAGGTCAGCCCTTAATATCCCCGAGTATAAAAGATTCTATCGGTGTTCAGTCATCACCATTAACTATTAGTGTGGAAGGACGAGGGAATGATATCTTTCTATTCTGGATGGCTGATTGTCTGGAACATGTTGGCCAGGGTGGACAATACGGTTTTGTTAAAGGTAAGATGTTCTTCTTTTCTGGTTTCTTTCTTTTGGGGAACCTTGAGTAGTTATTCCCTGAATCGTTTTCTCCCCTACCCATTCTTTTTTCTGTAATCGTGTAGGCCTACTCGTTTTCATGTCGACGAATATAGCCTGATTAAATTGAACGATATCAACTTGGAATTATAATTGTCCAAAATAGTATGCTATATTTCAGAGAACCTCATTATCAACCAACCCACCCCTACCCCCTCCCTCGCCTTATGTTTCATATTGCAAGTATGCTATCCTGTGGTATTCAAAGAAAATTTGATTGTCAGTCGTAACGTAACTATCATTAGATCACTTTCTGACTTTTGAACCTTATTCATTGAACAATGATCCAGTTTAGTGGCCATGACATTATTGTAATTCTATCTTTCATTTAGGCACCAATGTCCACGAACAGAGTCGATCCGATAATTGTCGTTTAAGATTTAAAACGAAAGGTTTCACAGAATTACTGGCGAAAAGTCGCCATATTAAATCTCGAGGTGTTCGGGTATATTTTTCAGGTAAGGATCTTAATGAACGAATTGTTTATAATTATATCTATTTTTTGATCATATTGTTTGATCTCCTGTAAAGAGTTTATACATGTAATTAACATTTTGTTCTGGCTATTGCTGATGTAAAAAAGCCTCTAAAGTTTTACCACCATCTGTTATTTTAATAAGACTATACCGACTCTAAGTCTAAAGCGTCCTATTTGGACTTGTTACCCGATATTATCTATAATCATGATTCATTGTGTTCGAATTTATGATTAACGTGACGATTTTGATTTTCCTATTGTTAATTTTCCATTCATGTGCAGTAACATACCTCATTCACCAACTTATGGCGTGTATGTTTCACAACTCATCTGCTATGCCAGAGCTTGTTTAATTTATGAAGACTTTCTGGACAGAGGTCGAGTTTTAACTTTCCAATAACTTAAGCAGGGATACTTGACACATAGATTTCAAACTTAATAAAGGAGAAATTTTATGTCGTTATAACGAACGTGTAGACACATATAAAAAATATGTTTCTTACATCTTGACTGATTTAGTTGGTCAGGCATAAACTGATAAGATTTTATCCCATGATCTTGATCTGTATAGAAGTTGCGGGTGTCGCGCGCCGAGCAGACCATGCTTACTCTATCGAAACACCTGATGGTACTTTTCTTTGAAGTCGTCCCCTATACAACTATTATATTTCGATTTTGCCACGTAATTGTTTTGCGTGTAAGGATTTTTGTTTTATTATTGCAGAGGATAGACTTAAGGTAGAGCACTCTAAATGGATCAACACGACTCAAGAAGCCATTGAATTTGTCCAGAATCATCCAGAACACATAAAAGATTATGATTATTATGCTAATAGAGCCCGTAAAATGGAAGTGGAAAACGTCGAAAACACGATGGTAAGATGTCTCTCGTTTTCCGTAAACTTAAGTTATATCAACCTTTTCTCCGACGACCCAACTGTTAAAGGATCAATGCCAAAAGGTTTTTTTCAAGAATCAGTATAATCTTGAGAACATTTAGTTGTTTCCCTAATATGGTTGTTTAATTTAGTTATTGTAACAGACGACCCATGGACATCTGAAGTAAGCGAGTGATTGCTTTTCACCTTGCACTAGTATTATTATTTACAGGCGCGTGTCCTGGGATTGTTTCGTGTTTAAAACAGTGTGTTACATCTAGAGGTGTATTTTATTTAGATCTGAATCAATCAAGTAAAAATCATAAGCAGCAGAACGTTTTATTGATTTTATCAATGTTGTTTATCACATGAGTTTCTGTGTATCTTTAAGGTCAATGGTGATGGGGACAGCAGAGATTCGGGTCAGGATCCCATCAATCCAAACCAGAATCCTATCACATCCAGCTCGGGAAAGAAAGGAGGTTTCGGACCAAGACCACGCCCTCGACAACGGCAACGCAATCGACAGAAAATGAATCAAAGGCCGATGGGTCGTGGACGTAACCAAGGACGCTTCAGGGGAGATGTTCCTGGATACCCATACGACAAGCAGTCGCCATTTTCTAGTTACTATAGTAACGGTGAAGAAGATCCTGAATATCAACGTGAGAATAGACAAGGAGGTCGATTTTATGAACCGTATGACCCCAGATATCAAAGTAAACGATCTCAATCAAAAACTCGTCCTTTGGCAATGGCGAAGCGATCAGTAGGCAAAGACTTCATTGACTCTAGCTTTGAGAAAAACATTCGTTATATTCTAGAAAGTGTTAAAGATGATTCTGGTCGAATAAAACGCCATGTTGGTCCACATGACGGCGAAGGAATCCAGAGACTTATTTCAACCGGAACTGTTGCTCCAACAACACTTCCGGTTGATCATCCCGATTTCAATCATACAGCTGAAATCGTTTTTGCAACTTATTGGTTTTTTCCTGCCAAAACTCAAGCTATTCTTGAATCGGACCAAAAGTGCATCTCTGATTTAATGGCCAAAGAAGCAAATCGAATGCAACCAAACAGTAAGTAAATGCCAATACCCCGCTGCCAAATCCAGCTGTGAAATATCAAAACGGCACATATCAATTACCAATGTTCGTAAGTTATTATTTATCGAGTAATGATTTGGAGAGAAATTACAAAGTAAATTGTGAAATCAACACAACATTGAAATGGATCACCATTTTCAGGAACTGTTATGGCAGGGTGCTGTGGCCTGTTTTTTAAAAAGTCTTACGATCAAAAATTGTTGTAAGTGTGGAATTACGACAAAAATTATCGTAAGATTTATTGAGAAACAGACCCCTATTATTTCTATACTAATACTAGTATATAATGTATGATGAACCGTGAACAACATTCAGTTATCAAGACCGAGTCCCATTTCTAGCTATCAATTTTTAAAATTGAACGGTGCAGATGACTGACAATAATATCACAATCAGGTGAATCTTGTGGGTACCATTACAACATGTGATCTTTACTTACAGGTAAATATTATGGGATGGATCACGATGCTTATGAACATGCTATAGTTAAAGAATGTTTGAAGAAATCGGGAAATGACCAGCTTAACGATGATGGGAGAACGTATGAAAGTCAGACTTCTTACAATCCTTATGATGTACACATGGGCCAAATGACTGTTTACAGGTAAGAGTGCAGGGAATTGGACAAGTTCTAATAATGATACATATTCTCGAAGAGTTTTCATCGGTTCATTATTTCAGAAATATGACTTAAATCAAAAATTTCGTAACACGATAGTGTGGTTTATTAACATATTTCTATTTGATTTGAAACCTGTATATATGGGGGTCGCTTGATTTGAACAAAAAAAATCATAAGAGGTACTCCAGGGGTTTTCCTAGAGGAATTTTATGCCATTTAAGTACACATCTTCAAACAAAACTGCGTGTTCCCTCTCTGTTAAGAAGTACAGTCCATGCCTTCATGTAATAGTTCATGCTCTGGTCTTTACTTACAGAATAAGATTAAAATGTAGCTGTAGTGACATGGAGAAGTTGAAGAAGGGGAATAAAAGATGTAGCCATGTTTTACCATTTGAAGAACAAGAATGGCCGAGTTATATGGGTCACGGTGGTGATAGCCATTGGAAACCTCGCAAAGGATTATGATCCCTTCCTCAAATTATCACCCAAAAATCAATGCAAAAACAAAATGTGAATTCCTTTTACACCTTGATAATAGGGCAACAGTTTATCCAGTTTGTTCAACAGTCTTCTGGTGTTACCTTGTTATCACTGATTTGATTTCCCAAATAGTTTCAGTCCATCTATAGCTCCTGAGTTTTCAACTTGGGGGACATGTCCCAGACTGTCCCAGACTGTCCACTACCAGCAACGTATCAAGAAGCAAAATACTGTGACTTTATCATGCTTCAAAATAGCATGTTTTCGATGACTTCCGCTGACAATTAAGGGGACATGGTCATTTCCATGTGCGTAATCGGGGACACTTGAGAAAACCAGTTGAAAACCCAGGATCTAACTCGAGCTTCTATTGTTTAACAAACAGCATCGGTGTACCCAACTAGGATTCAAAGCATCCTAAACTTGTTTGGTCATTCAAACGCTTCCGATCATTTCTTCTCTTCAATTTCTTCGCTATTTTTTCAAAGCGTCATCCCATCATAGTACAATTTGCTGCATCCAGTGATTCAGTCAGCAAATTTCAGAGCTATGATAAGCTAGGACAGCAGAATTTACAGACAAGGCGTTAACCCCCATGGAACCTCTCGTTAACACCAGAGGCATGGGAGTTTATTAACCTTACTTTCAGAACCAAGGTCATAGGTATTAACCTTACTTTCAGAACCAAGGTCATAGGTATTAACCTTACTTTCAGAACCAAAGGTCATAGGTAAAAGGTCATAGGTATTAACCTTACTTTCAGAACCAAGGTCATAGGTAAAAGGTCATAGGTATTAACCTTACTTTCAGAACCAAGGTCATAGGTATTAACCTTACTTTTAGAACCAAAGGTCATAGGTAATACCATAATTGATAAGATTTAGTTCATTCAAATCACAAAGATATGTTTTCATCAAAACACTACTGTTTCCAATAAAATAAACGTGTTACATTATAAAAGATACCAGAGAATTCTAGTCCTATTAGTCAAGCTGGATAAGTTCCAGAGCCCAATGTTCGCAGTGATCTGCCTCTGGATGTGATGATCGTATCTGTTCATTAATCAAAACATTATAAATATCAAAAGGCCTGTTTTTATTGTTATTTACTGTTTAGATTATACCACATAGTTATTATATCAAATAGTTATTATATATTTTCATTGTTAGCTCTACATCCTCTTCCCAACCCCCTCCCAAAACCCCCAAAAATTAAAAAATATAATATAAATAATAAAAAACATAAAATAAGTTTAAAAAAAATAAAATAATAAAATATTATCTCTGAAAATAGATATATCAATAATATTAATAAATTAATAAATATTAACATAACTGTAAATAAATAATTTTTCAAGTGTTGTAATTGTAAATTTTGTAAATAAAATTAATTTAATGTATGTATGTATGAATGTATACCCTTCTTAAAGGGGGACGCAATATGTTGAAAAAATGTAATTATTTCAATTTTAAATTAAACATTTATTAAATACAGAAATAAGCACCACAGTACGCTGGAAATTGGCGTCATAGTTGTTTCAGGCCTTTTAAAATATTCTTATTTACCTTGTTTATCATGCTTATGAAAATAGGTATGGCACTTTTAGCATTTTGGTGAATTTTAAGGTCTTTACAACCAGTGTGCCGATTTTCAACGTACTATAATACTTATTTATGTATTTAAAATGATGTTAAAAATTTAAAGTAATACACAATTTCGTCCGGAACGGAAATGTGCGGAAAAACGAGGTTTCATTGCGGTCATATTTTTTTATCATGTTGCGTTTCGTTTTGAGAGAGTATACAATATTTTATTTTTTGATGTAAAATGTCCTTAATGCAAATAATTATTGTTATTATGACATGTTTTATTCTATCAATAAAGTTAACATAAAATGTGTCAATTTTCTTATTTAATGTTATATTTTATTCTCATATTATAGTCTGACACTTCCTTTGACATTTTGTTTTGGTTGTTAACACAATCAGAGGCGGATAGAAACAGGATTTGACCGAATAAAATTTCGCCGAGCGACGACATTAGGCTAGCTTTCGTCGTCTCTTCGGATACTTATTACGTGCGGACAACCCATGCTTTGCAAATTTTAGGGGGGCAGGGGGGCAGGGGGGCGCACGCCCGCCACGCCCCCGCCTAAATCCGCCCCTGACAATAGGGTTTGTATAATCAATTCTAACATATATTATACTTTTTAACTTCGACAGAGTTCTCTCCTTTATATTGTCTGACCTAGTTCTTTCCCGCAATGTCAAACCTACTTTACAAATTTACTAAGTTTTGACAGAGTTTTCTCTCGTAATGTTGTCTGACCTACTTTACACATTTACCAAGTTTCGACAGAGTTCTCTCCCGTAATGTTGTCTGACCTACTTTACACATTTATCATGACACAGTTCTCTCCCGTAATGTTGTCTGACCTACTTTACACATTTACCAAGTTTTGACAGAGTTCTCTCTCGTAATGTTGTCTGACCTACTTTACACATTTATCAAGTTTGGACAGAGTTCTCTCCCGTAATGTTGTCTGACCTACTGTACACGTTTATCAAGTTTTGACATAGTTCTCTCCCGTAATGTTGTCTGACCTACTTTACACATTTACCAAGTTTCGACAGAGTTCTCTCCCGTAATGTTGTCTGACCTACTTTACACATTTATCAAGTTTTGACAGAGTTCTTTCCCGTAATGTTGTCTGACTTACTGTACACATTTATCAAGTTTTGACAGAGTTCTCTCCCGTAATGTTGTCTGACCTACTTTACACATTTACCAAGTTTCGACAGAGTTCTCTCCCGTAATGTTGTCTGATCTACTTTACACATTTATCAAGTTTTGACAGAGTTCTCTCTCGTAATGTTGTCTGACCTAATCTACACATTTACCAAGTTTCGACAGAGTTCTCTCCCGTAATGTTATCTGACCTACTTTACACATTTACCAAGTTTCGATAGAGTTCTCTCCCGTAATGTTGTCTGACCTACTTTACACATTTACCAAGTTTCGACAGAGTTCTCTCCCGTAATGTTGTCTGACCTACTTTACACATTTACCAAGATTTGACAGAGTTCTCTCCCGTAATGTTGTATGACCTATACAAATTTACCCAGTTTTGACAGAGTTCTCTCCCGTAATGTTGTCTGACCTACTTTACACATTTATCAAGTTTCGACAGAGTTCTCTCCCGTAATGTTGTCTGACCTACTTTACACATTTAACAAATTTCGACAGAGTTCTCTCCCGTGATGTAGACTGGCATACTTTATACAATTAGCAAGTTTTGACAGAGTTCTCTCCCATAATGTTGTCTGACCTAATCTACACATTTATCAAGTTTCGACAGAGTTCTCTCCCATAATGTTGTCTGACCTACTTAAACATTTACCAAGTTTCGACAGAGTTCTCTCCAGTAATGTTGTCTGACCTACTTTACACATTTACCAAGTTTCGACAGAGTTCTCTCCCGTAATGTTGTCTGACCTACTTTATACAATTAGCGAGTTTTGACAGAGTTCTCTCCCGTAATGTTGTCTGACCTACTTTACACGTTTTAGACAGAGTTCTCTCCCGTTATGTTTAAGGATTTTTAAGAAATATTAAATTAGCTCCCTTGACTGTGTGTAGTATTGAGACACCTGATACAACTGTCCATAGGAAACTAAAGTTGTTCTTTAATAACTAGGCCGGGCATGCAGTTAAAGGGCCATTCTGCTTTTTTGAAAAAAGTTTCCATTATCAAAAAAAATCGCAAATGCTACCTGAGAGTATTTTTAAAGTATGCTTATGTGTCTCTATATCTTCTTGATCAAACTGAATTTGGTTTTAAAGGGTTTAATTACAAACAGGGAGTACTTATTGTTAATTAAGCAATTTGACCTAGTTTGGTGTTTGCCCTTTAAATGGCTCAATATTTAAAGCTGAAAACTTTTAAATGCACAAGAGGGACATTTCTCTACAAAGGCTGGATTTTTTTAGTTAAAACTTTCAGATATATTAAAGGGCATATAGTTACAGATTTTGGTGTAAAGTTTTCACAAATTTAAGAGAAAAAAAATGTTTGACCTGAAAACTCAGACCGTCCCTTTCAGTGGCGGATCCAGGGGGGGAGCGTTGGGAGCTATAGCTCCCCCCAAAGGCCATAGAAGGAAAGTTTAGGGAGCGGTAGCTCCCCCCAAAGGCTATGGCCTACAGGGAGTTTTTTTTAGATTTATGTAAATAATGCTGAAACATATTACAGAATCAACATGTTTAATCCAATGTTGGATGCCATCATAGTAGACTTAGAGTCTCGATTTGCATAGTAACCGAAACTGCTCCCTTCCAAAGTCACTCTGACATCCTGGGATGAAGTGCTTCCATCAGTAGAGAAGTATGCACATCTACTTGATCCTATATCAGTGGTAAAAGGCGAATTTGAATTGTGGAAAGAAAAGTGGTCTACAAGTACCAGCACCGTTGATATTTAAACTGCCATCCAAGCTTTAGGAGAGTGCTCTCATTTGAATGTTAACAACTTTGCAATGCTTTTTAAAATCCTAGCAACTTTACCTGTCACCACTGCAGAACCAGAACGAGTCTTCTCCAAAATAGAGAAAACCTTAAAAGCAAAACGTGCCACCATGTCTGAGGAAAGACTTGAATCTCTAATTTTATTACAAGTGCATTGTGACAGGTTGCCAGCCCCTGTTCAGGTGTTCGGCGGCTACCTTTTGTAATTTAAATAGTAACTTTTGTGATTTTATGTATAGATGGTACTTTTAAATGTTTAAATTTAGAATAAATCAATAATACATATTGTTAAACCTTTTAATTATTTGATTTAAATAGTAAATACAGGCTTTTGGAATTGACCAGCATTTAAGTCAATTGTAAAATATTAATCACAGTTAGAAAATGGTTTGTTCATTTTTATCTGACATTTTCAACACAAAATGGTCTAAAATTGCATGATTTCATGTTGATTTAAAAAAAAAACCCTGGGAGACACCCCCATACCCCCCACGCATCCTCCCCGCACCTCGCTTTGATACTCAGCCGCGCTACCGCCTATTCTTGATACCTTTTTTTTAAATAGCTCCCCCCAATAAAAATCCTGGATCCGCCACTGGTCCCTTTAACATGTATCTTACAATACAGTTGTATTTTAACTTTTCAAACAAAGATAATGGATCTGAACTTCAAATTTCGCAATAGTCTTACTGGTATTCTGAGACCAGGTTATGGTTGGTCAAACAGATTGTGAACTTGCCCCCTAAAAATAATAAATAAATCATTAGTACAATAAGTGAAAGGAACAGTTTTACCAAATTATTTTAATTCTAATTTACATAACTCTTAACATGATTCAGAATATTTACAATCTTCTAAACAAAAAAACAAACCATACAGCATAACATTACAACACAGGCACCTGATTCTGGTTAAAAAAAATCGTATATAGTTATAGGGTATAAGACTTTCAAGGTATGAAAGCGGCCATCATTTTGTTCCCATACTCGGCGATGTTTCTTGAAAGTCTTATACCCTATAACTATATACGATTTTTTTTTAACCAGAATCAGGTGCCTGTGCATTACAAAGGGTAAATAACTAAATAACGCAAATGAAATAAACTTTGTCTAATTTCTTGCACCTAATAATGAGGATTGGGCAAACACCATGCAGTGAGCAATGAAAAGGATTTTGCCAGGACGGTGGCATTAGCCTACTCTTATTTTCTATTTCCAACTGTTAAAGATCTTTAATGTGCATAGCATGTAGCTAGTTGGAAAGAAAGAGTTAAGTTGTCAACCAAAGAAGGTGAGGGGCTTAGTTGTTTTATATTATGTAGCTGATAGTGAAGTACAAAATAATATTTAAGGAATATTACTTTGTACAGAAAATTCATCTTGGATATAAACTAGAGAAAAATAATGAATTGAAAATGTATTAAAACATCAATTTTAACTTTCGTTGTTTTCACAGACAAGGCAGTTGAACAATATATTAAAGAGGCATGCCTTTAATATACTAATCCAGGTCCAATTAGAAAATTAAACACTTGCAATCCATTTAATTTATGGTATCTTGTGTAAAATAGGTTGTGCCCCATTAGTTAGACATACCATTACTAAGATATCCCAATAGTTAATGGTTAATTAGGCATGACTGGGATATACCTACACTCCTACAGGTGAAATGCATCAGTCCTAATTAGATTAAGGAACTGAGTGAGTAGAGTACAGTTTAGGTAAAATATAAAGGCAGAATTTCCAAACCATAAAACAAGAGATGTTGATATAATCAGAACAAATCTAGGCTGATTAGATTCAATTAGCTGATAATTTTCAGGTTTTGAAAGAGATCTGAATATAAGGATATATGGTGACATAAAAGTGAAGTATTTTTTTCACATGGAATAACCATCTGTGCATTTATTACAATGGCTAAAAAGAGAATCCGATCCAAGAAATTTTATTAACCTTGTCTATAGGTTTGATGACTATGCATATCTTTGCACCTCTGAGGGTTTATCAAAATTTGTTTACCCTTACTATTCAAAGAGTAATGCAGGTGTGGGATTGGGAGGGTGGGGGTGATGGTAGGGGGAGTGGGATTGGGGCACTGTATGGTGTAATTAACCCCTCTCTGGCCAACAAAAATATTAAATCTTCTTAAACTTGTAGTTTGCAAGATTAAGACAAATTTTGACCATGTATGGTAATTATCTTAACAATGCAGTTAGCCACTAAATAGAAAATTTGGCCAATGCTGATTGGATAAAATTTGGGTGTACCCTGATCACACAAAAATCAATCTGATCAAAATATAGATCTAACTATTCCTTTGCCTCCACTCATTTTAAGATCTGAGAAATTCTTTAACAAATGAACTTTGACCTCAGAATGGCAAATTAGATAATGAACCAACTAGATCTACATTAGAATCAGATTGCATAAAAACAAAAGAAAAAAACTGAACAAACATGCCCTATTTGGTCAAGAATTAAATAATAAATTAACTTTATCTGTACAATTTATTCATTCCAATAAACATAATTTGTGCAAAAGATATCAAATAATTAACTGGGTTTTATGGAAGGCTAAACAGTCCAAATAAGATGTCAACTTTTAACTTGACAAATTATTGGCGAATGTTGATTTTAATTAATTTAGTTCTATTTTGTGAATTACATAATGACTTACAAATATTGGACTGTTTGGCCTTCCATAATTTTTAAGCAATGTTCTTGATATATTAGAACGGGGGCCTTATTCTGGAAAACTTAAGAAAGAAATACTGTTATCTGATTGGATAATACAACTGAATTTCACATTGATTTTAGTCATTGACCAATCAGATGCTTAGAACACTTTAAACATTTTAAGTTAATTTTTCCAGAATAAGACCCCCATCAAACAGAAACAATCATTGATACACTTGGATAACAAGGTTTAAAGTTAAAGGAATTATATAGAGGTTTTCTAAACTTTGTATGTGTATCGGGGACACAGATAACGTATTAGTTTTAGTGGCACGGGCATTAGAATGGAAATTGTAATGGCACAAATTGATGCTATCTGTGTCCCTGATATACATACAAAGTTTAGAAAATCACTTTACAATCCCTTTAAGCTGTGAACACCCTTAGTGAAAAAAGCTAAAAAAAAAATCTTTTTCTGAGATTAAGTTGAGATTAATAGAAAACAAATGCAGTCTAATTAAAATCAGAACCTAATTTCGTTCGTTCGTTTTTTTAAAATACGTTTTTTTTAACCACTACATTAGGGTCTGAGAACGAGACGCGATATGAAACGTTAACGTTAACTTTGACCTAACCTTAATGACCTTTGTTTTAACCAATCGGATCTTTGCCCTCTCCCGCGCTGGGATTTTGTTCGCGAACAATAGGTGCATTCTAGGATTCCTAAGTGCTGTAGACTAGTTTATCAAGTCATGTTTATCAAGGTAAGGTCAAAGTTAACGTGAACGTTTCTAATCGCGTCTCGTTCTCAGACCCTAATGTAGTGGTTAAAAAAACGGATTTAAAAAAAACGAACGAACGAAATTAGGTTCTGATTTTAATTAGACTGAAAACGAATGTTGAACATGGCCCTTTAATACTGAGTGTATTTATGTTCAATAACATAGCTGGATTACATAAATACTTGTGGATTGTATTTGAATTAATTAATTTGTAAATTGATTGGGATAATTGAATAACGATATCTTAATAATAAATATATACAATGTAAATAACAAAAAAACAAACACGACAGGACCTCTTTTTAAAAATCTTGATTGAGCAAAATAGCTGAACCTGAGTACATATTTGGTCATGATGAACCTTCTTCACAATGTCAAGATTGGTTGGGTTGGTAGATGAAGTTAATGTTCGCTTCCAGCAGATGCTGATATTGCAAAATGTCAAGGTCTTACAAACTTGTTATAATATCAGTATCTGTTGATAATAATACATTGATAATATTACACACTTCTCTCATGGCATGGGAAATTGTAAATTCAGAGATTTGATTGGATTTTAGTGAAAACAGCCAAGTTAAGGCCTTGATTAAAGTCCAGCCATATTGTTTACAGACTTACCATTGAAGGCTCAGAGTGGCTGTAATCACTTTTGTACAATCCGATCAAATCTCTACATATACAATCTTCCTTGACACAAGACGGTATCGATTACCAAATTCTGATCGTTTATCGAAGGCAGGCTACCGATCAATAATCGATTAATAATTGAGATATTTTAATTGAGAAATCATCGTCTGTTAGTTTACGTTTTTGTATCTGAATGTTTGTTATTTATCAATATCTTGATAATCGATGATGAAATTTGATAAGCGAAATAAATAATTTGTAGCGTTGATAATAGATTATTTCAATTATTTGACCCAGCCCTAGACGTGTCTAATAATGTAATGGTATCGAAAATCTGAATACATGGTATCGATAATAATGCAATTTTAAATCTGGTAATTCTATTCAAAATACAGTTTTTGATTCTGTTTAATTATCAATGAAATTTTTCAAAAATATCTGACAAAACAAATTATTATATAAACTGCATTCTTGTTTTATATACGATGCTATAATAAAAATAATGTCCTAATACATGTACCATGATAATATCACTCAATATTAAACCTTAAACAGAGGCCCTGCAATAAATATTTACAAACAAACAAATCTTATAGAGAATCTCTCTTGAATTCCAGTCTAATTACAAAAACATAACTCAACAACTATTTAGCACTATTAGAAAAATATCTCTTCAGTCCTGGTTTGTTTAGTAATAATACATCAAAATCAAACAGAAGTCAGAGCTGAAGGAAGAACATTTTAAAAATGTCGTAAAAACTCAGTCTTGCACCTTTTTTTTGCTGTAGCTTAGTTAGCACAGCTAGCAGAGCGGGTCATCTTGAGGGGCCATTATCAAGGGCGTCGCGGGCCACTATTTGAGAAGGCCTGTATTAGACTATTTTGTAATAGCTTTACAAAGATGAACTTAGATATCTATATTGAATTTACATTTATGAAGATAGCCTACAAAGAAATCTTCAATAAGCAATGCTTGTGGGTTTTTGTCATTCCTATTGATATATCAAAAGCCCATTAGATTTCTGATCATTCATTTCCTAAAGAACTCTAAATAAAACTTGGAAATATCTCAACAAAAACATATTGTGAGACAACACTGTCAATTTTTTTTACAGATTTAGATTTATGTAATATACCATATGATAATACAAGTGTTTTAGTCCTGTATTATCCCTTAAGATTTATATTTAATGTGAAATACAATAAAGAGAACACTTTTCTCTCACTTTGTAATTTTAAGGGGCACATAATATTTATATAGCACTATATAACATGAGACCTGTAGAAACAAGACTATGATTTTAAATTAGACAGTAGCTTCAATCGTCCAGCCTCATAGTCATCCTCATCAACACTGACCAGTAATCGGATTGATTCGTGACCAACAGCTTGTTTTAAAGAATCTGAAATATACAATATCAATAAGAAAAGTGCTAAAGAAGATGTATTGAGTCATTAAAAACAGGGGAATCTCTAATATATCCTCTTCATGATTCATATCACAAGTCAAATTCTTAAAACCTTCAACATAGTAGAGGACAGGAAAAACTAAAGGGGTTTCTTATAGTGAAAAGGAAAAGTTTTTAATAATTTTTGCTGTGATTTATAATTGGAACTACAAAATAATATGAATTTTTTTATATGAAATTTTCATATTCAAGTTTTTTAATGACTATTTTTATATCGTTTTTAAAGGGAACTTGCCTTGACAGAAGCTAGCCTTACCTGTGATGAAGACACCCTTTAAAGCCTCTAACAAGGATCCATTTATATAGTCTCTCCAAAACGCATCAAGATAAGTCAATTCACAAAATTTAATGTCACACACAATAGACCCAAGATCTCTGGCTTTTAAAATAGTATTAGCTTGAGTAAATTTTTCAAATTGTCTTTCGAGCAGGTCTGGTTTATCAGAGAAAATATTCCCATCTAAAGCATTAGAATGTTGACTGTATTCAGCTTTTACTCGTAGTCGAATATCTACAAAGAAAAGGCTTAACATAAAAAGAAGTTAAGTACAGCTAAAATTAAACAAAACTATTACCATTTTTTATCAACTCAGCATACTATAAGCGAATTTGATTTTCATCTGATGATGTACCTGAATTTTTGTCAATATCAATGTCAATATCTGGTCTTGTTGACAACTAAAAGTGAAGTAAATGTCCCAGCCCTAAATCCAAGCTGCTACCCCCTTAACTAACTTTAAAAAAAACACTCATACCACAAGACTCTCTCTTCTTAAAAACATTGCCGTCTATTTTTTCTTCAGGTAGAGTTTCAGTTTTGACTTTTTTGGAATTTCTCTTGGAACTCTTCTGTGACTTCCTTTTTCTATTTGAGCTCCCATTATTCAGGTTTAAACTTTTGTTGACTTCTTTTTGTTGACTTGTACTTGGTCCTGTATTCTTGGAATCCTCTTCTAAGTAAGCTTCAACTGGATCTTGTTCAACAACTGAAATAACAAGCATTGGAAATTGAACTGCATATATACCAAACACACCATGTCTATGTTCTTGGTCTAATGAAATTTGGAGTTTCAATTTTGGCTACATATGCATAACAGAAGAGAATAAACAGTTGGCATATCATATTATCATACCATGTATGAAAAGGGGGAAACCACTACATTCCGATTAGCCTATCAAATGGACAAATGCAAACTTGGTGTTGATCAAATCTCATACCATTCCCATACGTGGACATTGATTAAAGACTAAAGCAAACACAATTTCATAAATTAAAATCTACCTGGTTTTCTTTCTCGCATCGTCATCATGTGGATCAGATCATGCCTGGTTAATATTCGGAATAAATTGATAATATCTTGAAAATTTGTTTCATCGATGCGGCCTATTTTTCGAAGTGCTTGGAGCATTGTATGACCGTCTTTAACTTTAGGGTCGAGCTCATCACTAAAGCTTCCTTTGCAATGAATGCTCAGAAGACCCATATTTCGGATAGTGATTTGCTTTCCGACAATTCTAAACACATCGTCTATAGTTTTACGACTAAATTCGTGCATCTTTTTCTGACTTCCTTCTAAAGACGCCATCTTGGAATAAATGTTATCATTTTCTGCGGGGCTTAAATTAATTAGGGAATGGAATGCAAAACATTTAGAACTAAAAACAACAGGAAAAATATTGTTTGGCTTTGAAATCGCTTAAAATAGTCTGTAGTTGTCGACAATCAACTAAAAAAAGACGCTCTCTCGTGTATTTTAACCAAAAGTAAGATTTCCCGATTGCTTCATTCGTTTTTGTATGAGATCACAATTAAATTCACGAACCTGCGTGTTTGAATAAGCAGTGAATTGTAATCAGAAAACAATCGAGTCCAAATGATGTCCTTGTCCTGCCTATCAACGTGGAACGCCAATACTAGATTACATGTCCGAAAGTTCAGTTCGGATAGCTATTCGTGGCCTTAAGCTAAGATTCCATATATGCGTCATGCGTCATCCGGCATGTGTGAAAAATCGGTTTGGTTTAAGAGGTAGTCAGATAAAACCTGCCGTTGATCAGTTTAAGAGGGTGTGATTCCATATATGCGGAAGCGGTATCCATCAAATGGTCTCCGTCATGCGTCAAAAACAAAAATCGCCACGTGTAACGGTTTTTGACGCATCCGGACGCCTTTCCGCGCGGAGATCTCCCAAATGTGACGTATTTTGTGGGGATTCCCTGTCTTTTTTCCCGCCAAAGCATCCATCTTTCCAGAAATCCATGTGTCGAAAGAAATATAACACATACGTTAAACGCACATATGGAATCATATTTGACGCATGAGGGATCCGCAAGGGCCATGGATGTCCGCATGACTCGTTTATGGAACCCAAGCTTTAAGCTAATTAAGATTCCATGTACGCGTCATGCGGATCCGTCATGCGTTAAAAATCGAAATGGTTGGTTTAAGAGTGTATGATTCCATATATTGGAAGCGGTATCCGTCAAATGGTCTCCGTCATGCCGCCAAAAAACAAGTGGTTGCCTAGCAATATACGCCCACTTACTACATAAATTGTCAATATATCAATTCATCCAATATCTAATTTCATAACTAATAAAACTCCGTAAATATTTGTCGAATCGATCCGGAATTCAAACTTGTCCAAGATATTATGGATATTATCCTACACACAAAAGTTTATTAAATTCCTACCACAACTGTGGTTTCTATCATGTTCACAAGTCATTTTTAACATATTTTAGGTTTAAAACTCCGTAAATATTTGAATCGATCCGGAATTCGAACTTGTCCAAGATCTTATGGATATAATCCTACACACAAAATTTTATTCAAATCAAACCAAAACTGCGGTCTCTATTGCGTTCACAAGCCATTTTTAACACATTTTGGGTGTAAAACTCCGTGAATTTTAGTCGAATCAAACCCAAATTCGGACGGACGGACGGACGGACGGACCGACCGACCGTCCGACCGACCGACGGACGGACGGACGGACGGACGGGGGCGACGGCAATATACGACCACAATTCAATGTGGGCGTATAAAAATGACGCATCCGAACGCCTTTCCGCACGGAGATCTTCCAAATGTGACGTATTTTGTGGGGATTCCCTGTCTTTTTTCCCGCCATATTTTGACAAAGCATACATCTGTCTAGAAGTCTGTGAGTCAAAAGTAAGATAACGCATACGTTTAACGCACATATGGAATTATATTTCACGCATGGCGGATCCGCATGGGCTATTTATGTCCGCATGACACAAAGGCCCGTATCCTGCCAAGTACTTTTATGAGGGCAAACGTCCAATCAAGGGGGGCAGAACACCCCCCCCCCCCCCCCAGTTTTCGGCCGAATAATGTCAACACCCTCTATTAAATTGCCGCTCGCGCCTTCGGCGCTCGCGGTGTCGTTTTATTTGAAGCATGTTATATTTCAGAGTCCCCCCACCATTCTCTAAATACTGGATCCGCCCCCGTTATTGATATTCGTCGGTAAAGTTGAGCCGACCGACCGCAGAGCGCAGACATAAACATACAAAAAAATACAAAAATATAGCTTCAAATAGCCTTCCTGCATTGTTTCAAATAGCTAAAACCTTGAAGTTTCCGAGAGCAATTGAACAATATTTACTATGAATTATTGACCTCGTTCTTGAATTGTTTGTGGAACCGATAGAGAGTTGATTTCTTGATGGATTTTGATGAAACTTGGTGTGAGTGTTTGTAATCACCCAAAGATAAAGCCTATTAAATTGTGATAAATGTGAAGGGAGTGAGCCGAAATGTTACATTTCACTGCTTACAGCTATTCAAGGGAGACAACTATGAGGGTCTCTCATAGGTCCGCGCTTGCTACAAGCGTTCACTATGACAAGTGGTAAAATTGCTTTTGTACTTCAAAATTAGGTCTTCCTACGGACTGAATTAATTATTTTGGCTCTTTGAATTTGCTTCTGGGGTCCAAAGCCTAATTTCAATTTTAGAACAATGTTGAATTAACCCGCGTTTACTACAGTTAAAACGAAAACTTTAAGGACAATGGTGTGAGTGTTTGTAATTACCCAAAGATGAAGCCTATTAAGTTAATCCACTTGAAGAAACATAATGTCAACAAAACCTGTGTAATATAAAAAATGTCAATCTCAGAATCTTTCATTTACTGATAACATTTACTTATTAAACCTAAAAAATTTGTGTTTTGCGTTTCAGTATCGAATATTTTTTTCGGGGCTGCAAGTGCCTGAAATATATCTAGATCGCACCCACAACAGTCTTAATTTTCAAAATTTTCCATGAAAGGACCCCCGTATTCCCTAATTCCTCCTCTTCGACGCGGTGTTCCACGGTCGAAGGGCTCCAGAGGTTTTACATGTGCATCAGTGCATTCATGCATTTGTGATCCATACCTGAACAGAATACCTTAGAGGTGTGACTGTATATTTGTTCCTCATAATAAATATTCCTCTTGGAACAAAAACTATTATAATAAATGATCTCAGGAACTCTTATCATATAATATTTGGGTTAGGGTTAGGTCTAGTTTACAATTATTACATAACAAATGTCCTTTGGAACAGTTATATATCGTGAGGACCATGAGTTGCAGGAAAAGCGCAGTTTTCATTGGAGCGCCAAAAAGGGTTTGTGCCCCCCCCCCCCCCCCCGCCAATTTGGAGCCACCACGCCACTGCCCCCGCCCCCCCCCCCCCCATTAAAAACTTTGTGAACTGTTACGCTATTACACAAGTGTTCCTGTACAGTTATTTCTACTTTTATTGGTGCCATCGGAAGCCTGGAAATGAGATTTACTGAAATTCGGGGACCTCCTTTGAAAATTGAGAAATTTTGACTCGCTGAAACTACTGACATTGCTGTTGAATTTAAGGTTTATTTGTACAGGAACTGCATCTGCAAGAACAACACAAAGCAAAATCGAGATATAGATGCGAAAATTCCTAATATTTTCAAGATTATTCTATAGTGTCAAGGGAATTTTGTCTAGATAAAATTGAAATTTAGACAAGAATTCTAGAAATTCCCCGTCGAGTGTAGGTGAGAGTGGGTTCAAGGTTAAATGAATAGCGTCTGAGGTATGTCACTAAGAAAATTCTTCTCTTGATTGTTGAAAGCCTTTGAACGAGATCTTTGATTGACAGCATTGTCTTGCTTTTTATCTTAATATATATATGTTGTACACATTTGTTGGGATGGAATTGAACAATAATTGGAATGTATTTTAATTTGCTATCAGTTTGGTCTGTATTGGTATTTTAACAAACAATTCAAATACAACTAGAAGTCGAGTAACCAGCGTGAGTGATGAAATAAGAGAACTTCTTGTTAAACAATCTACATTGAGAGGTAGACTGACGGTAGTTAAAGCTTTTGCAAACTGGATTATCCTTCTCGTGGCAAAGTTGACGACAAGCTTCTAGACCCTGGGTTTTCAACTGGTTTTCTCAAGTGTCCCACATGGAAATGAACATGTCCCCTGAATTGTCAGAGGAAGTCATCGGAAACATGCAGTTTGGAAGCATGATAAATTCACAGCATTTTGCTTTTTAATACGTTGCTGGCCGTAGACATTGCCTGCATATCCACCTAGATAATACACAATATAACATATTTTTTTTTCAGACCTATAGATCAGTTGTGTCCCCTGGAAAATGTCCAAATGTCCCCACTTTGGGACATGTCCCCCAAGTTGAAAACCCAAGTTCTAGACTGACTGCATCAACATTTTCGATTTGGTAAGACAGTACACAGTAATTACCAGCTGCGAGATATCTTGATACACATACCAGAACATCACAGGACTCACACTGTCCGTTAACAGGATCAGATTCGGCCTCCGTCTTCGTACGTTGACCATATTGATTCACTTTCAGGGGCGGATCCAGGATTTTGGAAAGGGGGGGCGTATATCCGAATTTGAGCCGAGCCAAGCGAGGCGAAAAATTTTTGGACCTTTTTTTTGGCTTAAAAACATAGAATAAGTATAAATTGTACTAATTTAACGGTTTCTAACGTATGATGTATGTTTTATAGTAAACGTTAATGGGTTAGACATTTTTGATGTCGTAATACAGTCTAACTTTTTTTTAGTATAGATTATTTATAAATTTTGCATTTTCACATTATAGACAATTGTACTTTGCAGAATTGACAAATGCATTTTGTAATTACGACATTGGTATTTTAAAGCTGTAAAATAATGAATAATTTTGGCAACGATATTCCTCCATATAATAACTCTTCTCTTAAAAATTTTTTATTGATTCCACGATGTTGGGATTTTCATGTAAGAGGGCTTTTTTTAAGTCCAAATAAATTACTTACCAGTGTTGAGTTAAACATTGATGTTGTTGGTGGTCACTTTCATGTTTGATATTTTTGATGTCTTCGGATCTGGATGAAATCAGAGTAGTAGTATGTGAACTTATATATTTAACGCATATTTCAGACGTAAAAACGTATCACTTCCTTCCACGGTTTTACGTCTGAAATATGAGTTAAATATAAAAGTTCTAATACTATCAATGAGGAATTGGAATCAATAGATGACCCAGCTGAAACAGCAACGTTATAACATTACCACCTTCATCAACCTCATGGGCGCAGAAAACCTGGGAGGTCGGGGGGAGGGGGGGGGGCGGGGGTAATTAATGGTCAAGCTTTGTTAAATAGTGTCTGCAATGGACATAAAATTTGGCATCCGAGAACATCAAAGCTTAAGCGACCCCCCACCCACAACTATAATTGTAATAAATTCCTTTTTCCTTGTGCTAGTTAACTTAATATACAACGAAATAAAACAATATATTTATATATTTAACAAAATAAATTTAATATACATCATTCCTGTACAATCTGGCAAATCAATTCCATATTTTGTATGTATAATCAGAATGTTGTAAAAAAATTAACAAGGACAATCTACTTCATTGTAATAAAAATACCTCTAGATAAAATCTTTAAATGGCATTTAGTAAAGGTAATAGATATAATAACACAATTCATATAAATGATTACTAACTTTATTTGAGTCACGTTTCGATCTGTGTTCTCTGTCTTTATCAAGCAATGAATGAAACGTTGCTCAAATAAAGTTAGTAATTGTAATTCATATGAATTGTGTTAAAATACCTCTAGATAAAGTAGACGGCTCCATGTGAGTATTTTAAGGCATCAACAAATATACAAACAAATATATTAACAAATTATAACGAATCAACAACCAGTCACCTGTTTTCATTGTCAATATTTACATAATACTTTTTATCATAACAAAATCAACCTATCACAATGGGAGGAATTTTATAATGGTTTTAAAGCGATACCACCTCTTAGAATTATTAAACTTGGTATTTATTCATCAACAGTGTCAAAAGTATACAAACAGAATCAAATTAACCAATAAAACTATGTCATTTTCCAGACAATTACAGATTATAATTGAAAAACGCTTAAAATTTGAGTAAGCGTTTATCAATTATTATACATATTAAAAACACTAAGATATATGGATATACTACTTCTTCATTTATTACATACTACGTTTCGAAACACATACAGGTAACGTTATCAAGTAAAATGAACAACAACAAAAAACAATACAATATATAATGATAAGTGTGAAGCCATTGAGAGGATAAAGGAAGCTAATTATAACAACAATACAAGCACTAGTTAAGGATAAGTGTGAGACAACAAAGGGAACAAAGAGTATAAAGCAACAAAGGGAACAAAGAGTACAGGGGTAATTAAGAGCACTGATGACTAGGAGTAATAAAACAATGAATAACGAAAACAAGGGGGATTAATAGGCACTAACTATTAGAAAATAATTTTCCCCATGGGATCACCTATCAGCCCCTTGTTAACAGAAGTGTATATGACTCAGTTTGAAGAATCTGCTCTGGCCTCCGCTCCCTTCCAACCCCTTTGCTGGGTGCGAAAAGTTGACGACACGTTTGTAATGATGAACCCTGATGATGACCCTCAACTTTTACTAAACTACCTCAACAGTATCCACCCCCGCATGAAATTCACAGTAGAACTCGAGTCCGAGAATATGCAAATTCCATTCCTTGATGTTCTAGTAGACAGATCCTCCAACAGCCTCCGTACCTCAGTATACCGTAAACCTACCCATACAGACCAATACATCCATAACAGCTCTTGCCATCCAACCAAAGTCAAAACAGGTATTGTCTCCACCCTAGCCAGACGCGCCAACCTATTATGTGACGAAGAATTATTAGATAAAGAAATCAACCACCTACAGAAAGTACTAACAGAATACAACAACTACCCAGCAAAGTTAGTAAACCAATCCATCACTAAAACATTAACTCCAACCTGCAAACCTCCATCATCCCTAAAACGAACGGTACCTTTTAAAGTCATTATACCATTTATAGGCCCAACTAGTCATGAAATCAAACGAATACTCTCTAGACAGCTTGGGGCAGATGTTATCTTCAGCAGCAGTACAACTTTGAAAAGCATGCTAAAGGCAGATGGTCGCATCACCAAGCCTGAACCAGACCCCAAAGGAGTTATTTACCAGATACCATGCGACTGTAACGATACCTACATAGGTGAAACATCCCGTCCCTTCTCCGTCAGACTAAAAGAACACAGAACAGCAGTAAACAAACGAGAAGAAAACAAATCAGCCATTGCAGAGCACCTAGCCAAGAAACCAGGACACAGCATCAAGTGGGAGAAAGCAGAAATTCTAGCCACCAACCTCCCGGAATGGAAAACCAGAGTTCTGCGAGAAGCCCTTGAAATACAGAAGCATAAGCCGCAATTAAATTTTTTTTTTTTCTTTTTTTTGTACACTCAGAGTCCGTTCAAGGCATCAGTAGCACTCTACTAGGCAATCACACAAGCTTGGATCCCTAACATTAAAATATTTTTGCCAACTGCTAACACTTTTTACATTTTATACAATATTTACAGGTAATCCTACTTAAAAACATATAGACAGAATGTGTTAGTACTGTTAGTCAGAATGGGTGCAGTGATTAAAAGCCTAACACTATATACATGACAATAACAAGGTTCTTAAAACTGATTTCTCCAAGCTTATGCCTCATCACAGTGTACTTTTATTATCAACTTGTTTTTTTATTAACATAAACATATATACAACAAAAGTATAAGACAAAAAAAAAAAAAAAAAAAAAAAAATAAAGAAAAAAAAAAGAAAATAAAAAAAAAAAAAAAAAAAGAGAATAAGTGCGCATTATAATTGGAGATATACATTATATGGACAATTTTGAAATTTTGATTTTATGATAGTTAAAGTTTGAATTTTGAAATTTAGTTCTTTAATTAAGTGATATTAAATTTTTTGAAAATTGTTTGCCAAATATTATATGATTATAGCCAAAGATAAAATATATATGAATGAAAACAAGTTTACAGTATGGAAATAGATAGAGAAATAGAAATCAAATTTAGACAAAAAGAAAAAAACAAATGAAATAGAATATAATACAAGAATCTACTATTTGTAGATAGTTATTTACATATGTACAACAAATAAAAACAAAAAGAGGAAAAAGTAATAAATGAACATAAACAATCTACTACCTGTAGACATAAAAACACACAAATCAAAAAAAGAAAGAAAAAAAAAAGGGAAACTAGGTCAAAATAGAACTCAATAATCATCTACTACCTGTAGATGAGATAAACACATGCCAAATGAAAAGATCTTACCTAATGGTGCTGAAAAAGAAGAAAGAAGGTTAAAGTTGTTTGAAATTTTTATAAAATTGGTAAGTTAATTCATCATTGATAAGTGCAGTGTTGAGATTTCTATTAGACCAGAGAGTATAAGTGTAAGAATAGATAAAGGGAAAGAATTTGGTATCAGTGTTGAGAAATAAAGTTTGTTCAGATATAGAAATAGAGACAGTGGTCATTTTTTGCCAAATATTTGGGGAAAATTATTTTCTAATAGTTAGTGCCTATTAATCCCCCTTGTTTTCGTTATTCATTGTTTTATTACTCCTAGTCATCAGTGCTCTTAATTACCCCTGTACTCTTTGTTCCCTTTGTTGCTTTATACTCTTTGTTCCCTTTGTTGTCTCACACTTATCCTTAACTAGTGCTTGTATTGTTGTTATAATTAGCTTCCTTTATCCTCTCAATGGCTTCACACTTATCATTATATATTGTATTGTTTTTTGTTGTTGTTCATTTTACTTGATAACGTTACCTGTATGTGTTTCGAAACGTAGTATGTAATAAATGAAGAAGTAGTATATCCATATATCTTAGTGTTTTTAATGTAATCTTCCTACTTCTATATGTCTTATAAACATTATATTATACATATGCTTGATGAATATATACTCCTATTGACCAAGTTTGAAAATTAAGATTTTTTGTTCATTCTAAGAGGTTGTATCGCTTTAACGAGATGGAGAATGTAAAATAAGCTATCTCAAATATTATTATATTATTTGTCATTAAACAAACTGAAAACTTCACTAATGATTATAAAGAGACAGAGAAGGTCATGATATATTTTTGAAATATTTAATGCATAATTGTAATGAAGAGTTGGAAAAAAACGGTGAAAATAATTTGAGTATTGAGCATTTGTTAGTTATTCTACTTCTTTATCAGAAATATTATCACATTTATCATAAAAAAAAAGACAGTACACAGTAATCACCAGCTGCGAGATATATCTTGATACACAGCCCAGGACATCACAGGACTCACACTGTCCGTTAACAGGATCAGATTCGGACTCCGTCTTCGTACGTTGACCATATTGATTCACTTTATCCCTGCAGTCTCTACATTCTTTAAAGAAAATAAAAAGGAACCTGTATTAATCAAAATCCGTACAAGCAAAACAATTCCGTTCTATAATGCAAAGAGTAAATTGTTAGCTGCATTCGTGTGGCATTTCATTGGATTTTTTTAGTATAGGTTATTTATACATTTTGCATTTTTACATTATAGACAATTGTACTTTGCAGAATTGACAATTGCATTTTGTAATGTCGACATTGGTATTTTAAAGCTACATTATAATGAATAATTTTGGCAACGATATTCCTCCATATAATAACTCTTCTCTTAAAATTCTTTTATTGATTCCAAGATGTTGGGATTTTCATGTAAGAGTGCTTTTTTTAAGTCCAAATAAATTACTTACCAGTGTTGAGTTAAACATTGATGTTGTTGGTGGTCACTTTCATGTTTGATATTTTTGATGTTTTCGGATCTGGATGAAATCAGAGTAGTAGTATGTGAACTTATATATTTAAAGCATATTTCAGACGTAAAAACGTATCACTTCATTCCACGGTTTTACGTCTGAAATATGAAAGTATATATAAATATAAAAGTTCTAATACTATCAATGAGGAATTGGAATCAATAGATGACCCAGCTGAAACAGCAACGTTATAACATTACCACCTTCATCGACCTCATGGGCGCAGAAAACCTGGGGGGGGGCGGGGGGGGGGGGGGGGGGGTGATTAAAGGGGACCAGTCTTCATTTTTATTGGTTGATTTGGGTCTTGAATATACTTAAGTATCTTTCAGAAGCACTAGAAATGTACGAAAATTGCATATTTCCTTCAAATATATCTTAAATTAGACATTTCTCCTTCTATTTCTATAGATGACCTTTCTATATATTGCATAGTATCGCTAATGTGTAGTAGGGCATTATAACTTTCAAATGCTAATAATTATGGATGCACATGGATTTGAAGACTCAAATTTCAATGGCGAGTTGTGATAACCAGTACTAAATTGCTGAGCTAAAAAAGTCCCCGTTTATGAGACTTGGAAAAATCGACCCACGAAAATGAAGCCTGTGCCCCTTTAATGGTCAAGCTTTGTTAAATAGTGTCTGCGATGGACATAAAATTTGGCATCCGGGAACATCAAAGCTTAAGCGACCCCCCCCCCCCCAAACCCGCAATCTATAATTGTAATAAATTCCTTTTTCCTTGTGCTAGTTAACTTAATATACCACGAAATAAAACAATATATTTATATATTTAACAAAATAAATTTAATATACATCATTCCTGTACAATCTGGCAAATCAATTCCATATTTATGTACAATCAGAATGTTGTAAAAAAATTAACAAGAACAGTCTACTTCAGTGGCGGCTCTAGGTATTTGGGCGCCCGGGGGCAATGTAAATTTCAGCGCCCCTATTATGCCATGCCTACTTTATTATGGGGCACACTTATAGTGTGTTTATTGTACCTAGTAATAAAAATACCTCTAGATAAAATCTTCAAATGGCATTTAGTAAAGGTGATAGATATAATAACACAATTCTTATCAATGATTACTAACTTTATTTAAGTCACGTTTCGATCTGTGTTCTCTGTCTTTATCAAGCAATGAATGAAACGTCGCTCAAATAAAGTTAGTAATTGTAATTCATATGAATTGTGTTAAAATACCTCTAGATAAAGTAGACGGCTCCATGTGAGTATTTTAAGGCATCAACAAATATACAAACAAATATATTAACAAATTATAACGAATCAACAACCAGTCACCTGTTTTCCATTGTTAATATTTACATAATACTTTTTATTATAACAAAATCAACCTATCACAATTGGAGGAATTTTATAATGGTTTTAAAGCGATACCACCTCTTAGAATTATTAAACTTGGTATATATTCATCAAATGTTTCTACAGTATACAAACAGAATCAAATTAACCAATAAAACTATGTCATTTTCCATGCAATTACAGATTATAATTGAAAAACGCTTAAAATTTGAGTAAGCGTTTATCAATTATTATACATATGCTTAGCTTTCTGGATTAATCATATTATTTAGTTAATCTGTTGTATAGTTATGCCACCAGGTAAGTCCCCCGATGAATATATACTCCTATTGACCAAGTTTGAAAATTAAGATTTTTTGTTCATTCTAAGAGGTTGTATCGCTTTAACGAGATGTGGAATGTAGAATAAGCTATCTCAAATATTATTATATTATGTGTCATTAAACAAACTGAAAAGTCCACTAATGATTATAAAGAGACAGAGAAGGTCATGATATATTTTTGAAATATTTAATTCATAATTGTAATGAAGAGTTGGAAAAAAACTGGTGAAAATAATTTGAGTATTGAGCATTTGTTAGTTATTCTACTTCTTTATCAGAAATATTATCACATTTATCATAAAAAATATATTGCAACTATTGAGAGCAAACTTTTTTTCAACTTTTTGCACCGACTAACTATCTGTGGGTGTGGCTAACTATCTGTGGGTGTGACTAACTATCTGTGGGTGTGGCAATGACAAAAAAGGTTCCTAATGGATTAATTTCAGCAGTAAACTGATCAGCAGATTTAAAATGTCCATAAAATTTGTTATCAATAACTTCTGTGAAATTATAAGCAGGGCCAGGTAATCCTAACTGATTAACTTGGACACTGATTTTATGTGGCATGCCCTGATCATCTCTATTCACTATTGCTACGGCATAACTTCCTTTTTTAGCCAATGGCTTTAACCATAATCCAATACTGCTGATCTGAAAAGATAAATAATATTATTGAACACATTTTTAAGAAGTTACCAAAAGATAATGATTCATGGAGAAAATCATCAGACTGGATGAACTCAACCAGATGTTGGTTTGTAGATGACAAATTTACATCCCATTCCAGTTTGATATTGGCTGTAAACAATTTATAAACTTCCGTGATGCAAGATAAGTACAAGTATGTATGTCGTCAAGGAATAACAAAGAGTTCAGAAGAGATGGACATTGTGAAGATGGGTTCTCATCTCATATATCAAGTTATAATGTGGCCATTGTGTGCTCGTTAGTGTTGAAAAGGTTGTTAGAACTTATGATTTGCCATGAGGTTGGCCAAAGTCTTCTTCGAGTCATATCAGGGCTTTTAAGATAACATTAATTTGGGCACAACCTATATTCGCAGAGCACACGTGGATATATAGGTGGCAAGAGCTCCTGGGAAGCCTATAGATATTCACTAATTTATAACTTCTAGGAGTTATATAATTTCAGTTTTGTAGGTAGGACAACTGTTATGATCAGACAGCCCTTAAAAGATGTTGGCATCTCTTGCTCTGCGGTGCTTAGGTAGCATAATGCAACATCTTATTTTCTCTTATTTTGGGTACAACGTTAAATGTTGTTACTAGTACGTAATCTAAAAGCCTGCATGTTATCAACTTACCTGCCACGGTCTGACAGCTTGAGCTCCTAGAGGATCTTGGTTAATAGCTAATATTCCTTTATGTTGTAACAGTTGTTTAGTTTGGTTAGATATTTTTCTCAGATCATTTGACATGAATAATGGAGAAGACCACATGGCCCACATCACAAACTGGGTTTTCTCTTCTTCATAACTCAATCCAAAATCACCAGCCACTAACTGAAACAATAGAATGATTTCAAAATCACCAGCCACTATGAAACATATAACAATTTCCAAAATCACCAGCCACTAACTGAAAATTGTAGTTGATAAATGATAATTATAATGTATATCCAGTATATTTTTATTGTGCTAAACTCCACACAACAGTGTGCTAATGACGCAAGAGCAAGAAAATTGAATGGTGAAAAATGATGTTATCAGTGTCCAAAAATAACAGTAAACCTCTTAACACTCTTTAAACATATGAAAGTAAATTGTCCTACCATATCTGGATCATTCCAGCCACCAGGTCCATTATAACTACTGAAGTTACCATCATCTTTACCATAGAAATCTATAATACTTAAAATACTTGTCCACGAATCTTGAACATCACCAAAATTTCTCCACAAATTACATGTTTCTCTAATAGCACCGTAGTCTGGCTGTGGATATAAATATATGTTTTAAGATTTATATTTTAAACTGATCATGTTAGATTTCTGATAGGTAGGTAGATAGATGACAAGTTAACGTTCGCTTCCAGCAGGTAGTTGTTGATAAGTGAAATTTCCAGGGTTTCCAAGATAGTGATTCGAGATTTAGTGGGAATGCCAATTATAGTGTACAGGGTTTCACTTGATTTCACATCAATTATTTTATCTGAAATCTTGATGTAGTGACATAAAAAAATATTGAATTCATTACCTTAATTTTTTGACCAATTTGATACAGTGGCCACTCACAAGAATAGACCATAGGATGACCAGTGTTATTTAAAAACTGACCCATTGCCTTGAAACCTAAAAATAACAGAAATAATTATTGATAGATGTTAAAAATTCAAGATTGAAATTCAAAACAAGTAATAAACCATTAAAAAGTACATGTGCTAACACAGCAGCTTCAGTAATGGTGCCTACCTTCTGGAACTGGGGGTACAAACAGCAGACTGAATATTTAGGCGACACCTATAGGGACAGGGATTCCAAATGAGTTCTCATCTAGGAAAATTACACCAACCACCACTGTCACCCTAGACATGTTATTGAGATGTCTTTTGTTAAATGCTGTGTATATATTAGAATAGTTTCGCACTTTGGAGGCATGTATTCATCTTAAAGGGATTTTAAAGAGGATTTCTATCTTTTTAAGTGTACGGCCCGAGGTTCCTGTTATTCCAGAAAGACTTCACAGGATATGAAGCTTGCCCCTCTGCTACGAAGCTTCAGACCACATATAATATAACACGGTGTTAAGACAAGAATTGTCATGTCCAAGTCTTTATATTAGGCGGTTTTAAAATCATATAATACCATGAATACATGTTACCATCTCCTTTCAGAGAACTGGGTAAAATATGTTATATTTTAGAAGTGTTCAAAGTGCCCCAAGTGTTCAAACTTGGAACTGTCTTACCTGCTTCCATTTGTTTAGGATCAGAATTACATCCATCAAACTTCAACATGTCTACATTCCACTCTGCGAAGGTATTAGCATCAGACATCATATAGAACTCACTTCCAGGAAACCCCCCACAAGTCTTACTGCCAAAATCTTCATAAATACCCAGTTTTAACCCTTTAGAATGCATCTGAGAACAAAGAGTGAAGAAATAGAATGCTCTGTGAAATGAGGTCCATGGTGTTAAAGGGATTGTAAAGAGGAAGTCTTTCTAGAATAACAAGAACCACGGACACCCAGTGTGGATTTTAAATATACCAAATAGAAGTTTGAAGTGTCTCTCCATCTCTCACACACATAAAAAGGCTAGAAATCCTCTTTACAATCACTTTAATATAATGCTATTTGCTATGTCCTCTCTTTGTGAATTTTTCACTGACAATTATGTTTTTATTGATTTTTTTTTTGATTTACTTTTATATCAAAATCATCCAAAAACATCAAATTAAACTTTTGCAATAACTGAAAATCTGTTATATTATCAAAATCTTAACTCATATCATCATATTGATGTCCATATAAAAATAAATCTGTTGGAATATTATATTTTTAATGTAGATTAAAATACCGCTCAAGGTAAGAAAAATTCTTATGTCACAGCCAGTGTTTTCGAGTGTCGGCAGGTGTTGGCTATCACCCCTTCACCTATCCTTGCCCGTGCCTGACAATGAATATCTCCTTGAAGGGGTTGCCCAGGTGTGAAATTTCCAGGTGGCAGTTTTCCTGGATGTGAATCGTCCTGGGTGTGAAGTGCCAGGGTGTGAAATGTCTCGGGTGGAAGTTGTCCTGATGCAAATCATCCTGGTGCGAAATGTCCTGATATGAATTGGTCGGGCGGGAATTGTCCGGGCGGGAATTATCTGGGCGTGAAATGTCCGCGCACGGTTAAAAACAACTTTCGAACTGTGTAGTGACAGTGGAATAGCTCAGTTGGTAGCAAGTTGGATTGTCGTCTGCGATTTGGTTTGAATCCTCTTAATGTAAGACAATGGTCCAGTGTCAGCTTTCACCCCCTATAATCCCTTATCATTCAGTTATTCATTCCTGTGAGTATATAAAGAACTGCTTACATAATCAGACAGTGCCTTAATACCACTGGGAAATCGTTCAGGATCAGGAACAAGTTTTCCCTCTGAGTCTCTCTCTTTCGACATCCAACAATCATCAATATTCACAAACTCATAACCTACGTCTTTATAGCCCTCTGATACCAGTAAATCAGCCATTGTTTTATATAGATTCTCACTGAAATAATCATATCCATACCAAATATACAATTTTACCTTTAAGTACACACTTCAATAGGAATGCAAAGTTGAAAAAATTTAAAGGGATTGTAAAGTGATTTTCTAAACTTTGTATGTGTATCAGGGACACTGATATCTTCAAGTAGCACCATTCCAATTTCCATTCCGACGTCTGTGGTTTTTGCAATTTACATTTCTCTGTTCATTTGTTATAAAATTCTATATTTAAACACAATTCTAAAAAAAAAAATATTCACCTAATGCAATTATCCGGATCATTTTTACAATCTGTATTACATCGGAACCTTTCCCATGACAACCAACCCATTGGTGGGGTTCTTACTAAACCATTGTCTAGAGCTTCCACAGAAAGTGCTAAAAACAGGCTAAATAGTACGCATATCCCCTTCATCTTGGTATCATTAATACCTGTAAAACACAAATATGATTACAATTTATAAATATTATCCACCTTGCCTACAAGCTTACTTAGTATCAAATTGAACTTTTAAGCTTATACAAATGAATTCAAAGATATTATTGGAAGTGATTAAATATTCAAGATATAATATCAGGTAGCAGATGTAAATACCATTATTCATCAATCATGACTCATTTGTATTATTTACCTTCAAACATCTGTGGCTACTTTCTTAATGATTAATCCAGGTTGTCCAAAAGAACAATTTTCATATAAAAAATGTAGGCCTATAGGTCAGTCTATTTTCAATTTTTTTTATTACTGGATTTCGAAGTAAATTCTCAATATCAAGAACATGATTTTGTTTCTAGCAGAGATCATGTTGTGTATGATGCCATTATTACACTTATTATAGAGTTAATATAGCCTAACGAAAATCCATAATAAGAAATGATACAAAAAGCTTTAATAAATAAGCATTTCACACAAAGACATAATATCATGAAAAATTGAAATGTATCAAATGGGGATTGATTAATTTGCAACCAGAATATTAAAATATCTATTTTATTCTTGACAATACTTATCAACTTATTTATAAAAGTATAAAGCCAAGCAAAGCAAAGCAATCGTGTTAATTTTTCAGGACGCGAATAGGTGTTTTCTTGATTGCGCTTGAAATGTAACCCTTGTCCCATTGAGATTTAAATCTACTTGACCGATTATACAATAGATTAAGGATCAACCGTAATCCGTTCACCAGAACAACTTACCTGTTTTCTATTGTTTACACTCTTTTCATGTGATGCGTCACGTGATACATCACGTGATAAATATCGATAGTCTCGTTTATCACAAGAGGTTACTGAGAAATTATTTACCGACTTGACAATCCAATCTAACACGTGCCGCAATGGGGCAGATAACTCTTACTAAAATGCCACGAAAATAGGTAGAAGAGAAATATTCCCTACATAGTAAATTTTTCAGCAAAAACTTCAACAAAATAAGTTGTAAGTATGAACTTCCAATCTTTCAGATCAATTAAGCCATTTAAAAAAAGAATGCGAAAAATTTGGACCGATTTTTGTTACAAAATTGTAAATTCAACTGGACGATCGTGAGTAGTTTCTGCTCAGCTGACAGAACTCAACTTCCGTTTCTGTGTCAACAACAAAGCTATGTCAAAGTATATTTAGCCCTGACATTATTTTGACGTCTCTGGACCTGGGAAATAACACAGCAGATTTATATTCAGTAATCATTTCTGTTGACAGATATGATTGAGAAATATCTGAGGAAAAACTTTAAAGATGATCCAGGGACAATCAGAGAGGTTTTTCAAGCGTTTGATCAGAATGGGTATGTGTAGAAATGGTCTCTTCTAAACCACAGTTCTATGTCTAAACCATACTTTGTGTTTGATTTGGTATCTGAAAGTGACATGTCTTATTATATTCTGAGCTGCAAAGTGCAGTGCAACGCGACGACAGTGGATGTATTAAGAAGTGACAGTCACAATGATGAGAGTGTGGAGGGTTGATAATAACATAGGAGAAGACTTTGATCAATATGTATAAGCAATAAGGTCGTCAACCTTTTCCTTTCTTGTTATTGACTGTACAGTTAATTAATACAACAGTGTCAGTCGAGCTAGACAGAGTATAGCCTATCTTTATCAGTTAGCAGTGGGTTAGAGATTGTCAGGTAGACACCAGCTCGCTAACTGAAAGTCCAAGGTATACGGTATGGGTAGAAATAATACCTTTGGATTCTGCCTTAAGTGGTCAAAAGGGGATGACTTGCAAAAAGTGTCTTTGATCTGGTTGGACATTTAACCAAGGCTCTGTTTGCTACATGCATCATATTCAACAGTTGGAAATTGAAAAAAAAGAATAGACTAATGCCACTGTACTGGCGAAATGTCCTCTTTAGCTCAAACATCCTAGATAATTTGATCATCCAGAATTTGAAGACAAATATTTATTTTCAGGGATGGTTATTTAGATCATGAAGAATTTTCAACATTATTACATGATGTCTTTACACAAACCAAGTTTAACAAAACTCAATCTTCTATATCTAATAATCTGGTGAATTCCTTACTGAAAGTCTTTGATGAAGATAAGGTAGACATCTTAGATAAGCTTATATTCTGATTTGTATATTATCTCCAAGATGAAAGGAAAAATTTGGAAGAAAATCAGATTTGATCTAAAAATCATAATAAAGAAAGAAAGATATAACTACTTAGATTCCCATGGGGATCCTTGATAAACATTGTTAAATATATTGTTTGTTTTTCAGGATGGAAAAATAAGTTTTGTAGAATTTTCAAAATTATGGAAATATTGGTTAAAACAGGTTTGTTAATAATTATTAAAACAATTATTTCAAGTTGAAATTTAGATTGAAAATTTAATTGAAAGCATTAATTTACTATGGGGGGAAACTTACCCTTGAAAAATGAAATGAGTTATACACCCCACTTCTGATTCTGCCCATAAAGATGGTTAATACCTAGATGTATGCAATGAGAATAAGACAGGGACTAGCTAGCTATTTTGAATGCACACAGCCCGTATCATATTTGACCCTGATGTGTAATCCCATCCAAACGTCTTAGATGTCAGCTCTCAGGAAGTGCATCACTGATAAAGTTGAGATACTACTGTAGGATGGTGCCCAGCAATGATCTTATTTCAGATGTTATTTATTTCAGATATTAAAGCCAGTGACAGCTCTAATTATAGTAGATGTTCAGAATGATTTTATTAATGGTAGTCTAGCCTTGAAACATTGTCCTGCAGGTCAGGATGGTGAATGTGTTATAACACCCATTAATGACATGTTATCAGATATTCCCTTCGATGTAGTCGTATATTCTATTGACTGGCATCCAACAAATCATATCTCGTTCTATGATAATAGATCATTACGACCTTATCATCGTGAAGTCCAGGTTAGTTTGATATACATGTGTTTTCTTAGTTTTTGAAATCTTTTTATCCGCTGGTTCCTTGTAAATTCTCTTAATCCCTTTTGGATGATATCTATATCTGATTTAATTATTTGAATAATGAGTAAGGTCAGCAGAGATACATGCAACCTGTCCATGATCGACGATTAGAATATAAAATTATACCAGCTGTAGACCCATACTCTATGTCTACTGTATTGGGCTGTAAACTAGGACCACTGGGACCTTGAGTTGATTTCAATCATCTGTTATTTTGATGTTTAATTCTTGCTTAGAGCTGGGTATCGATTACAAAATTGAGAGCGATTATTGAAAACAGGCTACAGTTCAATAATCGAAATATTTTAATTGAGAAATCTTCTGATCTTAGTCTGTTGATATCCATTTAGAGCTTGAGATGCCCATCTTTGAAGCCCGCTTATTATGAATAAGGAATTTCACTATATTGTTTATTGACTGTTTAGGAATCTAAAGATGAAGATGTGAATGTAATGGATACTGTGATATTTAATGGTCCACCACAAACTAAACAAGTTTTATGGCCTCGACATTGTGTTCAGGAGTCTCACGGTGCTAAACTTCATCCTGATTTAAAGGTAGGTAAACACGGTGAAAAATACTGTAAAAACTGTCTTATTTTATTTTTATATACCACTAGTCTGTGGTTCCACCAAAGTGGTTGATGATGTCACTAATTGGAATGATGCATATTGATTCTATCAGTGTCTCTGATACATATTCTAAAGTAGAAAACCTATCTACAATACCTTTAAACAAAATGATATTATGACTTTATGATTGTTGTATCATATATCAAAGAAAGTTTGCTAGAGTGATCTAGTGCATGTCAATAAAACACTAATTGCAAAAATAATTTTTTTTTGTATTTATTGCATCATATTTGAGGGAAAGGTTACAAGTGCAATATTAGTTTAGTTCATAATGTAGGTCAAGGATGTCCTATTATGTTCAATAATATTTTGGATCATTAAAGGTCGTTTATCAATTTTGATGGTTTGTGGTTTTTTTTTTTAGACCAATGGGATTCAATGATGCATTATATTGCATTGCCGTGATCTTGAATCAAAACAAAATATTCTTTTTCAAAAGACTTTTATTTTCTTTAATAAAGCAAATTTTTAAATAGAGATATTGCAGTGAAGAGATTTCGCAAGACATTATATTGGACAAATGTAATTTTAAATAAAGAAACAGGATATTGATCTTAAAACATTTCATTAGTTATGGCTTTATATTTCTCAATGCAGTTTATTGGAGCATTAAAATGCTAGTATATGTATAAGATTCTTAAATTATCTCAAAGTCCTACATTTGAATTGAATTCATATCATTGAATTGTTGCCGGTGGTATATATATTTAAGCAATAAACTATTACCCTATGACGTCAAGTTAGGTCACGTGGCTAGCAGTGGTGTTTATTGTGTGATAAACACCATACGAATTAGCATTAGGTCAATGGGAAAACATCATAGCAAATGTAAATATAAACCTTTATCTGCTCAATATAAGTGTGTTATTACAGTTATTAAACTATTTTTCTGTTATTATAGATATTAGAGAAAGGACATCAGGTATATAAAGGTACCAATCCTGATATAGACAGTTATTCAGCGTTCTGGGACAATAACAAACTTTCACAAACTGAACTCTGTGATATACTGATAAAGAACAATGTCACTGATGTTTATGTTTGTGGGTTAGCTTATGATGTTTGTGTAGGTAAGATAATTTTACTGTTTTTATCATTAACAAAAAACTTATTATGAAAGTTTATGTATGATCTTTTGTCAAGCTACAGATCTCCTGGAAAAGTCAGATTGTGTCAATTTTTTCAGTGATATGCAGAAAGCGATTTCACTAAAGAAATATATTGTAGCCTGATTCATTGATTTAGTCAATTTTCTAAATACCGTTCTACAGAGCATAGTCTTTAAGAAGAATAATAGGCATAGCGAGATGCTATTAAAACCTTATATTTATTAATGTTAAATGTATTAACTAAAAAGGCTTTTGATTTGTTTGTGGGCTAATTTGTCCGGCCAATGATATCCGTATTTTCCAGGATATACAGCAACTCATTCTACTGAACATGGTTTTAAAACAACACTAATAGACAATGCTAGTAAAGGTGTTACAATAGAAGGTATTAGTCAGATGAAACAAAGTTTAATAAATAAAGGAGTGGTTATAGCTGACTCTCAACAGGTATGTTAACATCTTGGGTTATGATTATAATTTGTTGCACTTACCACAAAATTTATCGTATGAGAAACAGAGATCTGGTACAAGACTGGGCATAAAATAAACCATTATTTCCTAAAGATGGGTTTAGACATATTCTCAATAACCGATATTCCTTATTTTGATTTACCACAGCCTTATGAAAGTATGATGAAGGGTTGAGGTTTGGTCGTGATGAAAATAAAAAGGGTATGAGCATAAAAATGATTGGTTATTGAAAACCACCACCAAGCTGATTTGTGAAGCGCATCACATCATCAGGAACTGTCTTATCTTGGGAGGAGTTTAAGATCCCTTAATATCAGCTCACCCCTTATCAATCAGTCATCAAATTAAAAAACATTGCCATTATACTATCAGTGGCTTATTTAGGTCCCCCCACTCGCTTCGTGCTGAAAATTTTGCTATATTTTCACTTAAAAGTGCCAATAAAACATTGACAAAACAAGTGGCAGAGAGAGAATATTTTTGGGAGCTTATAGATAAAAAAGTAAATTATTTATTTAATTATTATGTAGGTAAAAGACATGGTACTTGGAACAGAAAGAGCTTTACATCATGGCATCAAAGCAGCAGCTAATTTTTACCTAGGTAGAAAAATGTATGAAGAAAAATTACTTAATTCTTAGTCTAAATTTAATTTATCACAAAACTTAGTCATAAATTTAGTTTAAAATGCTACGAGTCATGATTGTTTTGACTGTATTGCTAGTCATGACTGACTAGAGCTCTAGAATATTGATTTTTTGAAGGTACTAGTTCCCCTTGGGGGTACCAGCTAAAACCACAAGGGGTACCTGAGAAGCCTCTAAGACAATTTTAAGTTATATAATATTAATCAATCTACCTTTTAATCTACATATAACTTTCATTACATTACATCTAATATTTCATAATTATATAATCATTACATCTGATGACGACACGTGTATCTTGTGTTGAAAGGTTATGTGCCTAACTGTATTAAAGAAGTGTGTTATATTCCATAATATTGTCTTGAGTTTTGTTATATAACTGTCATATAACATCTAATATTTAAAGGAATATCGACTCAAATCGACCCTCAAAAATGCTGAACATTCCCCTTTAACAAAAATACAGACATCAATCATCTACAACTGTAATAGTGGCTAGGAATGAATTAAATATCAAACTATATCAACCGACAAAATATCATTTAAGTTCTATGTTGGCGGTTAATGTTACTTAAGTCGGGCGAAGGGGTACCAGGAGATTGTGTAAAACAAATAGGGGTACGAAGTGTCCAAAAGGTTGGAAACCGAGGGTCTAGAATGATACCATGGTTGTGAAAAAGATATTTCTAGATATTTTAAAAATAATCATATTTATTTGTCTCACCATTTTGTCTCGTATTTCTTTAATTAACTCATAATTAGTCGCTGTTCATGAAAGGTCAACAATTGGATTTTTTTCTTTATCTAGACTGTTAATACATGGATATTTATGATTGGTTAAAACTTTGAATTATATTAAGAATACATGATAGTTTCTTAATTTGACATTGAAGAATAAGGGAATATCCATCTTTAATCATAATATAATTAAATTATATCACAAATTCCCCAAAAAGTTAATGATCTGGGGCCCTATTCTAGAAAACTTATCTTACAATTATTTTAGTGTTCAAGTCATTGATTAAAATCTGGATTTTTATCTAAGTTAAGTTTTCGCAAATAAGGCCCCTGTTATTTGACGTTTTATTTAACCGCCTTCTTCAGAAATAACAAAAATACATTGTGAAAGACAAAGTGAGATGTGATCGAGATCTACTTTACTTGTTTCTGAAGAAGGGTAAGCCAAAACGTCAAATAACAGGACAATGATATAATCATAATATTATTAGTTAAAGTATATATTATATATATTAGGCCTATATATTTTTTATACATTCCACAGCTAAACATATAAAGTAATTAATGTATTGTATGTTATATATATATTTACTCAGATCTATTCTGTAATGGTATTATCAACTTCTGGATAAATATAACTAATCTGTCTCTTGCATCGTGGCTAATTTGTTTAGTCAGGCATAGATTGTTGATCTGATTGTATCCCATCATGTTGACCAATATTATAGTGGCATGTGTTCCTTGTGAAGCAGACCATGCTTACTTTTTTCAAAACACCTAAAACTCTGTTATAATCAGAATTACAGGTTCATTCAAATAGATGTGATGTCGTACTAGCACTTCCTGCAGATATAAGCCTTAACACAATTCTGTAAATATTCATAATTTTGAATCACTAGTCAATTTTTGTAACCCCCTTTTGTTGTCTTTGTCAAATTAACATTTGTTTGTCACAAATCAACTCTAGAAGGGTTTATTTATATGCTTACTTTTGTTTTGTTTTTTGGTATTCTTACTTTTGTTTGTTAAATTACGTTTGATTGTTAAGGCTCATATATGTTTGTAAAAACAGGCTTTTGTTTCTCAGAATTTTTGTCTGTTTTTCATGACTCACATTAGATTCTCAGAAATTTTGTTTGTTCCGACTCATATTTGTTAAAAAACCCACCTTTGTTTGCCAAACTTGTTCCTGTTTTTCAAAATTTACTGTTGTTTGTCGAATTGCTTTGTTTATCAATTACTTTGTCAAATTTTGTTTTGATTGAAATGACTTGTCGTCTTTATGTAATTTTTTGTCAAATTGTATTCAATGCCGTCTTGATGTGATAATGTATACCGTATGTATCAATTTATATTCTGTAATCATGATTCCATATGTTTTATTATAATAAAAAGTTATTTTTATGTTATCTTGTATTATTTGAACTAGATTCCTATCCAGAAATCAAGATACAAACCAATGAGGTAACTGTTGTGTCTATTGTATAGAAATATAATTAATAAATAGAATCCCTATTCTGGTGTCACAACCGATTACTTAGAGCCTTATTTTGACTTCAGTTATGTCCTTATGATTTGACATCAATTAGGGCCTTTGTTTTGAAATTCTTGCAGCCTTTGCCTTGAAATTATTTATGGGCCCTTGTTTTGACATCATTTGGAGCCTTGTTTTAACATCACTTAGGGCCTTAGTTTTGACATCTGTTGGGGCCTTTGTTTGGACATTACTTGGGGTTTTTGTTCCGACATCACGTTGGGCCTTTGTTTTGACATCACTTGGGGCCTTTGTTTTGACATAACTTGGGGCCCTTATTTTGAAATTACTAACAACTTTATAATCTCACAAAATATGAAAAAACACAAATTATATTCAAATATTGTAGCTGTTTCTTTAGTAACAATAATCTCATATAAACAAATATTTAATAAAAATAATACTCTATTTAATTTGCATTGCATATTGACTAAATTATTACAATCACACAACTTTAAATACAATATTACAAACTTGACTGTTAATACTCAATATAATTAATATTCCATGACTATTTCAGTTCTTTTCTTTTCAGTAACTACCTATATTATCTGATATTTTCAACAACTATTTTTTCATTAATGATAACGTCGCCATTTTGCTGTGAGTAAGTTAACAAATATGATGTTGCGCTAAATGATGGCAACACATTTACATTAGCTACCTCTACACTAGCAACTTTCACCATCTACACAAGGCTTTTAAATGTGTTTTTACTAGCCCAGTGTAGACCTAGATATCATTGTAAATAATTAGATGTAGATTTTGCATGAAATGCTGTATATAAAATATTTAAAAAAAAAAAAAAATAGTAATAAAATTTGATTAGAATGGGTTGAACATTCCAGCAGTTACTAATCAAACTTTGAGCTGAATCTAAAATATTCAAATAAAATTCCTGATATTGTTTAACCCATTTCTAATAAAAGTAAAATAATAATAAGAAATGCCAGCAAGGTATCAACAGTTTAAGTGGTTATTGGTCAGGTCCGAAGTTTCCTTTATGATATGTGTCATACATTGAAAATATCCAATTATTATTATGCAATGTGCATTATAGGACTTATACCAGGCCTTCTCAATTAAATTTTGTAAAGGGCCAAATGCATTTTCTGACAAAAATGCAAGGGCCAAATAGAGCTTAGCTAGTGTAGCGATCAGAGCGTTTTAGAGGAAGGGGTCATTCTTGTGGGGCCATTCTAAAGGGTGTCCCGGGCCGCCATTCTGGACTGATCAAAAATAAGGTAAGTTTTCAACAAGGGAACCACAATCGAAATGGTTTTCATTATGTGGAAAGTATCTTAATTCCATGATTCATGTATATTTCCCTCTTCCATGTGATAACGAAAACAGTGCAAGGCTAATAATGGGTTAATTGTGTTGAAGTCACAATTCAAAATATTAAATTTGATAAGATTATGACTAAAACATGAAACAAATATCTCATAATAACAAAATTAACTATGTAGAATGTATATGATCTGGGAGAACTAAGGCACAAAGTGGTTGATATGTTACATGTGTTGATCATGCCCTGAAAGTCATATTTACGATACCACCTCTTACAAGGAACAAAAAAATAAAGTTCTCGTACTTGGTCAATAAGAGTATTTATTAAATGGCTAGAAAATCTCTCTCTTTTCATTGGTCGAGAGAGTGCATCGCTTCCTTCGATAGAACATCATATTCACCGCGCAATTATGCAGGAGGGGTGAATAAATTTTATATTCACCTCCTTTGCCGAAAGTTAGATCTGCGATTTTGATTGGATGCAGATTTAACCTTCCACCAATCAAAGCTGGTTTTGCAAACGTCAAAGATAGGTAACGTCATACTTGAGATACGTCAGAGGACTACAGTAAACAAAAAAAATGCAAATGGTGTCACTTAAAGATGAAGTGATTCGACATTTTTGCTAAATTTGATAAAACAATTCATGACTTTTGGTTTCAGTTGACATGGGATTTATCAACCCTCAGGGATGCAATATTCACCTCGGTAAATATTACACCCTTCAGGTTGATAAATCCTCATGTTAACCTCACAAAAGTCATTAATTGTATAATATTCATCAACAGTGTCCAAAGTATACAAACAGAATCAAATAAACCCATAAAACTATGTAAATTTCCATATAATAACAGGTTATACTTGAAAAACGCTTAAAATTTGACTAAGCGTGTTTCAATTATTGTATATAAACATAGTTTTCTGGATTTATCAGATTATTTAGATAATCTGTTGTATAGTTATGCCACCAGGTAAGTCCCCTAATGAATAAATAATCTTATTCACCAAGTTTCAAAATTTTGATTTTGTTCTTCATTCTAAGAGGTATTCCTTTAACCAGCATCCATACATATACAGATTTGACCAAGTTTATTTTTATATAAAATAAGAATTACAGCAAACTGATGTAAACAACTGGATAAAAAGACTAAAATTATCTTCGTTTGCAGGTAAATTCTGCATGGAAAAAACCAACGACATCAACTGTAATATAACTTGGTTTGTCGTTCAAACGAATCTTGTATTGCTTTTCTGAAATGATAAAATTAGCATTATTATTTTATTTACGTATCCAGTTCAATAGAAGATGCCTGACATCTGTAATGGCCAAATTAAAACGTGAGATAAATGTACCAGAGCCCAATGTACTACTGACAAAATGAAATGGAATTTAACATGATCTGCACCTACCGGTATTTTGTACAATGAATGAAATTATGCCAAGACAGTTAGATTAGCAAGTAAGCATCTAACTCACTGATCCACCACGGCTCTCATTCGGCTCACCTTCCTCATTTTGTTTGATACTATGTAATGACTCAGCCATGATAGGCGGCCATCTTGCCCGGTAAATTGGCAGGACAAGACAACTCTTGTTTCGATATTGATTGGCTGTTTTTACCGCAAAAGATGTTGACATTCTCTGAAGAATGATTGTGATTGGTTGAATTATAATTTATTCAATATGGCAACCACCATATAGTACACGAGGTTATCTAGTATGCTAGTCTTGGGCCGAAGTTGATACGAGTGCACAGCTCTTTATCACTGATATAGGACATAGCTTGTATGAGAAGGGTAAATGACCTCTCTGAAAAGGGGTAAAGGGTTAATAACAAGGACTTGATCATAAACTCAATTCAACTTAATATAAAGTACAAGAGCCGATCCTATGAGAGTGGCAAGTTAAATCTGGATGGAAATAATGTGTAGGAGCAAAGTAAAAGTTCAATGACAACAGACATTAAAGGGATTGTAAAGTGTATTTCTAAACTTTGTATGTGTATCGGGGACACTGATAGCATCAAATTGCGCCATTCCACTAACACTAACACGTTTTATAACGTCACTACCTGTGATCTGCATAGATATCAATAGTAGCTTCTAGTAGATCACTGTCAGTGGTGTTATAAAACGTGTTAGTTTTAGTGAAATTGCAAGAACCACAGATGTCTGAATGGAAATTGGAATTGCGCAATTTGATGCTATCAGTGTCCCCGATACACATACAAACTTTAGATATACGCTTTACAATCCCTTTAACTTTACTCAATTCCAAGCATATATATAACGTACAGGAGCACATCCTATGAGATCTATCAAATAGGGTAATAATGTGTAGGAGCAAAATAAATTTAAAATTCAGTAACTTACTTGAAGTCATCTTTTCTAAATAAAATGGAAGTTACATGTCCTGCGTTGATATACCTAATTTCAGAGCCCGGCCATAACTGATCAAAACCGATTAGACCCTCACGTGGAATATACCCATCTTTTTCAGCTGCTACAACAATCATAAGACGAGGGTCGACAGGAATAGAATAGTTAGCAAGATGAGTACATTCATCCATGAGACCTTGCACGAACGCCATAGACTCAGAACTTATACCTTTTTGCCTGTTTAATATAAGTTTTTTCGTGGCATCGACAGCTATTTTTGGAACAGAAAGTTTCGACTTAGAAGCTGCATATTTTAAAGTTTGTGGTATTGATTTTAAACGAGAACTGTAGGACGGAACAGCTGAAACAGAATCAGCTACAATGGGCATTGCATCTGCTGAAAAATCTTTAGCACCATGTCCTTCCAACTCCTGACACAATGTTTCAATGTCTTTCAAATTGTTTGGATAATCTTTCATGAATCGTGGATTAGCTCCCTTGTTAAAATCTGTTTTAGATATCATTTTCTCCAGTATTTCCTGATAATCGCTGTCTTCATAGTATTGTGATTGAAGAACCTTCCAGTTCACAGCACGATTTAACACTCCCTGGAATAGACATCACATTTTGTCAGAATTCTAAAATAATCTTGTAAACAACTTATTAAAATTGAATTTGTTTTGAACTATCATTTCTTGTCATACATTTAACTCAACTAATGTCATTGACTAACATTTTGATTCGGCCATAATAGGCAGTCTTTGGGTAAATTTGCAAGAAAAGACATCTCTTGTTTTGTGATCGATATCTCTTGATTCATAAATTATAAACTGAAAATCATTTGAATAAGTAAATGTCTGGGCAGTTGATATCTTACATTATTGGACAACTCAGGGGCCAGTTTCACAAATTCTAACCAATAATGTGATTGGTTAATCACTAAAATTGATTCTAAATGTTGTTTTACTATCCAATCAGATTACTATTTTTCTTAAAATCTGGATTTTATTTTAGTTAAAATTTTCTGAAACTGGGCCCAGATATATACTTTCACCATAGAAAGAAATGTAAAAATAATTTAAACTTACATGAGTAAAGGCACAAGATCCACTGCTCCATGATAAACATGGTATCAAACTTATGGGTTTATTCCAGTTTGTAGCTGCCAGTGACGCCATCTACAATTAATTTAAGTTATCTTGGCTATCAATTAGAACAATTTCAAATCCTTTTACGGCAATTGTGCCTTCTAGAGTGTTCAAGTGCCTTCTAGAGTGTTCAAGAACAATTGTGCCTTCTAGAGAGTTCAAGAGCAATTGTGCCTTCTAGAGTGTTCAAGAGCAATTGTGCCTTCTAGAGTGTTCAAGAACAATTGTGCCTTCTAGAGTGTTCAAGAACAATTGTGCCTTCTAGAGTGTTCAAGAGCAATTGTGACTTCTAGAGTGTTCAAGAGCAATTGTGCCTTCTAGAGTGTTCAAGAACAATTGTGCCTTCTAGAGTGTTCAAGAGCAATAGTGCCTTCTGAAGTGTTCAAGAGCAATTATGCCTTCTAGAGTGTTCAAGAGCAGTTGTGCCTTCTAGAGTGATCAAGCGAAAATGTGCCTTCTAGAGTGTTCAAGAGCAATAGTGCCTTCTAGAGTGTTCAAGAGCAATTGTGCCTTCTAGAGTGTTCAAGGGCAATTGTGCCTTCTAGAGTGTTCAAGGGCAATTGTGCCTTCTAGACCTTCTAGAGTGTTTAAGGGCAATTGTACCTTCTAGAGTGTTCAAGAGCAATTGTGGCTTCTAGAGTGTTCAAGAGCAATTGTGCCTTCTAGAGTGTTCAAGAGCAATTGTGCCTTCTAGAGTGTTCAAGAGCGATTGTGCCTTCCAGAGTGTTCAAGAGCAATTGCGCCTTCTAGAGTGTTCAAGAGCAATTGTGGCTTCTAGAGTGTTCAAGAGCAATTGTGCCTTCTAGAGTGTTTAAGAGCAATTGTGCCTTCTAGAGTGTTCAAGAGCAATTGTGCCTTCTAGAGTGTTCAAGAGCAATTGTGCCTTCTAGAGTGTTCAAGTGCCTTCTAGAGTGTTCAAGAGTAATAGTGCCTTCTAGAGTGTTCAAGAGCAATTGTACCTTCTAGAGTATTCAAGAGCAATTGTGCCTTCTAGAGTGTTCAAGAGCAATTGTGGCTTCTAGAGTGTTCAAGAGCAATTGTGCCTTCGAGAGTGTTCAAGAGCAATTGTGCCTTCGAGAGTGTTCAAGAGCAATTGTGCCTTCCAGAGTGTTCAAGAGCAATTGTGCCTTCCAGAGTGTTCAAGAGCAATTGTGCCTTCCAGAGTGTTCAAGAGCAATTGTGCCTTCTAGAGTGTTCAAGAGCAATTGTGCCTTCTAGAGTGTCCAAGACCGATTGTGCCTTCTAGAGTGTCCAAGAGCAATTGTGAATGAACTGATATAAGTAACTTCTATAATCCCACCACATTTTCATATATATATAAAAACATATTCTGCAAGGAATACACTTTATTCTTCACTTGAGACATAGACATAGATTCAGAGTCCAAATTGCATGAATAATATTTAAAGGGATTGTAAAGTGATTTTCTAAACTTTGTATGTGTATCGAAGACACTTATAGCATCAATTAGCACCATTCCAAGTTCCATTCCGACGTCTGTGGTTCTTGCAATTCCACTTAAACTAACACGTTTTATGAAGACACTGACAGTGTGAGTTTTAGTAATTGCAAGAACCACAGACGTCGGAATGGAAATCTGAATGCTGCAAATTGATGCTATGAGTGTCCCCGATACACTTACAAAGTTTAGAAATACGCTTTACAATTCCTTTAAATTACTTACATGACCTCCTAGAGATATACCATGAATACCAAGTGGACCATATCCTTCTCTCTCACACCAATGTAATAACGCTAAACATTCTAATATCAACGCTAGTCCCATAATAAATAAATCATTAACATACAGTAGACTAGAACGCCTGGAATACAAATTTGTTTGTCCTTACAAACTACATGAAGCAGGGACGGATCCAAGAAAGAAAGAAAGAAACATCCATATTTTACAAGGATAACAACTTAGGTTCCGTGCGGATCCTTTCTCCCAGCTGGTCCTTGGCCAAACCTCTCGGCATTGATCTTTCCCGGATTATCCGTACCCATTTACAGCTGGGTGGACTGGAATTATGAGTGAAGATGACTTATTCAAGGTCATCGGACTTTCACACCCTGATCGAGAACCGAACTCTCAAACATGGCAACCTTCATAAGGGAGATCTTATGTTATATTACAGAGCCCCTCCCCCCTCCTTTCTCTAAATCCTTAATCCACCCCTGTGAAGGTACACAGACAAAACGTTATAAGTCACTAAAGTCACATTTTGAAAATATTGGAGTTGCATAGCCTACAACCTGGGTTTTCAACTAGTTTTCTCAAATGTCCCCAAAAATGCTTAAGGAAATGACCATGTCCCCTGAATTTTCTGCAGATGTCATTGAAAACATGCATTTTCGAAGCATGATATAGTAAGAGCATTTTTCGTTTTAATACAAACTTAAATTGTGATCATTTCGGGCAGTGGACACTGGTGTTTCAAGATAATACGAAATATAAAATATTTTTTCAGAACTATAGATCAGTTTGTGTCCCCTGGAGAATGTCCAAATGTCCCCAGTCTGGGACATGTCCCCCAAGTTGAAAACCCAGGGCCTACAATGACAACCATAGTGTATAGCATGTTTTAATTACAAGTTGAAGGGGTTTAAACAATTTGTGTCCTGTCAGGAAGCTTTGAAAAAAAACATGTACAGGTTCAAAACGATCGATATCGGAAACTAAAAGGTTAAAATGATCAATATACATGTAGTAATTTTAGTTATGTTGAAAAGAAAATGATAAGAATTACTTACATCTGTTCACTTGGTTTCCTCTGGCCATCTTATCAAGGTTAAAGATTTTAAATAAACTTAGTCATGATAAACATTGCTAGACTGGAACTATTATCCAAAACTAGATAGACATACTATTTATTGGGAGGGGAAATTTGAAATTTGTATTTAGTTTGTCTTTTAATAAACCCCCAGGATGCTAGTCTCTAGCTAGATCAGAATCCTTATTGTAGAAGGTAAAACTCAGTTTCTTAGTAATCAGGTGGAAATGATTCAAATCTTTTATCAAGGCATGTAAAATTTGGATACATGAAGGGCATGTAGTTGGCATGATACATACGCTTCTTCCACTTAAAGGGATTGTAAAGTGATTTTCTAAACTTTGTATGTGTATCACCACAGATAGCATCAATTTGCGCTATTCCAATTTCCATTCCGACGTCCGTGGTTCTTACAATTCCACTAAAACTAATGCGTTTTTTGTTGTCACTGACAGTGATCTACTGGAAGCTACTATTGATATCTATGCAGATCAGTTGGCGTGACGTCATAAAACGTGTTAGTTAATGGAATTGCAAGAACCACAGACGTCGGAATGGAAATTTTTATGGCGCAAATTGATCCTATTAGTGTCCCCTGATACACATACAAAGTTTAGAAAACCACTGTCCAATCCCTTTAATATATAATAAGGATACAGTAGGGATTCTGTAATAAAATGGATCCTATTCCACTTTCTTGGATCAGTGGTTTGGCCATCCTTGTTCTTCTCAAACGATAATACTGAAATAAATAAGAAAGACTTCTTCTAATAGCTTTTTAACCAATCTCATTTACCAAAATTTGTGACAAATTGTCATCCTAAGCAATTGGTATACTATGAAATGCTTATTTAAATCTTGGACAATTATTAGATATCTTCCCAGTAGTGATTTTTACCCATAAAGAGTATCAAAAAAATATGTTGACTTTGTTGAATCATGTTTAATCTGAACATGTTGACTGAAAATTAAATTAAGGGAGTTTACATAGTTCATAATCATAATAATGATATATATTTGGTATAACTTACATGATCACCAGTACCTGCCAGTTGTATACAAACTGGTTTTAATCCTACTGATTTCTTCCAATGTAGAGGTAACACCATCTGAAAACTAAAGACATAGATTCAAAAGAGGATTCTCCATGTTCCTTCAGCAGTGGTATACGATCTTAATGATCTTACTGTTGCTTCCATGACAGGATATTCTATTTATTAATGACTGGTAAACCCTTTGCGTTGAGCTATCTATTTGAAACTTGTCAGAAAGATACCAATATGTATCCAAGATATCCATTTTAAGCTTCAGCTTATTTTAATGACACGATATTCTATTCATTAATGACTAGTAAACCATTCGCGTTTAGTTATTGATTTGAAACTTGACAGAAAGATACTACTATGTGCCAATTTCAGCAAATTCTAAAGCTTCCGCCCAAATTAAATCAAGTTTCAATATTTTTGGGGACATCTGACAGGATATACATATTGCAGAATTTTCTGTAGTTTCATAAAACTGATCATAAGCATAATGTTGTGACTCAGTAGGGCACTTTCTATATAACCTTATGATCCAGGATTCAATAGGGACACAAGTTTAGATATATCTTTAGATTATTCGCACAAGTTTTTCCAAATCAGTTCCCCAATGGTAATGGTACATTACATGAATATAACTGTTTTCAGTAGTTCAATCTAAGAGTAAGACGTAAAACTATGTATATATTTCTGTTTCCTCTCAAAATAAATAATATAACTTACTGAGCAGTCTCTACTTCTTTAGGTGCTATACCAGGTAAATATTTAACAAATGGTGATGTAAAATGACCTTCCATTATACGACAGTCTTTATATGTTACATCCTAATAAATTAAAATACACATTATTTATTAGGAGAAAGATCTGCAATTATTACAACATCCATATTTCAAATATTTATTATTAGGATTGGGGCATTAAGAAACTCACAGAGAATAAGCCACCATAATCAAAAGGAAAACATAAAATAGTCCGGAGGCATAGCCAAGTTTTCTGGAAGCTCTGGGGTTTTGGCTATTTGATACACTGCAGGAAGGCTAATTAAAGCTATATTTTTGGATTATTTTGATGCTTATGCCTGCGTCCGGTTGGCTCAACTTTACCCGACGACCCTTTTTCAACCGACGGATATCAATAATGGGCCCCCAGCACCCCCTCTAGCTACGCCACTGAAATAGTCAAAGACTTAAAGATAAGTAGCTTAATGAATAGGCTTATAAATTCTTTTTGATCATTTTAAGAGACAGTATTCCTTTAACAATACTGATCTCCATTACTTTTTTGACAAATACGGAATATCATATAATTTGCTACAATACAAGACCTTACTTATAGACTCAACCAATAACCAAGAGATAATACCCAGAAGAGGTTCTACAAGTTATTGATCAAAAAATATAAAGTAGAGATATACTAATCAGGGGCCTTATTCTCAAAAAACTTAACTTAGATAAAATCCAGATTTTAAAAAATACAGCAATATGATTGAATAATACTTAATTTAAAACTGATTTTAGTTACTGACCAAACAGATTACTGGATCCCTAAAATCATCTTAATTTAAGTTTTGGAGAATAAGGCCCCCGTGTAAAGTAACATTACCTTATCAATGTGTATCGGATAATCTCTTTCAACTAAACCTTGACATTCTTCACGATTCGATACAATTTTACGAAATTCCAAAATCCTGAAACAAAAAGAAACAGTTTTTTTAAACACAAACCTTGTTCCTTTCCGTGGTTCTTGCAATTCCACTAAAACTAACATTTTATGACGCCACTACCAGTGATTTGCATAGATATCAATAGTAGCTTCAAGTAGATCACTGTCAGTGATGTCATAAGTGGAATTGAAAGAATATCAGATGTCAGAATGGAAATTGGAATGGCCCAAATTGATGCTATCAGTGTCCCTGATACACCATGTTCCTTTAGCAACGGCTATCATTTCATTTCATTACATTAATCCGTTGCTATCATGATAAGACATTCTCGTCATTAATTTTGATTGGTCGAACGATTATTGTTCGACCAGTTATATTCTTTGTTAACAAATTATTGCGGGAAAACTTTCAAATGATCATACGTCAGATTTCTTGTAGCAAATGTACCTTTTGATAATCGAGTCTCAACGGTCATAAATTGAATGTGACGTATAGTGTTTTTTAAACGAGGTTATTAGTTGTTAATGACGAAAAAACCCTGTCTTCCATCATCCCAATCTCATACCTTTCTCCTTTACTATGTACGTCAAAAGCCATGACCGATAATAGTACTAGAAATACGGACAAATTTGATTGGCGACAATATCCTACACGTTCCAATGAAAACCTCTGTCACAAATAACTGACCTTTACGCATGCAAGCTCGTGCAAGCTGTTTATTTCTTATCATCCAGCCGTCGAATGAATTGCAAATTTTATTCATTGGTTAACCAAGACTATGTTGTAATAGTAGATGTACGGTAGTTAAAGAGAATAACTTGACCACGGGAAGATGCCCGTCATCCAGCAACGGTAGATAATGCCAATGTCTAACGTTGCTGAAGGAACATGCTGATACACATACAATGTTTAGAAATACTCTTCACAATCCCTTAGCCTTTAAGAAAAGTTTATCTTCCTTTGTTCTTAATCTTTTTAGTCTTACTTTTTAATATCTTCAGGCTTGCCTAAACCTTTAGCAAAGAATTTAGTGATGAGCAACCCTCTGTAGATCTTATCAAATTGACTCATTCTGATCCTTTACAATCAGACTTCACAGCAACTAGGATCATAGGACCTTACACCATTATCTACAAAATAAATATTATCATGTTGTTCATACAGTCAGACTTGCAAATTAATTCACTATAATATTACTCTCTATCAACAATAAAAAGCTTATGCAAAATGTGAATCAAGCTTACATAAATTATTTGGGGCATCCATATGGGGGGTGGGTGTTCAGGTTTTAGAGACGGGGTTTATAGGGTGCAAACTGTCAGGGATGGATCCAGGATTTAGAGAGAGGATGCTTCATTACAAATTTATAGAGAGTTTTGACAGTAGTCGGCCAAAAATAGGGAGGGATGGGGCTCAAATCGGGGAAAGCCAAATCCCTCCCCACCCCCCCTTTGGATCCTCCCCTGATCGTAGGGTAAATAATTTTTAAAGGAGTGTTAAAATGTCCATGACGATATTGGGGACCCTGGGAAAAAATTTGTCAGGAAATTATGTATTTTACTAGGCCTACTGTTTACAAATACAACAATACAACTCAACTGAGTAAAAATAAAATTAAAATGCAACTAAGTAACTTAGAAGGTAAAAGCCCGTTAAATACTGAATATTTGTACATCTTTTCATTTCCTAAGTACCTATATTCGAAATTGGCGGAATGACATGCGATCAAACTGAACAAAACTCTATTATTTTTCGTTAATTTCAACCTTTGCCCTTGAAGAATATTATCAATTTTCAAAGTAGGCCATTTTGGAAAGCGAAAGTAGTCTAACGGTTAATCTCGTAAACTCTCGTCTGAGGTTTAAAGCAGTTACCTTCATGCCTCCATCGTCCTGCATTAAGAATAAAAACAGTGATAAATTAAAATAGGCAATAATACTGTTACGATAATTCTCGTTCTTGAAACTGAAAATATCTTGAAGAACGAACAATTTCTGGATTGCAAGGTCATGTGACTACGCCGCGATTTCGTCAAATTCCGGAAGTTGACATCACGTGATATCAATATTTTGATTTCAACTCCACGTGTGTTTTTGGAGTTTTTGTGCAATAATTTTTTAACTTTCAGTTTCAGAACAGTGCCAACATGTTACAACCCATCCTAAACGTTTTGAATACACAGAGAATTGTTCTAGCATCTGGATCCCCCAGGAGAAAACAGTTTCTTGGACAGATCGTGGTAGTATTCTCCTTTTTATAGTTTCTTACTCACCTGTCATGTCAATGTCATTTGTCAAGACATAGCTATTACTGTCACTAATTTAAAGTTCAAGGGTTGTATCCCAATATACCCGAGAGGCTAGCATGTGTAAATCATCTATTCGTTCAGAAAAAGAGTAGGCAAATGTAAAATCTACCCCATTGCACACTGCATGGCATTTGCACATCCTCACTCTCCTCATTAGTCCATCCACATTAGTCCAAGCAGGAGATGAAATGTAGGACATTTTATTTAAACAGCCAATTTATGAAACCTTAAAAATAAAATGGATAAAAAGATATTCTACAAACGTCATTCAAATTGGCTTTTCACACGACTCGGTAGCCTATAGCCATTTGTGAAATGACATTCTGAGCTGGTAGTGGAGGTGTAACATGTCATAATTCATTTTTTACATACCAGTAATTAATTGATTTTTTTGCAGGGTTTATCATTCGAAGTAATTCCATCCTCATTTGAAGAAAATCTTGATAAATCATTATTTAAACACCCCTCTGATTATGTGAAAGAGACAGCTCGATTAAAAACAATTGAAGTTGTTGACAGACTGAAAAATGATCAGGTGATACTTATTTTAAAAATATTTACCTACCATATAAAAAGAGATCAGCAAATGGTTTCAAAAACAAGTCTGAGTCATATCAGTTTGTAACCAAGTAAATACTGTGGAATGCCAGCAAGATATTTTGATAATTCATTTTGTAATCATGCTAATATTCATTTGAGGAAATCAATAAATGTCAAATTATTATTAAAATTAAAATAATATAAATTAGTAATTATCACGTTTGAACTCATTTAGACCAAGTTCAATATGTTGATAAAAACTATTAAGGATATATTTAATGTTTGCTACGTCTACATTAGGCTAGTAAAAATCTGCTTTTTAAAAATGCGGCTTTTAAAAAACCCAGCTTTTTCAAGTGTAGCGTCTACACTGACTGAAGTTTGGTTACGGTGTAAAAGACGATGAACTCTAAACTTTCTGAAATGGCAGTCGAAGAGCCAATTCTGGTCCATGACGCCTTCAATAGTGGTATGCAGATATATAACTACAAACGAATTATAATAATAATTAAAAACAGAAAATAATTTGATGCTTTTTTGACGCAAATTAAGTGCCAAAACTGTGTTCAACCCTATGGTCCCAACCCGTTTAAATGCTGCGCTAACTCAGCTCTATTCGGACCTTGTTTTTCATTCATAAAAATGCATTTGGCCCTTTGCAAAATTAATTGAGAAGGCCTGTTCTAAACATTTTAACAGAAAATGTAAAAATGTCTAATTTTCTCTATTTACAGCAAATACCAGATATAGTAATAGGGGCTGACACAGTGGTAGCCATGGATGATAAAATTTATGAAAAACCAAAAGACAGACAAGATGCTATTAACATGTTAAAGAGGTACACAAAATATATAAGTTTTTATAGGACAGTGAAATCATAGAAGGAGACGGGGGTCTGGGGCGAAGCTGCCCCCCTAAACAGTATGTTTTCGGGCAGCGAGTTCTAAAATATCGGCAAACATCATACAAATTCGGAAAAGACAGTCTGTCCAGATCCGTTGATTCATGGACCCCTCTAGCTATGAGTGAAATTCTTCTAAAGCATTGCTTCTTTACTGATAGTGATCATCTATTTTTTTACCCACTCTACATACAAAAACATAAACATGATGTCTTGAGCAACCACACAACACAAACTTGTGATGAAAACAATGTTGTTTGCTTAGACTTCACCAAACAATCTAATCTGATGATGGTTGTATTCTTTTTCAGTTTCAACAATCGAAGTCATTCTGTTTATACAGGAGTTGTATTAGCTACACCAAAATCTTCTCAATGTAGGTAAATTTTTTTGGCTCGATTTGTGTGTTTGTTCCTCATTAATAAGTTTTGTTGAACGAGTATCGTTTAGTGTATCGCATCGCCACTTCAGGAATCGTTGCAGCCCTAGCCCTCTAAGATCAGTTAACATCCTTGCAGTGTTTAAATTAAGAAATAAACAGGCATGTGTTCATATTGGTTCATATCCCAAGTTGAATTAGTTGCAGGAAAAAATGATGTAAATTTTTTTCATTTAAAGTTTTTCACATAGGGAAATTGAAAATAAGGTACGCTTTTGCATTTGTCCTGATAAAATTTCAATATTGAGTTCATTTATCATCTTGGTTCATATTTCATATCGCATCTTGGTTTATATCTTATCTTGGTTTATATCTTATCTTAGTTTATATCTCATCTTGGTTCATATTTCATCTTGGTTCATAAGTCATCTTAGTTTATATCTCATCTGGGTTCATATCTCATCTGGGTTCATATTTCATCTTGGTTCATATTTCATCTTGGTTCATATATCATATTGGTTCATATTTCATCTTAGTTTATATCTCATCTGGGTTCATATCTCATCTTGGTTCATATTTCATCTTGGTTCATAAGTCATCTTGGTTCATATCTCATCTGGGTTCATATTTCATCTTGGTTCATATTTCATCTTGGTTCATATTTCATCTTGGTTCATAAGTCATCTTAGTTTATATCTCATCTGGGTTCATATCTCATCTGGGTTCATATTTCATCTTGGTTCATATTTCATCTTGGTTCATATTTCATCTTGGTTCATATTTCATCTTGGTTCATAAGTCATCTTAGTTTATATCTCATCTTGGTTCATATTTCATCTTGGTTCATATTTCATCTTGGTTCATATTTCATCTTGGTTCATAAGTCATCTTAGTTTATATCTCATCTGGGTTCATATCTCATCTGGGTTTATATTTCATCTTGGTTCATATTTCATCTTGGTTCATATTTCATATTGGTTCATATTTCATCTTGGTTCATATTTCATCTTGGTTCATATTTCATCTTGGTTCATAAGTCATCTTGGTTCATATTTCATCTTGGTTCATATTTCATATTGGTTCATATTTCATCTTGGTTCATATTTCATCTTGGTTCATATTTCATCTTGGTTCATAAGTCATCTTAGTTTATATCTCATCTTGGTTCATATTTCATCTTGGTTCATATTTCATCTTGGTTCATATTTCATCTTGGTTCATATTTCATCTTGGTTCATATTTCATCTTGGTTCATAAGTCATCTTAGTTTATATCTCATCTGGGTTCATATCTCATCTTGGTTCATATTTCATCTTGGTTCATATTTCATATTGGTTCATATTTCATCTTGGGTCATATTTCATCTTGGGTCATTATGGGTTTATATCTCATATTTCAGATGTAACGTTTGGAGAAGTAATAAGTGATTTTAGATATAATATATTTGATGAATGTACTGAAGTAATGATGGCTGAAATACCTGATGATGTCATAGAACACTATGTAGATACAGGAGAACCTATGTAAGTAACAGAATCACGCCCCTTTATGAATAAATATTTTTGTACATGTGTTTAAAATAAATGAAATGAAAGAACATTCTTTTTGTTGGCACTTCTTTTGTATGGACACTACATTTATTCTGTAAAATGGAAAGTTTCCAAATAAGGAATAACATTTGAAATCAATACAAATATGTGGAAATGAATATTTTCAGTAGGAAACTTGAGTATGTTTGATCTATGACATACAATATTGGGCTGTCAATCTGGATTATGTTACACATATTGTTCCCGTTTAAAATCATAAAGTGTGATTCTTTCCAGAGGGCATGCATCCAATATAAATTACTATCTCCCAGTAAAAACGTACCACTTTCCAGAGGTAACAAATACAGCATTAGTCCAACTACTGTAGGTTAAGAAACATTTGTTGATTCAAAGTATAAGACATATAGAAGTAGAAAAATTTCATTAAGATATTTGGCTATCCTGCAATAGGGACAATTAGGGGTAGAGATCACATTAAATAATGGAACACAATCCTATGGTATACTAGGCTACTCCTTAAAACCTAAGGATTAGTAGTATACCATAAAATTGTATTCTGTTATTTAATACAATAAACTCATATAGGTAACATTTTACATTATCTATATTAGTTTCTAAAGGCAGCATGTAAGCGTATTTTTTTTTCAAACTAATAATCTGTAATATTTATTTCAGGGACAAGGCAGGTGGTTACGGTATTCAGTCTTTAGGAGGATCTCTAGTGAAAGGAATAAATGGGGACTTTTTTAACGTGGCAGGATTTCCTGTTCATACATTTTGTAAAAATTTATATTCTTTATACACTAGTAATAAATAGATATTTTAAAATGTTTTAGTATATTTAATTATTGGGGTGGGGGGCTCATTGATTTAGATGCTTGTTCACTGTCCAAGGGTTATTAAGATTTGATCCAGACAGTTCCAGACACAAAATTGACGCTTTCATGCCTTTATATAAGACAAAACTCCATTTCATGCCTTTATATAAGACAAATCTCCATTTCATGCCTTTATACAAGACAAATCTCCATTTCATGTTTTTTTTTTTTTTGTTCCATACACAATGTTTTATTCAATTATTGAAAGGGATTAGGAAACAGGCTTATTATAGCCTATGCCATCCCTCCTCTCTTCATTTCATGCCTTCATATAAGACAAAACTCCATTCCATGCCTTTATACAAGACAAAACTCCATTCCATGCCTTTATACAAGACAAAACCCTATTTTTATACGCCCTCATCTCTCTATGAGGACGTATATTGTCGGCACCCCTGTCCGTCCAGCCGTCGGTCCGTCCGTCAACATTTGCTCATAAACGCTCTAAAAACTAGAGTTTTTGACGGAATCAAATGAAATTTGATATGTGTATACATATTCATAAAACGAAGATCAAGTTCGAATTTGAGCTATTTTCGATTGTTAGAAACAGAGTTATTGCCCTTGCCACAAATCTGTCGGTCTGTCAGTCAACATTTGCTTGTAAACGCTCTAAAAACTAGAGTTTTTGACAGAATCAAATGAAATTTGATATGTGTATACATATTCATAAAACAAAGATCAAGTTCGAATTTGAGCTATTTTCGATTGTTAGAAGCAGAGTTATTGCCCTTGCTCCAAATCTTGAATATGCTATTACTCTCTTAGTTTTCAACCGATTTTGATGAAACTTAAAATGGATGTTATTGGACCTAAATCGAAAGGTTTGAGAAAGTTTAATTTTATCCCGATTAAATTTTTCGTTAGGCGTATATGGCCGTGGTCCACTATCTTATGTTTTGACAGTGGCATAAGGCTCTTATTTTTGATATCCATTCTGTTGAAAGATCTTTAATGTGCCCTTATTGCCCCATGGTAATGGCCAGACACCCTTTTCATGTCAGCTCCTCCAACCTTCCTGGCAAGGAAGCATAAAAAACAAGAAAATTAAGCAAACAAAATACTTTATTGAATACCGTTCAGTTACACTCAAAATTAACAGAAAAAAAACCTGGTTTGGTATAAATTATCCTCAAATGATTCCAATGGACACAATATCAATCTATTAAAGTCAACGCTTTGAGGTGACTTAACTTCTGTCCATTCATTGGTTTCCAGAGATCAAGTCATTTCAAATTGACCAATCAAATATAAGCAAACAATTCACATTCATTAACCCTTTAAACCATACTCTCTTTGTGTTTTTGTTCGGAGGTATTAAAGGGTTAAAGAACGTTCGGTACCAAAATTATAATTTTTATTTCAACCTTCTATTTTAGTCTTGAATCAGATTTTAACATATTTCACAATAAGATGGATGTCTCAATAATATCATATGAGATGAAATGGACTTAACATCCCACTATTCTGCACCTAACAAGGACAGGCTCAATGATACTAAAAGAGCAGTGAGCATTAAGTGACCAGTGCACATCAATTTCAATGGAGCAACTCGGTGCATCATTCCAAACTTTTCAAAATATGTTAAAATCTACCGACTACACTCAAGCATACAACATTCATCTTTGATAAAACAACCTAACAAAAATATTCAAATCATAATTTTGGCATTTATAGTGGACAACAAACCATATAAAAATTAGCAACAAAGATAAAGATAATAATAATAATAATATTCAAATTTAAATTCTAAACTACACATACAACAAATACATCTAATAATAATAATAATAATAATAATCAATTTCTAGAGGCGTATTTCAAATATTCACAACCAAATCTGCCATAATTCTTGTGGTACAGACACAAAGATTGAGTCACTTCAGAAATATTGGCATGATAAGTTGCACAGAATGAGTGAAATATGCCTGTAGTAATAACCCAAGTACAAGGCCTGACTGGCTTTCAAATGAAATACAAACAGCAGACAAATGAAATTCATTTAATTAACTCGAATAATAAAATAGAGAATTTCAGCAAAATCTTGATAAGAGACAGAATTAATTCATCTTTTTCTTTATTTTATTGGTTATAGAGATTATTATTCAATCCGAGAAAAAAATAACGTCACAGCAAAATGTTATTTATAGTAACAGCGTTCAGTATCTTTATATTCGGGGCTGGGCATTATTGGCCCACTAGTCCTTTGCGATAACTTAATAATGCCCAATCTTATTTCATTCTTTAAAAATCTTTACTTTAGCACCTTCCTAATCTTAATTTTTTTAAATGTTTAGAATTTTTATTCAGAAATGTAGATCTAACTTTTACGGAATGTTTTTTTACAGAAAAACTAAAGACTGGTCCAAAAACTCAACAGAATGGAAACAAAATGCAGATAACTAAAAACAAAATGAACTATTTTTGTAAAAATTCAGGGATGTTAGACAGTTGTGTTCAGTAAAACTGCACAGATTGTAGTTCAGATTTGGGCAAATTTCATGATATAACAATACATTGTGGACAAATTTCAGCAGTATTCCAGAATAACATACTGAATTTTGAACTATTTTTGATTATTAAGCATACTTCACAAATTGTTCGAATGTATGGAAAACAAATTGAGATTGAACAAAAGCCATGAGTGGATAACTAAGATAACATGGATATTATGCGGATTATATGGTTTAAAATAAATTAACGAAAAAATTAACTAGTGGAATGGCCCCGGGGGACAGAAATGAAGTCTATTTTTTTCAAAAAATTGAATATGATCTGTCCAGATCTGCAAGCAAATTTGTTTTTTTGTTTTTAAGTATTTATGCCATCTTAGGAAATGGCAGATTCTAAAAAATTTGTGAATTTTAATTAAAAGTTTGAACAAAGACAATATGAGTAACTGTCATTCTGATTTCAGATACAAGTTGCTAAAATCTATTTTGGTTTGATTCCAAAGTTTGATTTATCCAATTTGAAATGACTTCATTTCCCATACGAGTGAAACTAAAGGCAAGATAAAAATATATGAGATGAGGGGGAAAAATTGGAGATTCAATTGAAATAAATTAAAATAAGATTTTTTTATATCAACAATTATAAAGTCATCTAATTTAATAATTTTGCGTTTTTCACTTTTCGTTGAAATTCAGAAAGAAGGCACAAAAACTGACGTTTTCCTCTGCTGGATGTTTGTTGAGGCATAAGTCACTTAAAAATGGGCCAGTTTGATTTACAAGTCACGATTAGAGGATTGGAGGCAATCAAACATGGCCGTTATCAGCAGGATGACACAGTAGCTGAGTTGACATGGCAACCAAAATAACATGGCAACAGTAACCAATTCAAATAACTTATTTTACATGTGCCAATTTTTTTTACTATTTCCAAGACAACGGTCATTTTTTTCCTGAACAATTTTGTGCGGAGATGAAAATGAATGAAATCGTGATGATAATGTATTTAAAAACAACAAAAAATTTAATTTTTAACAGAAAAAGTATAAACAATAAAGAAGATCAGATCTCGAAGATATTTTCTAGACGGTTTAAAATTGTTTCAGCTTTTTAAGGTAACCTCTTAAATCAATTGCCACTCCACTAGAAATGAAGTAGGTTATGTGACAAATTAAGGAACTTATAATTTTTCAATTTTTACCTCAGTTTCAAAATTTCAGATGAAATTGGGACAAAATTCAAAATAATCATGATACCATAGCAACCCTTGACGACCATTGAGTATTTTGAACTTTGCAATTTGATTGGATAGATCAATGCCATTATCTATTGAGACCCGTACTTATACCAGAGCAACCAATTACGGTACCGAAGTCAACTGTTTACTCTATTCTGATTGGTTGTCAAAGGTCACATGATCTCATGATTGAAGCATCACAATACTGCATTTGATAAATTAAATTATAGACAATAATAATCATAAATTCAAATTTTAAAAGCAGATGTTCTAAAGCTCATGAAGGCTGATAGACTTGAAACACTTTCTGAAACTTTGGGGCTGAAACTTTTTGAAAATCCATGACTTGATTCTTTGATCCATTAATTTCTCACGCGCAATACGACAGTCGAGAGAATCATGACTTCCAGGACAAGTTAAAGAAGAATTCCAGCGATTACGACGCAGAAAGTATAAGTCTGTCAACCCTCGCTAACTCCATCTGTGCCATGTTGACAGTATTATTTAGAAAGGGGCAGATTAATTCATAGAATATATTCGAGGGAAGAAAAATAAACATAAGAATAATAATAACATATATACATGTAAAAACAACAACTAGATAATAACATAAATCGTATTCAACTGAAGTTACAAATTTAAAAACTTAACATTGCAAATAATCCAACATTTTATACACGAACACGAGCTACAAGCTAATTTTAGGTTTCTATGGCGTCACTAATTCTCTAGACTGTCACGAGCTCTGTCGATACGACAAATTTATAAAACTTTGTCACAAGCTGTCTCAATAATATCAAAACATTAGTCACAAGGCAACACTTTACATACTAATCCCTAACTCTTACTCGAAGCAACAAAAAGCATTTTCGTCGCAGCGTCAATTTTAGACAATATTTTTCAGATCTCATTCACAAGTAAAAAATTTAAATATTCAGATAAAAAATCAATCCATGCTCAAAACTTGATTTCAAAATGCTAAATAAATAACTGAGCATAAATTTGCATAAATTATAATTTCACGATACTTCATTCCAATCTTCATCATTTTTTATGTAATTAGCATATTCACGAATATTATACAAAATATAACATTCTATAGCAAATTCTTAAGGAGCAAATTCAACAAGCAATCTTAATTTTAAATGAAAGTTATATAAAATTTAACTACTGATAGAGAGCATTTCCTTTTTTGCTATTTATTTGCAAGATATTTACCAACAATCCTCTTCAAAAATACAATATTGCAAATATGCAAAATATTAATCAGCACACTTTTTCACAGAAAGTTCAATTGAATTTGAGAAAAATATCTTGCAAATATATCACTACAATATCAAAAGCAGAAGTATTGTGCCAACAACATAGCAATATTATCTATCCATGGTGTTTTAACAAAATGCATGGACTTGGAATGAAGCTTAAAATAGTAACAAATGCTCAAGGTCAAACTTGTATTACAAATTCATAGAAATGATTTTTCATTTAAACCTATTTCTACTTGATTCTTAATTAATAATGCCTCATGTTTTAATGCGACTTTGACAATATAGAAGATTTTATCAAAAGATTTTATCAAATCATGTTTAAAATATTAGAAAAACTTCCCTTATTTTAAATAGAACTTTTCAGTACGATTAAAGGAAATATTTTTATCAAACTGTTTTAAGGCTTTTTTAATTTTACGATTGATTCAAGCTCAAAGTCTTCCAAGTTTCCTTGATTATTGTTTGTGCTTAATTTCTGTGAAAACAATTTTAGATGAAAGTGACAAATTTGTATAAAGTCTCTGTCTCATCAAGTTAATTTTAGGACTAATATTGGACTAAAGCTATTTAGGGGTGGGTGGGTTGGTAATTTCTTGTACCGCTTGGCACATAATAAAAACAAAAACAACTTTTTTGAAATAACAATAAACTTGAGGGCACTTTTGAAAAAGGTTGAATTTCACAATTTAGTTATGCTCTTAATATTAGTTCCAAAAATTGTTGAAATTCAAAATTTTTCAAAACCGTTCAAGTCTCTCATGACCAAAATGATGATATAAAATTGTGAATAATTAGTGATTAGAAAATGCAGCTGGGAATAAATTTGCATAATTAAAATGTGAATATTAATAATGCTTATAAGGCCTTTGATTGGTTAAGATTTTGAAATGGATTATGAAGGTACAAAAATTAAATCAAGAGATAAACTTAAATACTTATTGCTTTGAAATTTTTTTTTGTTTTATTTTCTCCAATAAATGCAAAATTGATATAATTTCTAAAAACTTAACAAAATGATGAGAAATGGATAACCTAGACAGTTTGCTGAGATGATAAACGGGAAACTAAAATTTTTGATATGTTGTAAAATATTAAGTAACGGTAGTCATGGACGCAATTAACACCTACAATATTTCAGAAAAAAATATTTTCTTAGATTTCTCGTAGTCTTAAGATCAAGTTGCAGCAAATGGGAATTTATCTTTGAATCATTGTTCACTAATTCTAATTCTTTGACTATCATCCAATTAGTTTTTTTTTATGAGACATTTGTTTTAGTTTTAAATAACCTGATTGGCCAATCTAAATTTTTGAATTGAAGTTTGAACCAATAAGACGCTAGCTATCTCTGAGATCTAGGATTAAGTTTTTTTAGAATTAAGTCAGACATTTATGGACTTTATCTTAGATTCACAACAAGTTGTTATGGCTTTAAAAGGCAGTGATTAGGGGGTTATTTGTAACAATGATAAAGTATCTCTGGACTATATTGTACTATGTGAAACTTGGAATGTGATATTAACAATAAGAAAACTGAACCAAATTTCTCAAAACCTAACACCCAAATTTCTTTATTTATGTTGTCTTAATATGTCTTCGTGCATAATTATCATGCATAGCTGAGTTTTTTAATTACAATCTGAAATCTTAAAGGGATTCGAAAGAAGTTTTCTATCCTTTTTGTGTGTATGAAAGATACTTCTAACATCTATTTGGTGCAGTCAAAATTCTCATTGGGTGCCTGTGGTTCCTGTTATTCCAGAAAGAAATACGGGAAGTGACGTCAGTGTCTTGAAATAAGTCAGACTGGATGAGCAGGTACAGGGCATTATAAATACATGTTGTCACAACGCTATGACTTATATGATATCGCTGTAACAACATTTATCTAATAACGTCATATCGTTGTAACAACATGTATTTATAATGCCCTGTACCTGATCATCCAAACTCACTTATTTCAAGACACTGACGTCACTTCCCGTTTTTCTTTCTGGAATAACAGGAACCACAGGCACCCAATGAGAATTTTGACTGCACCAAATAGATGTTAGAAGTGTCTTTCATACACACATAAAGGCTAGAAAACTTCTTTCGAATCCCTTTAATATTTTAACAATGTTTTTATTTTATTTTAAGAAAGTGGCCTAAAGCAGATATGCTGCATAGCCAAATTACATGCAGCAAGTATCAAAAATTCATTTTTAAAAAGTTTACAAAGTCAGTCTTTAAACTTTCTGTGACTGAATTGAAATGTTTAAAATTCTCTTTCAAATGCAAATATCAAACTGTCAAATTTTGAGAAATTAAATTTTAAGGATGAATATATCTGAATTGTAGATTTTGAAAAATTCAGCTCAGTATTATAAAACTTTGAATATATTTTATTAAATTTGATTCAACAATATTGATTCAACGGTTTGGTGAAGTTTTTAAAAATCAACAACTGATGACTAATGACAAAATGTACGGAAGCAAATTTCATCAAAAATTAACAAAAAAATTGGTGAATGATACGACTTTTGGTGTAAAAATGAGAGTTTTTGGCATATTTATAACTTAACGGCAAGAAAATCAACAATTTTTATTTTTTTTCATACAAAAATTATTTTAAGAAAATCAAGCGGTTTGCATTTAGAAAACGTTCGTTGTCACTGTATATTCAGGGCAGATAACTCTGTGAAAAAGGTGACAATGTTAACACATATATAGGAAGCATTCACTATTAAAAAAAAAAATCAACATTTTTTGAAAATAACAGTTTGCATGCAGTTTTGCTACATCCGTCAATAGTTTTTTACGTAAGCACCATTTCAAATTTTTAGGAAAACAAATTTTTTTATGAAATATATTTTTGTAAAAGTTTTTTATGAAATGTGAAATAGGAAAACATGCAAAAATAGTCTATCAAATATTTTAACAAGTGCCATCTTCATGAAAATTGTTCCACGACTTTTAAAACAATCCTTTGAAAAACATTCAACTTTTCGTCAAGTACAAAAACTCCGCAATTTTCATGAAGATGTTTTGACAACAATTTATCTAAGCAAGGCTATTTTTTGAGTTTATGAAAAATATGAAAATGAAGAGGAATTAACAGAAAATGCACAAAGTTTGTTGGAACTCGATGCATATTAAACCATGATGATGAATTGCATATTAACGAATTTTGACTCTTTTATAAAGGAGGCAAAATATAATCTTGTAACTATGACAACATTTAAAAAAGCACCATTGCTGTAACCATTCATATTTTTTAGATTTTTTTTTTTTCAAATGAAAACTGGAGATTATTTCAAAATATACGAATAAGAAACTTCAGTTATTTAAACATTTAACATTATATTATATCTACAAATTTAACGATGGGAAACTCAAAATGCAATCGCACGTCACATGACAAGAAGCGAACCTACGGAAGACCATCCATACTGCCATCTATATTGAGAAACTAACATTTAGCACAACCTTATTTATAGTGTAAATCAACAAGCAAGATATATTAACAAACGGGGTCATATTTTTAGCGCCTCAAAAAATTTAACAATGAGCAAATTGAGATGGAGATTGAATTTGTCATGATATAAAATCTAATAACACAATTTTTATTGTTCGAGTGATCCTAACTTATTGAATTTAAAGAGAAACTATCAAACTTTGTTTTGTAACTGCAATCTTACATAGATTTTAACGAATTAAACATTGTACTACTCTTGGCAATAATTTCAAACTGTAAATTAGTTGTATTGTCTCAGATTAACTTGAATTTTAATTAATTTAACAAATTCACAATATTTAATTTTCAATTAGATTAAAAATTTGACATAATTTAAGTTTAATTTCCTGATTATTCAGACAAAAACATGAGAAATTGAAACTCGACATGTATCTTTGGTTGGATAACGATAATATTTGAACAATGACACGTAACTATTGCTAAGTAATATATACAAGTAACTGTTGTTAGTAAAACGAACATTGAAGGCCAAGATTGGAAATAGACAAAACGTGTGATATGTAATCTACAAGATTTTTAACAATATTACATACGAAACGCAGTTCTAACTATATATATAATTCATTTTCTGGGATTAAGCTACAATTTTAAAGACAACATGCATAATATATTTTTCACTCAACATTGAATTTTTTTTTTTTTTTTTTTATAAATTTTTATAACAATAATAAATGCTTTCATAATTTCTATTTCGTGACAACCATTTTGACTATTATAACGAGACATATAACATTTAAATAGAAGCATTCTGATTGGATAATTGCACTCATTGGCTGAGAAAACGTCCAATAACAAATCAGTTTATAAACAAGATTACCAGCAGTATCTCAGATGAGTAAAACTACCAGTGATTGGCTAATTTTCTACCTATGTTATGGAATAAAAAAATACTGAAAATCATTCTCCGAGAGAAAACAACGTTTGGTTTTTGCATTCACAGGATCGTCATCACCACATCAAAAGCAGACAAAATAACGATCAAATTTTCATACAAATATTTCAAAATCAATTCTATAAAAAAAACAGAGAATGTATCAAAATTTTAACTTCTAAGAAACGGTGTTATAAAAAAAATAACTTTCAAAGTTTGTTTTAATTCTTCGCGCAGCAATAACATTTTAGCACTAATTCTAACATTTTAAACGTTTTTACAAAAAAATACACAATTTTAATTAAATGAGTAAAACGACACTGATTAGTATTTGGGTGGGTGTAGGGGTTGGGGCTATATCTAGGGGGTAAGGGATAATATCAAAACAATTTGTTAACAAAAAGAAAACTGAAGTCTCGTCACTACGAAAACTAAGTTATCTGTTCGACCAGTGAATACAATGACTTTAAATAAGTTAAGATTTAAACCAAAATTCAACAAAAAACATATATACCACGATAATAATTAATTTACCACGAAAATTAACGTTACCACGTAATAATTAATCAATATTAATAATAGTAATTATAGGGATAAATATTCGTTACTTGCGATCACTGTTTTAGTGTCAGTTTTCGAATTCAGCATTGGTAATTTTTCAATGTAGAAAAGGACACCTACAATGTAGTTATCTTAAATTTTACTGCTTCAAACTTATACTTTAATTTAAAATTTTCGAACAGAAAAACTGAATAAATCAATATGCTTCAATTCTACAAAAGATGTTCGTGCTGAATTAATTTGATTTTAGATGTTTCAAAGTTTCAGAAAGCTTTTTCAACTTTTTTTAATGTAGATTTTAATCGAAGATTCGAAAAAAATAAATTTTCAAATTGTATTATTTTCAAATGGAATGATAAAAAAATGTAAATTTAGAAATTGCAGAAAACAATGAGCTCAAGTAAAGGGACAAACAATGGTTTTTCATTTGACTATTGCAACTAACTGAGGTAGAATAAGCCTCGTCCAACAGATTCTATACAATGTAATAAAACTCACGGTTAACAAAATTCACATCACATAAAATTGCAATTAGTTTACGTAAAGTTTCTGAACCAAAATGTTAAAAGCCAAAGGATTAATGTATGTCAAATAATTCTAAGATGACCAACATCATTTTTGATACTGCAATTAATTAAAATCATACTTTTAATTGAGTTTTCAAAAATACGTTAATGACTGCAATCTAGAAATTAAAATTACCTGAATTCTTACAGAGATTTGATTTAACTTATGACTATTTTCTGATGCGATCTGAAGATTGTTAACACGCTCAAAATAATAAGTAAAGATAAATGATCAGATTTGAATTGCTGACAATTTTTCAGTCTTAATTTAAAACATTCTCCAAAATTCAATTGATCTTTAAAATTTGTGATATTTCCTGCAACTGTCCTAAATTAGATCAATCAAAAATTCAAAATTTGATTCAAATGTGCAGAAAATGATGAATTGATCATTAAAATTCAAGTAAAATAATTTAAATGAAAATAATCTGAGGATACAACAATAAAATAATGATACAGGAATTAACAAATGAAGTGACCACAGGGACATGTGGAAAACTGAAATAAGTTGGAATTGAATGCATGCATACAAGTCTTGATCAAACAGGTCTTTTATGTACTGTAATGTGATTCCTTCTAGAAATTCTAAAGATGTAATTGGCATATGGAGAGAATCTGTTTAACAATGGCAAAAAATCTTGACAATATTTGAAATTCATATGATTTTTAAAAAACTTTTCAAATGTTCATGTAGGCCTACTATCCAATGAAGAGTAAACAGACACATGCTCAATTTTATACTCTGAATTCAAAATGTAGACAGTGAAAAAAATGTCCTTCTGGAAAAAATTAATTAACGGTACACAACAGTTGATGTCCAGACATAAAAGACTCATATGTTCAAGACTTGTGATAAATAACATGAACAAAGGGAAGTAAGTAACAGAAAGACGTTATGCTAGAAGCCACCATCAAATATCGCGGCAGTTATCACAAAAAAATAATAACAGATAGGAAATTATAACACACGTAATAATGAGGAAAAAAACACACTATGAGTAACAGGCTATATATAAATGATTTCATGGATTTTTAAAACTAAAAACAGAGTTTGGGTATCAAACTTTATGATTTAATTCAAAATATTTTGCAAAAATATCTTCATGGAAAGTCACGATCAAATTGACCAATGAAAACCAAACTTGCATCTGGTTGGTCAATAGAAGCCATTGTGACCATAACAAGGGGAAGTAATCTCCTGTAAGGGAGACAACTCTAGAATGACTAGTTATATTAGGAGGCTTTCCATTGGTTAACAATAATTAAATAACAGGGTGAAATTGTGACTGGGTTAATCCTAGCTACCAGTCTACTTATTATGATAAATAAAATCTCACTGGATAACCTTTCTTCTGAAATGAACAAAATTCAAAATGTTTTGTCCAGGTTGATGAATTTTGGCAAAAATCTTGCAGACGTCATCTTTTGTTTCTGCTCATCTTACATATATTTATAAATATAAAGTTTGTAGTCTTTACTGGCCAGAACTACAGAACCATCATCCATCAAAGCCACATCAAAACACTGGGCATGTTTAACTTTACTTTCAAGGGCATTAATTAATTGTCCATCTTGAGTAAAATTGGTCAAGTTAAAATTGTTGTGGTTATCTGCTACTAGCACTTCTCCTGCGCTGTTTATACCGACTCCAATTGGGTAATTAGTCACGCCCTCTCCACCAATCTGTCGCAGGTACAGACCCTGATAGTTGAAGACTTTGACGCAGTGAGCTCGATTATCACTAATGAAGATTTCTTCTTTGTCGTTGACCACCACACTGTTAGGGAATTGAAGATGTTTTGAGCAGCCGAACTTGTTCAGGACGTTGCCATATTGATCGAAAATGATCACTCTCATGACTTTACATTCCACGATGATAATTCTTCCCTTGTTGTCAACAGTTACTCCCCTTGGATGCTGCAAGACATTGGCACCAAATTTCCTGACAAACTGGCCGTATTGGTTGTAGATCTGTATTTGGTGTGTTGGACTTCTCTCCGTAACGATAATATCACCAGACGCCTTGACAACAGAGACTCGATTTGGGTACAGAAGTTGTCCGTCCCTCTTTCCACACTCTCCAAACTGGAATTTAAATCTACCTTCTTTATCGAAGATCTGAATTCGATGATTATTGGTATCAGCAACAATGATGTCATTTTGGGCATTTACGGCAACTCCACTAGGTTCTGTGAACTGTCCTTCAAGAACGCCAAACTCTCCAAATCTGCAATGGTAGATCATCTTTTGGCGCCGTATTTGAGACTTGGGTGGATAGAGGCTAGAGCTGATCAGTTTGGAAGTTAGATCGCCCATAGGATCTGGTGGAGGGGAGAAGACATCGATTCCATTCTGTAAAATATCCAAACCACTGGACCATTTCTCATACTGATTGGTGTCATTTGGTGGAAATATCAAACTGGAAGTTCCAAAATCTTTAGTAAGGCAATTTGGATCAAAGATGTGACCATTTGATAAGTTGGAAGTTGATACGTAACCATTTGGTCGAGCGATTGGTTGTGGTTTGGGTCCGCCACCATTTTGAATCTCATTACCCTGACGAATGTAACCAAATGTATTTCTCACGCCAGTTTGAATAGCTTGGAAGTTCGATACAAATTCCAATTCAAAATAATTCTCTTTGTTCAGGTCGGGTAGATAGTTAAACATATTCTGGAAACGTTGTTCGATAAAGTTCTTCAACAGGAGTGCTTCAGTTAGTGAGGCATGTTTGATCAGCTTGTCCACGAATTCACTGCCAAGGTACAACTTCTCTACTGATTCTGTGATCTTCTGAGCCAAGGTGCTGATTCCTACTTGCTTTGTGTTGAAAGCTTGATCGAGCTCTTTCAAAGCATCTTGTTTACGTTCTTCTAACATTGCTCGGTAGAAGTTGTAGGTGTCGTTAATATCATCTTGAGACTTGGTATACTGAGATTGTAGTGTCGTGGATAACATTTCAATCCCTTTAGCTGATAGACGTAAATCGTTGATTTTAGATCTTGCTTCCGCTTCTAGATGGCGCATCATGTCGACTTGACGATGAGCAACGTCCATCAAAAATTGACATTCGTGACCTCTTCCATGGTCGAAAACTGTACATTCTTTGCAAATTGGCTGTGAGCAGGTTTTGCAGAAAAATTTCAGGATATCATTTCTATGACGTGGACAGTTAACCTGTTTGTCTGATTTTGGTTCATCTTTGTTCATTTGAAGGTCGCCCAAACTTAGAACTCTATGACCCTCGAAACAGTGCATAAACTGATGTGCCATGACACAATTTGCACATAAAAAGTTGGCACAATCAAAGCAACGAGCCACAGCATTTGTTTCTTTGCTTTTACATCCAGTACAATTTAAGGCACTACTTTCTAATGCGTTGGACTCTAATATGTTGCTAACTGCGTAATCTGGTTTCAAACCCATTAATCCTTCTGCTCCTAATATCGTATCAAACTGACAATCAGGGCACGTTATTTTCTCCGTGCATTCTTGAGATTTCTCTAAGCATGGCTGACAATATGTGTGAAAACAGCTTAGAACCTTTGGTATCGTAAAAGTCTCGGTACATAAGTTGCATCTGGTATTCATGTTTGCAGACTCCATTTCACTATCTGATGAGTTGGACGCCGTCGTTAGGGTATCACTCTGGGAAGGAGTGGGGGAAGCCATCTTGAATTTCTTTCTTTATTTTACCACTTATTTAAATTGCACCTGAAAAATACAAAAGTAGAGGAAATAAGGACAAAGAAATCAATTCCAAAATCAGAGAAATGTCACAATAAAAAGTTTAAATAGAATAGTTGCTATCAATGATAATATTTCTATAACGGTAAAAAGTATGTGATAACATATAATGCCTCCAAAATCCACACTCCTCTTAGCCCCGAAGTGTACTATCTCCTGGTGTCTCATCAACACAAGAACCAATTTCCTTGATCCACATCAGTTTGAAGAAACAAGTTATTTCAATGCAGAGAATTCTTGTAACAACAGATAAATGAATTCCAATAGCCTACTTTCAGGCATACAAGTCAAGTCTTTTAAAGAGCTACACCATAAACATCAAAAAAAAACATGAGACCAATTTTTATAAAATTCACAACACAATTCTCTTCACTGACAAATACTTTCACTTTGTTGTGAACCAAGTTATTGACAGTTACTGAGCAACCAATCAGGAGCAGTGTTCTATGATTAACATTTCAAGAGCCAATCAGAGATGATGTAATAAAAAGCAACATGAATTGATCCTGTCCCATGAGTAAAATTTAAAGGGGCCAATCAAGCGTGATTTTAGAAAATATCATTAAGCCAATCAGTGATATTGTATTATGAATAAAATCCTAAGAACCAATCAAAGAAGATGTTACAAAATATCAAGTTTATCAATAGACCAATCAGTGACACTGTACTATGAGTAATGAATGAAACTGATGTCACCTCGACCAATGACTAACCTAAACACATGAGCTGTTCTGATGTCCAATTCAATTAACTTTGGGACAAGTGACTTACAATTCTGAATTAATCAGTGATGGTGACTACTTTTTCAAAGCAGATTGTCCAAAAAACAAAATTCACATTTAATCTGAATAATTTTGTTCTCATCAAAGCAGACATCATAGTGAATAGATTGTTTGGATTGTTATAATTGACATGCCATATTTTTTATTATAACAAATGTCAAAGAATTTCGCAAAAGTTAAAAAAAATTGCCATTTCCTATTTTATAAGAGCAACCATTGTCACCTTGGCACTTAATCCGAAACTTGCTGACTCCGCGGAGGTGCGGAAAATCTCAATTATTGGGGTCTAGTTTTCTCTCCCAGCCATATCTGCCTAAATAGCTATCAGAGGCTAAGGAAAGAGTCAGCAAGTTTCAGACTAATGGGCACTATAACAATTGTCAATTCAGCATTTTCTATAGAGTTCACATTAGGGCTGGGCAATGTTGGTCGTATCGCGATATTAGAGCTGAAAACATCAGAATATTTGTATTTATCACGATATTTTGTTTAACTGCAAAATGTGCATAATTCATGCATAGACAAAATTTGTGTTTTATATTTAAAACAAGTTGCTATTTAGCATGAGTGAAATTTCAAGTGAGTATTTTTTAGTGCTTTTTTCTGTCAAATCAAACAAGATTGTTGAGTGATATCTAATTTAGACCAGACAGACCACTCAGTAGATGTAAATATTCTTATTGTCAATTTACAAGTCTGGGGTCAAAAACCGTACTGACTGTCTAGTAGGTTCATTGTACTTCTTGTTCAAGGTATTTTAAATCAGATAGCAAAACATAAATGTACCAAATTAAGCAAAATAAATGTAATGCTACAGAGGTTCTCTAATATGAAAGCCAGTTTATTTGATAATTTTAATTTGGTTGTTATGCCATATTCTTCATGGAGAAGGGCTGATGTAATCTAATTATTGTTAATTTTTACACATATTAGAAACCAAGAATACTGAATCAAATTGACAAAAGATCATCTCACATCGCTGACATGCATTTCAAATATAAAATCTTTATCAGGGAAGAATTTTAAATAGAGGTGAACTTTTTAATGCAAGACTAGGAGGCACACGAGAAAGGTATATAACACACTGAAGAGATATATTAAAGGGATTGAAAAGCGTATTTCTAAACTTTGTTTGTGTATCGGGGATAGCATCAATTTCCACCATTCCAATTTGCATTCCGACATCTCTGGTTCTTGCAATTTCACTAAAACTAACGCATTTTATGACGTCACTGACAGTGATCTGCATAGATATCAATTAGTAGCTTCCAGTCAGTAGATCACTATCAGTGACATCATAAAACGCGTGAGTTTTAGTGGAATTGCAAGAACCGCAGACGTCGTAATGGAAATTGGAATGGCACAAATTGATGCCATAAGTGTCCTTGATACACATACAAAGTTTAGAAATATACTTTACAATGTCTTTAATTGCATAGGAAAGAGTATATTGCTAGTAATGCGTGAATAAATTTGAGAGGAGTCAGCAGTATTTAAACCTGTACATCTGTTGAAGTAGTTATAACAGTTAGAACATGTGTTGTAAATAAAATAAATTACAGATAGTCAATTCTCACTTTACATGTAATTTAACACCACTAATTTTATTATGCACTTGCATAAAATGAAATGGAGTCTAACCCACATCTCTACAATTTTAAATTGGGGTAATGAAAATAGGCAACCCCATGCAGTGAGAAATGAGAATTTTTCTTGGACAGTTCATTAGCATTATTTATTTCAGACTTTTTAGAAATCAGGAGGTCTCATCATTTCTGATGAATGATCAACAGACTAACATCACTTACAGGGGGAAATATCACAAGGTATTATTTCAAACTATACAACATCAAGATTTGCCAACAACTTCGAACGCCTGTCAAAAAAGCAGTCCTACCTCCAAAAATGAAATTATATAACACCCAGAGAGTTCTTAATTAGGGAAAATCATACTGCAGGCTTCCCCGGAGCTCTTGTGGTCTATATATCCTGTCCCCCCCTGTGAAAACAGGGTGTGCTTAAATTAATGTTATCTAATTTCTAAGAAACTCAGTGATATAAGATTTATTACAGAAACTGAAGATAACAAAATTCAAACAAATAAGTCACATCACAATGAAATCAATCAACGAAATCCTATCAATACATCTGAAATTTAACGATAATTAAAGATAATTAACAATGCTTAACGATGTAGAAGATATTGTAATTAGTCACCAATATTTCATGGTTGAATTAAAATTACAAACCAGATATTATCATCTATTATTATTGATATTACTAGTCATAATGTAATCAAACTGTTACTCCCATTTAGGGGGATCAGACTTGAAATATTTAGTCTATGTTAAATTGCAAACTGAACATTTTAATGCCTATAACCGTCGCATAAAGCGTTAGTGTCAAAATTATCGTGTTATATTTATCATTGTTTAATTATCATTACATGAATCAATTAAAAGATTGTCCTTGAAAAATTATATTTAAGAAGTCACTTTTCAAATACAGCTAAAATGGAAGAAAAATAATAAGCTATACAGCCTATTTTATTATATGATGATTAGAATGGTCAAGGCTATGACTGACTAGAGGTGAGAAAGAGAAGAAATGAGGTTAAATGTTGAATGAAAACAGGTAGATAGTCAACATGAATAAATACTGTCTATATATTGACCTGGGGTCATCTATCAATCACATACTAGTACTGTAAACATCTCCACTATACAAATACAGTTATTCTATAGGCCTATCAGTGGGGCTTGTTGAATTGGTTTATGCCGAGGCCCACTGGCTTAGCCCTTATGCAACACTCCTAGTGGGGCTAGTTGAATTAGTTTCAGTGGAGACCCATTGCTTATGCAACCTGCAGCAATTTCAACAACACATTTCAGCATGATGCAACATCTTTTTCTCTCTAATTTAGGCGCCGTTCTTTTGGGCACTTTTACTGTCGTAACTCGCATGTAATCTTAAGGCCTGCTTGGGCTAGTTGAATTGGTTTAAGTCAAACCCATGTCAGTCTTTACCTTAATCATTTTTGAGTTTTCTGGATTTTAGATTAGTGATAATGGCTGACATGCTGGTTTAGTCTATTTTACAAACTGTGAACTGCACTGCACAGTAATTAACCACTAAACCTACACAGTATCCATCTGATAATTACCACCCTGAGCAAATCAAGCACAGCCTTTGTCTAGAAAGGTGAAGGCCACTAGTCACACGACCTTCACCTTTAAGTAGAGAGACAAGTTGGCTGGTATCCAAACTAAACAAAGACGAGACTGACTAGTGAAATAGGTTGATATAGTACTGTGTATTTAAAATCAACCTGTATCTAGTCAATATGGTTCACAAATCGGTCAATTTATCACTGACTAAAGTCATGGCTGTGTTGGATGTACATACATATCAGTTTCAAATCTTTGTTAAAATATGTTCAAATAACTGTTTAATATATATGCATATATGGTGTAATTTTCATACTCAGTTTTAATACATGTGAATATATTTGAGTTCAAATTTTGACAAAAGGTGATTTTTTGATTAAATTCTTTTCTTTGTTAGATGACACAACGTAATTTGCATTATCCAAACATTGTTTATCCATTAAATAACGGAACACAATTTGAAGATGACAATGTAGATTGTTGAAACATTGTGTGTAATAAAACTAAGGAATAGCATACCATAAAATTGTGTTCTGTTATTTAATGTGATCTTTACCCCTAAATGTTTTTAAGGAATATTGTTTATCTAGGATCAAATTTATGCTAATTTTAAATTATCAATAGACAACAACCGCAGGATAATTTCATTACATCTGATTGGCTTATATTTTCACTGGTTGAACATCAGCAAATCATATTTAGAATTAACTGAAGAGAATTTTACTTTTGCAACAAGCCTTTGAATGTGTTAAGTACTGAATTATCCAATTGAACCAATCCAAATACCACATATTGGTACTATGAAAGACTACCAAAAACTACCTATTGAGATATCAACATCCATTTGAAGCAAGCATTAACTTTAATGGACATAAGTTTACACCTTTTTGACAGTGCAAAATTTCCCTCATTGCTCACTGTATAACCCTTTCATTAGCCCAGTTAAGAACAGAAAACTATGACATAAATCTCTTAGAATAGCAATTATCTATAAGCGCAGAGAAGTCAATTTTTTGTTTATAGGATCTTCCTTGCATGTTTTCCTTTCAATGAATCTTGCATGTTGACCTTACTGCACTGAGCTGGCCAGATGTTAAATCTATTCCGCTGATGACTTTATTCTTTTAATCTACATTTCATCATTTCTTCATATTTACATACAATCCACATTTAATCTAATATAGCTGAATTGTCAATAAAATAATGAAATGACCCTTAGTATTATTTCCTTTTCTCTGCACCTGATATTAAGCTAATTAAGGAAGATATGACTGACTTGCAGTATCCAATGAGGGAAAATCTAGCCAAATCAGCAACATTAAAGGGATCGCAAAGTATGTGTATCAGGGACACTGATAGCATCATTGCACCATTCCGACATTTGTGGTTCTTGCAATTTCACTAAAACTAACACATTTTATGATGTCACTGACAGTGATCTACCTTTCCTTACTATTGATATCTATGCAGATAGATATTACTGACGTCATAGAACATGCCAGTTTTATTGGTATTGCAAGAACCGCAGATGTCAAAATGGAAATTGAAATAGCGCAAATTGATACTATCAGTGTCCTCCATACACATACAAAGTTTAGAAAAACTAGCACCTAGTAACAGAATAGATTTGTTCTAAAGGATATCCTCAAAATATTATCATTTTTAACAGTTTTTATCTTCTTTTTTAGTTTAATATCCAAAAAACAGTTTTGTGGTTTAGAAGGATAGTTTTCACTAAGTTGACACCTGGTTAATTCCTCACATATTAGGTGAAAAAAATATAAAAAAATTAAAATCTATATTCAGTCAATGAAAATCTGAACTATGAACTTGAGGAAATTTAAATATAGGTCAAGCATAGTTCTTTTAAGGTTTTATGAATGCAAAATCTGTGCACCGAGGACCTTGACAGCAGCAACTTGCACAATTTTAATCTTGTTCCAAACTTGAGCACTATTGCAAATTAAAACTGAAACCTTTTCACAATCCCTTTTACATCAAATCAGAATTATCACAATAATGGACCCCGTGAGAAGAAATCAAGAGCAGTGCAATGTCACATGGAGTAGAGTTACAGTAGGATAGGGACACATAAGTAGGGCAGGGCCATATCCATAGGAAAGCAGGGCCATATCAATAGAAAAGCAGGGCCATATCAATAGGAGAGTAGGGCCATATCAATAGAAAAGCAGGGCCATATCAATAGGAGAGTAGGGCCATATCAATAGGAGAGTAGGGTCATATCAATAGGAGAGTAGGGCCATATCAATAGGAGAGTAGGGTCATATCAATAGGAGAGTAGGGTCATATCAATTGAGTTCAGGGCAATATCAATAGAAGAGAAGGGCAATATCAATAGGAGAGTAGGGTCATATCAATAGGAGAGTAGGGTCATATCATAAGTAGAGTAGGGTCATATCATAAGTAGGGTAGGGTCATATCAATGGAGTTCAGGGCAATATCAATAGAAGAGAAGGGCAATATCAATAGGAGAGTAGGGTCATATCAATTGGAGAGTAGGACCATATCAATAGGAGAGTAGGGCCATATCAATAGGAGAGTAGGGTCATATCAATAGGAGAGTAGGGCCATATCAATAGGAGAGTAGGGCCATATCAATGGAGTTCAGGGCCATATCAATAGGAGAGTAGGGCCATATCAATAGAAGAGAAGGGCAATATCAATACAAAAAGCAGGGCCATATCAATATAACGGCAGGGCAATATGAACAGACAGACAGGGCCATATCAACAGACAGACAGGGCCATATCAATAGAAGGGAAGGGCAATATCAATACAAAAGCAGTATGGGAGGACAGGGTATCAATAGAAGGGAAGCGTGCAATATCAACTGAGGACAGGGCAATGTCAATAGACAGGGAAGGGCTGTATCAATCCAGCTTCAATCATCATCTGGTAGTAAAGAAGTTAAAACACAAAAGATGAAGAGTAAATTAGTAGGGGTCTAAAATCTTTTCATGATAACTGATGCAGAACACTTGAATTTATTCTCCCATCAACACAAAATCCTGCTAAATAAACAAATCCCTGCAATTTTATTTTCTAATTTCAAGGTAGGTCAAGCAAGGGCAATAACTCCACAGGGGGTGATAATTAGAGCCAGTAAATCACTGACATCAAAGGCAATGTATCAAAATTTAATTCTTTTATTAAATTATAGGGACTGAAATTAACACAATGTATAGCTTTGTTACCATGTCTACTTAAAGTATCCTTTCTTAATTCAATGGATAAATTAGATAAATGCAGTCAACACCATGCAATGAGCAATGGAGGAAATAATATAATTTTGCAATTTCCAACCATTCAGCACAAGTTATTATTATTCATGTCCCACTTGCCTCACAAAATTCTATACCCACAGCACCGTTACTAACCAAAGTGACTAAACCGGCGCATAACATCTTATTTTAGATCAGCTTAAAAGAATATATTTACAACATCCCTTTAAGAAGGTCATTTCAGGTACTGATAATCAAGCTTCTAAATTGACAACAGAAGAATTTAGAGTTCAGAGTTTTCACCTTTGACCTTCAATACACTATAAAGATAACTTGCTAGAAACTTCTGTTACAACAATATGATATCCCCAATCTCTCCATGTGGAATGATATTTGAAATATAGGCAGATTTCTTTATTACAGACTGGAATCGTGAACTAGACACTGTATTCAAAAAAAGAAACCTTGAACATCAGGTTTTTAATTCCCTGAACATTTTCAAAATAAAAGAAAAAGAGCAAGCCCATTCATAACAAGTAAAGATTTCTTCACCTCACACGATCCCAAATTGACAAAGGGACAGGATTTAAAGCGATTGTAAAGTCATTTTCTAACCATTGTTTGTGTATCGGGCACACTGACAGCATCAATTTGCACTATCAGTGTCCCCGATACACATACAAAGTTTAGAAAACCTATTTACAATCATTTTAATACATATTATTTCTTACAGATAGGTGTTAACCAATTTTAAACAACATAAATCAAGAAATGAACAAACTCAAAATTCTTAAATTTCCAACTGCAAGAAGAAGGTTTGAATATGAAAACAATAACAAAGAAATTCTGTCTTCAGATTGGTGTTTGGTGTATGTGAATGTTGTCATCATACTAAATTTTAACAGAGTGGTGCATGAATCATCATAAGACAGAATTTTCTTATAAAACAAAGAACACATCCAATTCCCCTGGTCAAAAACAATGCATGTCATAAAAGGCCCATCACCCCAGGGAAACTGAAAAACTGTCTTCAGATTGGTGTTTGGTGTATGTGAATGTTGTCATCATACTAAATTTAAACAGAGTGGTGCATGAATCATCATAAGACAGAAATTTCTTATAAAACCAACAACACATAATTCCCTTGGTCAAAAGACAATGCATTTCATAAAAGGCCCATCACCTAAGAGAAAGTTTCAAAATGTCTTCAGATTGGTGTTTGGTGTATGTGAATGTTGTCATCATATTAAATTTAAACAGAGTGGTGCATGAATCATCATAAGACAGAAAATTCTTTTAAAACCAACAACACATAATTCCCTTGGTCAAAAACAATGCATTTCATAAAAGGCCCATCACCCCAGGGAAACTGTGAAAAACTGTCTTCAGATTGGTGTTTGGTGTATGTGAATGTTGTCATCATACTAAATTTAAACAGAGTGGTGCATGAATCATCATAAGACAGTATCACAATAAGTCAATATTATCCCAGAAAGTCTATAGCATGCTGCAGTATACAATAGAATACATGATATATACAGCAAGATAAAAGATATTGGAAAAACTTTATTGAAATCAAGCTGATAACTCTTAGATATTGAAATTCAAATTGAAGATTTACAACCTACCGCTATAAATGTCGAACTGAATCTAGTTTCAAATGACATCCGGACTTTTAAAGGTAACATTTGTGAAATGAAATGGTGTGTTATGGCTCAATTTTTCTGCAACTATTGGGCTAATGAGGATGGGCAAACAGCATGAAGTGTGCAATGAGAGAAATTTTGCCAGGACAGCTGCATTAGCCTAATCTTATTTCAATTTCTAACTGTCAAAACGTGTCAACGTGCACATGGGGCTCCAGTTTACTGTCCTATCCGTGTCGGCCCCTCCGACCTGCATCACTGACAGACGGAAACTGGGTTTCTTGCAATTCCACTAAACAAGTTTTATGACGTAACTGACAGTGATCTGTATAGATATTCGGTAGATCACTGTCAGAACCACAGACGTCAGAATGGAAATTGGAATGGTGCAAATTGATGCTATAAGTGTCCCCGATACTCAAACAAAAATTACAAAACCACTTTACAATCCTAGTCTATCCTTTCAAAAGTCAGCCCTCAATAAAAATTCAAAGTGTGACTGGCCAAACTTGAGGGGGTTATATAACCAAGCCTACTGCAATGACAAAATATTTTACCAAGCCTTCTTTCTCATTGCTTACTAAATGCTTATATATTGGTCATTGCCTACACGGGAAATGTCTAGTAAATCAAACAGGACAATAAAACGAGGGCATGTGTGCTACAGGATGTGCAAGATCCCTTTAAAGATGGAAATTAAAAAAACAATTCAGCATGTCGAAACAAAATTTCCCTCATTGTACACTGCTTGCTGATAGTCTGTCTTCATTGGTCCAATTAAGAGCAAAAAAGGATGCAAAATTCCATTTCATTAATCTAATATAATCTCAATAATCAATAAGCAAAGACCAAATTTCCCCCATTGAACACTGCTTGCTGACAATCTGTCTTCATTGGTCCGAGGTTTCTTAGTATATGAAAGGCCGAGCTGTCGGGGGTCCGAGGCGTCGTGATCCCATCTCAATAATAAGTAAACAAAGACCAAATTTCTCATCATTGTACACTGCTAGGTGTTAGTCTATCTTCAATAACTCAAATAGGAGCAGAAAATCCATTTCATAAATCCGATATAATTTCAATAATCAGTACCTGGTAATAATAAACAGTAGGAGCTATGATATATTATTATTTATATTGTCTAACCAAGGCTATATCATATTATTACTTACAAACCATGTTAATAATCAGCTGATATAACCAGTATAACTTGACATACTTTTACAATGACATAACACCTAACAAAACCCACTCATAACTCTTGGTCTTTTAATATCACTGTCTTTTATCCCTTCCTACCCATTATTGAACCAATTACCACCTTGACTAGAAGAGTGAACTTTGTCGAACCCCAGTCAGTCAAACAAGAGTAGCGGAGATTTCCATTGTTTGAGTTTTCTCACTCTGACGACAGCTAACTCTTGATGCTATTTTAAGAAACATCGGGATCCATTGTTAGAGCAAAGTGCGTGATTCACAGCCCCATATTCGAGTGCGATTCACATGCTATCTGCTTAATTGGACCAAATTTAAATATCGCCAACTTCTTACCCGACGACAAATGCAAACAACTAAGTAAATGTCACAGATGCAACATTGTTGCACCAAGTAGTAACTTGTCCTAAAATGACGTTCAATTACACAAGCAGACAACGAACTTTTCTCGGACAACAAAAGAAAACAAACGAAAAAATCCCGATTTGACATTACTCACCGATCAAATTTACACTGATCATCCTAAAAATCAGAAATCGATCTAATCCATTGAAAATCACCATTCAAATATGTTCGATTTTATGAGAATGACACATTTATTCGGCAATCCATTGTCTAGGATAAAAATAACACGGCCATGATCGACACCCGACACACAAAGAATCACAAAATCCCCTCAAAACTTGTCTAAATGTCAAGATATGACCTCTGATTTTTCTACACAAGCTCATCCCAACCCCACGAATCAATTTCTTCATCCCAAAAAATGAAAAACTCGACTTACTTAGTTTTGTGGAACTTGGAAATATTGTAACGAAGACATGTGCGCCTTTAGTATCCCGCCATTGTGACAAAAGATTCCAGCCTCAACCCCGACTTCACCTACATAATTAGCTCTCTATCGCCCTCTAGTGGCGAATTCAACATCTTAACCCTACCCTTCGTTACTTTCTTTATCGATTTTTATCAATATATTACACAAAATCAATCACTTTCAAAATTTGAAATGTTGCAAAATTAATTTTTAGACATTATTGAAAATAGTTTTGTAAGATTTGAGCTGTTTGATGCATGGAAATTCATGTTCTGATAGGTATTGCTTTGTTTAAACCTATCCTAAACCTGAGCCTGTTCGATTCATCATTGGGGATGAGTCATTCACATCTGTCTAGCAAAATAGAAAATCTGTCAAACAAAAATACACAGTGTGTTAAAAGTAAAAAACTATGCAAACTTAGGTAACAGATTTTCAATTTGAAAAACTTTGATTTATTGGTCTGCAATGACTAGCCTACCCCAAACAAGATAGGACACGTTTTATACAGGCGATGGTGGACCCTTCTTTGTTAAAAGTAGTTGAATTTGTGGATAGTTTGAACCCCTTTTTTATTAAACTGAAATTTGCAGTACTACGAATCGGAGTAACTGTGATAGTGATTTTAAAAACATATTCAATTGCCGACTAACCGTCCTAAGGCGATGCATGCTTATTATAAGTATAGTAGGTTATGTAACTTTAAAAAAAAAAAACGAATAGCCGATCAATCAATGCAATATAAGGTAGAGCATGTTTATATTTTGTCGTGATTTACAATAAATTTAGCTGAGATTAATATTCATAGACCTTATATAATTATTGTTGATAAACATTGAGGCAGCGCAGCATGCTTATTATAAGATAAAGAAATGAAAAATTGACGATGCAAATTGACTACGTTTTGCTCAAGGTTATGTAAATTAAAATGTAACTGCTGCCCATTCGAAGATAGGACATGCTTAATAGTCTCTGACAGATCTGATTAAATCTTTAAAATTCTAAACACCTGTTAACAAACTCTGAGATGCCAACCCAGCATCCCTCTCTTACACAAGAAAAGGTACACGTTGTTAAAACGGTACCACAAGGCAAGGTGTCGAGCTGACAAAGCCCAATAAAAAACTACTGTCAGATATCAATATTACTTTGAAGAATGAAAATTTGACGTCAGGTTCATCTACAAGCAAATCAATCAATATGCAGATCTAAATTGTTTTGCTTCGCGTTTTTCTGTGGAAGGACCAATAATACTTGTTCTGGGAATTCAGAGATTAAGTAATGTGTAAGAGTTGTACTATGACGAGTATGCTTACTCTTTTAGACACCTGATACCACTTTTCATTTTGAAATATATACTCATTTATTAATTGGTATACTATCTCAAATGAAAAGTTCATTAGCTGCAACCAATGTGTGTCAATATTATTTGCATAGATTTCATTTTAAGGACAAGGATTAAGGATAGTTCTTGGCTTTTAAAATTCTTCTAAAACTCGTTATGATCCTGGTATTTTATAATTTGTTCAATATGGTAGGTATTGGTTTGGTTTGTTCAGCTTACCTCCTGGGTTTTCAACTGGTTTTCTGAATAGTCCCCAATTGCGCACGAGGAAGTGACCATGTCCCCTGAATTGTCAGCAGAAATCATCGAAAACAGGTGATTTTCTTTTTAATATTTGCTGGCAGTGCATTCATATCTACCCAGATAATACACAATACATGTATTACCATTTTTCATAGCCGTAGGGGCCCACGACTCAACAGGGGGGCAGACTGACTATTTGCCCGAATTTTACCGAATTTTAATGATATTTTGCCCGATTTCGCGAATTTTTTGCCCGAAAACATAATATTTAGGGGGGGCAGCTGCCCCCACCCACGCCCCCCTGCCCCCCTGTCTCCTACGGCTATGCCATTTTTGTTATACCTATAGCTCAGTTTGTGTCCCTCAAGTTGAAAACCCAGGGCTTACCTAGAATCGATTGTCATATCTGAAAGACTCTATAAATATTCTTTGATATATATTTTGAGCATTGAATCACTTTGTTGGTAGGTTAAATGACAAGTCAAAGTCCGATTGCATAATGTTATGAAATATATAGGACTGCTAGCTTTACATGTATTAAAAAACCTACACGAAATCAATGGAGCCTATAATAAATCGTATTACTTATAAACACTATTTAGTTCTCCTTCAGTAAGTCACTAAATATAATTTACATGCTTATCAATACACTAATTTATATAATCTACCAATCATTGTGATATCATTGATTTTTATACGATTGAAATTACATTTGATACCTCGACATCATTCTGCACTTGAAGATCAGAATTTTTTTTTTATCAGAATTATAACAATAGGCACTTCCCTTAAAAAAAGAGCTTTGCTTTGCCTTAGATCTTAGACGTATTAAATTGACATTAGTATCAGTTGATAAACTTTAGACCTAGTCATTCTAGTAAGATTCGAACCCCGATAAAGAATTTCTCCATTGTGTTTGGAAATTAATCAGCCAACTTGTGTTTTAAATTAAAAGTCATTTGATTAAATGTTAAATTATTGATGTCAGAGTCTTGTTTCTTTGTCTGCAGACGACTGTTATGTCACGTGACGTGCACGGTCGGAATCCTGAGTCACGTTGTTTCTGGAATCTTCTCTATATTGTGATGACAGTACCACTAACGAATGCCATCATCTTTTTCCATTGTCTGAAGGCTATAAATGTGTCATGTGACAAATACGGTCGGAACTCTGAGTCACCTTTCTTGGAAGTTTCTCGATCTTGGTAGTACAATGTATGTGTGTTGGCACTTATGCCATTCTAGCTTCTAGTGATTTTTTACTCGTCCATTGCAAGCGTATATGCGTATATGCCTAATATAGGAAATACTGTCAGTAGCCGGTCTTGGCACATTTTCACAATGTACAGCTACTTCATCGAATCGAATCGAATACCTTGACATTATGAAGATGACATCTGTCATATTGTTTCAGAAAAGTTTGTCTGCAATGCAAGGTAACAGGCTAGCCTAGTCTGGCTAAGACGTCTGCAGAATTTTTGTTATCCCCAATCAACACACACACACATAGCCTGTATATATAGCCTATACAAAAACTTTATTGAATTTCTTTATTACTGTTCTCGATATTTCAAAAATAATCACAATTGTCTGGGAAAAATACAGATGATAGTCCTCACTCCCCACCACTTTCAAAAATAAACTGTTACTCCTGTAATCTGATTTGACCGTCTTCAGAAGCCAAATTTAGTGCAAAAACAAAAAAGTCAGGCGCCAAGGACACTGGAGGTGAGGGTGACGTGATTTAAAAAAATCGAAGAGGCATCACCCCACCCCATACTTAAAAACATATCCTCGGATTTTGGTCTCTCGATTTCCATCTCCGCGGATCCTGAAAGTATAATAGGACGTCAAACTCCAATTCATTCATTCCGTACAAGCAAAAAAATACCCTATCAAAAATCTCGTCAAGAACATGACAAAATCGAGTGCAATAATTATATAGTAGTGGACTTCCCATACGAGAAGTACCGTCAGATATTTCGAAAAGAGTAAGCATGGTCTGCTTCGCGCGCGACACTTGGCACTACTAAAGGTCAAAATCATGAGGGGCGACGAAATCAATTCATGCCTTTAATTTGAAAATAAAGAAAATAGAAGTGTCTGTTGCCTGACTATCAATGATTGAAACAAGACAAAAATCAAGAAGACGAGACAGTGATGATGTCATGGTAAAAAAATGTCGTCTCTTTGTTTAATTCTGGTGATTTTATTCCGTCGTTCTAAGATGATAATTACTACCGACATTTGATTCATTTTCTTTGTTTGGGTCATAGGAAAATTTCAAATGGAATTTTTATTGAAGATTCTAGCATGTCATGGCTTAAACTTTCATCCGATTGTCATGTATTGGAACTGAACAAGGATAAGCCTTAATGAGTTATTTGGGAAAATATTTTTACGATCTGTACAGTGGATCAACTCTAAGACCGATTGAAAACGTTGAGACCCTTAAATAGAGGGATCTGGCAGCATAGTTCAAGGGAATTCCGTTTGTAAATATGTTTAATTCAGGGCTCCTGGACTATGTTCAACTATTTCCCATACAACCGATAGCCATCGACTATGGAAGGGGATCAGTGCCAAAAGTCTATGCTAAGTAGAAATGTCTAATTCACTAATGCTATGTAGATAATACAGATATTTTGTGTTATAAGTTAAAAGTTACCATTAGTGAATTAGACATTTCTACTTAGCATAGACTTTTGGCACTGACCCCCTTCCATAATCGACCATTAGTGTCGCCCAGTAGAATTAAAAGCGTATGTCCAAAATGTACATACGCCAATTCCAGATTGATATTCTGTGGGGGCTTTTTGATTAAAAAACAAATTGTCGCTTTTTCAATGGATGACAATTGAAGGAACTCCCAGAATAAAACTAAACTAGAATAACTGAAATATTTTTATTAAAAAAATAAACATCACAAAAAACAAATAGTCCGAAATTCACAAACAGGAAACAATAACATGTACATTATTATGGATTTCATAGTCGAGTCCTTGACTCTGATTTATTACTCTGATAATAAAAATCTGTACAGGGGCGGATACAGGATTTGACGTTAGGGGGGGCGGGGGGGGGGGGGCGCAGAATAAAATTTTTGGCGAGCGGGGCGAGCCCAAAAATTATTTGAGGTTAAAGTAAACAAAGTTATTGAAATATTCTTCTAGAGTGGGTGCAATGTAGATAGATATCTTGCCAAGCGAAGTGTGGCGAGAAACATTTGTGGTAAAATGGTGCGGACAACCCATGCTTTGCAAATTTTAGGGGGGGGGGGGGCGCACGCCCGCCACGCCACCCCCTAAATCCGCCCCTGATCTGTACAAGCAAAACAATTCCGTTATGATAATGATGTTATGATATTAGTATTACCGTCTAAGTACATTTCTTAGAATTAAAGGGATACGTTCAGCACCCGTTTGACCAATCAATTTTGTACTAAATGATTTCAAACATTGATTTTGGGACAAGTCTTTTAATTGGCTGAAATTTTCAATGATTTTGAGACATTTATTTGACTGAAATGTTCAATGACAATTTGATTTTATAAGATGACGAAAAGGGGGATGATGCATAGCTGTCCTCATAACATACAAGAAATTTGTTAGGAAGAAGTATATTTCAACACAAATGGGTTGCGCTATTTTAAGATATTATCATGCTTGGTCTCCAGTCTCGCAAGGTGCAGAAAAGCAGGACGCACAACTCCATTTCATTTCATTTTCTCAAATTGAGAGACAGAATGTTTCGGTCTATCTATAGGCTAATATCATGTCATTGTATAGATGACATATTTTTTGATGATTAGGACTCAGTGCACGAAACAAGATTAACACACAAACAAAAGTCGAATATATTCACACTTAAACGTATCCCGACATAAACCTTAATTTGCGATGGTTATTTAAAGTGTCTTGAAGTACAGTTTGTCTATATTGCTCCCAATTTACTTTGGTCTGTAAGTTTTCTTGTAGAGTTGCGTCCCTTGGATAATAACGAATGCTTGTTTTCACGTGATTTCGAACATGTTCGTCTGCGTATTTTAAAAACAACCTTTTTGACAACATGACTATTTCTGCTCCCTTGCTAACCTGAAACAAAGCAAAATTTGTCTATATATTGCATTTACATTGACGCATTGGCATGGCGTTTTCGCTGGTTGTCGAACAAGTAGCCTATTGTGCACAGACCGATGATGAAAATAGCCGTAGGCCCCTATTTGCTTGTTAATTTGATGGGTTTATAAAGCAGCAAATATCTATAAATTTCCAGGTACACATTCTTGTGTAGTTTCTCAGCTGTGGACTGGATGAAAAATCAACCAAACTGCTCATAGAATAGTCAACTAGACATTGACCTACTTCGATAAGCAATGCATGTGCATTTTAATCCAACTTAATCTAAGCCTGAAAAGAAATTGACTTACTAGAGATACTGCTGGAACATTCGATTCTTCATGTTCTACAAACTTTAATGTGTTCGCACCCTGAAAGTTTGAAAACACATGTATATATAAGAATATGAAAATGCCTAGAGCATCACGATCACATTCAATTAGGCCTAACCCAGGCGCATGTCCAAGGGGGGTACGGAAGGATAGGGGGTGGTGGTGGTGTGAGGGATTCGAGGACCCACGGCCCATCAGAACGACGATCAGCAAAATCTTTTTTTTGAGGCCCCACCCCCTGTAACTGCCCATTATTAAAACACCATTCGAATGAACATGAACGATCTCTCGACCAAAGCTGACCTAGAACCTATGTCGGTACTGATAGGTTGATAAGTAATAATTTGGTAGCAAGTCGTCGTCCTTATATCTCAACTAGATGCGATTATGTTGCGAATCATCATTCGAGAATAGGGGGCCGGGATTCGAGCCCCTCATGAGAAAGAAAGATTCAACGAGTGAAATAAAACTTACGAAGACATCTTTGGCTTGAAGTAGTTCAACTTTAACGAATATGTTTCCGTCATCGGGCCTTTCTGAGTTCAAAGCACCGGGTGTTGATTTCGGTCTGATAGTTTTCTTCAGTGAAGACGGTCTCGGAATTTGCTGAAACGACAACGGAAAGATATATAGACAATAGACATATACCTGATAGATTCAGAGGATTCCATATAAAATTGCGACCCCACACCCTCCATATGGACGTCCATGGATGGATTCTTCAGAGAGAGCTTCACAGGAGAAGTTCCACGACAATAACAAATGCTATTCTTAAAGCTGTATTCTACTGTCTCGCATTTGATCACCGGATTCTTATTGAGTATATTCACTAAAATAAAAAATTGCGTTTGTCATAAAACTCCTTTTTATATCAGGCAACTGGAATACATTTATTAACTGGTTTGGATATTGGTACGAAATAGGTCCACAATACAACTAATTGGAATTTGACTTACATTATGACCTGCTGAAACTCTGCTGTATCGAGACTCAAATTTACTTCTAGAAACGCCAGCTGATCCTGATAATCTGGTTGGTTTAGCAACCGGAAGTTGAAACACCTCCATGTTCTCTTTCTCGTACTCGTTCTGGTCTCTTGGAGAAGTGATCATTATCTGAACTTGTTTGTTGTTGATATTGGGAAGCTGGAGAGATTTCACTGATACAGCTTGCTGTAAATAATTTATATATAGAGTCAGTATTACAGTATACATGACAAAGTCCCATAGTTCATCATATTTCTCTTGATAACAGCCTGTATGAGCATGTGAAAATGTCAAAAAATAGTATATATTGTGCAATTTTTACCTATGCCTATTTCTATATGTCTTTTAAACACCACTGATGCATATAAACTCTTATTGACAAAGTTTGAGAATTTAAATTTTTTACCATTTTAAGAGGTTTAAGAAGGGTGAGCATCGAACATGAACCTAATACAGTGAAAACACTGAAGACCGCACACCCTGAAGACCGGTTTCCCCTGAATATCGGCCAAATGTAAAAGTCCCGATAAAAACACTCTATGATTCATTGATATTTGTACCCGAAAACCGCACATCGGTCGATGTTTGCTGTAAAGTTAGTCCATATCTACTAAAAAAAAAACTCTATGCTTGAAGATAACTCAATCACTATCCTATTCTAGACGCCATCTTACCTTTTTCACATCTTTATAATAATTCTCCATAGCGTCGAACACTTCAGAATCCATCGTAGATCTTCTGGATCTTCTCACTCCAGAATCTATCATCGACCCTTAAAAAGAAACCATTTAAACGGATTGAAAAGAAGTTATCTTTTATATGTGCATCAGAGATACAGAGAGTATCGATTTGGATCATTCTTTTTGCAACTAAGCGTTTAATGACTATTACAAAAGTAGCTAATGATTTTGACTGACTTTGCGATAACTAGGCCTACTTCACAAAGCGTTTGAGGCATTTGAACCACAGGCATCTGACTGTGTAAATAGTTGCTATCAGTGTTCCCTATGCACATAAGAAAGAGTATCAATGAAAAATGTGATAGGTTTAACTGATACTCCAATATATCAATGTGCTCAAACACCTAAAATGTTTTATTGGCGATGACAACTGCATTAAACTTTGCATATGTCTAAATCACAGTAAAATGTCCCAAAGCTTTACATTTCTGGTGCGTCCCACACACTCTAGCCATATCCGTCCAAACAGTTATCAGAGGCTGGGGAAAGAGTCAGCAAGTTTCGCACTAACTCTATCTTAGCGGATACATTCCAAATAATTCAAGCAAGTTCTTTCCAGAAAGGATTTTCTACATACTTGATCGACCGACCAAGAAGTCAGGTAACATAAAGGCAGGTTTCTCATCTTTTTTCACTTGTGGTTTCACCGATCGTAAACTTTTTATCACTTCACACGTTCCCTGAAAATATACATAGTGCCATTTCGTTTATAGGCGATCGGCCACCATTTTTACAATTCTCTTTGGTATAGTATATGAAAATAACCTAACTGTTAACCCTACCCGAACAATGAATTAATGCGCTCAAAAGCGATCAGCAACCATTTTTACCATCGTACCGCAGTTTCAGAAACGATAACCTTTTCGCATTAATAATCAGAAATCTGCAACTGAATATCAACTTTAAAAATCATGAAACGGAATGATTCAACCATCCCGAATGACGATGATGTGCTGGTGATTAAGGTGTTTCAAGAAATTGTGGTGATGGTTCTCGAGCAACGGAAAAATCAAATAAGTTGGACCCGTAAATGGGCCTAAGAACTTGATCAATTTGACCAATTGTTCGATTCATAGTGCATCGTTTGACTAGTATCCACCGTGAGATTCAAACATGGAGATAGTAGAGGGGATTCTTACCGATTTAATAAAATACAGCCAATCACTGGTTTTACTGTTCTCTGATACCAGAACGCCCCGTCTGAAAACAAAAATGATGATTAGAATTAGAGCTAATTTGTCAGTCAAACACTGTCCGCTGTACCCAATTTGTCTTGTTATAGTTTACGGAACCTGTCGAAAATTGTCGACTGTGACCTGATCTGATTTCTGCATCTTGACTTGAATGGCTCATGGGCTCAGGGAAATGAGCTTTACGTATTCTAGTCGATGAACAATGTAAAGCAAATATTGGATGGGATGCGGATAGAGTGAGGTGAGGATAGACTCGGATAGAGCATAGAGGTATAAGAGTTTCTAATTCTATGGATAGAGTGAGAATAGAGTGAGGTGAGGATAGACTCGGATAGAGTGCGCATAGAGTGGGGTGAGGATAGACTCGGATAGACTGAGGATAGAGTGAGGTGAGGATAGACTCGGATAGAGTGAGGATAGAGTGAGGTGAGGATAGACTCGGATAGACTGAGGATAGAGTGAGGTGAGGATAGACTCGGATAGAGTGAGGGTTATGATTATTTGTGTGACTTACTTGAAATAATGAAGAAAACAGGCACCTGGTTCTTCTCTCAGAATATCAATGGGCCAGTGTTTCATAAATGGATGTTGTCTGAAAAAAGTTTAAAATGGTGAATGCACGTACATATTACAATTTTTATAGTTCATATTATTTTCGACACAAAAAGCTATCATGATAAGCTGTGCAATTGTCTTGAAGATACAAAGGGTTACCCGCACTAGATGCCTGGACCTTGGTCCGAACGTGTTTTTTTTTATTCGCTAAATTAAATCAGAAATTTTTGGTAAACCCCCGTTTTTCTCATTATTTCACAATTGAGGAAGGATCGTCTCTGGATCGGTCCAATAATAACGGATCACAATGTCCTGGACCGATACAGGATCATAAGGAATATGGTATCACTACACCAAAGACGATCTTCATCATTATTTTGCATCCATAAGCTACACAAAATGGACGTGCAGTTTAAACAATGATCTAGAAAGTTTAAAACTTACCTTAAAAAACTGATGTGGCTTGGTTCTCCTTCTGGGTTATCCATGTTCATAAAAATTTGGTAAAAATCGGATTTTTCTATGACCAACATTTCCATTTCTGTAGCAGATTCGACCGTGGCGGTTCTTTTTGCGTTAAATATCAAACCCACTTCCTGAAGTAGAAATCAAACTTTATATTATTTTCAAACAATACCACAAAGTAAAATTTTGCTTTCATTTTTCTGCATTCGTCTCTTATATAAAATCGAATTTAACGAAATTTGATATTCCATTCATATCAAGTTTGTCAGCTTCGTTATTTGGTTAATTCTATTGTCTTTTCTTTGTCTTATTGTGCGATAAGACACCATTTTGTCATGCTAGCAGTGACGTAGCGAGACATGTTTTTGAGGGGAGGGGGCATGGCATGAAAATGCTTAAATTTTGCGCTTTTTAAGTCTTACCCCAAAGCTTTGTCCTTTCGTGAGTTTAGCCACAGTCGTTGAAACAGGGTCACCGTTGCCCGGATCTTCAACTATTTTCTTTACAAAAGCTGAAAAATAGTTGCGAGAAGACGAATTCAATTCAATGTCAACATTTCCAATCTCTATTTCTGACAAGGTAAAGCTCATCCAACAACCTTCCACAGCTCCAGTTGCAGAGCGTTTAGGGAGGTTGGACTGAATCTCTTATGGAATCTAATCTTCATAATTATATACATGTACAAGTCGTTAATGGTCTTCCGGAAACACCGGTATGGGCCTACTTAGTCCACTGACTTGGTCGGTCGAAAATTGCTCCAATACCGAAGCATACCGAAGCCTCAGCTAAAAACTTTTTTTTCTTTGACAGATTGTGCTGATCAAGTTAACGTCCGCTTCAAGTCTAGTGATATCGAAGATCGACACGATCTACAGCAGTGATAACTAATCTGGGGGCTATGGGACATTTGTCAGGCGGGCCATGAGCCCTCTGAAGTGAATTTAAAAATCTATATCTTTGTATCTGTAAAAAAAATCTGCAGTTCGACCATTGTTTGGAAATGAAAGAGGACCACGACTCTGGTAGTCATGAATTTGGGCCAGGTTTTGAAAAAGGTTCGGAACCACTGATCTACAGGCTAACTACTTGAGACTATTGACATTTACTTTATTATGTCTACTGCTGTAACCCAGTGTAGATTAATTCAGATTGTAATAAAAACATACCCGTTCCACTCAGTACAAAGTAAAAACTCTCTGAAATGTGACCCTGGCGAATTATCGCTTTCTTTGATGGAACTCTGAAAAAAATAAAAAAAGATATCATGTTAAAATCGCACAATACAGGCACGAGATGTCATTGTCGGTGATGCAGTCCAACCCGTAATGGCTGCTCCAACAAAGCTTTTTTTCAAATCATGATCTAAGAAATTACATATGGGTCGCATGTTGACCGGTATAATCGAAAATTTTAAGCATTTCGTGTCAAACGAAATTGGTTAAAAAAACAACGAAGAAAGACAACTTACTTTTGATACCATGCGACTTTGCATATGTTTTCCTGAGTTTTGATAGGATATTCTCCCAGAGATTGAAGACTCTGTAAACCAAGGAGGACCTGTTTCAGCATGTCTGGGTTTCTACCTTCAGGTCGTGTCGTCAACGTCTTTCTTACTTCCACACTCAGGGAAATCTGTAATATATCAAATAGAGATCAACGGTTCTCCTAAATGTTGGTCTGCGTCTCAATCATGCAGTGTCCTATCATCAGTTTTGTCAGGTAGGTGGAGCGTAACAAAGTCTCTAATGTTTCTTACATCGAAGGGTGTGGATTTTTTTTAAAATGGGTAAGGGGGGGGGGGGGGCAGATCCAGAATGGTTTCTTAAGTCTAAGTACGTGGCGAAGCGCAGCAGGTGCGAGTGATATCAAGATATAGTGATATCGGAAGTAATATACTAACTAACGGTTAACTTTCTTCTTTCAGTTATAGTGTAGGTGCAATAGATGTCTGGACGAAGTACTTACTTATAGTCCTGTCTCTTGCAATTGTATTTTGGCTGTTCCATCTCTTACAGATTTATTACATTTTGACATACCATATTTTAATTATTTCCCTTCCAGGTTTTCTATTTGGCATTATCATTTTTGGCAAACAATTCACACTTTTGGCAAATCTAAATTCATAACACACTGTCAGGGGATGAGTAAACATCCTTCAAGCTGATCTTGAGCATGGATAAATCCTACCTCCCCCTCCAATTTAGAATAAGAACATTAATGGAGTAGGGTTGGGTAGCCCGCTCGCAGCACTTGCACTGACCTTTGGCTTCACAAATTCAATAATTTGTTTTTTTTTTTTTTTTTTTTTTTTTTTTTTTTTTTTCTACAATTTGTCGCAATGTACTTAATCGCTGAGGATAATATGTCCATTTAATACACATGTACTTGTGTATATTGCTATATTGTATATGTTAAAAAAAATATCCAGTAGCCTGTGGTCATGTATTTGATCTCTAAATCATCAAATCCTGTACAATAATCGCTTGAGGATAATATGTCCATTTAATACACATGTACTTGTGTATATTGCTATATTGTATATCTTAAAAAAATATCCAGTAGTCTGTGGTCATGTACTTGATCTCTATATCATCAAACTTTGAACATTGATTTTTTTTTTTTTTTTTTTTTTTTTTTTGGTGTCTATATTATGTTGTATATTGTATCTATGTTTGTCCCCATGGGCTGGGTGTGAGACAGGACCGTTACCACTCGTGGTATAGGGCCTAATTCTGACCCATGTAAAATAAAGAGTTTATTATTATTATTATTATTATTAGAGTAGCTTCCGGTAGATCACTGGTAGTGACGTCATAAAACGCGTTAGTTTTAGTGGAATTGCAAGAACCAGAGACGTCGGAATGAAAATTAGAATGGCGCAAATTGATGGTATCTGTGTCCCCTATACACTTACAAAGTTCAGAAAACCTCTTTACAATCCCTTTAAACAGTTTGTAGTGATATTTAAACATACCTCTTTATTGGTTTTAAAATATGATTTATCAAATGACAATCCGGATTTCTTCATCAACTCTGGCGTACTGTTTTCTTCTATATTCACTGCTAGATCCACAAACGTTTTTAATTCTTTTTCCCAGTTACATTTATTATTGCTAAAAATGACAAACGGTTATTCGATTAGGATGCTGAACATTTGAAACCAGCAATGAATGGAGTCGTTACACCAAAAAGATGCGCTAAAGGGTTTGGTGACAAAACAAGACATTATAAACGGCAGCGTCTATTTACCACTGCGTGGTAAATAGCCATAAGTGGCCTTACAGCTATTTACCACGGCGTGGTAAATGAAATTAGTCATTATTTTGATATTTTTAAGGTAAATCTGATTTATAAAACCAATATGCATAAAAATATGTATTTAACATCCATATTTTCACCGTTTTCACCAAAAAATCCGGATTTGTGGATAAAAGTAATGTTTGTTTACAAATAAATGTCAAGGCCATCTATGTAGAGTTCATGGTTCAAGGTTGGATACTACAGTTTTCCAACCTATCTAAAATAGTCCATGTTATGAAATTTGGTTTACAGGTTAAACATTATCCCAGGTACAAATGAGTGCAGACTATGATGTTACAGTATCGTTTCTTCGTTTTGAACTTTATTTACTATAAAAATTTTAATTGCTGGAAAGTTTTGATGTTCAGAAATTCTTGTAACTTGAGGTATAGTATGCATATGGAATGTCGGTGCAACATCAGTTCTAAGTGCTGAATGCTGATTGCTAAACCTTTTTTTGCGAAACTGCAATTTGCTTATTGATTGCCCTTATTGATTAAGAATTCTTCCTTCCCCGCCATATAATTATAAGTAGCTAGTAGCCTAGAAATGGACAGCATTGTTTCTCTTTTGGGGAATCATTGTATTCACAACAAATCTGCAATTTTTGTATTTATTGTATGGAAAATGAGGAAAATGAGACCAAAGAAAATACCCACAAATTATACTTATAATTCGTGGTAGAAGGTTTTTGTTATTGGGAAACTCTCTCTCTCACACACGGAATCTGTCCGAAATATGGTTCAGAATACATCGACTATGTGCCATTTTTCTATTTTCTTTCGGGTATGGGGACTTCAATGATAGCGGCAATGATATACACTATCATTTACAGTCACTATCTTCCTATAGTCACTATACACCAAACTACTGTCATCTACAGTATAGTCACTATCCTCTATCTACAATCACTAAACATAAACCTTCTCTGATCTATAATCACTATCCTCTATGTACAGTCACTCTCCACCAACCTGCTATCATTTATAGTTACTGTCCTCTATCTACAGTCACTCTACACCAACCTACTATCATCTACAGTAACTGTCTTCTATCTACAGTCAATCTACATAAACCTACTATCATTTATAGTCACTATACTCTATCTAAAGTAACTCTACATCAACCTACTATCATTTATAGTCACTATCACCTATCTACAGTCACTCTACATCAACCAACTATCATTTACAGTCACTATCCTTTATATACAGTCAATCTACACCAACCTACTATCATCTACAGTCACTGTCCTCTATCATAGTCAATCTACATCAACCTACTATCATTTATAGTCACTATACTCTATCTACAGTCACTCTACATCAACATACTATCATTTATAGTCACTATCCTCTATATACAGTCACTCTACACCAACATACTATCATCTAGTCACTATCCTCTATCTACAGTCACTCTTCATCAACTTACTATCATTTACAGTCACTATCCTCTATCCACAGTCACTCTACATCAACCAACTATCATTTACAGTCACTATACTCTATATACAGTCACTCTACACCAACCTACTATCATCTACAGTCACTGTCCTCTATCTACAGTCACTCTACATCAACCAACTATCATTTATAGTCACTATCCTCTATCCACAGTCACTCTACATCAACCAACTATCATTTATAGTCACTATCCTCTATCCACAGTCACTCTACATCAACCAACTATCATTTATAGTCACTATCCTCTATCTACAGTCACTCTACATTAACCTTTCATTTACAGTCACTATACTTTATCTACAGTAACTCTATATTAACCTACTATCATTTATAGTCACTATGACCTATCTGCAGTCACTCTACATCAACCAACTATCATTTACAGTCACTATCCTCTATCCACAGTCATTCTACATCAACCTATTAACATTTACAGTCACTATCCTCTATCATAGTCAATCTACATCAACCAACTATCATTTACAGTCACTATCCTCTATCCACAGTCACTCTACATCAACCTATTAAGATTTACAGTCACTATCCTTTATATACAGTAACTCTACACTAACCTACTATCATCTATAGTCAATATCCTCTATCGACAGTCACTCTACATCAACCTTCTATCATCTACAGTCACTATCATCTATCTATGGTCACTCTACACTAACGTATTATCATTTACAGCCACTATCCTCTATCCACGATCACTCTACACCAACCTTCTGTCATCTACAGTCACTCTACAATAACCTACTATCATCTATAATCACTAGAGGTTGGAGTGACTATAGATGGAGGATAGTAATTGTAGATGATATTATGTTGATGTAAAGTGACTGTAGATAAAGGATAGTGACTGTAGATGATAGTAGGTTGGTGTAGAGTGACTGTAGATAGAGGATAGTGAATATAAATGATAGTTGGTTGATGTAGAGTGACTGTAGATAGAGCATAGTGACTGTAAATGATAGTAGGTTGATGTAGAGTGACTGTAGATAGAGGATAGTGACTGTAAATAATAATAGGTTGGTGTAGAGTGACTATAGATGGAGGATAGTGACTATAAATGATAGTAGGTTGATGTAGAGTGACTGTAGATAGAGGATAGTGACTGTAGATGAGAGTAGGTTTATGTTTAGTGATTGTAGATAGAGGATAGTGACTATAAATGATAGTAGGTTGATGTAGAGTGACTGTAGATAGAGGATAGTGACTGTAGATGAGAGTAGGTTTATGTTTAGTGATTGTAGATAGAGGATAGTGACTGTAGATGATAGTAGGTTGATGAAGAGTGACTGTAGATAGAGGATAGTGACTAGATGATAGTAGGTTGGTGTAGAATGACTGTAGATAGAGGATAGTGGCTATAAATGATAGTAGGTTGGTTTATTGTGACTATAGATACCGACCGACTCTACCGTTAACATGAAATGAAATGGAATGCGGACTTCAAGATTACTAGATGGCATAGAGGAAGCGAATATAAAAGTTGAACTATATAGAATAAAAATGTATCCTTCACACACAAATCCCGGAAAGAAACTTCATGGCGTATTTTGAGATTAAACAAAAGTCTACAGACATTGAATTAGCGTAAATGAAAGTCATGTTTTTAAAAGACAAATAATCTTCAACCATAAACTTCATACAAATTGCATTTCCGAGAATCTAAACATTTTAAAGAAACTCTTAAAACACAAAAATACTTCATAGTAATATCGTTAGCTTCATTGCAGTTGTACTGTGAAATTTAGCAACCGAAATACACAAAAATCATAGTCACCGACATCAAATATGGCGGAGATTTTTCTTACGCCTGGAATTTCAATCTGCCTATTTTTGCATGTTATAGTGGTGAAATGTGCACAATATTGACATATTTGAATCTTGAAAAATGTGATTTTTTGGATTCTTTCAAAAAAATGAATAAAATCCGACCAATAAGAAAAAAGCGTGGTAGAAATAAGTACCACGTTTTTATCTCCATAGACTAATATGGTGACATTGGCCTAGTTTAACATGTTACCACGCAGTGGTAAATAGACAGTACCATTATAAACAGCTCACAGCTTATGTGATAAACTTTTTCGAGTTTCTTGAACCACAGGTGTCTGACTGAAAATTCGTATTGTGCAAATTTTAGCTATAACTGTATCCGATACACACTATAAGCAAAATATTAAAAAAAGTTCTTTACAATCCCTTTAAATTTGCTTCACTCTTGTCCATTTATATTTGTATGCTACCGTCTAGTCTGAAACTTGCTGACTCTGTTCCCAGCCTTTGATAGATATTTGGACAGAGCTCCCCCAGTCATATTCGTCCAAATAGCTATCAAAGGCTGGGGATAGAGTCAGCAAGATTGGGTTCGTTTTGCCGCATTGCCCAACTACACAAAGACGACTTGTAAAACGACGTCTTGAAACTATATACTTCCTGGGAAACCGCCAAATACGTTTATGTATTTTGTATTATGGTTCCGATCGTATAAACTTTGTTATTTATTTTCTTCCAGATTTTACCATAAAACTATAGTTTATATTCCCCAAACAGGTTCAAATTATAAACAAAAATCGACAACAGATTAAAATGTTTATGGCCATACCGGATTTTAACGGAAACCTTTTTAATAGTCGTTTTTTTGTGCAATTAAGTACGATGCGGCGAGTTGGGCAATGCGGTAAAACGAACCCACCGTTTCGGACTAGCTACCGTCATAAAACAAGGTTCCTACTTACTTCAATAATAATCGGAACCATTGGTGAATAATTATGATAATGGAGGCGTATTTCTTGAACAACTTGGTTGCCTGTAATTGTAGATAATTAATCAAGTTATTCAATGTTACAAAATCTTCCTGTCACATGATAGGTCAATAATTTTAGATTTATTTACAAATCGCTGTAAAATTATTGAAATCAAGATTAGTGAATATTGTGTCAAACAAGATCCAGATGATAAGAGAATAGGATAAAATCTTTAAAAAAGATTATTGCATATATCCGTGAGAGCATCTCAGGATGGAAGAGTTGATATTGGTGGTGGATGTAGTGAAAGCACAATGAACACAGGTTGAAATATACAATTCCATACGAACATCCCATATGAACCTTGATTGACAGGTGGCACCATGCATATGCAAGGATAATTTCAGAAGACTCCGGCATTGATTTTTTCGGCCTCTGATTTTGTTTTGTATGCCATTTAAAGGTTAATGATGCTGTATCACTCAAACTCGCACCAAAGGTAGATAATATAATAAACTAATCATATGTAAAATTTCAGTTCATTTGAGTAAATGCTTTGGAAAATAGTGAAGGTCAAAAGTTGGGATATTACTTTAGGTCCACCCGATACTTATAGGTTTTATAGAATATAGGAAATGACTCTTACTGAACCTGGTACTTCAAATCTGGACGGTCGATATTCAACAATATCAGGCATCATATCCATCACATTGTTTCCTTGATTTTCCTCTCCTTTTTCGTTTCGTTGCTTTTGAGCGATAACTTTAAATTTCTTTTCAATAAAATGTACATTTTTTCTGAGAAAAGCTATTTTTTCGATACTGTTCATCGATTCGGGCAAAGTGCTGGTACGTCGTTTTAAACTTGGTCTAGATACTTCACTGTTAAGAGTGTTAGTTGAATCGCGTCTGTTGTTCGACCATAAAGCGGCATGGACGATTTTGGCCGCTCGGGACCGCAATGAACGTGCATTACCATCAGCTTCTCTGAAAATATCAACGATGCCTTCTTCATCGGTTGATGTCTCTCCGGACGGACGTCGACTGCGGTTGCTGATAATTGAAGTTCTGCGTTGAGACACATTATCTCGAGATCGCTTGCGTCTTAAAACTTTCAAGTCGACTGGCTGCAAGTCCCTTCCGGTTTCGTCACATGTCGGTCTCAGACGTTCCTCTAAATTAGCGAAAATTCCAAATTTTGGAAGGAAGAGACTGTTTCGTTCTCTCATCAAATGAGATGTGAGATGAAACAATTTGTCGGCTTTATTGTTTAAATTCAAATCTTTTTCTTTCTCAATAGCAATACTTTGTATAATTTTGCCGGCACTGAGTCGCAGCAATTCCAACCCTGATGATCGTTTTTCTGTACCGTTAGACATATTGAAGCCCATTGCCTATACGTTCAATCTCACAGTCCTGAAGGAAAAAAAAGACAAATATCATCGATTAAATAACACTGTGCAATATTGTTTGCGACGGGATGCTGATGAAGCCAATATTGGTATTTCGCTGTCTGTCCGGTACGGATGCGTTAATTGATTGAACCGCGTACCGTATCGGACCGAACCGATGCTGTACGTACAGTAAGGGGGGTTGGTTTGGTACTTGAATTTACGTAAATAGATTCAGAAGATGGCCAACTACTAAAACGACAATCGCCAACTCACTAAAATGTATATGGTATTTTCATTTTCTAACACGTATAATAATGTGGATACACATTAGCTTAAAAATTCTCGTTTCTCAACACTAAGATGTATGTTAGAGATTGGTTGGTGTTGAGGTTTGGTTTGTGACTGTATATTTGTTCCTCATAATGAAAAATTCCTTTTGGAACAAAAATAATTATAATAAATGATCTCAGGAACTCTTATCATATAATATCTGGGTTAGGGTTAGGTTTAGGGCTAGTATTGTATAATAAAAGTTCCAAATGGAACAATTATTACATTACAAATGTTCTTTGGAACAGTTATTATAGTGGAACTATATCACAGGTTGGTAGGAACGTGAACGTGAAGGATCGACAGTAAAGTTTTGAAACAGTATATGGGAGATAACTCTTTTTTTAGTAAATACATGTATTTACGTCCCTTTACCTATATTATCTCAAATCCCTTTATTAAAAATACGTTATTAGTATTTTCTCAAATATATTTTATTTTTGAACAACGCTAGATTATATTTTAATACTGCATGTCCAGCTTAATAAATCCTTGATACATACAAGTTCAGTCTTCTGATTGTTTTGTTTCAAATACAAATAGAGAAATTTATCTAATTGCACCCTGAATTTTAGACATGTGGGACGTAACATCCCATTTTCAACATTTCAATTTCCCTGTGCGTAATCGGGGACATTTGAGAAAACCAGTTGAAAACCCAGGATTTAAAGGGACAGTCTGAATTTTTTTTAGGTCAAAAAATCTTTTTGCTCAAATTTGTGAAAACTTTACACCAAAATCTGTAACTATGTGCCCTTTAATGTATCTGAAAGTTTTTACTAAAACAATCCAGCCGTTAATTTTTAAACGCTAAAAACGTGCTAAAATTTTTCAAAACCTTACGTAAGGTTTTTAAGTGTGTTATGTTTTTAGGACGCTGATAGCAAACTACTGAACGGATTTGAGTAAAATAAACGCCTAATTGTAGAGAAATGTCCCTCTTGTGTAATTTAAAAGGTTTCAGCTAGAAATATTGAACCATTTAAAGGACAAACACCAAAACTAGGTCAAATTGCGTAATTAACAATAAGTACTCCCTGTTTGTAATTAACCCTTTAAAACCAAATTCAGTTTGATCAAGAAGATATAGAGATACAATAAGCATACTATAAAAATACTCTCAGGTAGCATTTGCGATTTTTTTGATAATAGAAACTTTTTTCAAAAAAGCAGAATGGCCCTTTAAATTGACACGTTCGAATATATATTTATCGAACCAAATAATGCATGTCAACCTTAATGGTCGTCTGCAAAATGAACCCTTTCAGAGCTTTGTACTCGAAAGGGGTGTGCTTCAGTTAGACCATAAGTCGATCATATAATAGAAATTCACTTTTACCTTTTGATTAGATTTATTTTACAGACAGCCTTACTTAATGTATCCAAAATTATTCAGCATTCAAAACATATCACATATTACATAGCTTTGAAACTTTGAAGCTTTGAAAAACAACGTTTTTGTCCCATTGTTGCCGTTGTATACAAACACCACAAAAAGTGAAATAATTTTACTATATAGTTGGCAAGATAGCTGCGTTAATACGTTAATTCGATAATCCATGACTGTACAGATGTCTTAATTGTCTTAGAGTTAATCCCCAAAACACCAAATGTTAATCCCTAATCCCCAGTCTCGTAGATAGGCTTATATATAAATTTACAGTAAGACTTCCCTTGAGGAGATTATCAAAGCACGATTGTTTTTGGAAAGCTCTGTAGACGAAACTATCTGGAAAAAAAGCGATTTGCCCCAATGTTACTTTTTCCAGAAGAAGTAGGCTGATTCTTGATCAAAAGAAATGCGTAGATATTATCTAGAGGACTTTCGAAATATTGGTGAAATATCAGAACAAAGCCTTTGTTATATTCATGAATGGGTGACTTAGTCCTATTCTGTGACTGAAGTTCTATGTCATGTCTAGAATTGTCCTGCCTTCGAAAGACTTCAGACAAATCAAATAGGGGGTTATAGTCAATTGGACCCTATCTTTCAATGGTCCCAATCCAAAATGGCCCTAAAAGTCAAAATGGTCCTAAAAACCAAAGTCAAAATGACCCTGTTTTTGGTCAAAATGGTCTAAAAAATTGCCTTTTGACTTCAACTATATCATCGTCCAAAATGACCCCTGAAAAAAGTCAAAATGGTCCTGTTAATTTTTTTTTATTAGTAATTAGTCCATTGATAAGTTTAGCTTACATTGTGATGCCAACTTATGAAATTAAAGAGAAAATATGAATTTAGGATTAGGGTCCAATTGACTTTAACCCTAACAAATCAAATAGGTGCATTGCATGAGTTCCGGACTAGGATAATTGAGGATGTACAAAGACCTATATGGGTTCCATGTTTAAAGCTATGTAACCTATTAGTATAAGCTTAAACCAGATTAAGATTACTGATAATCTTTAAATCCATATTACTATACAATTATTGATATTGGGTAAGAAATTGTCATAATGACATTACAGGCAGAGCAGCACGGAGCGGTGAAGCGCAGAATAGCGTATCACTTTGCTCTGCTCTGGGTCGTTCCGCTTGCGATGTAAACAGCTGAGCGTCTGTATATATTTAAAATCATCTAGTACAAAATTTAGAGAATTTCACACCCTGAAACGCAATTTCCTGGCATTTCTCGACAAATTTTAAAATAATTTGAATAGGGACTACAGGACCTTATTACAAACAAATTTTGAGAATAAGACGCCTGGAAACGCAATTTCCTGACATTTTCATGCGAATTTAAGGTTCAAAATTATTTGTTTTCAGTCGGGTCTGAGGTATGTCGCTTATAAATTTGCAGAAGAAGATGCATAGAAACGCGATTTCCTGACATTTCCCAGCCGAATTAAGGTTCAAGATTAGCCTAATATGTTTAGGGTCTGGGGGATCTGGCCTAACAAAAATAAAAATTAGACCCCTGAAAAATGCGTTTTGCCTGTAATTTCCCAGTAAATTTAAGGTTCAAGATTATATGTTTAGGGTCTGAGGGATCTGCAATCAAATTATATTCATTGCAGACACTCCACTCAACCAAGCTTGGCAATTTGTTAGGGGAGGGGGGACACATGATATCAGCCACCAGGTTTTTCTGGGGGCAGAACGTTTCCCTCTGTACCCCCACACCCGGATCTGCACCAATGGCCAATTTCAAAAATTAAACAAAGGGCTTTAATACCCCTTTGATTGAATCGCCAATGTGTGCACAACCTAGACCACCAAATATTCTATGTGTTGAAATGATGCAATGAACAACAGCTCTATTATTTGGTGTATTTTGCTGTTTCACAATAAAACGCCAAATATCTCGTGCAGATCATCAAATCACGTGTGTAACGGGGTCAAATATATTAACATCCGGGTTAACACGCATGCGCCTTTTCATTTAGTGCTGATGGCGACATGTGCTCTACCAGATTTTAGTGAACTTTTTTCGCCTTGTCGCCGTGTTAGCACAGTTAAGAATTATGATTGTCTCGCTTTTACGGTCAGTCAACATTTTGAAATGTTTTAATCAGAAAATAAGCGGTAATTAACCGTTAGCTGCTCGCTAATGAGCGGAAATCTTGGTCAGCAATTCCAACGTGGCCATATTTAGAAACAACGGGGACATATGATAACATTGCAAATTCTCCATTTTCGGGCGACAAATTCTTCCAGATTTTTCTAGAATTTTGATTTGACAACTTAGTTTTCTTATATTTAACATGTTAGACTACTCAATGATGTATCATTGTCGTAAATATGACCTAAGAAGAGTGTTTATTTCGGTAATATTTGCCCCAATTAATTCGAAAATGAAAGCAAAATTGGCATGAAGCCATTTCAGTCATGAAACCAAGCACAGAATTGGTGTCCTAGTTGTTGTCTATGCCATATTCATCTGTTGCATCACCAGATTGAAATATGTTGTTTAGAATCATACAAATAATTGCAAGATTTTTATGTCGTTTGGTTTTTATTTTTAGCCTAAACTAGATACCCGTAGTAAATTAGAGTAAACAAACAAACAGTCAATATGGCCACAGCAGTTAGCTCTTCTCCTGGGCCTTCAAATCAGCCAGATTCCTCAGTGAATAAAACTAACCCAGAGAAGGAACGATATTCAGAAACCTCTAAGGAAAGTGTAAAACCGAAAGTGAACGGAAATGACAATGAAAAACCTAAACCCAAACAAAGTGACAAAAATCCTAAAGAGGATAAACCTAATGTGAAAAAATTTGACAATAAATTGTATGTGGAAGCTCCACCACCGAAAACTAACCCCTGGAAAAAGAGCACACCTAACACCCCACCTCCAGTTGTTGCCAAGAAAGGTAAGACTATCCCATCAAACGTTTTTTAACCATTAAAGTTGGTATAAGCTTACCGACTCAATCTTGCATGTATATACCCGACAAGCAGGTAAACCGGCTGTTTTCAAGTGACTTCATACAACGTTAACATTATACACTTTAAGAAATATTGCTGGGAATTCAGGGTATATGCGATGTCTTAGCCAAAAAAAAGTCGGGGGGGGGGGGGGGGGGGGAAATTCAGTATTTTGGAAGATCATTTGGCTCTTGAAATAGGATTTCAAATGTACAAGAACTGCATGTACTTGTACTTATAAGGTCTATACCTTAAACTAAACATTTGTCTTTCAGTTTTTAGATTTTTAAATGCTATGATATCATGATGGCATTTTTTCTGCATCATTCAAATATCTAGGGTCTGTGGGGTCTCAATTTTTATCAAAACAAACTTGAGATCTTGAGATAATTGCATCCTAAGCATTTCATTGGCTGCACAAACATTGCAGAAAAAAAAATTGGACATAGAAGCCGTAAGACCATTGCAATTGTCTTTACATGCAGCATTCCAATTTCCCATTCAATGTCTGTAATTTCTGAAAAGCTGTTATGCTACACGAAACTATGTATGGTTCTTACATGGAGATAGACTACCGGTACCTAAAGGGATTGTAAAGCGTATTTCTATACTTTGTATGTATATCCGGGAAACTGATAGCATCAATTTGCGTCATTCCAATTTCCATTCTGATGTCTGTGATTCTTGTTATTGCACTAAAACTAAGCGTTTTATGATGATATACCTTATGGTACTATTGACATCTCTGCAGATCACTGTCAGTGACGTCATAAAACTGGAAATTGGAATGGCGTAAATTAAAGCTACAATCCCTTAAATGAACAAACATTTTGAATAATATTTAGAATATCAAGTACGGTACATGGAGATTGTTAAAAAACCTATAATTTTGCACCTAAAATTTGAAATCGCTACGCTACGGTATTTAGATATTTTCATGTGTTAAATCTTGCATGATTTGAAATAATGTCTGAAAATCCTGTGTTGGTTCATCAGCCAAAATGTTTTTACATCTGAGGCTTAAATGAAGTGAGAAACTGTAAAGCAGGTAACCACCTGTTTCATATATAATAAATATCAGGTTATTAGTTATTCTGTGAACAAAAAAAATTATTTTTTTACTTTTTATTTACCGGTACTTTGATATGGATAAACATAATCTTTTTTATTTACCTTTTCATTTGCTCCTAATTTTTTTTTTTGTGCATGGAACCATATGAAATGAATATCAAAGTAAACTGCTTATTTAGAAGATAAAATTATTTCAAATTTTTTTTTCTTCAAATTTTGTAAGCACTCTTTTCTTCAGCACTGTAATGCTACTTGATTGAGTTTGGTTTGGCTTGAATACATTAGTCTTCAAATCTTTTATATAAACAATGCTTTGTTATCCTTTAAAGGGCCATTCTGCTTTTTAAAAAAAAGTTTCCATTATCAACAACAGCGCAAATATTACCTGAAAGTATTTCCAAAGTATGCTCATTATATCTATGCATCTTCTAGATCAAACTAAATTTGTTTTTAAAGGGTTAATTACAAACAGGGAGTACTTATTGTTAATTAAGCAATTTGACCTAGTTTTGGTGTTTTCCCTTTAAATGGCTCAATATTTCTAGCTGAAACCTTTTAAATACACAAGAGGGACATTTCTCTACGAATAGGCGTTTATTTTACTCAAATCCGTTCAATAGTTTCCTATCAGCGTCCAAAAAACATAACACACTTAAAAACCTTACATAAGGTTTTTAAAAATTTTAGCATGTTTTTAGCGTTTAAAAATTAATGGCTAGATTTTTTTAGTTAAAACATTAAAGGGCACATAGTTGCAGATTTTGGTGTAAAGTTTTCACAAATTTGAGCAAAAAAAATTTTTGAACTAAAAAAAATTCAGACTGTCCCTTTAAATCAGGAGATAGGTCATTTTTTTTTTTTAATTCATCAAGTAAGTAAATTCTGCAATTGTTTTTGGCTAGAATACATAGGACAGACATTAGCCCAAATAGGTGCAGAAAAGTCAGACGTAAAACTCTATTCATTTCATTTTGATTGTATAAAAAGTTTGCGGTAGTATTATGAGATGTTTAAAGACTGACAATTAGAATGATAATATATAGTGTATTATATTTTATGTCATATAATATGTAAATATAAGGCCTAGAGGGCTGTTTATTCAAGCTAGATTGTCCCTATAAATTTTGAAAAGTTCAGTTTAGTGAGGTGTTTTATGTTTTCAATTCACTAATTCCGAATTTTTGTCAAATTCTACATAATTATATTCAATTATGTAATACATTAAAGGGACAGTCTGAATTTTTTTTAGGTTAAAAAATTTTTTTGCTCAAATTTGTGAAAACTTTACACCAAAATCTGTAACTATGTGCCCTTTATTGTATCTGAAAGTTTTAACTAAAAAAAAACAGCCGTTAATTTTTAAAAAGGTTTTTAAGAGTGTTATGTTTTTTGGACGCTGATAGGAAACTACTGAACGGATTTGAGTAAAATAAACGCCTAATTGTAGAGAAATGTCCCTCTTGTGTATTTAAAAGGTTTCAGTTAGAAATATTGATCAATTTAAAGGGCAAACACCAAAACTAGGTGAAATTGCTTAATTAACAATAAGTACTCCCTGTTTGTAATTAACCCTTTAAAACCAAATTCAGTTTGATCAAGAAGATATAGAGATACAATAAGCATACTTTAAAAATACTCTCGGGTAGCATTTGCGAATTTTTTGATAATGGAAACTTTTTTCAATAAAGCAGAATGGCCCTTTAACATTATTTCTTCTCAACTGTTAAAACCAACATTAATCTTGGGAGGATTCACAATTGTCATGAATTGCTAAAGTTCTTACTGCACTGTGCAATCTCACAAATAAGTTTGCAACTCTAAACAGGCCCTGTGTCTCTTTGAGGGTGTGCTGAGACTCAATTTTGATTCCCGAACCATGATTCAAAGACCAGGATGTTAAGGGTATTGATTGGGCTAGCGTTCGAGAAAAAAAACATGAGATGGAATTTTTGCGAATTACTTATTATTTTTGGGCTCAGATTGTAGATAATTATTATTACTTTATTTGAAAGAAACCGAAAAGAAATTAGGTATTTCGTTAGTTTTTGCTAAAAAATTAGGAAAAAGTAGCAAAATGTGTCCCGGTTGGTACAAGATTTCTCAGCCATTTTTTATTGGAAAATTACGATCTTGGTCTTGATTGAAAGCTTATTCAATAAGGATGAAACGTACAGAGAGTTTTTTCGAAAATTCTTATCAGTTTGGCCCCTGGAAAATGTTTGCCGTACCTACGTGTAAATTTTCGTATTTCCATGGTAACCACCAAAATAATATTTTTTTTTGGAAAATCGCTCTGTACGTTTCTCGGCAATGTAATTGTCTACATTTATACCAAGTTTGATGTAGATTGATCCATTCACATTTTTTTAAACTTATATCAAAGGTTTGAAATGTCCAATTTTTATGACATGTTTGAAAGGGCTGTCAACTCATTAAAAAAAATCTGATTGACATGAAATCAACCTTAAAGGGAGAGATTGAATTTTTTTCGACGTGAAGAATAACGCTAATTTGGCGTGAATCAATATCCATACCCTTTATATTGTTTATATAAATTTACCTGGCCACCAAGGAATCGTTTTTAACATCAAATTTGAAGTTCCATATTATAATTGACAAGAGATCGGCGTTTTCTCATGAAAGTTTTGTTAGCGTCTGGGAAAGGAATTCCGAGACTACGGACATGCGCAGAAGGGTTTGTTCACAAATGGCGACGAATTTTCGATCATAGATATAAATAATAACTTTGTTATAATGATTTATAGTACGAAAAAATATTATATAGATTTAATTGTATGCTTCAAATAAATTCTCAAAGGTGTTATGAATGTTTATAGGCTATGTAGCATGCGTGTTCGGAAACGTCAAACATGTGTAGTTAACGCTGATTGGATCAATTGGTCCAATCAAAATTGAGTCCTCAACATCACGGATATCTAAAAATAACACACACTCACAATTGGCTAGTCACTATTTTCCAGTACAATCAAAATGGAGGCCGCGAGATTTAAAAACCTTACGTAAACGTTAAAAACTTATTTTACGGATTGTGACTTAACGCTTGGATATTTTACGCTAAAACTTTCACGAAAGGTAAGGGGCATATTTCTCTACATGTTGGCATAAACTATTATGTATTACACGATTCAGACCACAAAAACTCATTGAGAAATTCAGTCTGTCCCTTTAAACTATCGAGAAGGACCCCAAATCATCAACAAATGCACAACAAGTCTCAAGAAATCATTATTTCATATACTTATTCCATTTTTTCATAACGTGAAATAGCCCAATTAACACCCTTAATAGCATTTCAGTACATAAATACATAAAATTGAAATAGTGCAAATTAATGCTATCAGTGTTCTCAATACCTATAAATAGTGGAGAAAACCTCTCCATCCCTTTAGTGAGCCACGGTGGCTCAATGAGTTTGACTCTTGCTTGCTAACTTGAAGGTCTAGGATTCCATCCCGGCATGGGACGAGTTGATACCTTTGGATTTTTCAACCTGGTTTTCCCTTGTCAGTGATGCATGTCGGAGTGGCTGACATGGAAAAGCATTTAGTCGTTCAGATGGGCCCCGAATGCTACAGGCTTTGCACGTTAAAGATCCCTCGACAGTTGGAAATCGAAAATAAGAGTAGGCTAATGCAGCTGTCCTGACGAAAATCTCCGTCATTTCGCACTACATGTTTGCCTGCCTCAATCAGCCAAACAGGTGAAGAAAAGCAGGACGGAAAACTCCATTCATTTCATATCTCCATCCCTCTAACTGTTATCAAGAAGAGATAAGTTGGGGGAATCCAGGGTGAAATATAAAAAGATAAAAAAGAAAGAATAACTAAATATACAATAGCCTGAGGAAAGTGGGAAAAAGTAGGCCTCGATTGAGTATACGTTGAATTACCTGTGAATATAGCATGTGGTTTACCTTTACGTATTGATATACAATTTTTTGTGTTTTACACCTTGATGGGATTAAAGAGGATTAACTGGATTATCGAGATCTCAATCGTGGAGTGACTTCAGGTGCATAACAATGGACCATTTGGGATTAAATCTATGTGTTTGCTAATAAAATAAGGACATTTTAAAGTCACCATATGGTTGAGGTAGTAAAAGTGAGTGTGACCTGATTTATAAACTACTATAAGTTTTATCTGAAGATGGCATGACATTAGTTTGTACTTAGTAATACTAGCCATATTGACATACATACAACATTAATGACAGTCAGTCTATGTCATTGTAAGTGCATGTAAGCCATTGGCAGGGGAGGGGAAGGGATGGTATTGAAAGGGAATGTATTTGAGGGTTATAGTTTTGTTTTTGGCATAGAAAAGAATTAAGGTAGATTTAAATTGCAAAAAATCGTTGGAGGTTACATTACAAGTATATTGAAGGTCATAGGAAAGGTCTTAGTGTAGGTTTTAATATATGAATTGTAAGGTTAGAATAAGATATTGAAATTCTTTAGCTTTAGAGTAAAAACATAATTTTTTTGATACAGTATATTAAACTCTTTTTAGGCTAGGGTAATGCAAAACCTATATTTTGTGACTAAATGTCAATTTATCAGCTGTTTGATATTGAGGTAGAAATTTTTATAACCTTATCTTGATGAGTTATATTTAATAATGTTTAATAGGGTATTGAATAAATATATTACAATTATAGTGACATGCCCAGATATCGCTGATATTGCATTTTTGTAACAGTTTGAAGGTGTAGGTGATTATTTAAAGGGATTTGTATGTGTATCAGGGACACTGATAGCATCATCTATTTGCATCATCTTGCTATTCTACTAAAACTAGCGCGTTTTATGACGTCATTGACAGTGATCTACCAGAATCTAGGAAGCTAGATCACTGTCAGTGACGTCCAAGGCATGAAATAAGCGTCCGGACACGGACATTGTCCGGTACAATTTCGGCTCATGTCCGGTACAATGTCATTTGAGTCGGACATTTTCTCTTCGGATGATCGTCAATTTTAGTCAATCCGATCGTTTTTAACAGACAGTAGAAGTTTTATGTCCTTCAAACATGTTTATTTTCATCCATCGCATTGACTTCAAATCGTAAAAAGAACGGCATAGGAATGTCAGATAAAACGGCAACGAGTCAAAACGGTAACGAATTTTAAGTCAAAACGGTAATAAAGTTTAATAGTTAAAACAGTAACATATCTACTAAAGCGGGAACAATGCATTTACCAAAACAATAAGTAAAGGTTAATAGATTAATGAAATTTCATATCTATATGTCATTGTAATTTCATTTTCCCATTTTAACATTGACTCAAGGTCGCACGCGTAAGAATCGACATTGAAAAAAGGTCGAATAAGACTACAGGGAGCGTCTGGATAATCAAGTAAAATAACAATGGGGCGGTGTAGACCCAAATTCGTACAATTTTTTTCACGAATTTTGAAGTAGTTTTATTTCTATAATTACCATATAATATCAGAATAAGACACGGTAATCATTTGTATAATATATTATGGCGAAATTCAATCACGTTTTTACTTATATTTCAAATATAAGGTAAGGATTTTATACATTGATGTACTCTGACTTCCGACCCGGATTTTTTGTTAGAAGCATCGTGTTAAAGTGGCACCGCCGGATGTTGATAAACTCCGCCAGATTGTCAAAACCGAAAGTAGAAAAAATGAAAGGGCTAAATTCATTGGCTTCTATAAATAAGTTTCTCTTATTGTCCAATCAGATAATAGAAGACGTTCTGTTCTTCAATTTTTTATCGGTACCGATTTCCTTTTTTACGGCTTGACCATTCTTTGAGAAGTAGCCTATCGGGAATATAAATAATGTCTTTTCCAATGACATAAATTAATATTTGCTAGTTGGTAACCTATATGTACAGGTGAGAGAACGGCGAATTTCTGTCATATAACGCCGGTTTTGGCATACACTTTTATATAGAAAATATGTCCGGTACAAATTATCCGATGTCCGGAACAAATTGATTTGTGCCGGACAAACTGTCCGGCCCGATTTGTAGAGTTATTTCATGCCTTGGTGACGTCATATGACGTGTAAGTTTTAGTGGAATAGCAAGAACCACAGACGTTGGAATGGCAATTGGAATGATACTATCAATGTCCGTGATACACTTACAAAGTTTACAAAATCACTTTACAATCCCTTTAAGTTTACTGATAAGTTTAAGTTTTATTACTCTCTAATAATGACTAAACAAATGTATTGAAATTATATCAGATATTATCATTGAATAATAAAATTATTTGACATACTCCAGATTTCCTGATAACTTGTGGGTCTCAAATATAAGGATATCAATATCTTTATTTCTTATTTTAGTGTGAAATATTTAAAGTGATTGTAATATAGAGTACTGAGTAAGAGTCTTTTATGGAATACCGTCACTTTATTTCTTACAACACAACGTTTTGACATAAGGTGGAATCTTGTCGAAACGTTGTGTTGTAAGAAATAAAGTGATGGTATTCCATAAAAGACTCTTAAAAACAGTATGATTGTAATATAGTTGGGGTGAATTGTGTACTGTCATTAAAACTGTAATTACACATGTGTTGACTGTTTATATTTTGAAATATTGATTTTCTTGTCAGTATATATAACTGGTGAATAAATACTCGCAAACTAAATTATTCAACAACAATAATTTTACTTCAATAAATTTTAATTTGAAATGAGAAATGTAGACTTTAAAGTACTTAAAGAGCAGTCCGCACACCCATAAGGAAACCAAAATATTGATGTATAAATATCTTACTGACGTCACAGTGTGACATGGACATATGTCCTGATTTATTATGATATAGTGTCATATAATCTAATTAGGTCAACACAGGTTGGTTTGGTATGGCTTAAACATGGGATAGTTTCAAATTTATTTCAATTCTTGACTGGTGTAAAAGAATTTTTTTTAAATGGTTAAAAAATGTGTCTTCCTCAATCCAAACTCTAGATATTGATAGAGTGTAAATTGTTAGGATGACAAAAAAAAGATGTTAAGTTTTGACAATAGTTAAAAAAAAAAAACTTGATAGAGAGTCATGTGTGAAAATGAATTTCATGCAGTGGGGTTTCTACAGCGGGGCCTTGGCCCCCTCAGAATTTAGGCTGGCCCGGTCTTGGACCCCAGATATTGGATGGAATGGTGCTAATGGATGCAAATTGACAATCCCAATTAAACATACATTTTATAAACACGTTTACAATGCCTTTAATATAATATACTAGTTTAAAAAATCAATATTAGTGGTATGAATGTCTATTGATGCTGGTACCCTTGTCAGTCTAGTCCAGTCATTAAACACATGATTCATAACATTTCATTCTTTATTATCATCATTTGAATGATATATAGTAGTGCTGGCACGATATATCGTTGTATCGATGTATTGCGATACGACATACCACGATACGCGTATCGTATCGCGAGGTCGTGTATCGATACTTGACGATACCTCTCATTTCATAAAAAGTGAGGATTTATTTACAAGTCAGCGTATGAAATCACAAATTTTTTCAAACTGACTTGACTGAAAGTGTTGGGAAATATTTTAAGACGTGGATATGGACCACTACTATCAACTTAATTACCAAATTAGAAAGTTTTAAAGCTTTAAATAAATAAATATTGAAACTTTGAAAATGAAGTGTTGATTTTTGTCCTTTATCCCATATCGCGATACGTATTGTATCGTGACCTTTGTATCGCGATACGTATCGTATCGTGACATGGTTGGCAATACCCAGCACTAATATATAGACTGAGATTCCAAAAGGTTCACAAAGTTCAATGCCATGTGACAAAATAAAAACCTAAACTAACATATCTGAAGTTTTCCTATGTAAGATATATGATGTTTTATAAAGTTTTAATTCTTGTTCCTACTGAAAAACTCCTGACTCCCAACTCCTTTTCCAAAATCTACCTACAACATCATACTGAAATTTCCAGGACCTATTTCTCTAAATATACTTTTGATATTGATAAAACTTGACAGATACTGGAAGTTAATATTCTAGGGTTAATAAACTCATTTAACATTTTACTTCTACCTTTTCATGGCTGTATGTTCATTCATCATCAAAGATAGGAATTTGACAATAAAGATTTGAACTTTTATATGACATGACATGTTGTTTTTTTCCTTTCTTTCTGGCAATTATCATTTATAATGCTAATAAAGAAATAATTGTATATTTTCAGTGGAAGTTGAACCAGAAGTACAACCAGTAACTAACAATGTAGAGAAATCTTCAACTAAAAAGGTAAAAAAGGTTTCTTTCCATCTAGACTTAAATAAAGCAAAGAGTTAAATCCACAAGATGTGTCTCTTGTTGACACTTGCATGGCAGGTTTTCTCTTTCTTGATTTCAAGGGCATATCAAATATCCAGTAAGAAATATTGTAGTACCTGGTAATAGTAATAAGGGGTGAATTTGTTTTGTGATGAGCAATGTGATGAGCCATAATATCTGAAGTAGTTGTAGTTGTTCCTCTGTTGTAAGAGATGCTAGCTTTCTAACTGGCAGAACTATCGTTCAGTCCCAGCTTATCCTGAATTTAGTATTTGCATCCAGTTTCCCCTGTCTGAGATATCCAAAAATGCTCAAATGGAATAATAAACTAAAAACTATGTGTCCACAAATCTGATGCTTTGTGGATTTTTCACAGCAAGTTTCTCCCATTGTACACATTGTAGTTGCTAGTATTGTAAAATCTGTTTTGTTTGTATATTACAGAGTTCGCTAAATGAAGAAAGTTGGCCTGCTTTAAGTGAAGTTTCGGAGGTAAGGTTAATAAATTCATAAATATGGGTGCTGAATTCTCTTGACATGGTCCTATCTAAATATATAAATGATAAAACAAGTCGACTTTATAATACAGGAATAGGCTCATCATCTTGGGTCTGCAAAGAAGTAACAGTAACTTTACTGCAGCCCCTTGACATCAGTAACGCTGCCTTCACTCGATTGTCTCAAAAACAATCAGGTAGGTAGGTAGATGACAAGTTAACGTTCGCTTCCAGCAGCAGCTGATATCGCAAACTAGGTAGTTGATTGGTTCAATAGGATGGTACTGTGCTGTTAGTTTGGGAACTATTAGCAAGATCTGGTCGGGTCGAAAAACAATCAAACTTTACATCACTTAAATAGGAATGGATTAAGCTATTAATGATATTATGTATTCTCTCTGTTGATTGAGAAGTGTTTAGTGATGTCACATAGCCTGTAAATTCATTTGACATCGCCATCTTATCAATGGATGAAGTAATTTGCATTTGCTTACAAAACAATGTGTGAAAATGGATGCCATATTGAACATTTTAGAATTTAAATGCACTGAGAATGATAACCTGAACAATGAGTAGTTAAATTGTCACAGCTGTAAGCCAGTCAACCAAAAAGATACATTTGATATTATCTGAAAATATACAGATGTAAAAAGAAATCCCTGACATTTTGTTATCTGATTACATATGATGTTGATCTAAATAGTAATGGAGGGGGTCAAACTCAAATCGGATCATGCTTCTTCTTTTGTGGAGAATTCACTAATACCACTTTGACTTTGATTTTGTCATTCTATGGATATGATTTTTATACACCCACATCTCTCTATGTGGATGTATATTGTCGGCATCCCCTTGTATACATATTCTTAAAACGAAGATCAAGTTTGAATTTGAGCTATTTTCGACCGTTGGAAGCAGAATTTTTGCCCTTGCCCATAAATCTTAAATACGCTATTATTCTCTTAGTTTTTAACCGATTTTGATGAAATTTAAAATGGATGTAATTGGCTTTTTCCTTTTACCATCTGCATGTCGTGGTGGGCGTATATGGCTGTGGTCCACTGTCTTTGATAAAGGGAATTGTCTAGCGTATGGATTATTATGATGTTCTTGCCGATGTCCAACACTATAATTAAACTACAACTAACATAGTATTTTAATTTAACAGCAGACACAGAATACAGTGAAGAAAACAACCAATGGTAAACCAGTACAGACTGGTAGTAACCAAGGACAGACTAGTGTTAACCAAGGACAGGCTAGTGTTAACCAGAGTCAGAATGGTAACCAAGGACAGAGTGATTCAGGGGGAGATGACTCAGCTAAAGAGAATAAAGAAAATGGAAATGGCGTCGAAGGTGCTCAGAGAACTCCTAAAGGATCTAAGAGAGGAGCTAAAGGTAAAATTTGTGATAATTCCACGAACTGAAGACAATTATTTTGAAATAAAACACACCTCTTAAGCGCATAAAGTGTCATTAATATAAATGCGTCATCAAATGAAAATCCTTGGAACTGCAACAATCTAACATACAGTCCAATCAAACTGGTTCATTTACAGACTTCTGTGAAGCATGAACATCGCCTAATTATATCAAGGTTTAAAACTCAGTTCATGCTACCTTTAAGGGATTGTAAAGTGGTTTTCTAAACTTTGTATGTGTATCGGGGACACTGATAGCATCAATTTGCGCCATTCCAATTTCCATTCCAACGTCTGTGGTTCTTGCAATTCCACTTAAAGTAATGCGTTTTATGACGTCACTAATGGTGATCTACCGGAAGCTACTATTGATATCTATGCAGATCAATTATTAGTGACGTCATAAAACGTGTTAGTTTTAGTGGGATTGCAAGAACCAAAGACGTCGGAATGGAAATTGGAATGGCGCAAATTGATGCTATCAGTGTCTCCGATACACATACAAAGTTTAGAAGACCTCTTTACAATCCCTTTAAATGCTTCTGATGCAAATTATACGATTTCTGCTTTATTGTCCATTGTCATATTTTCATGAACATGAACGAATATACCACAGTAGATTGAAAGTCTTGCTTCAGATAACAAATAGTCTAGTTTTCCATTTCCCTCATATTTTCTTGTGATAGAAATTTAAATAAATATATATATTAAACAGATGCTACAGAGAAAATCTGTAAAAAAATTGACATTGTCTTTTTTCTGATATTTGATTAAATTTATATTTATCTTCCAGGCTCAAGACAAAGATGGGTACCCTTAGATATAGAACCCCCTAAAAGAAGTCGTTCACAGGGTCGAAGGTCACCACCACCCAGGGGACGTGACCCACGCCGACGTACTGGAGAAAGAGAGAGATTAGGTAAGTCATGGGGAGTGGCTTTGGGGGAAGGTTAGCTGACCCTGGGGTTGTTGTCAGAAGGTCCCATGACAGTTAAAAATAAGAGGTGGGAAATACCTAGAAAAAATTTCCCTCATTGCGCACTACATGGTGCCACAAGAAGGAAGTAAAACTCAATTTCATTACCCACATTGCATAGTGCCCATGGCAGGGCTGTTGATTTGCCTGTATATTCCGGACATGACCGATTCTTTTGCCATTATGTCCGCCTACAAATGACCTCTATCGGACATCAAGTGTACGTAATGGTAAAAATAAAATTCCCCCAAAAATTCCAACTTTATTCTGTATACAATTACTATGATCAATGAAGCACCATACTCAATCAGTGATAGTTGTCAAGACAATAAACTAATAATCCCATTAATTACCTGTTAATTAAGTGTTTAATTATCCTGAATGACCCACGAATAAAACAATAACAAAGCAGTTCCACTTGAGTGAATTTGTCAATTGCGCCTTCTTGTTGCCTAACATAGTGAAACTAGTCCATGTAGCTATAGAGTATGGAACTATAGCAGTACATAGCACTGAACACACCCAGCCCACTGAGTTATTTATAGAGAGTGAATTCAACCATGGACATTCTATTTATAGTAACATTAATGGAAGGTTTTCAGATTTATTTATTCCTTGTAAAAAACGAATTTTGCTTTGAACTGAGGACTTATTCATGATGTGCCAATCTTTGTCAATGTGATTAAAATATTCTGGAAACTTTGCATAAAAGCTGCTTGTTATTAAAGATGTATAAATTTAGCAGAAAAGACACAAAATATGGGTAAGAATTCCAGGAGCAAATCCAAGTTGTTGAATAATTTTCATTGACGGGGACAATGACCCAGATTAATTTCAAAGGTAAAACAAAAAATATTCAGTATTTGGATAGTATTTTACTCTGAATTAGATGTAAAATAAACTTTGCAAATATGCAAGATATGTTGAAACTTAAGGCCTAAGAAGATAGGCCTAAACTTAGATTTTTATTCTCTTTGAAAACTGTCAAATTCTTTGTTGAATATTGTGGTCTGTATTCACACTCAATATATCGTTAAAAATGTCCGATTGGCAAAAAAATAAATCAACAGCCCTGGCCCATGGTGTTGGCCAAAACAGGTGCAGAAAAGTAGAAAGTAAAACTGAACTGTATTGCCTACCTATAAATCATTTTACTTTATTATGACTATAAAATAGAATATCTTACAGCGTGAAACTCTGAGTAACAACATGTTTCAGGTTCTATTTTAATATTTTTAATATTTCTATCTTACATAATATATTAATGACTGTCTAACTGCCTAAGGGCAACAATGTTTATTGTAAAAAAATAATGTCTTATGATGATTCATGCACCACTCTGTTTAAATTTAGTATGATGACAACATTCACATACACCAAACACCAATCTGAAGACATTTTGAAACTTTCTCTTAGGTGATGGGCCTTTTATGAAATGCATTGTCTTTTGACCAAGGGAATTATGTGTACAATGTTTCTTAAGAAATTTCTGTCTTATGATGATTCATGCACCACTCTGTTTAAATTTAGTATGATGACAACATTCACATACACCAAACACCAATCTGAAGACAGACATTCAAAATCCTCTGATGATGTTTGTAAATGGAAATTGCACACGTTTTCATGCGACATTTATTCCCCACATGCTCGTTATTTCAATTTGGTAGCAGATTGAGTATTAAAAGAATTATCTTCCTTGTCAATGATGCAGTAACAGTTATCAGACCTGAAGGCTGTGTATGTTAAAAATTCTTGGACAGATTTGAGCCCAGGGGCCTTATTCTCGAAATTTAATTGAGATAAAATCAAGATTTTAATAAATACAGCAATCTGATTGAATGGTTAAAACTAAATTTAAAATCGATTGTAGTGATTGACCAATCAGATGATTGGAACTCTAAAATTATCTTAAAGGGATTGTAAAGAGTATTTCTAAACTTTGTATGTGTATCGGGGACACTGATAGCATCATTTTGTGCCATTCCAATTCCCATCCAGACGTCTGTGGTTCTTGCTGTTTCACTAAAACTAACGTGCTTTATGACAGACGTTGGAAGCGCAAATTGATGCTTTCAAAGTTTAGAAATACGCTTTACAATTCCTTTAAGTAAGTTAAGTTTTTCAGAATAAGGCCTCTGGATTTACACTGCATGCATTTGATTCTATGTAAGACCAAAGAGGCACTAAAAATGTGATGTAAAACTATTATCTTTCCAGGTTCAGATAGTAAGGATTGGAGAGCAGATATAGCAGGTTCCCAATCTGGGGAGGGGCGTGGAGGATTTTTCCCTCGTGGTAGAGGTAGAGGAAGGGGCAGAGGTGGACGTGGTAGAGGCAGGGGACGAGGAACCCCTGGGGGAGGGGATGGTACTGAGTTTGCTGGTAAGATTCATTCATTCGTTGCTGAGTCCAGATATTACAATTTATTTTGTATAATGTGTTATTATCTTAGATGTTGGTGTTTTTGTTTTTCTTATTTTATGTCTTCTGCTAACAGCAGTTGGACTTGCTTTTTATTGTCATCACCCTGTCCGTCCGTCCGTCCGTCAACATTTACTCCTAAACGCTCTAAAACTAGAGTTTTTAATGGAATCAAATGAAATTTGGTATGTATATACATATTCATAAAACAAAGATCAAGTTTTGCCCTTGCCCCAAAGTCTTGAATATGCTATTACTATCTTAGTTTTCAACCAATTTTGATGAAACTTAAAATGGATGTCATAGGTTTGAGAAAGTTTATTTTACTCCTGATTAAATTTAAGGCTTTTTCGTTTGGCGTATATGGCTGTGATCCACTATCTTTGGGTATGAACTGTGGGCACTTGTATCAACTTCAAGAACTAGGCTAGCTAGATAACCTTCATTTTCCAAAAACTGTTTTTGATTGGCATTGACACTACAGGTTAAATGATTTAGTTGGCGTGTTATGAAAAAATAAATCTTGTATTGCAGGAGGTGAAATAGGATCAGAAGGGTTCTATGTTGACCCCAACTATGTACCATATCAAACTGTATATTATTATTATTATTATTATTATTATTATTGCAGGAGGTGAAATAGGATCAGAAGGGTTCTATGTTGACCCCAACTATGTGCCATATCAAACTGTATATTTTACACCACCAGCTGTAGAAGACACTATTCTTAAAGATTTCATTAAAAAACAAATGTAAGTACAATTTGTTTCAGTCATTTCTTACCGTACTGTCCTGCATGTCTTACTTAAAGAGATTATAAAGAGGTTTTCTAAGCTATGTTTGTGTATCAGGGACACTTATAGCATCAATTTCCATTCCATTTAACTTAAAGTAACGCGATTTATGACGTCACCCCCACTGATCTGCATAGATATCTATAGTAGCTTCCGGTAGATCAGTGGGGGTGACATCATAAAATGCGTAAGTTTATGTGGAATTGGAAGAACCACAGACATCGGAATGGAAATTGGAATGGCACAAATTGATGCTATCAGTGTCCCCGATACATATACAAAGTATAGACAACCTCTTTACAATCCCTTAACCCTTTCAACCCTAAAAGCCGCTATATATACCCTAAATGCCACAAAACCGTCTGATGTCAAGTGCAGCATACAACGTTAACGTAATATATTTTAAGAAATGTTCCTCGGGATTCAGGGTATATAACGTTTTAGCCAAAATAAAGTCAGGGTTCAAAGGGTTAAAATACGGAATGGGATATCAAGACTATCCTTCATATTGTCTACTACATGCATTCTCTAATGGTCTACTAAATATTCACAACGTTACACAGTAAGTTTCTGATCAAGTTGTGAAAGTATTAGAAGAATTTCAAACCCTTGTATCCCAGGCAAACTGTTTGAAATAGTCAGAAAATAAGGAAAAAGCAAAATGATGTTTTAGAACAGGCCTTCTCAAATGGCGGCCTTGAGAATGGCCCCTCAAGAGTGTCCCTTTCCGCTAAAACTTTCTGCTCACTATGCTAAGTAAGCTCTATTTGGCCCTTATATTTTTTTCATAAAATGCATTTGGCCCTTTACAAAAATTGATTGAGAAGGCTTGTATTAGAAATTGTAAGATAACTAAATTACGGTAATAAATTTTGATATAATTTGCTGAAATGAATCTCTCTTTGTTTCAGTGAATATTATTTTAGTGAAGAGAATTTAGAGCGAGATTTTTTCCTCCGTCGTAGAATGGACAAGGAAGGCTGGTTACCTGTATCGTTAATCGGTAATTTCCACCGAGTACAGGCTTTATCACAGAATAAAGAGTTTATATTAGAGGTATGTAAAAATCTTTAAATCCCTTTTATACTCAAGACCAAGACTCAATATTTTTGACTTGGCTTCCTCCAATCTTGAAAATTCCCTTAACTGTGGCATGTCCTTTTGCTATAATTGTTTGTGACTGTGCATCAAGCTTGGTGTACAAATGCCACAAATAGACACTGTCTGACATGTGTCTTCCATTAACATAAAACCCTAGAAAATATTTTTGAATCCCTTAACATAATATTTGAATATTTTCAGGCAATGCGAGAGAGTGATAAAGTAGAGTTAAACGATGATGAAACGAGAATAAGGGGGACAACTGAACCTACTAAATGGCCAATAGAGGGCATGCCTGTTATAAATTCTAATTTACACGCAGATGTTCCAGAATTTGTACCTGGTCAAGCATATCAATTCCCTCATCCTGGTAAGAAAGCTTAGGTTATATTAAACAATAAGCTGTTACCCTATGGCGTGTATGGTCGTATATCAGGACACAGGTTGGCTGCAAAATTGAATGAATGCGAGCTAGGTATCTAAGTAAAATGACGTCAAGTTAGGTCACGTGGCTAGCAGTGGCATTTATTGTGTGATATCCGCCATACGAATTAACATTAGGTCAATGGGAAAACATACGGGTATAATTGGAGGGATTATGTGATATTTGAGCAGTTTCAGTAAATCTAAAGACTATTTAAATATATTCAAGACCCAAATTGATCCTCGAAAATGCTGAACATTCCCCTTTAAAGTCTGGAATTTATTCAAGTTTTTGAGATTAAATCCCTACCCTAAAACCTTTTTCTGTATATCTCTCTGTATCTTTTATTATAGATACCCAAACTTCAACAGAAGACAGTAACTGGAATAACAATAATAACCGAGACCATCTTAATGAATTATTAGCTGACATCCCTCCAGTTCTCTCATCTTCCGCACCAGAATTACAGGGAGAATGGATGGAGGTCAAACAGAAGAAGAAAAAATCTAAAGACGTAAAGGAAAAACCTAAATCCAAGGTAAAGATTCTGTTTCTACTTCTACTTTAGTCTACATATAAAGATTGTAAAGAAGTTTTTGTATGTGCATCGGGGATAATGATAGCATAATTATGCGCCATTCCAATTTTCATTCCGTCGTCTGTGGTTCTTACAATTCCACTAAAACTAACGCATTACCAGTGATCTGCATAGATATCAATAGTAGCTTCCGGTTTAGAAAACCTCTTACAGTCCCTTTAACCATCCTGTGTAGAAAATCAGAAAGTAAAACTTCACTTGTATCAATTGAAAGTTGTATGATGGGCTGTTTATGTTACAGATCTTTCCATTTCTAGAAATTCAAATAGAGAAGGCTGCTGTTCATGAAAAATGTCTCTTTGCATAGTGAATAGTGTTGTGTGTCGTGTCTGTCATACACTAGCCCAATAATTCTGTACAGAAACACCTGATGGTACTTCTGTTTGGAGTAGTCCACTACTATACACTTATTGCCCTCAATTTTGCAATGTTTTTGGATGTGATTTTGGTTAACAGTTGTTTTGCTTGTGTAGATTTTTATTGGGAAATAAAACTTAAACGTGAAATTCAGTTGTGTTGAAAATGGCCTATATGTTCATGCCAGTAACCTATACCTCAATCCAATATGTGTTAATATTACAGGATGATAAGGAGGATGAAGAACCAGAACAGGAAGAACTGGATTTTATGTTTGATGAGGAGTTAGATCAACTAGAAGTTGGTAGAAAAAATAACTTTACAGATTGGTAAGCATGGGGACATGTTAAAAATGTTCTGAAAATCTCATTATTATAATCACTTGACACACCAGGATTTGGACAGAGTTTGCAAATAATCTTGGAATCTTGTGTTTTCTTTAAATTTATTTTGTTAATGTTTTATATCTGTATTTGTCTAATGATGACCAACTGTTATCTGTAAAATGATGACTATATTATAACCAAACCAAGTCTGAAGACAATATCATGCATCTTGTGTCCTATAGTACAATTTCTTGTGTTAAGGTGATGTGAGAATAAAATTCCCATAAAAAAGCACTGGCCTAGATCATGAATCTAGAACTATATATTTTAAAGTGCAGTTAATTTATTAGTAGCGTTGTGTAAGATAGTTTTATCTCCATTCACTGTAAAGTGCAGTTCTTGTCTTAGGGGGTCCCCAAGTTAAGTTTCTAGGAATAGGAAGACCTTTCTACATCCTTATACCAAAATGACTGTCTTATGATGATTCATGCACCACTCTGTTTAAATTTAGTATGATGACAACATTCACATACACCAAACACCAATCTGAAGACAGTTTTTCACAGTTTCCCTGGGGTGATGGGCCTTTTATGACATGCATTGTTTTTTACCAAGGAAATTGGATGTGTCGTTTGTTTTATAAGAAAATTCTGTCTTATGATGATTCATGCACCACTCTGTTTAAATTTAGTATGATGACAACATTCACATACACCAAACACCAATCTGAAGACAGCAATTGTAATATTCATGTATGAAAAATTAGTGAATGAAAACTCTATGTTGCCCATCTGTAATTGTTTTAGCTAAGTTAGGTATAGAAAAGTAGGCCTAAAAATTTCATTCCATTAAAAAGAAAAGCCCACTAATGTACTGTACTGTTGCCGAAATGTCATGTCATAAATGTCTTTAGTGTATTAAGTTCCCCAACATGTTGTCGAATTGTTGTTGTGTGTGTACAAAACTTAACCTTTTCAACCGGCCAATCCTTATGTTATATATACCCGACAAGCCGGTAAATTGGCCGTTGTCAAGTGACGCCATACAACGTTAATGTAATATGCTTTAAGAAATATTGCTGGGAGTTCAGGGTATATGACGTTTTAGCCAAAGTAACGTCAGGGTTCAAAGGGTTAAGATGCAAGAAAGTTGGATGTAAAACAATTTTAGAGGAGAAATGTAGTACGTAAGGTTGAATATAATTTATATTACAGGTCTGATGATTCTGATGATGAGCTAGCTGACAGTGACATCTCTAAGATTTTAATAGTCACCCAGACACCACCTGCATTACGACGACATCCCCAGGGTGACAGGACCGGTGATTATACATCACGATCCAAACTGACGACAACTTTTGGTAAAATTATTAACGATGGGTTGTATTACTATGAACAAGATTTATGGGATGGATCGTATAAGGTAAGTGAACAGCGTTCAACAAGGAACATGCATTTATTTTCCATATACTTGATGTTTACAGAACTTCATCAATAAATATATGAAATGAAATTTTAACTTGAAGATAATAGATATATTTTCTTTGGTTTAAAAATTTCAACCGATAAAGATTTATTATTTTTATGTATGATTTTAAGCTGTAATGTCCTTTTGATGTAGGGTTAGGAAAAGATTTAGGCAAATTCTCTCTTATGATGATTCATGCACCACTCTGTTTAAATTTAGTATGATGACAACATTCACATACACCAAACACCAATCTGAAGACATTTTGAAACTTTTTGTGGGGTGAAGGTCTTGAACATGGGTTGTTTTTTTACCAAGGGTCTGAGATGTTTCTCATCATTTTAAAGGAAATTTCTGTCTTATGATGATTCATGCACCACTCTGTTTAAATTTAGTATGATGACAACATTCACATACACCAAACACCAATCTGAAGACAGAATTCTTTTTTACCCTAATCTATTTATGAGCTGCCCTGTTGATCATTCCGGAACATTAAATCAGGCCTTTAATAATGTAACTTTATTATCTTTCCTCCTTCAAGAATGAAGCAAATGAGTATAAGAATGTGAAGTTAATCAGTGAAGAAGAATTTAAATTTATCACCCCACAGAAAGAAACAATTCAACAGGAAGTTCCCCCACCACCACCATGTGTAGTCCAGTCAACAGGTCAGTGAGAATATCATTACACTTTGTTATACTGTCATTGTGACTTTGTTATACTGTCTCTGTGACTTTGTTACACTGTCGCTGTGACTTTGTTATACTGTCGTTGTGACTTTGTTATACTGTCTCTGTGACTTTGTTACACTGTCGCTGTGACTTTGTTATACTGTCATTGTGACTTTGTTACACTGTCGTGGTGACTTTGTTATACTGTCGTTGTGACTTTGTTATACTATCGCTGTGACTTTGTTATACTATCGCTGTGACTTTGTTATACTGTCATTGTGACTCTGTTACACTGTCATTGTGACTTTGTTACACTGTCATTGTCACTTTGTTACACTGTCGTTGTCACTTTGTTATACTGTCATTGTGACTTTGTTACACTGTCATTGTGACTTTGTTACACTGTCATTGTCACTTTGTTATACTGTCGTTGTGACTTTGTTATACTGTCGTTGTGACTTTGTTACACTGTCATTGTGACTTTGTTATACTGTCATTGTGACTTGTTATTTTGTTGTGACTTTGTTATACTGTCATTGTGACTTTGTTACACTGGCATTGTGACTTTGTTATACTGTCATTGTGACTTTGTTACACTGGCATTGTGACTTTGTTATACTGTCATTGTGACTTTGTTATACTGTCATTGTGACTTTGTTATACTGTCATTGTGACTTTGTTATACTGTCGCTGTGACTTTGTTATACTGTCATTGTCACTTTGTTACACTGTCGTTGTCACTTTGTTATACTGTCGTTGTGACTTTGTTATACTGTCGTTGTGACTTTTTTATACTATCGCTGTGACTTTGTTATACTGTCATTGTGACTTTGTTATACTGTCATTGTGACTTTGTTACACTGTCATTGTGACTTTGTTACACTGTCATTGTCACTTTGTTATACTGTCGTTGTGACTTTGTTATACTGTCGTTGTGACTTTGTTACACTGTCATTGTGACTTTGTTATACTGTCATTGTGACTTGTTATTTTGTTGTGACTTTGTTATACTGTCATTGTGACTTTGTTACACTGGCATTGTGACTTTGTTATACTGTCATTGTGACTTTGTTACACTGGCATTGTGACTTTGTTATACTGTCATTGTGACTTTGTTATACTGTCATTGTGACTTTGTTATACTGTCATTGTGACTTTGTTATACTGTCATTGTGACTTTGTTATACAGTCATTGTGACTTTGTTATACTGTGACATTGTTATACTGTTATTGTGACTTTGTTATACTGTCATTGTGACTTTGTTATACTGTCATTGTGACTTTGTTATACTGTCATTGTGACTTTGTTATACAGTCATTGTGACTTTGTTATACTGTCACTGTCATTGTGACTTTGTTATACAGTCATTGTGACTTTGTTATACTGTCATTGTGACTTTGTTATACAGTCATTGTGACTTTGTTATACTGTCTTTGTGACTTTGTTATACAGTTGTTGTTGGCACTGGAATGACAAAGTGTTATAATCATATATTTGTATGATCACAGCTTTGTTCAAGTCAAAATTATAAATCATGTCTAATGATGACCAACTGTTATCTGTATAATATGATGACTATATTATAACCAAACCAAGTCTGAAGACAAAATTTTATAATAATTTGGCCATGTCTTGTATTTTGTAAATCTATACTATACTAGTCTAATGATGACCAACTGTTGTCTGTAATATATGATGACTATGTTATAACCAAACCAAGTCTGAAGACAAAATCATGCATCTTTATGTCCTATCGTCCAATTTCTTGTCTTGGGGGTCGCCAAGTTAAGTTTCTAGGAATAGGAAGACCTTTCTACATCCTTATACCAAAATGACTGTCTTATGATGATTCATGCACCACTCTGTTTAAATTTAGTATGATGACAACATTCACATACACCAAACACCAATCTGAAGACAGTTAATGATAGTTTCTCTGGGATGACATTCGTTTGATTTGGATCCTAGGGTTGTTTTTAGCTTAAGATAATTGATTGTTTTACATGTTTGTTTTGAGGAATTTTCTGTCTTATGATGATTCATGCACCACTCTGTTAAATTTAGTATGATGACAACATTCACATACACCAAACACCAATCTGAAGACATTTTGAAACTTTCTCTTAGGTGATGGGCCTTTTATGAAATGCATTGTCTTTTGACCAAGGGAATTATGTGTACAATGTTTCTTAAGAAATTTCTGTCTTATGATGATTCATGCACCACTCTGTTTAAATTTAGTATGATGACAACATTCACATACACCAAACACCAATCTGAAGACAATTTCCCGTGTTCACAGACACAAACTTGTCCCAACACCAAAAATAATCTCAATTAAAATCTCTTTAACAATTTTAAATTTGATTTCAGAACCAAAGATTGTACCGTCTTCCCCAGGCTCAGGTCAAGGTCAGGGCCAGGCTCAATCGCTACCAGCACGTGTTCCTGTCACACCCGGTCGACGAGAAGGACCTAGGACACCACACAATCGTAAAGATTCCAACCAAGCTCCACGATTTTTCCCAGTGATAAAAGACGCATCAAGACCTCAAGATCCTCAGGTATGGTTTCATTCATTTTTACATGACCACACCCTTTATTTAATAATATGTAATAACTGTTGGCTATCACCCCTTCACCTATCCTCACCCGTGCCTGACTATATGAATATCTCCTTAAAGGGGTTAAAAACAACTTTCGAACTGTGTAGTGACAGTGGAATAGCTCAGTTAGTAGTCTGTTGGATTGCCGTCTGCTAGGCAATTAGGTGTTGTAGGTTCAAATCCCACTTAATGCAAGAAAAATTCTGATTGCAAACAGTATAGCTTTGCCAGTTGTCACAAGTCCAAGAAAAGGCTAAAAATTGGGACACTTTACAAAATCTATAGAATTTAAATTTTGAATTTTTGAATGTATATTTTAGACACCAAGAAAGAAGAAGACGAGACACAGCAGCAATCCACCATATGAGGGTCATGTTGGATGGGTCATGGATTCTAAAGAACATAAAGCTCGTTCAAGACATAATTCTTCATCAAGGTAGGACAAAGTTAAAAAAAATTAGCTAAAGATCTTTAATGCAAATATAGAAAGAGAAAGAGGTTAACTGATAAGTCTGTCTCGAAACTGTCTTATGATGATTCATGCACCACTCTGTTTAAATTTAGTATGATGACAACATTCACATACACCAAACACCAATCTGAAGACAGTTTTTCACAGTTTCCCTGGGGTGATGGGCCTTTTATGACATGCATTGTTTTTGACCAGGGGAATTATGTGTACAATGTTTCTTAAGAAATTTCTGTCTTATGATGATTCATGCACCACTCTGTTTAAATTTAGTATGATGACAACATTCACATACACCAAACACCAATCTGAAGACAGTTTGTGTTGGATTCTTGTTTTTTTAGACACTTAAATGTTGTTTTCTGTGTAAAATATGAGGACTTTAATACTAGGTTTAATATGACTTTTACGGCAGGCCCCTGAACTGCTAGGCTTCTATAAACCTTATTCACGTCTCGCTTTGAAACCGAGGTTCATAACGCAAATGACATCATCCATTCATAAAATGCGACGTCAAATGAATGAAAAGAATATGAGAAGGAGGCGTTAAAGATGCCAAGGTGACAATTTTGATGCAGTGGCATGACGCTGCTTTTGTTTGTTTGCATTATGAGCCTCGATATGGATCCAAGATGGTCGACGGTAGAATTAGGTCAATTATTCAAAATATAAAATTTGTGATTTCAGTGATGCTCCTCTGTCATCAAGTTATGGCAGCACACCTCAGTCATTCCCTCATTTCGAACATCCTTCACATCAGTTATTAAAAGAAAATGGCTTTGTGTGGCATGTTTACCAAAAATATCACGCTAAATGTCTCAAAGGTAAGTTCGGTCTGCTTATGTTATTTTCGGGAGGGGTGGAAAAGGGGATTTGACAAGTAACTCCTTTTGTTTGATTAACCAATTACCATAAGCGAGACAAAAATATGTCCTTTCTCAGTGAATTCCTTGCACTTTTTGTAACATTTGTCTAATGATGACCAACTGTTATCTGTGTAATATGATGACTATATTATAACCAAACCAAGTCTGAAGACACAATTTTATTTAACGGGATGCCATTACCATGTGTTTGAATTTACTTTTTTCATGTTTTATATCTGTATTTGTCTAATGATGACCAACTGTTATCTGTAAAATATGATGACTATATTATAACCAAACCAAGTCTGAAGACAATTTATTTTCAAGAAAAATTTCAAAACTTGAGTGTTCATTCCATTGAATCACTGTTTTGATATGTGTCAGTTTAAAACTTGAATAGAAACTTGGAGAAAGGTTACAGGACATCAGTATAAAAGTTCCTTTTCATTTTGATTTTACCATTTTATTTCAGAACGAAAGAAGTTAGGAGTTGGAATGTCACAAGAGATGAACACTTTATTCCGTTTCTGGTCTTTCTTCTTACGGCAACGCTACAACCGAAAAATATTCCAAGAGTTTCGCACACTGGCTTGGGAAGATTCTCAGGCTGGCTATAGGTAGGTGTCTGATATTTTTGATGCATTCTGTTCTTCCTGATGATGGGAAACATGGTGGCTGAGTGAAATGGGTACATGCTTTCTTGCTAATCAAGAATTGCAGGATACTTTCTTGGTGCCAGATTGTTAAACCAACTCTCTAAAATTAGGCATGTGGATTTACAAAAACCTTGAATAAAAGTAGATATTTTCTGTCTTATGATGATTCATGCACCACTCTGTTTAAATTTAGTATGATGACAACATTCATATACACCAAACACCAATCTGAAGACAGTTTTTAACAGTTTCTCTGGGGTGATGGGCCTTTTATGAAATGCATTGTTTTTTAACCAGGGGAATTAGATGTTCTTTGTTTTATAAGAAAATTCTGTCTTATGATGATTCATGCACCACTCTGTTTAAATTTAGTATGATGACAACATTCACATACACCAAACACCAATCTGAAGATAGAAATTTTGATATCATTTATGCTTATATTATATACTTATATCCACAATAATCTATACCTTTATAACTTCTTACACTTTCTTAAACTAAAGAAACCACCTGTACTTGTGTTTTGAATCAAGCTCTGATCTGCACCAATATCTTTGCTAGAATTAATCAGATACAGAACAGACTTTTTTATACTTTGTTTAACTTTTTAGATATGGACTGGAGTGTATGTTCCGTTTCTATAGTTACGGTTTAGAGAGACGATTCCGACTAGAAGTTTTCAAAGATTTCATGGAAGATACGATACGCGATTACGAATCTGGTAAATAATTATATCATCACAAAAAACACTAGTTATTGTTCGTAAATTGAATTATGATCATGTCACTTGACATATCAAATAGTAGGTCTACTGATAGTCTTAGAGTTGTTATACATTGATAAAAGCATAAAGTTACGTTACGTTTCTCCCAGGAATTTTAAACTCTTAAATTTTGTCTAATGATGACCAACTGTTGTCTGTATAATATGATGACTATATTATAACCAAACCAAGTCTGAAGACAAAATTTTCATAAGCCATGTTGGCCATTACTTTGTCTGTCTTGGATTGCATATTTATATACTGGGTATACAATTTGTATATTTGTCTAATGATGACCAACTGTTATCTGTAAAATATGATGACTATATTATAACCAAACCAAGTCTGAAGACAATATCATTCATCCTGTCGTACAATTTCTTGTCTTATTGGATCCCCAAGTTAAGTGTCTTTAAATAGGATGGCCTTTCTATGTCATCATTATTTCAAATGACTGTCTTATGATGACTAACTGTTATCTGTAAAATATGATGACTATATTATAACCAAACCAAGTCTGAAGACAATATCATTCATCCTGTCGTACAATTTCTTGTCTTATTGGATCCCCAAGTTAAGTGTCTTTAAATAGGATGGCCTTTCTATGTCATCATTATTTCAAATGACTGTCTTATGATGACCAACTGTTATCTGTAAAATATGATGACTATATTATAACCAAACCAAGTCTGAAGACAAAAGTCAATATTTAGCCTAAGTATCTTCTAGGCAAATTATTAAATACTCAGTATTAGGTTTGAATACCATTTTTTTTAAAAGAAAAACGGAATATTTACTTTCAGGTCAATTGTATGGTTTGGAGAAATTCTGGGCCTTTTTAAAATATTCTCGTCGTCCAGTAGAAATAGATGAAAAGTTAAAAGGCTGGTTGTCTGGATATAAGAGACTATCTGACTTTAGAGTTGAGGTATGTGGGTTATTTCCCTTGGTTAGACTTTACGTTTACTCAGTCACATGCAAAATTAGAATAAATGGAATGATAGTTTAACATCCTTCTTTTTTTCTACACCTGTTTGAGCTGAATGCTAGATTCTGGTACAGACAAATAGGTTTTAAATCACCATTTTGTTCAGAATAATGTAGGTTAACCTATACTTTCTCATCCCTTTCAATTAAATATTCTGTAAAATGCCCTTTTTGATTGGTTTTCCATATCGCAAGTGCTTAATACAGACTTTCAAATACAAGACTGTTCTGTTATCACAAAATTATTTTGATTTGTAAATATGTGGTCAAAACTGTCTTATGATGATTCATGCACCACTCTGTTTAAATTTAGTATGATGACAACATTCACATACACCAAACACCAATCTGAAGGCAGTTTTTAACAGTTTCTCTGGGGTGATGGGCCATGACTTTAACATGGGTTGTTTTTTTACCAAGGGTCTGGGATGTTTCTCATTATCATTTTAAAGGAAATTTCTGTCTTATGATGATTCATGCACCATTCTGTTTAAATTTAGTATGATGACAACATTCACATACACCAAACACCAATCTGAAGACAGTGAAATCTATGAATTTCATAATGTTTTCTTAGTGGAAGATTCAGAGAAACTGAAAAATTCAGGTTCTTTTTTGCTGATTTTGCTTAAATATATTGCTAAGATATATTTTTATTTTATTTGTTACATTACAGATGCCTGAAGCAGATGTTGGAGAACTGACAAAAGCCAACCAACCACAAGTCAAGGATTCAAATCAGGATAGCCAATCAAAAGGCACAACAGAGAAGACAAAGGCATCAAGTAGCCAATCGTAGGACAGGTTGAATTGATATTTGGACCACTCTTTATTTTCTTCGACTCTACCATATCTTCCTTTCAGTGGTTATGATTTTCGTTTTATGTTTTTAAAACCCTATTTTTCAACCAGGGGAGAGATTAACTATTAATCTAAGGGTGTCTGGTTGTTTATATTGTGGTTTTAAAATTTAAAATCGCTTATAATTTTTGTGTGTTCATAATTAATTAATTAAGTGTTGTGAAAGCATAATAAGGCAAAATTTATTTTTGGGGACTCAATTCTCAAAAAATTATTATTTTTTTCGCACAATTTTGAGTTTTGCAAATAACTATCTTTCATGTTGAAACTTTCAAGATCGTTCAAAGGATAAAAAATAATGCTGAAAATTAAGAAATAACTCGCATTTATAAGTAAGGTCATATTCTAATATTACTAAAATATTATGACAAAGAATGAATTCTTAAAGATTACAAAAACGGATAAAAACATAAGAAATTGAAGAATTGGACTAAGGATATTTTGAGTTTATAAATAAATAAGTGAATAAGAATGTAAACTTTCTTGAAGATAATTATAATAATGTATTGTTACTCTAGTTAATTGCTTTATATGTATGTGGACAGACTGATCTATATCATTTCAATATTGGCTTATTCAATCTAGTCTATTTGTCCTAAACTTAGATATATATATAGCTGTAACAGTACTGTTTCGACCTTCTAGACCTTATCTGTGCCGTGCTGTTATTCGTTTTGAGGTTTGACTATATAGCGTCCTCAGATGATTCATAAATTATGTGAAAAGTTATCTCTTTATTCGGTCCCAGTGGTTAACAAAATTTGGATAAAAACTTCAATATTTATTCATGTTTTCAGCCATATCAGTAAAGGCATGTTGACCAGGTTATCCATCTTACACTGTTAATAGAATAATCCCAATTAAAAACTTCTATTAGACGCATGATAATAATCCTTCTATATCCAGAATCGGTCAAATAAGTTTCACTTGTCATCATTTTTACATAAAAATCAAATTCCCTTTACCAAAAAATCTATAATAGTGCTGTGCCATCGTCTCATATAAAAACCATGTTAAATCATTCTTGCATCACGCAATTCCCTGCATTTGTTTATGGTGCAAACTTGTTGTTCTGTTATGTTTGTTTTTAAAGTGCTTGTTTCTATGGAAACACATTTTAGATGAGTCCAGGTTTTTTCATTGGTCATTTCTTAATTAAATCCACCAATTGAAAGTGTTGTATAATTTGAATTTTTCGAATTTTATGTCCCCAATATATTGGAACTTTATTTTATATCATTTTTCTCTTTTCAATTCTAGTGTGTCTTTCAAATTCTTTATTCTTTTAAAAATGGAAAAAAATATTAATTGGAGCATTCTTTCGTTCATTTCCAATTCATTTGATATTTATGTGTACAATCAAAATAAGGCATATTCCTAATTTAAGGCATTTTTGACTTTCGATTATCTTTAGATTTGGAACATTCAAGTTAATTTTTACAGGAGATTATTCTGTGTTAAATTTCCAAGTCAGAGACGTTAAAAACGCTGATATATTCTATGTTTATTTTCATGTATTATTTACAATTGTGGATGTATTTTTTCTTTAAAATCGTAGTTTAGCTTTTTTTGCCCTTATATGGTGTTGAGTAAATGTATATAGTGTAAATAAACGTATAAAAATATATATATAAATTAAAAAACACACCTTTATTATATTGTTACGTATAAGAATATATACAAATGAAATTCTTTATATCTTTAAGATTAGGATTGATATGTAGACCGAGTGGTGAAAGATTCAACATATTATTTTTTTAGAAGCCTAATGTTTAGATTAAGAGGTTAGAAAAAGGAAAATGGCCGATGAAGTCAATGACTTTTATTACAGTTGTCTTGAATTGTTCGATCAACTGAGAACAGCTCTTTTTTTTCCGTATTTCTTTATAAATTGAGCTTCATGGGCCTGTTTCTTAAAAAATCTTAAGATCAATTTTGTCTTAAGTTCGGTATTTTTCAATGGATTATTCAACACTTGCGACAATTTTTAATCGTAAGATTTTTTTGAGAAATGGGTCCGTAATGATTAGTTCTCTTTCGCTCATCTTAAATTTGCAGGAGTATTTTTATTGGGTTATTTTTCTTAAAAGTACCAAAGTCTTCTCAGTTGGAAAGACAAATATTCAGACAACTTATCCCTTCAAGACATCGATAATTTATCACTTAAAAACTGCAATAAAAATGGTGAAAATTGCATAATAACTTTAGAATGAAACTTTCTTGAACAATGGAAAGAATGTTAATATTTGGCTAAATTGGTTTAAATATTTGATGGATTTAAAAACCTGTTATTGTGCCTTAAATTATTCCTTTTTAGAAAATAAACTTTTAAACTCTAGACGGACTTGTAGAGACAAAGTTACAAACAACTCTGTTTAAATTTCTACAGAGCTAAATTAACATTGTCATACAATTATACTATTAGGTCTTTTACAGCATTTTATCCAAGTTTTGGAATTTGTTATTTTAGTTTTTAGAATGAAAAAGATATTAAGGGGAAAGTGACTCCCTTTTAGCTTTGGACTCAAATTGTAGTCCTGTATTTCCAGTTAAGATTTAGACACTTTGGGTGAGATTTTCTTAGTCTTTTACTTTCAAAATGCTTTCTTGAGAAGTTAATCCTTACTGAAGAGATGTAATCATTTAATTTTCAACTTATCTCAACTTCATAATAAAAATGTTGCTTCTAAATGAAGAACTACTCAAAATTATTCGAAATAATTACCTCATATTTGAATTATCAGCTGGTAAAGCATCTATTTTGACAGTTATCTGTGTTCTAATTAATAATGGATTCCCTCAGAATAGATATAGGCCAAGTGTCAAGTCAAAGGTTTTCTCAAAGTGTCGTATGTTTAGATTATATTTTGTAAATTAAGAATATATTCTTTTTAACTTATTTACCAAAACTTTAATTATGCAATTTATCATTATCCATATATAGAGCTTGAATATTAATTATTTAGTATAGACAGATTCCCAAGCTGTGTTCGAGACTCTAGACCATTGTCTTCAGCCACACTAGCTTAGTAAGGAACCGCAATTGTTAAGTTTGTACCTAACAGTAACCAGTACCTTATTTGGTCATTTTATATCATTGAGTTATACCATAGTGTTATTTTGATGAAGTTTTCAAACTGAAAAGTTGATTTTAAAACTTTGTACTTATAAAATATAGCCAAAAAAATTTTAAATTCAGTTTTTCTGTATAAAATCAAATGAATTATCAACTGATTTTGCAAGAAACACAATTCGCCATGAAAATTAAGGGCATTACTGGCAAATAAGGGAATGACTTTCAATTGTGCTCAGAGACTTTGCTCTTGTGGCTGAAAGCGTCTTAGAGAACTGCTTGTCTAAATTTGCAATGAAATATAAGTGGGCAGATTGGAGTATTGAAAATTATGGTAACTTTGATTTTGGAGTATTAGGTTAATGTATGGTAGTAAAAAGGCATGACAAACAGCCAAAAGAACTGGATTCTGACCACTTGAATATGAGCAAATCAAATATAAAAGTTGGCAGTATGAAATAAATAGACTTTATTAATTTCTAAATTAAATATTTTTCTTATTTCTTCTTCTAATTTGCTCAAAATCTTTACCAAAGTAGAAGAAAAGATATTGGCATGTATTTATATAGTTTTAAGGTTGACCTATTTAAATTCCAAGGACTCAGAATGTAACTTTATTTTATTTTTTATATTGATTACTAGTATTTGTATTTAAATTCAATTTCATTGGCTATTACTTCATCTTTGTGGTTGAAACACAGAACATGAAATTATCTACAAAATTTCACGAACAAATCACATGCTTTTTGGACCATTATTTAGCGGTAGAGATTAAAATCCCTATGTTACTTTTGATAATAGTATGTAATTTGGTGTCGGAAAGCAGATATATTAGCTTTAGCTCACTCAAATCCATAGACTCTACCATACTATGAAAGTTATTGATTAAAGTCAGGGGTCTGTTTCTCAAATCTTAATATAAATTTTGTCGTAACTTTGGCATTTTACAATGAATAATTCCACAATACACGACAATTTTTAATTGTAAGAATTTTTGAGAAATAGGTCCCAGGAATTTAAATAGTCAACTAACGAGCTGTATAATTACATGTCATATATTAATTCTAATGAACTATTACTGTGAATGATAATTCTATGATTTAACATGTTTTATTGTTTTTTATTAGGTTTTGGGTTTGGGTAACAGGTTATATCTATGTTATTTCAAACAAAAAAAGCTAAAAAAGAAAAAAAAAATGCTCAGAAGTTTTAGATTTCGATGAAAATGGCACTGCAATGTTTCCAATGTTGAGATCTGGAATAAAATAGACAGCTTAAAACTGAAATAATATTTATTCGTTAATTAAATTAAAAACATTCTTCTAATAAAAGTTCTGGTTTGAAACCTAAGGAACTAAATAAAAAATTTAGTTTAAAACTAATTATTTAAATACCGTATATTTCCGAGTATAATGCGCACCCATGTAGAATGTGCACCCCTGCCTTATCCCTTCATTTGGGTCTCAAGACATTTGGAATTTGCTTTTATTTTTCATAAGAATAATACAGAAAGAAAATAGTAAATTCTCAAAACTTCTGAGCAGAAAAAAAAAGTGAAAAAGGATGATGATGAAAATGTAAAAAATGTTGTAAAATATAAATTTGTCTTTGATTGAATATTATTTGTGATTTTTGTGTGTATCTAGATTAGACATTATTTAGTGGCACAAAAATATATAAAAAAAATAGAAACAACAAAAAACCAAATTTGTAGTTTGTCTTTTTGTACTGGATGAATAAAGTTTTAATGGCATTGCAAGAACCACAGAAATCTGAATGGCGCAAATTGATACTATCAGTGTCACCGATACACATACAAAGTTTAGAAAACCTCCTTACAATCCCTTTACAATCGGAGGAGCTTTGGCACTAGACACTGACAGATACTTGTGTATGAAAGTTTACCAAGACCAGTTTCAGAATCCATGCAATTAGCATTTTCTTGTTTTCTTTGTTATTATTCGAACTAAAGGCACTAATTAAGCCATAAAGTATTTCCTGAAAGAGATTAAGGATTTTGTAGATACCTTGCCGCAGTATGGATACAATTTTAAAGCAAGTGCTTTACCACTATATACATCACGATACGGATACTTTACCACAATAAACATCACGATACGGATACTTTACCACAATATACATCACGATACAGATACTTTACCACAATATACATCACGATACAGATACTTTACCACAATATACATCACCATACTGATACTTTACCACAATAAACATCACGATGTGGATGCTTTACCACAATATACATCACGATACTGATGCTTTACCACAATATACATCACAATACCGAGGCTTTACCACAATATACATCACGATGTAGATGCTTTACCACAATATACATCACGATGCGGTTGCTTTACCACAATATACATAACAATACCGATGCTTTAACACAATTTACATCACGATTCAGTTGCTTTACCACAATATACATCACGATGCGGTTGCTTTACCACAATATACATAACAATACCGATGCTTTACCACAATATAAATCACGATGCGGTTGCTTTACCACGATATACATACCGATGCTTTACCACAACATACATCACGATGCAGATGCTTACCACAATATACATCAAGATGTGGATGCTTGACCACAATATATACATCACGATACGGATACTTTACCACAATAAACATCACGATACGGATACTTTATCACAATATACATCACCATACGGATACTTTACCACAATAAACATCATGATACGGATACTTTACCACAATATACATCACGATACAGATACTTTATCACAATATACATCACCATACGGATACTTTACCACAATAAACATCACGATACGGATACTTTATCACAATATACATCACCATACGGATACTTTACCACAATAAACATCATGATACGGATACTTTACCACAATAAACATCACGATACGGATACTTTATCACAATATACATCACCATACGGATACTTTACCACAATAAACATCACGATACGGATACTTTATCACAATATACATCAAGATGTGGATGCTTGACCACAATATATACATCACGATACGGATACTTTACCACAATAAACATAACAATACCAATGCTTTACCACAATATACATTACGATGAGGAATCTTTACCACAATATACATCACGATTTAATGCTTTACCACAATAAACATCACGCTGCAGATGCTTTACCACAATAAACATCACGCTGCAGATGCTTTACCACGATATGTATCAAAATGCAGTGCTGTATCACAATACAGGTGTTTTACCACAATGTGCATCACGATGCAGTGGATTGCCACAATATACATGATGATGCAGGTACTTTACCACAACATGTATCACTATACGGATGCTTTACCACAATATGTCTCATGATAAGAATGTTTTACCATAATATGCATCTCGATGAGAATGCTTTACCACAATATACATCACGATACAGATGCTTTATCACAACATACAGTGCGATACAGATGCTTTTCCACCATATACCTTGGTGGTGGATGCTTTATCCCAATATATATCACGATGCAGATATTTTACCGCGATAAGCATGATTTATCCCAATATGCATCATGATGCGGATGCTTTGCCACAATATACATCACGATGCAGATGTTTTACCACAATATATATCACGATGCAGATGTTTTACCACGATATGCGCCCCCCCCCCCCCCCTAAAATTTGCAAAGCATGGGTTGTCCGCACCATTTTACCACAAATGTTTCTCGCCACACTTCGCTTGGCAAGATACACCCTAGAAGAATATTTCAATAACTTTGATTATTTTAACCTCAAATAATCTTTCGACTCGCTCCGCTCGGCGAAATTTTATTCTGCGCCACCCCCTAACGTCAAATCCTGTATCCCCCCCTGAACATAATACGAAATTTCAAAGTGAGGGGGGGGGGGGGGAGGGGTGGCAACACCGGGCTAGCCTAAATTCTGGGGGTGGGGGAAGGGGGTGGAAACGCCACTGTTAGCCAAGGGGCTTGGTCAAGAACCAGCTGGTATAAAGGATTCTATGTATCATTTTATCATAAATATTGATTTTGCTAGTTGAATAGTGACATCGGTATGCCATGCCAGATTTGTCGAGCTATACTATAATTTGAGAAAATTGTTGGCTCAGATCAATCTGATCAATATAAATTATTCACAGCTTCTTACGTAATCATAAACACTAGTAAGACAATTACCAATTAACCCTTTAACAACGGTGAATAATATTACACAAGCTGATATAAACCTAATCACGATTAAAAGTTATTAACCCTCTGTTGTTGGTTACTGATTATTCAACGTGAGTGTTTGTCGGAGTCTTGACGACAGTTTAGAATATAACTCAGGACATTTCTCTCTCAAATCATTCAACAATCTGATCAGATCTCAAACCATCTCAACACACCCTTTCTGGTTTTATAGTTGACTCTACTACAACCATCAAAATGAGAGAAATCGTTCATATGCAAGCTGGTCAATGTGGTAACCAAATCGGAGCTAAGGTAAGAAATTTGTCATTAAATTTCAACACCCTGTGTTTATAGTTGATAAGGGATGAAAATCAAATCTGAAAACGACTGGCCATGGAATCAGAATCTATATTTCTTATGTTGATATTATTAACTTTTTTTCAGTTCTGGGAAGTTGTCTCTGATGAACATGGTATTGACCCAACTGGAACTTACCACGGTGATTCTGATCTTCAGTTGGAGAGAATCAACGTTTATTATAATGAAGCTACTGGTGGTAAATATGTACCCAGAGCTGTTCTCGTCGACTTGGAACCTGGTACCATGGATTCTGTACGATCAGGACCTTTTGGTCAGATCTTCCGTCCAGATAACTTTGTCTTCGGACAATCTGGTGCCGGTAATAACTGGGCTAAAGGTCATTATACAGAAGGTGCTGAATTGGTAGATTCCGTTCTTGACGTGGTCCGTAAAGAAGCTGAAAGTTGTGACTGTCTACAAGGATTCCAGTTGACCCATTCTCTGGGTGGTGGAACTGGTTCTGGTATGGGAACTCTCCTCATCAGTAAAATCCGTGAAGAATATCCAGATAGAATCATGAACACCTTCTCTGTTTGTCCTTCACCAAAGGTAAGTTATTATTACAACTTTGTTGGTGATTGGGATAGGGTGTGTTTGATATCTGATAACGAAACGTTGTTAATCTTTTGACGTAGATCAATTAGCATCGAATCGAATCTTGTATATAATATATTGTTTTTTCAACCATAAAAGTCATAGATTATAACATCTCTAAATCCTAACTTATAATTTCAGGTATCTGATACAGTTGTGGAACCTTACAACGCCACCCTCTCAGTTCATCAACTGGTAGAAAATACAGACGAGACTTACTGTATTGATAATGAGGCTCTGTATGATATCTGTTTCCGTACCCTCAAACTGACCACACCCACTTACGGTGACCTCAACCATCTGGTATCAGCAACCATGTCTGGAGTGACCACCTGTCTTCGATTCCCAGGTCAACTTAATGCTGATCTACGAAAGCTGGCTGTCAACATGGTACCTTTCCCACGTCTTCATTTCTTTATGCCAGGATTTGCTCCTCTCACCTCTCGAGGCTCCCAGCAGTACCGAGCTCTAACTGTACCCGAACTCACCCAACAGATGTTCGATGCCAAGAACATGATGGCTGCCTGTGATCCTCGCCATGGTCGTTATCTGACGGTAGCTGCCATGTTCAGAGGTCGTATGTCCATGAAGGAGGTAGATGAACAGATGTTGAACGTTCAGAATAAGAACAGCAGCTACTTTGTTGAATGGATTCCCAACAATGTTAAAACTGCTGTTTGTGATATTCCACCAAGAGGTCTGAAGATGTCGGGAACATTTATTGGTAATACAACAGCCATCCAGGAACTGTTTAAGAGAATCTCTGAACAGTTTACTGCTATGTTCAGAAGAAAGGCTTTCCTCCATTGGTATACTGGTGAAGGTATGGATGAGATGGAATTTACTGAAGCTGAATCCAACATGAATGATCTGGTATCTGAATATCAACAGTACCAGGATGCTACAGCTGAAGAGGAGGGAGAATTTGATGAAGAAGAAGGGGAACAAGATGAAGCTTAAACAAACGCAAATATTGACTTGTATTCCGATTATTTATTAAAATTGTTATTGAAAATCGATTGATATATTGGTAAAGCATTAGCATACTGACACCTCATCGTGTACAAACCACGTCCTTATTCGTTTCTTTCAAAATTCTCACACATATACTTCTACTTGTTGTTGAAATGCCCCGAACAAAATAGCATGTCAAAAAATGCATTTTCAGAATAAATTACCTAATTGGATCTGTTCCTTTTTCCCTACACCACTTCGACCACAAATCACAATTGGATCTCATACAAAGGCATAATCTTCCCATGAAGAGACTATCCAGTTCCTATTCAGTCAGTTTTACCACAGGGGCTCGTAGTTATATATTTTTTAAAAATATTGTTATACGGTGTTAAGAGAACCGTATAACAATATTTAAAAAAACAATATAACTACGAGCCCCTGTGAGTTTTACACGCTGACCATTTCCCTAAAGGAATCTCACATGGCCTAAGTCATTACCGGCGACAGTAGAGAAACTGATTGAACAGGAAGTGAAAGGCAGGATAGTCGCTTCTAGGGAGAAGGTACTTTTAGATGAGGTCCATGACAGCTTTTCGGGATGGAACAAACGATCAAGATAGATAGGAAAATGCACACAGGTTTAAATAGTGAACTTGGAGAGTTTTTTTTATCCAACACCCTACATTTCGTTTGGCCGTGTCGTAACATATAATGTAGTTAAGCATCCCTACCGTGACTACTTGAGGTTTGATCAATCTTGAAGCAATTCATCTATATCGTGACCTATATTGCAGTAAATCATCAAATCATCCATATCGTGACCTATATTGTAGTAAATCATCAAATCATCCATATCGTGACCTATATTGCAGTAAATCATCAAATCATCCATATCGTGACCTATATTGTAGTAAATCATCAAATCATCCATATCGTGACCTATATTGTAGTAAATCATCAAATCATCCATATCGTGACCTATATTGTAGTAAATCATCAAATCATCCATATCGTGACCTATATTGTAGTAAATCATCAAATCATCCATATCGTGACCTATATTGTAGTAAATCATCAAATCATCCATATCGTGACCTATATTGTATTAAATCATCAAATCATCCATATCGTGACCTATATTGTAGTAAATCATCAAATCATCCATATCGTGACCTATATTGTAGTAAATCATCAAATCATTCATATCGTGCCCTATGTTGTAGTAAACCTTCAATATCGTGACCTTTATTGCAGCAAACCATCTATATCGTGACATATATTGTAGTAAACCATCCATAGCGTGACCTATATTGTAGTAAAGCATCTATATCGTGACCTATATTGCAACAAAATATCCATATCGTGACTTATATTGTAGTAAAAATGAATATCGTGACTTATGTTGTAGTAAAAATTCTATATCGTTACTAATGTTAAAAAATTCATATCGCGACCGATATTGTAGTAATCATGAATACCGCGATCTATATTGTGGCAAATCATCGATATCGTGACCTATATTGTTGTAAATCATCCATATCGTGACCAATATTGTAGTAAATCATCCATATCGTGACCTATATTGTAGCAAATCTTCATATCGTGTCCGTTATTGCAATAAATTTTAAATATCGAGACCGAAATTGTAGCAAATCATATACACCGTGACTTATATCGTAGTAAATTATTCATTTCGTGATCAATCTTGTAGCAAATCATATATATCGTGCTCTATATTGTAGTAAAACATCTATATCGTGACCTATATTGTAGTAAATCATCCATATCGTGACCTGTATTGTAGTAAATCATCAATATCGTGAACTATGTTGTTTTAAATCATCAATAACGTGAGCTATGTTGTAGTAAATCATCCATATCGTGATAAATATTGTAGTAAATCATCTATATCGTAACCTATATTGTAGCAAATCATCCATATCGTGACCTATATTAAAGTAAATCCTCCATATCGTGACCTATATTGTAGTAAAACATCCATATCGTGACCTATATTGTAGCAAATCTTCATATCGTGATCTATATTGCAGCAAATAATCTATATCGTGACTTATATGGCAGCAAATCATCTATATCATGACCCATATTGTAGTAAATCATCTATAATGTGATCTATATTGCAACAAACCATCTATATCGTGACCTATGTTGTAGTAAATCATCCATATCGTGATAAATATTGTAGTAAATCTTCATATCGTGACCTATATTGTAATAAATCATATATATCGTGAGCTACATTGTGGTAAATCATCTATATCGTGACCTATATTGTATTAAATCATCCATATCGTGACCTATATTGTAGCAAATCTTCATACCGTGGGCTATATTGTGGTAAATCATATATATCGTGACCTATGTTGTAGTAAATCATCTATATCGTGACCAATATTGTGGTAAATCATATATATCGTGACCTATATTGTAGTAAATCATCAATATCGGGACCTATGTTGTAGTAAATCATCCATATCGTGACCTATATTGCAACAAAACATCTATATCGTGACCTATATTGTAGTAAATCATCAATATCGTGATAAATATTGTAGTAAAGCATACATATCGTGACCTATATTGTTGTAAATCATCTATATTGTGACCTATATTGTAGTAATTTATCGATATTGTGACCGATGTTGAATAAAATCATCCATATCGTATAGTAAAACATCCATAACGTGACCTATATTGTAGTAAATCATCCATATCGTGACCTTTATTGCAACAAATCATCCATATCGTGACCTATATTGTAGTAAATCATCAAATCATTCATATCGTGCCCTATGTTGTAGTAAACCTTCAATATCGTGACCTTTATTGCAGCAAACCATCTATATCGTGAACTATATTGTAGTAAACCATCCATAGCGTGACCTATATTGTAGTAAACCATCTATATCGTGACCTATATTGCAGCAAACCTTCTATATCGTGACATATATTGTAGTAAACCATCCATAGCGTGACCTATATTGTAGTAAATCATCTATATCGTGACCTATATTGTAGTAAAGCATACATATCGTGACCTATATTGTATTAAACCATCTATATCGTGACCTATATTGTAGTAAATCATCTATATCGTGACATATATTGTAGTAAATCATCTATATCGTGAACTATATTGTAGTAAATCATCAAATCATCTATATCGTAACCTATATTGTAGTAAATCATCAATATCGTGACCTACATTGTAGTAAATCATTTATATCGTGACCTTTATTCTAGTAAACCATCAATATCGTGAACTATATTGTAGTAAATCATCAAATCATCTATATCGTAACCTATATTGTAGTAAATCATCTATATCGTAACCTATATTGTAGTAAATCATCAATATCGTGACCTATATTGTAGTAAATCATCTATATCGTAACCTATATTGTACTAAATCATCTATATCTAACCTATATTGTAGTAAATCATCCATATCGTGACCTATATTGTAGCAAATTATCGTCCTATATTGTAGTTAACATGAATATAGTGACTTCCGTTTTAGTAAAACGTCTATATCGTTACCTATGTTGTAGAAATACATTCATATTGTTACCTATATTGTAGAAATACATCCATATCGTGACCTATATTGAAGTAAATCATCTATATTGTGACCTATATTGTAGTAAACCATCTATATCGTGACCTATATTGTAGCAAATCATCAATATCGTGACCTATATTGTAGCAAATCATCAATACCGTGACCTATATTGTAGCAAATCATCAATACCGTAAACTAAATTGTTGTAATTGCTCTATAACGTGACCTATATTGTAGCAAATCATCAATACCGTGACCTATATTGTAGTAAACCATCAATATCGTGACCTATATTGTAGTAAACCATCAATATCGTGACCTATATTGTAGTAAACCATCAATACCGTGACCTATATTGTAGTAAACCATCAATATCGTGACTGATATTGTAGCAAATCTTCATATTGCTACATAAACTTCACGATGCAGATGCTTTACCAAAATATTCATCACGATTCGGATGCTTTACCACGATGCAGTTGCTCTACTACAATGTGCATCATGATGCCTTGCCACAATATACTTCACGATGCAGATGTTGTACCACAATATGCATCACGGTGCGGGTGCTTTACCACAATATTCATCAAGATGCGGATGCTTTACCGCAATATACATCACGATTCGGATGCTTTAACACACAATGCATCACGATTCGGATGCTTTAACACGATGCAGTTGCTCTACTAAAATGTGCATCATGATGCGAATGCTTTGCCACAATAAACATCACGATACAGATACCTTATCTCAATATGCATCACGATTTGGATGCTTTGCCACAATATACATCACGGTGCAGATGCTTTATAACTATTTGTATTAGCTGTCTTAACTCATAATTAGTAGTCCCAGCTGTGAATAACGGTGGTCTCCTTGAATGGGGAGTACAAATATGCTTAATAACATAGGGGGTTCTCCACGATAAAATATGAAAACAAGAAACTGATTTAGTTAATTTTGCCGTATTTTTTCTAGAAATAAAGTGATGGTGCATACTAATTTTCTAGGTACCCCCAATGGCGACGCCACTGACTGATAATCCAGGAAAGATCAATACCAAGAGGCTTGGCCAAGAGTCAGCTTGTAAAAAGGAACCTATGTGGTTATTCTTTTAACATATATATGCATAGCAGTAGGGGCCCACAACTCAACAGGGGGCAGACCTACTTATTGCCCGATTTTTAATGATATTTTGCCCGATTTTGTGGATTTTTTGCCCGAAAACATAATATTTGGCCTTGCCCCCCCCCCCCCCCCCCCCCTGTCTCCTACGGCTATGTATAGATGTTTCTTTTTATCATAAATATGGCTTTTGCTGGTTGAATGGTTGCATCAGTATACCATGCCCGGACTATACCACAATTTGCGATAAATGTTGGCTCGGACCAATCTGATCAATGTGAATTATCCACGACTTCTTACATAATCATAAACACTAGTAAGACAATTACCAATTAACCCTACAAATTAAGAACGGTGAATAATATTACACAAGCTAATCAAGATTAAAAATGATTAACCCTCTGTTGTTGGTTACTGATTATCCAACGTGAGTGTTTGTCGGAGTCTTGACGACAGTTTAGAATATAACTCAGGACATTTCTCTCTCAAATCATTCAACAATCTGATCAGATCTCAAACCATCTCAACACAGCCTTTCTAGTTTTATAGTTGACTCTACTAGTACTACAACCATCAAAATGAGAGAAATCGTTCATATGCAAGCTGGTCAATGTGGTAACCAGATCGGAGCTAAGGTAAGAAATTTGTTATTAAATTTCAACACCCTGTGTTTATAGTTGATGAGGGATGAAAATCAAATCTGAAAATGACTGGCCATGCAATCAGAATCTATATTTCTTATGTTGCCATGGATGAGTCTTCAAATGTTGCCAGTCATGACTTCGGTTTTTGATATTATTAACTTTTTTTCAGTTCTGGGAAGTTGTCTCTGATGAACATGGTATTGACCCAACTGGAACTTACCACGGTGATTCTGATCTTCAGTTGGAGAGAATCAACGTTTATTATAATGAAGCTACCGGTGGTAAATATGTACCCAGAGCTGTTCTCGTCGACTTGGAACCTGGTACCATGGATTCTGTACGATCAGGACCATTTGGTCAGATCTTCCGTCCAGATAACTTTGTCTTCGGACAATCTGGTGCCGGTAATAACTGGGCTAAAGGTCATTATACAGAAGGTGCTGAATTGGTAGATTCCGTTCTTGATGTGGTCCGTAAAGAAGCTGAAAGTTGTGACTGTCTACAAGGATTCCAGTTGACCCATTCTCTGGGTGGTGGAACTGGTTCTGGTATGGGAACTCTCCTCATCAGTAAAATCCGTGAAGAATATCCAGATAGAATCATGAACACCTTCTCTGTTTGTCCTTCGCCAAAGGTAAGTTATTATTACAACTTTGTTGGTGATTGGGATAGGGTGTGTTTGATATCTGATAACGAAACGTTGTTAATCTTTTGACGTAGATCAATTAGCATCGAATCGAATCTTGTATATAATATATTGTTTTTTCAACCATAAAAGTCATAGATTATAACATCTCTAAATCCTCACTTATAATTTCAGGTATCTGATACAGTTGTGGAACCTTACAACGCCACCCTCTCAGTTCATCAATTGGTAGAAAATACTGACGAGACTTACTGTATTGATAATGAGGCTCTGTATGATATCTGTTTCCGTACCCTCAAACTGACCACACCCACTTACGGTGACCTCAACCATCTGGTATCAGCAACCATGTCTGGAGTGACCACCTGTCTCCGATTCCCTGGTCAACTTAATGCTGATCTCCGAAAGCTGGCTGTCAACATGGTACCATTCCCACGTCTTCATTTCTTTATGCCAGGATTTGCTCCTCTCACCTCTCGAGGCTCCCAGCAGTACCGAGCTCTTACTGTACCCGAACTCACCCAACAGATGTTCGATGCCAAGAACATGATGGCTGCCTGTGATCCTCGTCATGGTCGTTATCTGACAGTAGCTACCATGTTCAGAGGTCGTATGTCCATGAAAGAGGTAGATGAACAGATGTTGAACGTTCAGAATAAGAACAGCAGTTACTTTGTGGAATGGATTCCTAACAATGTTAAAACTGCTGTTTGTGATATTCCACCAAGAGGTCTGAAGATGTCGGGAACATTTATTGGTAATACAACAGCCATCCAGGAACTGTTTAAGAGAATCTCTGAGCAGTTTACTGCTATGTTCAGAAGAAAGGCTTTCCTCCATTGGTATACTGGTGAAGGTATGGATGAGATGGAATTTACTGAAGCTGAATCCAACATGAATGATCTGGTATCTGAATATCAACAGTACCAGGATGCTACAGCTGAAGAGGAGGGAGAATTTGATGAAGAAGAAGGGGAACAAGATGAAGCTTAAACAAACGCAAATATTGACTTGTATTCCGATTATTTATAAAAATTGTTATTGAAAACGATTGATATATTGGTAAAGCATTAGCATACTGACACCTCATCGTGTACAAACCACGTCCTTATTCGTCTCTTTCAAAATTCTCACACATATACTTCTACTTGTTGTTGAAATGCCCCAAACAAAATAGCATGTCAAAAAATGCATTTTCAGAATAAATTACCTAATTCGATCTGTTCCTTTTTCCCTACACCACTTCGACACAAATCACAATCGGATCTCATAAAAAGGCATAATCTTCCCATGAAGCGACTATCCAGTTCCTATTCAGTCAGTTTTACCACAGGGGCTCGTAGTTATATATATTTTTTTTAAATATTGTTATACGGTGTTAAGAGAACCGTATAACTATATTTAAAAAAACAATATAACTACGAGCCCCTGTGAGTTTTACCCGCTGACCATTTCCCTAAAGGAATCTCACATGGCCTAAGTCATTACCGGCGACAGTAGAGAAACTCACTGAACAGGAAGTGAAAGGCAGGATAGTCGCTTCTAGGGAGAAGGTACCTTGAGATGAGATCCATGACAGCTTTTCGGGATGGAACAAATGATAAAAATTTGGTGGCCAATGAACACAGGTTTAAATAGTGAAATAGGTAATATTGGCTCTGATATGGCATTTTTTAACACGATAGTTTGTTTTGGGCAGTTTTTTGTACATTTTTTATTCCACGACTTTCATATGTTCAGCTTGTACAGTACATCAGATAACCGATTCTTGAGAGATACCCCCGTTGAACTTGGAGAGTTTTTTTTATCCAACACCCGACATTTCGTTTGGCCGTGTCGTAACCTATAGTGTAGTTAAGCATCCCTACCCTAACTACTAGAGGCTTGATCAATCTTAAAGCAATTCATCTATATCGTGACCTATATTGTTGTAAATCATCCATATCGTGACCTATATTGCAGTAAATCATCCATATCGTGACCTATGTTGTAGTAAAACATCTATACCATGATCTATGTTGCAGCAATTTATCCAATCGTGACCAATATTGAAGTAAAACATCCATATCGTGACCTATATTGTAGTAAATCATCTATATCGTGACCTATATTGTAGTAAATCATCTATATCGTGACCTATATTACAGCAAATTATCTATATCGTAACCTATATTGTAGGAAATCTTCTATATCATGACATATATCAAGGTTACATAAATATCGTGACCTATATTGTAGTAAAACTTGTATATCGTTACCTATGTTGTAGATAATCATCAGTATCGTGAGCTACATAGTAGTAAAACATCTATATCGTGACCTATATTGTAGTAAAACATCCATATCGTGACCTATATTGTAGTAAAACATCCATATCATGACCTATATTGTAGTAAATCATCTATACCATGATCTATATTGGAGTAAATCATCTATATCGTGACCTATATTGTTGTAAATCATCTATATCGTCACCTTTATTGCAACAAACCATCTATATCGTGACCTATATTGGAGTAAATCATCAATACCGCGACCTAAATTGTAACAAATCATCAATATCGTGATCTATATTGTAGTAAACCATCAATATCGTGACTTATATTGTACCAAATCTTGATATCGTGCGCTACATTGTAGTAAATCATCCATATCGTTACCTATATTGTAGTAAATTATCCATATCGTGACCTATGTTGTAACAAATCATCCATATCGTGACCTATGTTGTAACAAATCATCAATATCGTGATCTATATTGTAGTAAATCATCAATATCGTGACTTATATTAAAGCAAATCTTCATATCGTGAGCTATATTGTAATAAATCATCAATATCGTGACCTATATTGTAACAAATCATCAATATCGTTACTTATATTGTAGCAAATAATCAATATCGTGACTAATATTGTAGTAAATCATCTATATCGTAACATATATTATAGTAAATCATTCATATCATGACATATATATCGGCAAATCTTCATATCGTGACCTATACTGTAGTAAATCATCTATATCGTGACCTATATTGTAGTAAATTATCCATATCGTGACCTACATTGTAGTCAATCATCCATTTCGTGACATATTATGTAGTAAATCATCCATATCGTCACCTTTAATGTAGTAAATCATCCATATCGTGACCTATAATGTAGTAAATCATCCATATCGTGACCTATAATGTAGTAAATCATCCATATCGTGACCTATATTGAAACAAATCATCAATATCGTGACCTATAATGTAGTAAATCATCCATAGCGTGATTTTTAATTTAGTGAATCATCAATATCGTGACTTATTTTGTAGTAAATCATCCATATCGTAGACATATATTGTAACAAATCATCAATATCGTGACCTATATTGTAGTAAATCATCAATAACGTGAATTATATTGTAGTAAATCATCCATATCGTGACATATATTATAGTAAATCATTCATATCACGACAGATATTGTAGTAAATCATCCATATCATGACCTATATTGTAGTAAATCATCTATATCGTGCTCTATATTGTAGTAAAACATCTATATCGTGACCTATATTGTAGTAAATCATCCATATCGTGACCTGTATTGTAGTAAATCATCCATATAGTGACCTATATTGAAGTGAATCATCCATATCGTGACCAATATTGCAGCAAATCATCAATATCGTGACCTATATTGAAGTAAATCATCATATCATGACCAATATTGCAGCAAATCATCAATATCGTGACCAATATTGAAGTGAATCATCCATATCGTGACCAACATTGATGCATATCATCAATATTGTGACCTATATATTAGTAAATCATCTATAACGTGACCAATATTGCAGCAAACATCCATATCGTGACCAATATTGCAGCAAACATCCATATCGTGACCAATTTTAAAGCGAATCAACAATATCGTGGCATGAGTTGTAGTAAATCATCTATATCGTGGCCTCAATTGTAACAAACTATCCATATCGGGATATTTATTCTAGTAAATAATCTATATCGTGGAGTCTCGGACAATGATGGATTTAGCTTTTCAGTGTTTATGAATCTAAGGTAATCACAGTACATGTATTAAATACTATCATTTGTTTTCTACGCACCATAAGGAATGTTTTATTATCCAGGGGGTTATTGTCCGGGGGCTATAATCCAGGGGGTAATTAGCTTGGGGGCAATTGTTCTTGGGGGTAATTGTCAACGGAGAGTAATTGTCTTAGGGGGCAATTGGTAGGGGTAATTATTGTCCAGGGGGGTGGGGGAGGTGTAGTTGTCCTGATACCTATATCGTGACCTATTTTGTAGCAAATAATCTATATCGTGACCTTTGTTGTAGAATGTCATCTATATCGTGAGCCATATTGTAGTAAATCATCAATATCGTGATAAATATTGTAGTAAATCATCTATATCGTGAGCTATATTGTAGTAAATCATCAATAAAGTGACCTATGTTGTAGTAAATCTTCATACCGTGACCTATATTGTAGTAAAACATCCATATCGTGACCTATATAGTAGTAAAACATCTATATCGTGACCTATGTTGTAGTAAATCATCAATATCGTGATAAATATTGTAGTAAATCATCAATATCGTGAACTATATTGTAGTAAATCATCCATATCGTGACCTATATAGTAGTAAACCATAAATATCGTGACCTATATTGTAGTAAACCATAAATATCGTGACCTATATTGTAGCAAATTATCTGTGTCGTGACCTATATTGTAGTAAATCATCCATATCGTGACCTATATTGTAGCAAATCTTCATACCGTGAGCTATATTGTGGTAAATCATATATATCGTGACCTATGTTGAAGTAAATCATCTATATCGTGACCTATATTGAACAAACAAACCATCTATATCGTGACCTATGTTGTAGTAAATCATCCATATCGTGATAAATATTGTAGTAAATCATCTATATCGTGAGCTATATTGTAGTAAAGCATACATATTGTGACCTATTTTGTAGTAAATCATACATATCGTAACCCATATTGCAGCAAATCATCCATATCGTGACCTATATTGTAGTAAATCATTTATATCGTAACCTATATTGCAGCAAATCATCTATATCGTGACCTATATTGTAGTAAATCATTTATATCGTGACTCATCTTGTAGTAAATCATCAATATCGTGACCTATATTAAAGTAAATCATCAATATCGTGACCTATATTATAGTAAATCATTTATATCGTGACCTTTATTCTAGTAAACCATCAATATCGTGACCTATATTGTATCTATATCGTGCAGCAAATCATCTATATCGTAACCTATATTGCAGCAAATCATCTATATCGTGACCTATATTGTAGTAAATCATTTATATCGTGACTTATCTTGTAGTAAATCATCAATATCGTGACCTATATTATAGTAAATCATCAATATCGTGACCTATATTATAGTAAATCATTTATATCGTGACCTTTATTCTAGTAAACCATCAATATCGTCACCGATATTGTATCTATATCGTGCAGCAAATCATCTATATCGTAACCTATATTGTAGTAAATCATGTATATCGTAACCTATATTGTAGTAAATCATCAATATCGTGACCTATATTGTAGTAAATCATCTATATTGTGACCTATATTGTACTAAATCATCTATATCGTGACCTATATTGTAGCAAATTATCCATATCTTGTCCTATAATGTAGTAAACATGAATATCGTTACCTATGTTGTAGAAATACATCCATATCGTGACCTATATTGTAGGAAATCACCCATATCGGGACATATATTGTAGTAAATCATCCATATCGTGACCTATATTGTAACATATCATCAATATCGTGACCTATATTGTAACATATCATCTATATCGTGACCTTTATTGTAACAGATCATCAATATCGTGATAAATATTGTAAAAAATCAGCAATATCGTGACCTATATTGTAGTAAATCTTCATATCGTGAGCTATATTGTGGTGAATCATCAATATCGTGACCTATATTGTGGTGAATCATACATATCGTGACCTATATTGTAACAAATCATCAATATCGTGACCTATATTGTAGCAAATCATCAATACCGTGACCTATATTGTAGTAAACCATCAATATCGTGACTGATATTGTAGCAAATCACCAATACCGTGACCTATATTGTAGTAAACCATCAATATCGTGACTGATATTGTAGCAAATCTTCATATTGCTACATAAACTTCACGATGCAGATGCTTTACCAAAATATTCATCACGATTCGGATGCTTTACCACGATGCAGTTGCTCTACTACAATATACATCACGATGCAGATATTTTACCACGATAAACTTCACGATGCAGATGTTGTACCACAATATACATCTTGATGCGGGTGCTTAACCACATTATTCATCAAGATGCGGATGCTTTACCGCAATATACATCACGATTCGGATGCTTTAACACACAATGCATCACGATTCGGATGCTTTAACACGATGCAGTTGCTCTACTAAAATGTGCATCATGATGCGGATGCTTTGTCAAAATATACATCACGATGCAGATACGGATGCTTTACCACAATGTGCATCACGATAAGGATGCTCTACCACAATATGAAACATGATACGGATGCTTTACTACAATGTGCATCACAATGCAGATGTTTTACCACGATAAACTTCACGATGCAGATGCTTTACCACAATATGCATCACGATGAGGTTGCTTTACCACATTATGATTCAGATACTTTTCCCTAATATTCATCATGATGCGGATGCTTTACCACAATATACACCACGATACGGATGTTTACCACAATGTACATCAACATATATTACGGATGCTTAACCACGATATACATCACGATAGTATGCTTTATGGATGCTTTATCCGAATATGCATCACGAAGCGGATGATGTACCACAATATACATCACGATGCGGATGATGTACCACAATATACATCACGATGCGGGAGATGTACCACAATATACATCACGCTGCAGATGTTTTACCACGATATGGATGCTTTATCCCAATTTGCATCATTTTGCGGATGCTTTGACACAATAAACATCACGATGCAGATACCTTATCCCAATATGCATCACGATTTGGATGCTTTGCCACAATATACATCACGGTGCAGATGCTTTATAACTATTTGTTTTAGCTGTCTTAACTCATAATTAGTAGTCGCAGCTGTGAATAACGGTGGTCTCCTTGAATGGGGAGTACAAATATGCTTAATAACATAGGAGGTTCTCTACGATAAAATATGAAAATAAGAAACTGATTTAGTTAATTTTGCTGTATTTTTTCTAGAAATAAAGTGATGGTGTATACTAATTTTCTAGGTACCCCCAATGGCGACGCCACTGACTGATAATCCAGGAAAGATCAATACCAAGAGGCTTGGCCAAGAGTCAGCTTGTAAAAAGGAACCTATGTGGTTATTCTTTTAACATATAGATGCATAGCAGTAGGGGCCCACAACTCAACAGGGGGCAGACAGACTTATTGCCCGATTTTTAATGATATTTTGCCCGATTTTGTGGATTTTTTGCCCGAAAACATAATATTTGGCTTTTGCTGGTTGAATGGTTGCATCAGTATGCCATGCCCGGACTATACCGCAATTTGCGATAAATGTTGGCTCGGACCAATCTGATCAATGTGAATTATCCACGACTTCTTACATAATCATAAACACTAGTAAGACAATTACCAATTAACCCTACAAATTAACAACGGTGAATAATATTACACAAGCTAATCAAGATTAAAAATGATTAACCCTCTGTTGTTGGTTACTGATTATTCAACGTGAGTGTTTGTCGGAGTCTTGACGACAGTTTAGAATATAACTCAGGACATTTCTCTCTCAAATCATTCAACAATCCGATCAGATCTCAAACCATCTCAATACAGCCTTTCTAGTTTTATAGTTGACTCTACTAGTACTACAACCATCAAAATGAGAGAAATCGTTCATATGCAAGCTGGTCAATGTGGTAACCAGATCGGAGCTAAGGTAAGAAATTTGTCATTAAATTTCAACACCCTGTGTTTATAGTTGATAAGGGATGAAAATCAAACCTTAAAACGACTGGCCATGGAATCAGAATCTATATTTCTTATGTTGCCATGGATGATTCTTCAAATGTTGCCACTCGTGACTTTAGTTCTTGATATTTTGTACCGTTTTTTCTTTCAGTTCTGGGAAGTTGTCTCTGATGAACATGGTATTGACCCAACTGGAACTTACCACGGTGATTCTGATCTTCAGTTGGAGAGAATCAACGTTTATTATAATGAAGCTACCGGTGGTAAATATGTACCCAGAGCTGTTCTCGTCGACTTGGAACCTGGTACCATGGATTCTGTACGATCAGGGCCTTTTGGTCAGATCTTCCGTCCAGATAACTTTGTCTTCGGACAATCTGGTGCCGGTAACAACTGGGCTAAAGGTCATTATACAGAAGGTGCTGAATTGGTAGATTCCGTTCTTGATGTGGTCCGTAAAGAAGCTGAAAGTTGTGATTGTCTACAAGGATTCCAGTTGACCCATTCTCTGGGTGGTGGAACTGGTTCTGGTATGGGAACTCTCCTCATCAGTAAAATCCGTGAAGAATATCCAGATAGAATCATGAACACCTTCTCTGTTTGTCCTTCACCAAAGGTAAGTTATTATTACATATTTGTTGATGCTTGGGATTAGGTGTGTTTGATATCTGATAACGAAACGTTGTTAATCTTTTGACGTAGATCAATTGGCATCGAATCGAAGCTCGTACATTGATTGTGTTTCTAACTTATAATTTCAGGTATCTGATACAGTTGTAGAACCTTACAACGCCACCCTCTCAGTTCATCAACTGGTAGAAAATACTGACGAAACTTACTGTATTGATAATGAGGCTCTGTATGATATCTGTTTCCGTACCCTCAAACTGACCACACCCACTTACGGTGACCTCAACCATCTGGTATCAGCAACCATGTCTGGAGTGACCACCTGTCTTCGATTCCCAGGTCAACTTAATGCTGATCTACGAAAGCTGGCTGTCAACATGGTACCTTTCCCACGTCTTCATTTCTTTATGCCAGGATTTGCTCCTCTCACCTCTCGAGGGTCCCAGCAGTACCGAGCTCTTACTGTACCTGAACTCACCCAACAGATGTTCGATGCTAAGAACATGATGGCTGCCTGTGATCCTCGTCATGGTCGTTATCTGACAGTAGCTACCATGTTTAGGGGTCGTATGTCCATGAAGGAGGTAGATGAACAGATGTTGAACGTTCAGAATAAGAACAGCAGCTACTTTGTTGAATGGATTCCCAACAATGTTAAAACTGCTGTTTGTGATATTCCCCCAAGAGGATTGAAGATGTCGGGAACATTTATTGGTAATACAACAGCCATCCAGGAACTGTTTAAGAGAATCTCTGAACAGTTTACAGCTATGTTCAGAAGAAAGGCTTTCCTACATTGGTATACTGGTGAGGGTATGGATGAGATGGAATTTACTGAAGCTGAATCCAACATGAATGATCTGGTATCTGAATATCAACAGTACCAGGATGCTACAGCTGAAGAGGAGGGAGAATTTGATGAAGAAGAAGGGGAACAAGATGAAGCTTAAACAAACGCAAATATTGACTTGTATTCCGATTATTTATTAAAATTGTTATTGAAAATCGACTGATATATTGGTAAAGCATTAGCATACTGACACCTCATCGTGTACAAACCACGTCCTTATTCGTCTCTTTCAAAATTCTCACACATATACTTTTACTTGTTGTTGAAATGCCCCGAACAAAATAGCATGTCAAAAAATGCATTTTCAGAATAAATTACCTAATTCGATCTGTTCCTTTTTCCCTACACCACTTCGACCACAAATCACAATCGGATCTCATACAAAGGCATAATCTTCCAATGAAGCGACTATCCAGTTCCTATTCAGTTTTACCACAGGGGCTCGTAGTTATATTTTTTTTAAAAATATTGTTATACGTTTTTAAGAGAACCGTATAACAATATTTAAAAAAACAATATAACTACGAGCCCCTGTGAGTTTTACCCGCTGACCCTAAAGGAATCTCACATGGCCTAAGTCATTACCGGCGACAGTAGAGAAACTGATTGAACAGGAAATGAAAGGCAGGATAGTCGCTTCTAGGGAGAAGGTACCTTGAGATGAGATCCATGTCAGCATCTTGGGGATGGAACAAATGATAAAGATTGAGAGACCAATGAACACAGGTTTAAATAGTAAAATAGGTAATATTGGCTCTGATATGTCATTTTTTAACACGATATTTTGTTTTGGGCAGTTTTTATTCCACGACTTTCATATGTTCAGCTTGTACAATACTTTTTTTTTGTAATATTGTAAACAATATTTTATTCACATATACATATGTACAGGATTGGAGAACAGGCTTACGCCTATATAACCCCTTTCCAAAAAACAGAAAATTAATAAATACATTAAATTAAAGTTATTATAAATTATAATACATGTACTAACGTATATACATATTGTGCAACTATGAAGAGAGAAATAATGATATGTGATAGTATTTTGAGAAGCCACACACATTCTCTGTTGACGAAAAATTAGAAGCGTTTACTAAGAGTGAAAAATTAGTGAACTTGTTTAAATATTTCTAAAGATTCAGTTTGATTGTCGGATCCATATAATAGGTTAAATACAATACATCAGATAATCAGTTCCTGAGATATTACCCCCGTTGAACTTGGAGAGTTTTTTTTATCCAACACCCGACATTTCGTTTGGCCGTGTCGTAACCTATAGTGTAGTTAATCATCCCTACCCTAACTACTAGAGGCTTGATCAATCTTGAAGCAATTCATCTATATCGTGACCTATATTGCAGTAAATCATCCATATCGTGACCTTTATTGCAGTAAATCATCCATATCGTGACCTTTATTGTAGTAAATCATCAAATCATCTAATCGTGCCCTATGTTGTAGTAAACCTTCAATATCGTGACCTTTATTGCAGCAAACCATCTATATCGTGACATATATTGTAGTAAACCATCCATAGCGTGACCTATATCATAGTAAAGCATCTATATCGAGACCTATATTGCAACAAAATATCCATATCGTGACTTATATTGTAGTAAAAATGAATATCGTGACTTATGTTGTAGTGAAAATTCCATATCGTTACTAATGTTAAAAAATTCATATCGCGACCGATATTGTAATAAATTTTAAATATCGAGACCGAAATTGTAGCAAATCATATACACCGTGACTTATATCGTAGGAAATTATTCATTTCGTGACCAATATTGTAGCAAATAGTATTGTAGTATTCTAGTAAATAATCTATATCGTGGAGTCTCGGACAATTCCCCCCCCCCCCCCCTCAGAGACTCATCCTGTAGTAAATCATCTATTTTATAGTAAATTTTCTAAATAAGGACAATATCGTAGTAAATTATCTATATCCTGACCTATATTGCAGAAAATAATCTATATCGTGGAGTCTCGGACAATCCCCCCCCCCCCCCCTGGACAACTACACCATAAGGAATGTTTTATTATCCAGGGGGTTATTGTCTTGGGGTAAATGTCCGGGGGTAATAACCCAGGGGGTAATTAGCTTGGGGGCAATTGTTCTTGGGGGTAGTTGTCAACGGAGGGTAATTGTCCAGGGGGGTGGGGGAGGTGTAGTTGTCCTGATACCTATATCGTGACCTATTTTGTAGCAAATAATTTATATCGTGACCTATGTTGTATTAAATCATCTATAACGTGAGCTATATTGTAGTAAATCATCTATATCGTGACATATATTGTAGTAAATCATCCATATCGTGACCCATATTGTAGTAAATCATCAATATCGTGAGCTATATTGTAGTAAATCATCAATATCGTGACCTATGTTGTATTAAATCATCAATAACGTGAGCTATGTTGTAGTAAATCATCATAATCGTGATAAATATTGTAGTAAATCATCAATATCGTGAGCTATATTGTAACAAATCATCAATATCGTGACCTATAGTGTAGTAAATCATCAATAACGTGGCCTATATTGTAGTAAATCATCCATATCGTGACCTATATTGTAGCAAATCTTCATATCGTGATCTATATTGTAGTAAATTATTCATTTCGTAACCAATATTGTAGCAAATCATATATATCGTGATCTATATTGTAGTAAAACATCTATATCGTGACCTATTTTGTAGTAAATCATCTATATTGTGACCTATATTGCAACAAATAATTTATATCGTGACCTATGTTGCAACAAATCATCTATATCGTGACTTATATTGTAGTAAAACATCTATATCGTGACCTATGTTGCTGCAAATGACCATATCGTGACATTTATTGAAGTAAATCATCTATATCGTGACCTAAGTTATAGTAAAACATCTATATCGTGACCTATATTGTAGCAAATCATACATATCGTGCTCTATATTGTAGTAAAATATCTATATCGTGACCTATATTGTAGTAAATCATCGATTTCGTGACCTACATTGTAATAAAACATTTATATCGTGACCTATATTGTAGTAAATCATCGATATCGTGACCTACATTGTAGTAAAACATCTATATCATGACCTATATTGTAGTAAAACATCTATATCGTGACCTATATTGTAGTAAATCATCCATATCGTGACCTGTATTGTAGTAAAATCATCCACATAGTGACCTATATTGCAGCATATCATCAATATCGTGACCTATATTAAAGTAAATCATCCACATAGTGACCAATATAGCAGCAAATCATCAATATCGTGACCTATATTGAAGTAAATCATCATATCATGACCAATATTGCAGCAAATCATCAATATCGTGACCTATATTGAAGTGAATTATCCATATCGTGACCAACATTGATGCATATCATCAATATTGTGACCTATATCGTAGCAAATCATACATATCGTGACCAATATTGTAGTAAAACATCTATATCGTAACCTATATTGTAGAAAATGATCTATATCATGACCAACATTGTAGTAAATCATCCATATCGTGGAGTCTCGGAAAATCCCCCCCCCCCCCCACCCCCTCAGAGACTCATCCTGTAGTAAATCATCTATTTTATAGTAAATTTTCTAAATAAGGACAAATATTGTAGTAAATTATCTATATCCTGACCTATATTGCAGCAAATCATCCATATCGTGGAGTCTCGGACAATCCCCCCCTCAGACAATTGCCCCCCTGGACAACTACACCATAAGGAATGTTTTATTATCCAGGGGGTTATTGTCTGGGGGTAAATGTCCGGGGGCAATAACCCAGGGGGTAATTAGCTTGGGGGCAATTGTTCTTGGGGGTAGTTGTCAACGGAGGGTAATTGTCCAGGGGGATGGGGGAGGTGTAGTTGTCCTGATACCTATATCGTGACCTATTTTGTAGCAAATTATTTATATCGTGACCTTTTTTGTAGAATGTCATCTATATCGTGACCTATGTTGTAGTAAATCATCCATATCGTGAGCCATATTGTAGTAAATCATCAATATCGTGATAAATATTGTAGTAAATCATCTATATCGTGAGCTATATTGTAGTAAATCATCAATATCGTGACCTATGTTGTAGTAAATCATCAATAACGTGAGCTATGTTGTAGTAAATCATCAATATCGTGAGCTATATTGTAACAAATTATCCATATCGTGACCTATGTTGTAGTAAATCTTCATACCGTGACCTATGTTGTAGTAAATCATCAATATCGTGATAAATATTGTAGTAAATCATCAATATCGTGAACTATATTGTAGTAAATCATCCATATCGTGACCTATATAGTAGTAAACCATAAATATCGTGACCTATATTGTAGCAAATTATCTATGTCGTGACCTATATTGTAGTAAATCATCCATATCGTGACCTATATTGTAGCAAATCTTCATACCGTGAGCTATATTGTGGTAAATCATATACATCGTGACCTATGTTGTAGTAAATCATCTATATCGTGACCTATATTGAACAAACAAACCATCTATATCGTGACCTATGTTGTAGTAAATCATCCATATCGTGACCTATATTGCAACAAACCATCTATATCGTGACCTATGTTGTAGTAAATCATCAATATCGTCACGATATGGATGATTTACTACAATATAGGTCACTATATGGATGATTTACTACAATATAGGTCACGATATGAATGATTTACTACAATATAGGTCACGATATGGATGATTTACTACAATACAGGTCACAATATAGATGATTTGTTAAAACATAGGTCACAATATGCAAAATTTGATACAATAGACAATGGGGATAATTTTCTATTATATAGGTCACGATATGTAAGCTTGGCTATGATATGGGAGATTTGCTACAAGATGAGTCACAATGTGGATAGTTTGCTATTATATAGGTCACGATACGCTATGATATGGGTTTGCTCTAGGCTCATAAGGGTCGCGATATGGATGCTTTACTAAAATATAGTACATTTAGGTGATTTAATACAATATATTATGTTGCTATTAGTGCTGGGTATTGCCAATCATGCCGCGATACGATACGCATCGCGATACAAAGGTCACGATACAATACGTATCGCGATATGGGATAAAGGTACAAAAATTAAAACTTCATCTTCAAATTTCCAATATCTATTTTTGTATAGCTTTATTAATGTGAAATTTGTTAATTTAGCTGTGAGCAATGGTCCATATGCACGTCTTATAAATATTTCCACACAATTTCAGTCAAGTAAGTTATAAAAAATCATCACTTTTTAAGAAATGATAGGTATCGTCAAGTATCGATACACGACCTCGTGATACGATACGCGATATATCGTGCCAGCACTAGTTGCTATACGCTCAAGTGAAATATATCACTTTAGTCTTATACATGTAATGCTATCAATAATTAGTTGTCTGGACTTCATCCAGTTTTAAAATAAATATAGCAGGCGATTTTCAGGGTTACTTGACACACAATCTTAAAATTTCTTTTAGAAAATTTTATACGACAAATCTGTTACTTACATTTAGTCAGGCATGAATTGATCTCGTTGCACCTCTTGATTTTGACCTTTATAGTAGTGGAGGGTGTCGCGCGTGAAGCAGACCATGCTTACTCTTTTCGAAACACCTGATGGTACTTCTCGTATGGGAAGTCCACTACTATATAATTATTGCACCCGATTTTGTCATGCTCTGGACGAGATTTTTGATTAACGGAATTGTTTTGCTTGTACGGATTTTTATTGTGTCAATAACAATTTTTTATAAATAATCGGAATACAAGTCAATATTTGCGTTTGTTTAAGCCTCATCTTGTTCCCCTTCTTCTTCATCAAATTCTCCCTCCTCTTCAGCTGTAGCATCCTGGTACTGTTGATATTCAGATACCAGATCATTCATGTTGGATTCAGCTTCAGTAAATTCCATCTCATCCATACCTTCACCGGTATACCAATGGAGGAAAGCCTTTCTTCTGAACATAGCTGTAAACTGTTCAGAGATTCTCTTAAACAGTTCTTGGATGGCTGTTGTATTACCAATAAATGTTCCCGACATCTTCAGACCTCTTGGTGGAATATCACAAACAGCAGTTTTAACATTGTTGGGGATCCATTCAACAAAGTAGCTGCTGTTCTTATTCTGAATGTTCAACATCTGTTCATCCACCTCCTTCATGGACATACGACCTCTAAACATGGCAGCTACTGTCAGATAACGACCATGACGAGGATCACAGGCAGCCATCATGTTCTTGGCATCGAACATCTGTTGGGTGAGTTCGGGTACAGTAAGAGCTCGGTACTGCTGGGAGCCACGAGAGGTGAGAGGAGCAAATCCTGGCACAAAGAAATGAAGACGTGGGAATGGTACCATATTGACAGCCAACTTTCGGAGATCAGCATTAAGTTGACCAGGGAATCGGAGACAGGTGGTCACTCCGGACATGGTTGCTGATACCAGATGGTTGAGATCACCGTAAGTGGGTGTGGTCAGTTTGAGGGTACGGAAACAGATATCATACAGAGCCTCATTATCAATACAGTAAGTTTCGTCAGTATTTTCTACCAATTGATGAACTGAGAGGGTGGCGTTGTAAGGTTCCACAACTGTATCAGATACCTGAAATTATAAGTGAGGATTTAAAGATGTTATAATCTATGACTTTTATACTTGTGAAACAATATATATATACGAGCTTCGATTCGATGCTAATTGATCTACGTCAAAAGATTAACGACTTTTTGTTATCAGATATCAAACTTCAGGATAATTGTAAATATAACTTACCTTTGGTGAAGGACAAACAGAGAAGGTGTTCATGATTCTATCTGGATATTCTTCACGAATTTTACTGATGAGTAGAGTTCCCATACCAGAACCAGTTCCACCACCCAGAGAATGGGTCAACTGGAATCCTTGTAGACAGTCACAACTTTCAGCTTCTTTACGGACCACATCAAGAACGGAATCTACCAATTCAGCACCTTCTGTATAATGACCTTTAGCCCAGTTATTACCGGCACCAGATTGTCCGAAGACAAAGTTATCTGGACGGAAGATCTGACCAAATGGTCCTGATCGTACAGAATCCATGGTACCAGGTTCCAAGTCGACGAGAACAGCTCTGGGTACATATTTACCACCGGAAGCTTCATTATAATAAACGTTGATTCTCTCCAATTGAAGATCAGAATCACCGTGGTAAGTTCCAGTTGGGTCAATACCATGTTCATCAGAGACAACTTCCCAGAACTGAAAAAAAGTTAATACATGTAATATCAAAAACCGAAGTCATGACTGGCAACATTTGAAGACTCATCCATGGCAACATAAGAAATAAAGATTCTGATTCCATGGCCAGTCGTTTTCAGATTTGATTTTCATCCCTTATCAACTATAAACACAGGGTGTTGAAATTTAATGACAAATTTCTTACCTTAGCTCCGATCTGGTTACCGCATTGACCAGCTTGCATATGAACGATTTCTCTCATTTTGATGGTTGTAGTAGAGTAAACTATAAAACTACAAAGGGTGTGTTGAGATGGTTTGAGATCTGATCAGATTGTTGAATGATTTGAGAGAGAAATGTCTGATATATTCTAAACTGTCGTCAAGACTCCGACAAACACTCACGTTGGATAATCAGTAACCAAGAACAGAGGGTTAATAACTTTTAATCGTGAGTTAATTGGTAATTGTCTCTCTTGTGTTTATGACTAATAATATGTAAGAAGTCGTGAATAAAGCCTCGTTCGATACCTCTCGTAATTACCATTTTCACGGGGTCAATGTGACCCGCTCAACGGCAGGTTTTATCTGACTAGGTCAATGTTGTGAATTTCCGTTCGATAGCATGGTTTGCTACTTTGGAAAGTCGTGAAAATGGAGATAAATTATCGACACCCATTCACCTTGACCCCATGTAAAAATGGCCACATCTTCAAATTTATCTAAACAATTTTTTTTCAAGATCTTTTGATAACTTTAATCTCTCTTTATGTCATAATAAATATTGATAGATAATTAGAATGTAAATTTCATGAATGCTGTTGATATTACTTTGTTATTCATGTTAGCGGAAGCTGTTTGCATAAAGTCGTGATTATTGTCCGAACGGTCTTCACTTAAGCAGACGAATTTCCGATTTCAGAGAAAGTCGTAAACACCATTTTCACGATAGGTATCGAACGCAGCATAATTTACAATGATTGTACAAATTTTAAAATCAAAATGTCTTTGGTTGGTGTTGTTGAACCGAACCCAGTTTTCCACTTGCCACAGCTTGTTACGTGGCATAATTTGACTTCACATGATGAAACAATTGCCCATAAGAGCTGTTAAAAATGAATTAGATCTAAAATTTGGGTCTTCGGTGGTCTTCGGTAGTCGTCGGTGGACATCGGTAGTCTTCGATGGTCTTCGGCTGTGAAAAGACGCACCCTACAAATTGATTCAGGCCAAATTGCTGGCGATTGTTTATCTAAATTATCTTTAGCGTATCTCACTGCTATCTACAAGTTATGGGGATAGAATGGTGGGGCTATAGCCTAGGCCTATAACAGTGTTGGTCCAGTTGCGTAGACATATTACATAAGCGTTTACTTACACATAGTTTTCGCAATTAAACAATTTCTGGACATCCGACTTTCAAAATAGGCCTAGTTTCTAGGCTGCTGCCGCTCCCCAGACCCCGTAGCGTGGTTAAATATTCATTTTTCTAGCTATGCCACTTTCGTCATAGACTTAACCACTCCAGCCTTTTAGAGGTAAATTAAGGCAATCAGTAGAAAACTACGACTAAGTTAATACTGGGAAGTGCAGGATAAATGGTAGGGCTTAAGTTGCTGTGAAAGTTTATTAGATTGAGGTTTTTGCAAGCTTTAATTAATTAGAAACTCAACGCCATGCAGAACCTACAAAGAAAGTATGTGGAGTGCCAAGAGGACAGCAAAAGAATTATTTCTGATTTCTTACTATGAAAGTATTTTGCACTGTCTACAGCCTGAGTTTTCAACTTCGGGGACATTTTGAGATTTTCTCGGAACTCAAACAGAGCTACAGGTCTGAAAAAATGGTTATACTATGTATTATCTTCAAAATTGCATGTTTTTGATGACTTCTGTAGACAATTTCTGTTCAGGGAACATGGCAATTTCCTCATACTGACAACCCGAGGTCTACAGCATAATGGTTCTCAGTTTATTGTCCAATCCAAACGACTACATCAATCAACAATCTGCATCACTGACAAAGGAAATCATCTTTACGAATGACGCAAATTAGCCCAAGACTTCTAGAATAGCAGGCTTCTATCATCCCCATCTCCCAAATATAACAACGAAAACTAACTACATTCATAACAAATAAATAAAATTTAATAATAAAAATCATTAGATATTAAAACCATGATAAATACAATCCAACATGAAGAGATTAACAATATATCTTTATATCCTGGGTTTTCAACTTGGGGGACATGTCCCAGACAGGGGACATTTGGACATTCTCCAGGGGACACAAACTGAGCTATAGGTCTGAAAAAAAATTGTTATATCTTGTATTATCTTGCAACACCAATGTCCACTGACTGCAATGACCACAATTTAAGTTTGAATTGAAACGAAAAATGCTGTGACTATATCATGCTTCGAAATTGCATGTTTTCTACAACTTCTGCGGAGAATTCAGGGGACATGATCATTTCCATACGCATTTTTGGGGACATTTGAGAAAACTAGTTGAAAACCCAGGCTTTATATACATGGTATAATGGTATTGATGACATGAAAAGTTCAGGCAAATAACACATATTCAGCTATTGCCCAAAATACAACAAGTTTATATATTTTCTTAGCGGCCCCCTGATAGCCATATGACTGGTCTGGAACTGTACATCCCTTGGAAAGTTCCCTAAAATGCTATTTATATATAGCTTTTAAGCTGAGTAAATATATCAAAATTTTAAATATGTATCAAAGGATGGATCATGACCAATAAACTTCCTTGAAACAAATTGACTAACGAAAATATTGGTGCTGACAAAAAATAATCAGAAAGACAATCACGTTTGGTTATTTTTCTGAACTTTCCTTTAAAATTGCACAAAAATTATCACATTACAATAAAGTTGATTCAAAATTAATATAGATGAGAAATTTGGCCAATGAAAAATTTACAAAAAAACTGAGCAATATAAGATAGATGTTATATAGGCATATTATTAAAATTAAAAAAAAAATCAACCAATTCTTGGTGTTGTAAGCATCTGGGATATTACCCTCACACTTTTGTTGGTAAAGCCTCGATGAATGATATTACGTTGATGAAAATATCAAGTTTCACACACTTCCCTCAGAGAAATTTCACCATAAAATATCTCTCAAATTTTAACCAAAATTTCCAACAATAAAAACCATTTCTATTTTAAAACAACAATGCCCAAGCCGATGTGAAGCTTTGACCTGAATTTATTCCTGAGACACTCTCTGGAAGCTACTGATATCAAACTGTTCACATCTAGTGAAAAAACACTGGTTTCTTGTCTTTACAGAATCAGTGAGCATCTTTAGAATTCGGTTGATTCTGGAAGCCATAACATTAAATTGTTCTTAAAACTACAGTTTATCACGACATAGAACAGGATTTTTCTTTATTTTCATTTCTCTGAAAAAGTTAAAAGAAAATCATTTCATTGAACAGTCTTTGCTGAATAGAAATTTTACCTAGCTGTGTAAAATCAGGGAAATTTTGTGTCCAGACAAGATAAAGTTTTCACATTACTGTAAAAATATTAAGTCTGTCACACATAACTAAGTGCCTTTTCAAAGTCCACTTTATGCATCATGCATTGCTGTTAAAGGGTAATAGGTCCTAGGTGAAGATAAGGCCTCATTTACTTCAGAGGCATTTTTATCCTCGATTGGATATGGTTTTTCTTTGCTAGTACATTGATGCAATTTGGTTAAGATGGGCAGTGGTCCACGAATGACAAATTCAAATTTATTCATTTGGCAGTATGGCTGCCTACAACAACAACAAATTAAAGACCTCTATTTCGATATTACTTTACGAACTTCCACATGCTGCCATGTTTTAAAGAACCTTGGGAGGATAAGGATGATTATGAATGTGAGAAATTCTGTATCCATATATTCACAGAAAGGGTTTTTATAAAGTAATAAATCTGTACTAACCTGTCTCTGGTTTCTAGCTGCCTCCTGTTCACTCTCAAATAAAGCTTGAGCTAACATGAGATCTTCATCTTCTGTTGACCTGAAATAGATAATATTAACATTATTACTGCATCCAGTGCTTAACACTATTGTCTTTAACTCAGTTAGTTACATGCAAACACTCGAAATCTTGAGGATCATGCTTGCTGATTAAACCTTAGACAAATATTGCCCAGATTTACAGCTGGAACCGTTGGCATAATGAGAAAATAAAACCTATTTATAGTCTCTAAACGTATACAAATTAACTTATAAGATATAACGTTAACATAATCAGGCCCTAAGTCAAGAATTTCCAACGGGGGGATTACATGACTTGAAGAGCACTCAACTTTAACAGTTACAATTCAAACCAAATGTCCACTTTAACAGTGCTTAATTGTTTTCAAGTGGGTGGTTTCATACAAACCCCCCTGTCTACAGGTGTGATAATCAAGCAATTGACAACAATTTAGCATTGTAATCAAATTAGCTACAGCCTTCACAAAAACAGAGGTGTAAATATAAGAATATACATACCCTGATTGTGTGTTAGAGGTAGGAGGTTTCTGTTGTGTTGTATCTGACATTGACATCTGTATAGCTCGAGCTAAAGCCTCATCTTCACTCTACAATATTAAGATTTAAAATTTCTCAAATAGAAACTTTACTGTACAGGTTAAGATTAACTATAGCTCATATTAACAAAAATACTACCTCTTAGACAGAACATAGAATTTCAATTCTCAGAGCATTTTAAAAAATTACAGATTCAGATCAACTTGAGCTCATATTAAAGGAATACTACCTCATAGACAGCACCCAATTTAAATTCTCAATTAGAGCATACACACTTCACTGTAGGCCCTACATATGCATATAACATGTTCACTAGACTGTCCTGGCTGTCCACAAGAATTTTGGACATAAAATCTTCAGCAGGACAGCAAAGACATATATCAGTCATCTCTCTTTTTGTTTAAATTGAGTTTTGACTTAATCATAATCTTATGCATATGCAAAGAAAATCTAAATAATTTGCTTACCAATCCAGCTTGAACACTCTGTACTGTTGTTTGTTGTCTTGACTGTCGTTCTCTACAACAAAATAAACAGCTAGTTTTATATATTTCACAGTATAAATCTATAATATAGATGTGTATAAGATAATAAATCTGACCTAGACAATCATCAGAACTCATTTTTCTAAACATCACCATTTTCTCCTTCACAACCATTTTCTCAAAGAGGAAAATTTACGCATATTATGGCAGGAAACACCTCAATGTTTCTGTATTTGCAATTTACTAGAGGTGATTTTTTTTTTTTTTATTAAACTAAGAGGTATATGCCCAGGCATATTCAACCAGAGTTTACAAAATAAACTACTGATAGTTAAATCGTCATATTAATGTGGTCACAATTTGTTGCAGATTTTATAGAGCAGCCAATCAATGAATTATGTCTTCATAAAATTAAAAACATTACAGTACTATTGTATGTCTTTTTTGATCTAGGCTACTAACCTGTTTAACTGCGAACCTATACTGGTTAACGAAGACTGCTGTGGTTTATTTTGACTGGAAGATTTCTTGGAATTACTAGATGACTGAGTCAATCTGGAAAACGCTGCAGCACTGAAATAATATAAGGCATACATATTATGGTATTACTAAACAGGCTGTGCATTTTAAAGATCACATGGCAGTTGGAAATAAAAAATTAGAAAACTGTCGTTTTAAATCTACATATTGTTGTTACTAACACTAGATATTGTTGTGTTATTCCATTTTCCTTTTTTTTTTAAGGACACTCAGAACATAATGTTACATACAACATAAGTCTTTTAACAACAAATATAATGACAAGAATAACAATATGTATGGAAGGTTTTATTAGAAGCTAATACTCAATGATTTAATCCCACCCATGTTAATTTCAGCCCCTAGAAACTTACCCAGCACTTGTAATAGATCTACCAGTATTCTGGAATCCCTGACATTTATGGTCTAATTCATGGCGATGTTTTAAACAAAAATTCTGTCTACATTTCTCACAGATCACTGGTACAAGCTGAAATAAACAAGTAGAATGAATTGTGCTTTCGGATTTTTGAGCTACACTTTTGACAGGGTACATTGGAGAAATTAGTTGAAATGTATTCAATACATGACAATGTTACTTTCTTTAACACATCCAAAAAAATTACATATTGATAAAAGAGAGGGGTTTAAAAATTTCTACTTTATGGAAGAAGTCTGCATTGAAATTATTTTACTATCCTTTTCAACTCTATATATCTAACTATGTTTTTACATCCTATAGATTGACATTACCTACCTCTTTATGTTTACAACCTTTAGCTGAACATTTGTTTGTATATACCTAGAAATAAACAATGACAAAACTTGAAACTGAGTTCTGAGTTCTACTCTATACTGTTCCTGATGGAGACAGGCAACGCACAGCGCAATGTGCAATGAGGGAAATTTTACTGGGACAGTATTCTTTCCATATCAGCTCCTCCAATACTTCCACACTGACTGGAGATCACTAGGTTGAAAAATCTAAGGGTAACAATGTAAGCTTGGATAAACTCCTAGTCCCTTAGATCAGCAATCCCAACTCCCAAAAGAAATCTAGATCAAATATATCATATTACATACATTATGATACATTCCAACAAATACTAATGTTTAAAGGTAAAGTTGTATCAGTTTGTAATTCAAAAACAGACAAAACTTTGAGAATTTAAAAACAATAACAAACCTTTCTCCTCTCTTTAGCCGGGTCTGACTGACAATCTGTATCAATGTGTCTACCTACAATAATATCAGCTGATTCTCCTTGTTTTACTGGAATTGGTGAATTACACAGTGGACACACTGGTACCTGATTATCCTGAAAATAATGATAATATTTTAGTTATCAGGAAACCCTCTCTGATTCTTGTATTCCACCAGTAAAATTATACACTTACATAATATGGTACATAAAATATATCAATAACATAAGGCTAATCCAGTTTTGCTCACTTTCAAATTTTTTGTTTGATTAACAAAGGGAATACCTAGTACTGAAGCCCCCTTAATGAATCTATGGTCACCCTCACCTTATGATTCATATACCTGTACAGTTAGATACATCAAATTTATATCAATAACAAGATAATGATACACAAATTACCTACAAAAACATTTGTCACAAATGTCCAAAATATTTTTTCAATGGCTAGCATATTATGATGCTTTTTTTAACAGAATCTCACACAATAAAATAAATTTCCAAACCTCATAATAATATCAGGTCTATAAACATTTAAGTTTTCATGAAGCAAATATAGATTGTAAAAGTCAACTTGATGTGTCATCACAACTCTCAGATTTCTATTCAATAAGGCAGTAAAACACTGAATAAGAATAACAATTTACCCTTTTATAAGACTCTGGACAGCTGTGACTATTATACATCACATGATCACCACTATAATACACAAAATAGATTATTAATTCTTTAGCATTAAATATTTGCTTCCCCAACAAGAAGATACTTAATTCTTTCTACCATTACTTAAATAAATTTCATTTCCTTTCTAAAAAAAAGTGCTTCAGTTACAGACAGCTGAAATTGAGCTCTATGTACAAACAAAATCTCAAGAAAACTTACCAGAATATTTTAAAACAGCAATCACATTTCATGGGTAGAAAATCTGAAATGTAAGGAAGTACCATTTTGACATTTTACAAGGGCCATTTTGACCAAAATTTTGTTATTATTCGACAAATCAGCCTTTTTTTATATGTCTCTAGATATATGTTTGCTGACTTATCTATAGGCCTAGTGACAATTCTGTCACTGGCACTGGTATGAATTAGTCCTTATTAATGATGGGGTAGGGTCAACGAATGCGCTACCGGGTCAACTAGTCAGATAAAACCTGCCGTTGAGTGTTAAGGGCCAACCTGTGAAGGGAGTCAGCTACCCTTTCTTCGAAAACATGACTCTTGTTATTAAATAAATATGATCATCATTTAGTTTTAGAGCTGTTTAGGCTACATGATAAATAATGTTATCTATGACATTTATCATTTATTCATTCAATTTCTTGCCATTTTTATTTTTATTTCATTGATATTACTCCCATTTCCATCTGATATAATAAGAAGTTTCCATACCCAATTGTTTACAGTGAGATTGGGAACACTGTTTCCCTAAATCTGGCAGCTCCATTTTCTAAAAATTCAACTAACAATTCAACAACGTAAGAAAAATATTTCTGTCTTCACTTTGACAATATTCGTAAAATGATAAAGCAGGAAAACCTCTCACGATTATTTATAGATTTAACTGCGTCATTTCCTTTAGTCTTGGTTACCAGGTCTTGACTGGTAGAATAAAAGTCAATAGGATTCAGTCTGGATATTCAAAAATAGATCAATCCCATCATTCAAATTATTGGGAAATCCTTCAAGCAGCACGTGTTGATTTACGAAGTAAACAGAAGGAAATTTCTTGATTTTTCTAGAAAAAATCATTCAAATCTGCTTCATAATGCCGACAGGTTTGGCATTGAACGAAACCGACGTGAGAAAGGCAGTGGATGGACTGTTTTTGTTGACAGACAAGAAACTGGATCTCGTCGATGTTCCTGAAAAAATTAATTTGGTGGTCACTCTGAAAAAAATCCCCAAAACAGACAAGGCTACAACTATCGAACTAAAATTACCGAAATCTACAAGTTATGAAAATCAATCAGTTTGTCTCTTTGTCAAAGATTTGGACAAAGATGACAGAGAATTTGAAAAGACCAAATATCATTATCAAGATCTCTTGAAAGCAGTAGGCCTCAAAGAAATTCCCGATATCATTCCAATCAAAGAGTTGTTGCTGGAATACAAAGCATTTGAAGCGAAGAGAAACCTTTCCAATATGTATGATGTCTTTCTTACTGACAGTCGTGTTGCGAAAGTCCTACCAAGAATTTTGGGCAAACATTTTTATGGTCGTAAAAGAATTCCCAAACGAGTGCTCATGGATGCTAAACCATTGAAGAAAGAAATATTAAGCGCCATCAACAGAGTGAATTACGTAATGTCAATGAAGGGTTCCAGTAGTATGGTCACCATTGCTCATCGGAAAATGTCAGCGCGTGATGTGTTTCTTAATGTTATGGCTGCTGTCAAGAAGATATCAGAAGAATGCCCAGGAGGGCTTCACAATATCAGAAATTTATATATACGCACACAAGAATCTAGTGCAGTTCCATTATACATCTCCTTAGATTCGCCTAATGATATTGTTGTTACTGATAGTGTAATAGAGGTACCAGAGCCGCAGGAACCAGAAGAAATCACGACCCTACCAGACGGACAAAAAGTTCAGGTCACTGACGCAGGAGACATTTTGATTTACTCCAATGATGGCAAAATGTTGTCTGTGGCAGAGCAAAATGAACTGTTATTTGGATATAATGATATGGAGAAAAGTGAGAAACGCGCATCCAAAAGAAAAGCGAGTCAAATGGAAAAGTTAAAAGCAGAACTAAATCCTGTAGTTAAAAAACTGAAAAAAGTCAAACCTCGAAAGTTTGTCAACAAAAACAAAAAAGCATCAGGTCCCACAGCCCCAAAAGCAGTTAGGGCATCCAAAGCAGTTAAAGCACCCAAAGCAGTTAAAACATCTAAAGCAATGAAATCACCCAAAACAGTTAAGGGATCCAAAGCAGTAAAATCACCCAAGGCAATGAAATCACCCAAAGCAATGAGAGCTTCCAGAAAAGTAAAAGCTAAATAAGAACTTTTTTAGGTATTTGTGCATTCTATGTGAATATTTTCAAAGGTGTAAAGTGCACTTGTAACTAAGTGACATTCTTCCAGACAGTAATAATATTAAAAAAATAATGTTAAAAGTATTCTCTGCCTTGAATTTTTGGATGGAATTAAACTCTTTTGCTTCATAATTATTTGTAAATTGTTTATTTTCAAATCTGTTGTTTATATGTTCATAAACAGGATTGGGGTTCTATAACACAGATGTTTCTTTCCAAACAAAGACTTCATTAGCTTGCATACGAGCAAATAGCAGCCATTGTGTTTGATAGTTGAAGTTTGGATCTGAATCAGGGTGTGAAAGTCCGATGACCTTGAATAAGTCATCATTACTTATAATTCCAGTCCACCCAGTTGTAAATGGGTATGATTAATCTGGGAAAGATTATTGGGCAAAGGACTAGCTGGGAGAAATGATCATATCCAAACAACTACACACTCTTTACCTGTAGGCCCTTCACTCTTCATCAAAAACCACCAGATACTATTAGGGCCTGCCCCTGCACTGGGATGAGACTGTCCTCAGGCTAGCAAAGTGGACTCAAATTTGTACCTTTCAGATCTCTAATTGTCCAGGGACATAGATGACACATTGGTAATATTTTCCTGGCGAGCCTTTTAACAGTGCAAACAGTAACCTTGTTAACTTAAATATTGATAATAAATAACAAAACTATTTCATAATTCTAATTTATTCATACTTAATAAACAAATACATCAACAACATAATTCATTATTCATGCATGAAATTCAAAATACAGTTTTCATTAGAAACATGTCTTTACACTAAGTAGATACCATAAAACAGAACCAGATATTTTGGCAGAAATAGTGAACACACCTTTCTTCTAAATGTTGTAAGATTGAGAAAGTGTTAAGTAGCATAACAGTGAACAAAGATGAGATCTAAGCTATATTTTAATTAAACATTGTTTTATCCTGTTCTAAGATATTCAGACATCATGAAACGTACAAGTCGAAAATAAAAATGGCAGAAACGCTAACTGGAGAACATCTTGGCATACATTTGTTTTTCTTTGGTTGCATATTTCTTTTTCTGTGTTTGAACTTTGTTTATTTCTTTCTTTATACCTATAAAAGAAAGCATCAATGTCACTCTACATCATTAAAAACTAGGACAAAACTTTTTCATGAATCTAGAGATCTGTACTTGTAAGTAAATACATGTACTGTAGTCCATATAAGGATCAACACATTGCTTTTTTATCTATATTTACTACAGTAAAGTTGGCACTCTTAGTAGCATGACTGATACAGAGGTTACAGATACACATGTATGGATCAACAGACTTTCTCACACTGATCGAGATTAGAATAGATTTTAATGCAAGTAAACATTTGTCTACAAACCTGCATCATCTGGTTGTGATTTTAATGCTGCATTCAGATGAACCTAAAAGGATAAATGACACACAAAAGATTATTTAATATATTTTGGCTTGCCTCATTTAAGCTTGTCAGTGTCAATTGATGTTAAAATCATCAACAGTAGAGAAAGAGAGGTGACTATTTTTCCAATCATATATGATATAAAGAAAGAACTATGGAAATGTTTTCTGAAGATAGGCTTCATTCAGAACTTGAAATCAAAGTAATTAAATACAATAGTCTGAAAAAAATAATCTTGAAATATATAAATATAGCCTTACCAATGCTTCATCCCAATTTCCTAAACCAAAAGTAGCTTGTCCTTTTCTAAATAAAGCTTTAGCATTGTTATTGTCAATTTCTAGGGCCTGAAAGTACAATATAAATATTAGTTACTTATTTGTCTTTCTTTCAAAAACACTGCATCCAACATTTAACAACACAAGACTAACTATGAATATTACCAAACCATACAAGTGGGTCCAGTGGCTAACTCTTAAGACATTATGCATGGCATTCAACTTAAAGGGATTGTAAAGAGGTTTTCTAAACTTTGTATGTGTATCGGGGACATTGATAGCATCAATTTGCGCCATTCCAATTTCCATTCATACGTCTGTGGTTTTTGCAATTTTACTAAAACTAACATGCTTTATGACATCACTGACAGTGATCTATATAGATATCAATAGTAGCTTCCGGTAGATCACTGTCAGAAACGTCATAAAACACGCAAGTTTTAGTGGAATTGCATTGTCCCCGATGCACATACAAAGTTTAGAAAACATCTTTACAATCGCTTTAAGCAAATACAGCGTGTTAAGATATGATTTTGCTCATGTGTAAGAGAATAAAATCCAGTATAACATACCTCATTACAGTTTTCAATGGCTTCATCATATTTCTCTAATTTTAAACAACATAATGACCTTAAAATAACACAGAAAGAAAATTACAAAAAACAGGAATAGAAAGTTTGCAAAAATCTTTTATCATGGATAGTTTTTTTCAAATAATTTCCAAGGTTGGACATTTTGCAATATTTTTTCTTTCCATTCATACATTCCTTTTAAAGAAATTTTGTTCTAATAGACTTTCATTCAAAAGTCACATGTCTATATAAAGGATAATTATATTTGAATATAAAATATTTCACAGATAACTCACATATTTAATAACAATGATAAAACATGGTTTCTTCCTATTTCATTTTCTTCTTCTTCAGTTAAACCCATTTCATCTGTCATTGTTGATAAAAATCTGTAAAAAATTATAGAGAGAATAGATCAGAAAGATCATGATTTTATATAATATCTTTTGACCTAGCCAAAATATTAGTACAAATTTGGATTGAATTAAAACATTTGAACTGGCATCCAAAGTAAAACTGTAGGAATGAGATATCTTGGACTAAGCTAAGTTCAAGTACTGCAAGAGGTAAAAGACATCCTGCTTTGCAAGTTGCACTTCTATATCTAAATAATTCTAACAAGCTAGAAAACAACCCTTAAGTTTCAAAGAGGCAGATCTATGCTGTGGAAAGCTGCAGGCAAAATGACAAGAGTTTTTATCCTAACCTACCTTAAAGATTTATCATATTTTTTCTTTGCTTTAGTATAATCTTGTTTTTTAATCAATGTTGTTCCAATAGCTTTGATTTCTTCCGAGATTTTTATTATCTTTTCTTTATCATCTTTCTGGAATACAAAAAAAAAACAACAATAACAAAACAGTGGCTGACTCTATGTTAGCTATCGCCTCTTCAGCAACAATATATGTCATATTTCCATTATATTTCACTAAGGCCAGTCTATTTTGTATCAGGGATGATTGGGTTATAAATATTATTTCAAAACATTTCAATTGGCACATTTCTTTAGCACATAATCAGGCAATTTTTAAGAATAAACATGTATGGACCTCTCATTACTCTTGTCTTGCATGGTTACAATTCATTCTTGCCTCATACAAAGTTTTACTGCCTTTAACCAAGGTTCATCATGTTTTTCATTATGGAATTTCTTTCATATTGAGTAGTACATTATTGTGAATTATTTCATTTAAATGCAGTGCTTGACAAGAATAGTTCCCAAAAAACATTTATTGGAAATTAGCTCCTTTAAAAGGATAAACCAAGGAACTTACGTTTTTGAAATCTACACCCTCAGCATCTTGTGGCCAATCAGGATAAACATCCCCTGTCCCATCATCCATCTCTACACCGTCAGGTTGCCCTGGTAATATTTCACCGCAATCTGATATCTTACATTCCTATTATTAAAAATAGAAGTTAAACCAAGATATTTTAATTTCAATCTAATTTTAAAAATTTGCAATGCTTTTTGAATAAAAAAACTTCAACACCAAGTTCCCCTATCATGGAAGTGTACTTCTTTTCAGGCCATTAGAAATATTTAGAAGAGCTCATGAGAATTTCAATAAAGTTTTGGAAAACTTAGTCTTAGTAAATAGGATCGGTGTTACTCAGTTAAGAAACACTATATATTATCTCTTAAATAAAAGATATTCAATTTTTTTTAAACAAATCAATACTATCAACATCCTTGACAGACATAAAAATTCTAAAAAACCCTTTAATCCCTCAAAGTATTCTAGTCTGAATAAAATCAAGTTTAAACACTATGTTTCGTACCTTTAATGGTTTATCTTCCTGTGTTTCCTGGGCCTCCAGTTGTCTAACTATTCCTATACCTTTTAATACTTTACCAAATACAACATGTTTATTGTCTAGGTGAGGTGTAGCTACAGTGGTGATAAAAAACTGAGATCCATTGGTATTCGGTCCGGCATTAGCCATACTTAATAGAGCTGGTCTCTCATGCTGAAATTTAAAATGAGAAATGTTTTCATAAGCTTTTTACTGGTAGTGGTCATAGTAAAACCCAAGGACGAACGATCCCAACCGCAAAACAAACTTCGAAATCAAACAAATTGGCAATACATTGGTAGCAACCAGCAAGCTTTTTCATATGAGGAAGTATATCTATAAATGAGTAAATATATTATAATGAAAAGTGGTATCAGGTGTCTACAAGAGCTAGCATACACTGTTTGGCGCCACACCACACCACATCCTTGTATTTGAAGCCAAATTTAAAACTAACAGCAACTTGAGGTTGAGGTGAGCTGTGTTCTGTTGCAGTACCTAACATAATTCTCTTTATCATTTACGAAACCAATATCAGTTATTAGGGAGGGGCGGTATTTCGGTATTACCGAAAATACCGGTTCTAAAAAAATACCGGTAGTAATACCGTGGCTCATCTGAAAACCGGTATACCGTGAATACCGTGAATTCTCAATAAAAATACCACGATACTGATTATCTGACAGTCACTGTCAAGATATTGTTGAAAATATGTGCTCTTTATGCTTATCTTAAAATCAGCTGGTCTTATTTTGATTTTTATCATAACAATTATTAAAGTGATAAAAACTCGCGAAGTTTTTAGCCGACATTGAAAGGCATATACTAAGTACTGGTAGGCCTGTAAAAGCATTTATGAGCTGAATGTTTACAGGCTACATTAAAAAACAAACTGAATTTTATGAAACGAAGTTACAGATACATTAAATTTGTATTTCTAGTCTCGCATAATAATCTACCTTTAATGCAAAGACTTGCTAAACGATGTCGACAAACGTCATATTGATTTAATATAGCTCATTGATTATAACGATATGAAACTTCAAAAGGCTTCAAAATTTCGTTTCGAATTAAAGATTAGGCTACTGGAAAATTTCGATAATAAAAGTGAAAGTAGAAATACCCGGATGTTGTTATAAACATATGTCACGTGTTATGTGTGCTTAAAATGCCAATTGTCGTGTGAAAATAGATCAAATTATCATCTCAATTAGGGGATTAATTAATAAGACAATGATAATCTTGTTACATGATGAGATTAACATTTGTTATGGGTAATCAGAATTTAATAATGATTGATTTTTTATTGATTTATGGTAAAGAATTTGGACATTGAAAAACGGTAGGTACCGTAAAAATTATGCTTTCGAAAAAATGAAAAAGCGGTAGATTTTGACCTCCCGCCGGTATATCGGGAGATGACACGTAAAAGCTGTAAAGTTGATATTTCTGTGTAAATGTGACTTATTCACACAAAATCATCCCTTACCTCTTCCTTTGATAATTGAATATTCCCTATGCACAAATAAAAAGGTCAGAGAGCTGAATTGGCATATAATTTTGAAAAGGTGAATGTTCCAAAAATACCGTTACTATACCCAGTATTATATAAAATACCGAGGTATTTGAAATTGGCAATACCGCCCACCCCTATCAGTTATGAGTTGAATTGAATTCAAAAGTAGCTAAATTTTATTGACAATCAATATTCTAATAACGAAGATTTTAGATGAAACAAATCTTACTTTATATTTAAAATTTTCATCTTCAAATTTTTCACCATAAATACTTTCTCCACCTGTTCCATCGCCAGCTGTAAAATCACCACCTTGGATCATAAAATCTTTTATAACTGAAAAAGAAAAAAAAAAAAAAAACACGATAAATATCAGTTGGATATGGACCTGAAGCCTACCATAATAAAATAGATAAATAACCTCTGAAAAAACAAGGAAAATAATAGCATAAAGTGTTTTTTCTAATTCATATAGTCTATACCCTCTGTTTCCAGCCTTTTGGACTCTTTATACTAGGGCTGGGCGATATTGGTTAAAGTAGATATCACGATATTCATCATTAATATATCACGATATGGGTATATATCGCGATATTTTGAACAAGGGTTTTTACTGGTTTTTGAAACAAAATATTTTTGTTTTTTTCTTTAAAAAAAATCTGAAATGTAAGAAAAACTGTAAATGTCTGTCAAAAACAACCGAACCTTCAATACCATGTCAAAAACATTTATTTCAAATATATAAATGTATTAAGTTATGTGTTAAAACTGCTAAAATGATTTTATCTTGACAAAAATGTGACGATATATCATGATATTACCATATATCACGATATGGCGATATTTCGGTATTTTTATTGCAGACGATATTACTAACGATATGAATTTTTATACCGGTATTTATCGCGATACCGGTATATCGCCCAGCCCTACTTTATACCCCTATTTTTTTAACGCAATCTCCTTGTACCCTTTAGCCTGCCCACCCTTAGTAACATTAAGAGCCAACATGAAAATCAAAGGATATTTGTCTGTCAATGTAGTTTGATATTTAATCCATTTCATACGTTTTTCAAACTGTCTAAGTGGCTTCTCAGGTTCCCGTGTGGTATCTCCAAGGGGTACTAGTACTCCTGGTTGGGAACCAGAGAAATGTAAAAATGCCACTTCAAAGCCAAAGTGATTGTTTAAAATAGTGAGCATTCCCTGCAAATCTGACCATAAAAATTGTCATTTTGTCCCAATGACGTAATTTGCTAGCCCCATGGATCATCAAATTTTGTATGCAGTATCTCCAATTAAACCATTAATACCAAAGTTGGAGTGTCACTTACTTCTATGGAAACCACATCCTTTATAATGTAAAGGTTTTCCAGATTGTCCAACACCTTTTTCTCCAGTACATAGTGCTCGGAAATTCTCTGCTGTCTTTGGAACTATGTCAGCAAATAGTTCAAATAATATTCTTCCAACTGCAAAGAAACGGTTCCATCATAATTTGAAAAAGCATTTCTAGTGTGATAATTTACTTTAATTAAAATTCCGAATGGGTATTTCTGGGGAATACTATATTAGCTTAAATAAAAGGGGGTGTGGCGAAATTGCAACAATGCCTTGGCATAAATAGTAGGCTAGCTAGTTTAAAAGAATAATTTTGTTTGAGTTGTTTCAAATATATGATTTTGCTACACCAATTTACAAATCCCTTTATGTGACATTATGCATAGAAACAAAAATATACTGAAATTTTGAGTAATAACATGACCACATGCAGTATGTCGATGTGAACAAACTGGCAATGTAATTAAGTTGAAAAAGGAACTAACAATGAAAATGATAAATATTCTTACCCTTTTCACCACCGATTTCGACGTCGAAGAAAACTTTAGGGTTTTCAGAAGCCATTTTTTCTTGTTTCTTTCAATGTCTCGAAGTCTTGATGCTCAAATACTCATGTATTTCTAACAATGAAACGCCGGCCCACGCTTGTTTGTTGATGTCGGTAATGAGCCAGTTCGTGTTACGCTATGATGTAGTCCTCGCGTCCTAGTTAAGACATTAATGAAGCCAATTTGCATCATGTGCCAGATGCAAGTTTCGGCGTGTAATGCATGACACAGATCTTCAAAGTATGAAACTAAGATGACAGTTATTGATATTTTTGTAACGAAGGCCATGCTAAGGCATACCAATACATCAAACTTTGACCCCCACACCCCGACCTCCCCTTTCTTTTATTTGATTCATACTCTACTAAGACCAAAGGACCGAGCATCCAGCATGCCAGGGCCACAAAAAAACCATTGTAATACCAGCTATTTTTCAATCAGACAGATTATTGATAGAGTAGAACAGATATTCATTGTTTTAAGTAATTGAAGGAACAAAGCGCCACCCTCATCCATACTTGACAGGTATCCCAAATACTACCATCCAAAAAGACCACTAGGAGAAAAAAGAGCACCTTCTCTGACGTCAAAAGCTATGACATCACCAGAATAACGTCACGAGAGTTGTATCCGCCATGTTTTTTTTATTATCATGCGTCAACCGGTGCAAAAAATGAAGATGTTTGGTTTCCAGTTGAAATTCTTAATCATCGTCTCGTTGCATCTCATCATACCTACAAGTAAGTATTTTGAACTGCTCGCAAATGTTCACTTTGTCTCAAGACAAGACAACTGAAAAGACATCTGCATCTGAATAAATCTGAGTCGGTGAATCATAGGCGTACGGTACGGGGCGTTAGTTGAGCGGGGGGGCAAAACCAATTTGCCCGACAACTAATGCTAATTTGCCCGACAACGAAATATAAATGCCCGACAAGTCGACCCCCACCCAACCCCTAATTCCAAAAACTTCTCGCCATCCGCCTGATCACATCATTTCCGAACGATTTTATTTTTTTAAATTTCCTTCATGAAAATCACTGGGGGGGCAATTGCCCCCCCCCCCCCTGCCCCCCGGCTCGTACGCCTATGCGGTGAATATAATCAGAAATGACAGAAATGTTGCCAGTTGCCGACTTGTCATGTGGCAGTATTGCTTGGCTTGGAGCTGCATTGTGCCTACCATACCATGTGCAGGGTCGTCATCTGGAACTTCGAATCTGTAAATGTTCACCCAGGTTACGCCGAGAGGTAGACTGGAACCGTTCCGGCTAGCTATAACTCCAGTCAGTGAATGATATCCTGATCCCTAATGATCATGATATCCTATTGATAACTCTTTCCACCAGGTTGTGACCATGAAGGTGTATTGATAAACCAGCTGTTCCAGAATTACAGTCCTGATGCTCGTCCTAGGATAAATGGTTCAGAACCAGTATCAGTGACTCTAGATTTCTATATGACTAGATTGGATGAGCTGGTAGGTCAGTGTTCTATTCTTTATTCGTTATTTGTTTGTTTTTCAATGATTCTTTACTACCTCGGTTCCCAACCTCTTGGACTCTTCGTACCCCTATTTTGTTCAAGCAATCTCCTGTTACCCCTTCACCCACCCTAAGTAACATTTAGAGCCAACATGAAAGTAAACGGATATTTGTCGGTTGATGGCGAAACTTTGATGGCGAGTTGCCATCATCACCAACTGATCTATAGGCTTACACCAATTTTCAATAGACAACTAACATATTATTTAGCACAATACATTAGATAATTGTTTTCAGAACATAAGAAGCGAAGCTTTATCGGTTACAGGATGGTTATACTCGGTAAAAATTTAGTTTTATTATTCGGCAACTTTCGGCTTTCAGTAAATCTCAATCTATATTTCACAGAACGTGCTAAGCGAACTTCGTGATAAAACTTGTACTGGTGGTAAGAATTTTGCATACGCACAGCACCAAGTCAGCTATAGATTGGTGAAAAAGTCATGTAACTATCGGATGCGGATTTAAGTATCTGTTGGCAACATTTCGGAAACATCAGGATATATGACCAGTGCAATATTCTCTTCTCCCATAGTCCCATATCATATAGAGCTTCACAGCCTTTTAAAAAAGAATACATGTTTATAGGACCGTTTGCATGGGTCATATCAAACCATATCTTATAGGAGTGGATTGATGACTTCCTACAATGGAATCCAGAAGATTTCGACAACATCACTAGATTAGTTCTACCTGCTAGTAAAGTCTGGCTGCCAGATCTATCTGTGGGCAACAGGTATGTCTTATTTTAAATTTTAATTGCAAGTTGTTTCCAATTAACAAATGGGGCATTTTGACCACAGACTTTATGTCCATTCTATTTAAAGTCATAGTGTCGAAAAAATAAAAAGTATGAATTTTGGGCCGGTTATACCTTAAAAGTAATTTGTCTATGGCCTATTATGGTAAGTAAGAATCCTTCAGTACAAAAAGCTATAGGAACAATTGGTTCCGTGTTGATCTTTGGTACACAGTTCAGATTGTTGCATATATTGGGTTGAATTAACATGTACTTCTAACCCGAGGGTGAACGGTCTGAAGATGTACCGAATTTGTTTGAAACCGTTTACTATTTCTTAGTCACCATCTTTAAATTTTATTCCAGCATAGACCAGATTTTCCAGAGAGAATTTGTAACTTTGTTTAGAGTAGCGGTATATTATAATGGAAAGGTTGTATGGGAACCTGGTGGAATGTTCAGCACCTCGTGTCCTATTGACATCAAATACTACCCTTTCGACTCCCAGACTTGTGAGATCAGCTTTGGAAACTGGCAGTACACTGACAATCAAGTGAAACTTATTAATCGATCCAAAGTGATTAGTTTTGAAAATTTTGATCCGAATGGAGAATGGGTGATCGATAAAACAGAAGTATACAGGGGGAAATTCGTGTACGATTGTTGTCCGGATTTGAATTTTCCAGAGATCAATTTCCGGATTTACATCCGCCGGAAATTCTCATACTATTTCACCAATATTATGATCCCATGTTTGATGATGTCAGTGCTGGTTCTAATGGTCTTCTACTTACCTCCGGATGCAGGCGAGAAGATTTCTCTTGGAGTTACCGTTCTTCTTTCTTTCACCGTGTTTCAGCTCATGATAGCTGAAAGTATTCCAACTTCAGCCAATACCACTCCTTTATTAGGTAAGTTTTTGCTAAAAAAATCTTTGACCACAGCCACTACCATTATCCCGACATTTTCGGTACGTCATTGAAGTTAGGAGATACTGATGCATGATCAGGGATGAGGAATTTTGCCAATGCGTTTTCCGTTTTACAATTGACTGGTTCATGTTGACTGTTAAAAGGGTACAATACGATCTCCCCAACCCACTCGTCCCTTTAACCAAGGTTCCAATTGTATAAATAATTACCTTTTTTCTTCCAGAAATCTACCTTCTGTGTTTCATGGGAGCATCAACATTTTCTGTGACAGTGTCTGTCTTTGTATTAAACTTACATCACAGAACGGAATATAACCGTCCGCCTCGGCTGTTCCGGAAGATTTGTTTGGAATACCTGGCACCGTGGCTGTGTTTGGGTAGGAAGAAAAACTCTGTGGCACCATTAGACTCAGACCAAGACGCTTTAAGCTCTAAATCAGAGTCACAGGAAAAGATTCATGTGTCTATTGATATCGACAAGAAGCGGGAATCCCGAGATTTATTACATAAGGCGACTACAGGGAGTCGGACAGAGCATGCGAACCCTTCCCAGGAGGAACAAGAAAAGATCCACCCAGAAATTAAGATCAGCAGTAGTAGTAATAGCGATGTGGCAGTGCCTCGTCTAAGGAATTGTTACTGGGCGGCAGTTAATTGAACAGGCGAAAACTAGATCGATGCAATCAGTGAAATAGACATTAAATAGTCACTATGAAATGCGGCCCACGTGTAACAATTCGTTAAAAAGGATCCAAGTAAGGCATATACAATAGTATATCGTTTCAAGTAAAGGGCCTTGACTTACTAACCGTTTTTCTTCAACTGTTATATGACCTCGGTGACGCACTTAAACAAATTCTTGAGTAGCTAACGACGAGGTCAAAATAAGCTTCTTCGTTTGTCCACAAAATTCCAGACGCAGAAAAATATAAGTAAACTTTGCCCTTAATTCAAATATAATTTACTGAAAGAAAACTTTGCTGCCAACGATATCAATTATTATGCCTTATTATAACTGTACTTTGCGATTTTTGAATAAGAAAATTTCAAGGTCGTACGTCTGAAAGCGCGCCAAATCAAATATCCATTGCTCGATTCTTAGCACAGTTAAACCGCTCAAGAATTGAGCCCTCATCATCGTATCTACTACCAAAAGAAAGCAATCGAATCAACGTCTCCAACACCCATAGATATCTTTATCAAAATAGAGATCTTGTTGTTTTGTTGGGCACTTTTTATGCAGATTAGGCCTAGGCCTAATTATTGGAACTATTTTATTGAACAGATCATTTAATTGGTTGAATATTTAACTTCTGCTTAACAATTTCATCAGATTATTTATAGATGACAAGTAGGATCTGGGATCACCTCTAGAAAAACACGAAACAATATCACATTATGACAAAACACAAGATAATATTGTGGAATATAACCAGTGCCTCGTCTAAGGAATTGTTACTGGGCGGCAGTTAATTGAACAGGCGAAAACTAGATCGATGCAATCAGTGAAATAGACATCAAATAGTCACTATGAAATGCGGCGAAAGTTTGATATTTATTTCAAACTAAACACGGCGAAAAAAACAACAGAAGAATTACTCCGAAACAACATATTATTCTTATTTCTGTTATGTTATGTTACTTATATTTATAATTTCGATTGCTAGCGATATTTTAACAATATAGGACTGTCGACCGGGGCTGACTTTTGTGTTCACTGGGCGGCAGAATAACGCCACTGGGCGGCAGCGATGCCGCCTAGTCACAGTGTTAGTCGAGGCACTGCGATGTGGGATCGACTTCAACAACTCATTTAACCGTCGGAACGGCCAAGTCTACCATAAAACTAATGAAAAGTATTGCTCATTTTGATTCTTCTAATAGTCTTCACTCTCGGAAAGAGTTTCTGGCAGCTGTGAAAGAACTTTATCACGAGGTGTGTCAGACGAGAAAGGACGATGAATTAGGAAACGCTATGGAAAATGAGTGGAAATTAATAGCCAGGGTGGTAGATAGATGTTTCTTTATTGTTTGTACCATGACTCTTATCATTTCCTCTGCGGTTATTTTTGGTATCATGCCCTTCTACCATAATGAATAAGTATTTATCAACAGCGAGACCATGGGCAAGACTACAAGCATCTGCTATATACGTAGGCATATAACCGAAACAACATCGGACCTTTCATTCCGTGCCCTCGGAAACTGATTTCGACCGACCCTACTGAAAGTGACTATCTCACAAATAGCTAAAAGTATAACAGACTTTTACATTATTCCGTAAAAAAATCGAATCAGAATAGAGAACTAATGCCAAAGCCGATGTCCGGTTGAAATGGATTAGCTCAATGAATAAAAGCAGCCGAACTAAAACGAGAACAAAACATATTTTTATTGTAATTGTACATAAATAGTTATTGTATGAACAGAATATTACTATATATTATTAAGCTTAATCCCTTTCCTAAGATACACCCCTGCAATATCTGCAAAATATTATCTGGACGGACAAAATGTTACGAGTCTTGACATTAGAAGTTTATAATTCATCTTTTGAAGCAGTGTAGTCGACTCTATATTCTCGTTTTACTCCGATTAAAACTCGAAACGGATGATCCGAAAAATACACTTGCATTGACCTAATAATGTCCCGTCGTGGCACATCAAACTCGTCCTTTGATAGACAGGTTTCGTAGAACTGTACCGTGTCCTTTAAAGCTATATCCCATGGTGTTGGGTCCCATTTTAATTGTTTTTCCGCTTTACTAATGTCCATGGGGCCTAACGACACAGACGGGAACAGTCGGAATGAATCCGAATTTTCATCAATCCCTATTTCTACGTCTGTAATGTTCAGTAAATTTTTGATACCGTTTAAGAATTCTAGAAGTGTAAACGTTTCCCGGAAAGCTAGATTATAAGCCTGGTTTAAAACAGCCGGATCAGGGGAATTGTTGGTCAGTTCCAGGATCAGATCCGCCACGTCGTGGGAGTACACGAAACTCATGGGTTGTTCAGCCAAATTTGCCGGAATCGTAACTGGTTTGTCCAAATATTTCTGTAGTCGCATCCACATCTGATAAATCCACCACCGATACGTGTTATCTCTTGGTCCGACTACGTCTGGTAGACGCAACGAAATAAACGGAATGCCATTGTCTTGCAGTTGCTTTTCTAAAGCCTCTTCACTCTCCAGTTTTCTGTGGCCGTAGTCGTCCTTGGATGCATACCGTTGCATTTCGTCCGGAACTGTTGATCTTATTGCGTCTGTTTCGACGGATGGATTCGAATGATTCTTTAAACAAACTTCATAAACGGAGTCGGAACTGATGTAAACGTATAATCCAACACGATCCTTCAAAAGTGATACAGCTTCGTTCACGGCGAACATGTGATATGCACTAAAGTCTACAACCAAATCGAAACGTTGTCCTCCGTCTAACATGGCCACCAATGGTTCACATTTGGATAGTGACTGCATACGGTCGAACTTGATATGTTGTACATGGGGCTTAATGGTCAGATATGAATTCCAATACCAATTACCACGGTTTATCAGGGTACAATTGTGTCCAGCTTCAATCAGCCTTTCAACAGTGGGGGCTCCCAGTAAACCATTTCCACCGAATACAAGGATATTTTTACTCCTCGGGGGTTCTGAAGTCCGAGGCTTGCTTGCACCTTCCCCAATAAACACACAAACAAATACTAGAGCCCAAAAATACGAATCCATTTTCACACAGTCTTCTAGAAAACTTCACCAGGGCGCCATCTTGGAATCCTGTACAGAAGGCATTGTGATGAAATTTGATATTGGTGTAGATTTCTATTTTTAGAGTTCTGCTTCCTGTATATCAAAAACTATTTCCACTACACCCACACTGTCGTCTGCTTGAATAAAGGATAATGAACCCATCCCATGGTTTACACAAGAGTGTTTGTTTACATATTAAACATTTCGTAGAGCAAAATTACTCTTTTTTAATTTCTCACTAGTCTAGTTACACCGTAGTCAGATAAAACCTGCCGTTGAGTGGGTCAACAGTTACACCTGGCCTTTCTTCGGATAGATTCTCATCTAACCTCAGATTACAGACATTCCCGACTTGTCAATCTACTGTACAACCATTTGAGAATACCAATTGCTCTGATAGCTCTAAAAGCTGTCAATATTTTTATCGATAAGTAACCAACTTTGAACCCTCTTACAAGATTATATCCATCTTTAGGATAAGTAGGCTTATGGATTAATGTGTTATCTTTGAGGCAAATATATGGAAAAGTTGGCGTATGATTCCATTTACCTTACATAATGTAACTATCTGCGAAAATATATCTATCAGTATTATGGATAAACAATGTTGACTGAGCTCCTTGAGGTGTATTGCACCATGCGTTGTTATCACTATTATATACAACAATTGTGTTATCAGGGAAAATAACTCTTGGACATCTTGACAAAGCTTTTAAATTCTGAACTAATCTGAGATCATAAATATTTGATCTCTACAATAGTCTAAAACAACCATGGATTATTTGTAATATACCGTACCTTTCCAAATTAAACTCATCTGCTGGGTGATCAAAGAAAGACAACTCTATAACCTTTTGTCAAAAGCAATCAACTTTAAACTTTGCTAATAGGAAAAACTAAAAGGAGAAAATTGTTAAAATGGACGCAATATCTGAAGAATGTACAAATAGATAAAAACCACTCATAATTTATCTAGGCACTGTTTCACAAATTTTTACTGCAACACATTCAATATTCAAAATATATAGATATAATTAAATCAAAAAGGGATTTAAGTGAGTGACCAATCAAACACATTGAAGTTAAGTTTTGGTGAAACAGGCCCCGATGAAAAAATGCTCAAATAAAATATAACCAAACTTTTGTCAAAAATTAAATAAAATGACATTTATTCACAATATACAAACAATCAATTTATTCATACAACCAAAATCCATCAATTACTTATACCAACATTACTACTTGTACTTAAATATTAGATTTATTTTAAATTATGCCTCCTTTATGGTTCATACCATTACTTGATAAAATGTGATATGATTACATGTATACAAAATATGAAATTATAATAAATAGCTTGTAATCATGATATATAATCCAATAATATACGCTTTCCTTCAAACTTTACATACACATATCATATTTCACAAATTTCATTCTACTCATCAAACATGCCATCCCAAACATCAGATGGTTTGATCCTAACTTACAAATATTATTAGGTGATAAATATATAAATATGAAATGTAATTTTATATTTTTCTTTATCTTTTCCAATCTTCAATTAAAATTGAAAATTAAAGTAGGTTAATGCCGCTGTTCTGGCAAAAATTTCCCTCATTGCACACTGCATGCCCGTCCTCATACAGAGGAAGACAAGCAGGACATAAAACTCCATTTCTTTTTCAAATCTTTAAGAATATACACAAGATTGTATATTTTCATTTTAGACTTTACTCTTTTTTTTTATATTTCAAAAGTTATTAAGATTTTGTTGTCTGTAACCTTTTGTAGGAATACAAAGTATTTCCTAGGTTTCTACATGTATCATCTAGACTAGTTAAATTAAAACTACAATATACATAATGAGCTTAATATACATATACAAATTAAGGTGCATAATGAAATCTCAAGTTAAAGTGCAAAATATAAAATTTCATAAATGATATTCAATAAACTAGAAGTGTTTCTTTAAAAGGCTTAATTTGTTTTATCCAATATATATTGGATGCCTTGTTCTATGAGCTACCATTGAAAATGCTGGGGCTTCTACTTAGAATAGCCCCCCACTGAATGATGTCAATGACTGTGAAGGTTTGGCCATGATTTTTAAATCATTTTAAAAGAAAATCAACTATGACATATTCTGAATTCAAAATAATACAAGAAGAATCCAAATTTCTTTTTTATAGAACTATTCACAAAAATGATTTATGATTGTAAAAACAAGCCTAGAAAAATGAATTAAAATCAATTTTTTTAAGAAATGCTTAAATGTAAGCAGATGATTTTAATAATGTATCTAATGATATCATAAAAAAAATAACCAATCAGATTCTTATAAGAATTATATAAGATGATAACCTAAATGGAATAAGCTTTTCAGTTTTTCACTAACCAATATGGGACCCGTTTCCACAAACATTTCAATATTTAGATAATAGTGAAAATACAATAAGAAATTTCATTGGTTGATCACAATCAGTATTAACCAATCAGATTTCAGGATTAAGTGACACTCATCGGAATTTACAAACTTCCCTAAAACAAACTATTTATTGCATTCATCATACATGAAATTAGCTTTGAAATTTAGTGAAATATGCCCTAGAGAAATTGAAGATCCTTAAAATTAATAAGATTTATTGAGCTGCAGCAGGAGCAGGGGCAAGTCGAGATACGATTGAGATACCTTGAAATAATAAATTACGAATAAACTGGGGACATTGAGGTTTGTTACATAAATATTCTACTGTCATTCTTAATTCTGAAAACAGAGTCCTGAAAAATACAAGATTGGGTTTGTTATTAACATGGATAAAAGCTCTGGTAACAGGTATAAAGTTACAATTCTGAATGGCAGCCATGATAGACTTGTGAACAGGAGCATTTTCCTGATGGAACAACACATTGCTTGTCTTGTTTACTTGAGTGCTACCTGACCACCTCGATATAAACTGATCAAATGAGACCAGTCGCTGGTACACAGTCCTATATCTTCAAAGAATAGTAGGACGATACATCCTTAACCTTGTATACGAGGTTCACAGCATATCAATCAGACTTTGTATATATCCTGTTTGAAAAGAGAAGCCAAATGAGAAAGGGAGAATTAAATTAGTAAATATTTACCTGCAGTAAGGATTTCGACGTGAAGAATATCTTAAAGATAAAAATCGGTAGTAAACAAACGGCATAAATATACTGGCTTTTCCTCTGAAATATACAAACAAATATACATTTAATATCATCACTTATCATGCATTACAGTTAAATATTTCACACAGAAATTGGAATTTTAAAAAGTTAGTGCAAGCCAGAGGTTATATCTGCTTCCACAAAAATGAATATTTGTGGAGTAAGATAACATTAGCGACCAATAGTTTTATACATTGAGGCCATGATCTAATAACAAGTATTTTCTTATTGAGAACATTACATTTATCAAGGAAATTGATATCAAAAAGGGGGTATTGGTTGTTATAGAAAAATCCCTCATACTGAAATACTTACCTAGGCCACAAGAAGAGAACATACACTTTTAATTAATTAAACATAATTTTCTATTATCTATTAATCAAGTAATAAAGATTTAATTGAAAGGGGTTAAGTATAAACTTACGTGAATGTAAACATAATTATAGCTGGCATTAAGAATATTTCGTTACAAGCTATAAAACGTAAGATATTAGTTTGTTGTAATTCTAGTTTGGTTATCATATTTCTTAAAAACATCATTGAGTTTGGTCCCATTACCTAAAATAATAAACAATTAAAATCATTTTGTCCCAAATTTTTCTGTAGGCTACTGCTTTCCTGACAAAAACAATTTCTATAAGTCAATAGAATTGATAGACTTTTTTAAAGCCCAAAAATAGGGCTGGGTATCGATTACCAAATTGAGATCGATTATCGATAAATACTCAAAATATTTCAAGTGAGAAATCTTCTGATCTTTGTCTGTTAGTGTACTTTTTCATATCTTTCCGATTATTTTTTATCAATATCGGGTATCAAAGACAAATGAATCTAAAGTAATGTCCAGAAATTTGTATGAACATCATGATATATTGGACTGTGACTTGTCTGATAATCATGTAACAGATAATGTTAAAAGAAAATTTGATAATCAAAATCAAAATTTCATAGAGTCAATAATCAATTATTTCAATTATTTATACACTTTTGTATGTAGATACTTAAAAAAAAATGCGTCATATTTGTGATGCCTTTAGCGCAGTAAGGTGGAAGAATATTAAATAAATCTTGTACTTACATTTAATATAGATTTAGTATAAGTACAGGCATGTAGTAAAGCAAACAGGAAACATGGTATTAAAGCCACTGAATCAGGGTTAAGGATTTTATAAATTTGCTTATTATGAAGATTTCAAGTGATGTAAAAAGGTTTCAGTTCAAACTCACTCGTATATTTAAAATTGAAAATTTTGGGTTACCAAAACAAATTCTCTAGAATCAAAAGAATCTGCATGTAAACGATTGTCTGCCTTATTCTTTGAATCTTATTTTCTGTGGTTTTTTTCTGTCATTAAAAGGATACTGGTAATGGGGTTCATGTTGATAAAGAGAATAGAAAACATCAGATAATGACAACTGTCTTCTAAAAATAGCATACTGACAAACTGTCGACTTAGTTGAAAGTTGGGGATTCTCTGATGTAGCCTTAATGCACTTGTAGCAGCACAACTAATCAGGGCTCTCTGATAAAAACTGTACGGATCACCCCTGAAAAATAATAAAATATTCCATCTACAATACAGTACTTGATCTCTTGAGTGTTAATTCTTATCACAAATGCTGCTTTACCATCTGCATAGTAATGGAGTCAATTGTCATTGATATTTTTAGGCTATAAGTATCTTCTGTGATACAAACATGTGATTTAATAAAACACTTAGTATAAGTGGAATTGCTAGAACTATTGATGTCTGACTGCTAATTGGAATGGAGCATATTGATGCTATCAGTGTACATAATATGTATGCTAATTTAGCTTCACAACTTTCAGTGTCAGGAGCCACCAGAAAGTAAAAGGCTGTGATCTTACCCAAGGAATGGTAGAATAAATAATATAGTAAATATAACAGTTATAATTCTTGTTAACCATAAACCAGCTGCTACCTTATTCTCCATCATAAATGCCTAGAAAGATAACACAGAAAAAATTCATCACAGGGAGAAATGTCTTCTCAATGGCTCGATAGCAATCTTTACTTTTTTCTACAAGTCTGTTAAGGACATAAGGATTATAATATGTCATTATAGTTCATCAAAATTGCTTCACATAAATTCACAAACAATTATGCATGACTAAAGCTTTATAAAGAATTATAAGTAAAAATCTCTATGATGGGAGTAGGGCCTAAGTTTATTGAATATAAAGAATGAAAGAAGAAAAGGATAGGGCCTACAAACCAGAACTGATGTAGATTGTGTATTGGTCCCTCCACCATTATTCCCAGCCTGTCCATTACTACCACTAGCTGAGTTGTTGGAGGCATTATCTGTACTGTTTTCACCTTCCATATTAAACTGATTACAAATCTATTTCAAGGTTTTCTATCTGGTTACCTGAAATTTTCATCCTTATTAATTTTTAAATCAAAATCTCACATATTGACTGATAAAATAAACTAAATCACAATGTATTAAAACCCTAAACTCCTACAATCAAGATATATTGTGGGCCTATGCTGGGTGTCAAAATTAACATTCAAGTCACATTCACAACAAACAAAAAGATAAACTATAAATAGTATTAATTAGTATAAACTAACAAAAGTGAACTGTGTTCAATCTTTTACTAACGAATCCTTAAAAAAAACTTGCTCAACAAGGAAGTAATTTTCTTCTGCAGATACTGTAGCCGGGGTAAAGGGCAATTAACGCTTTCAAGCGAAACTACAAAGGTGTGAAAATTGTCCACGCAGATAAAAATTAAGACCGGTCAGGTGGAGAAATATGATGATGATGGTGATGGTTGATTTTGATGTTTGATGTCGTTACGAATCGAAGTCAGGATCGTTTCCTAAACAGCCTTTGGAATTTCGAAACCGGCCTTTCCTTTGCAAAATGGCTTCTTTTGTCTCTTATCTTCCAAAGAGAAGAGTATTTCACCTTGAATACAATCTATTTTTCAATAATCTTAACAAATTAGATACAAAAGTGAAAAGGAAATGCTTACTAAATACGTTACCGTCTTTGACTCTTTTTTTGAAGAGCTGAGAGTTAAGAGTTACATCCCTTTTATTGTTTATTTGTTGTCTGAAGTATCGATAGTAGGCCAGAAATATAGATTAGCTTCCCTTGGATTGCTTTCACAGGGTGGGAATTTGAATCAACAACGTTGTTTAAAAACCAGAAAATAAATTCATACGGTACTGGTTGTTGTCTGTTGTTTCAATTCTATGATCTGAAAGATCAGGCAAACCGATTGTAGTTCCATAGAATAGGCCTTATATTTTATTCATCAAATATAGGCCTACATTATTATTAGGATTGGGAAACAGACGTAGGTTACAATTAATTTTCAAATATTCGACCTTATTGTTCCAAGATTTCTAGTCTCAAAAATTATTTCTACACAGTACACAGCGAATTTCCTTCTTTAGTATTATTGAGGTAGAGTTTGGTAAACCTATGTTGCGACATGGCTTCATTATGGCTTGAAAAGATTATCGAATTTGACTATTAAACACGTGTCTAAAGCGATAAAAGTCAAATCAGCTGTTATACTTTTTTCCATCTTTCTCCAGTTTTCTAACATGGTTCACCAAGTCAGTCGCACAGTAGCCTAACACCAATGATTCCAGAAGGACGTAGGCTAGACGTATTTGTTGAGAGTGTGATTTTTCATTATCCTGTATTACATATAGTTCTATGGACAAACTAGATCTCAGGGTGGAATCATAAAATCTGGGAGGTTGTGCTCCATCTCAGTGCTTTGAACCATTGAAATTAAAACACCTGGAAACATTGATTGCTGTAGGATGTTTTATTATTCAATTGCAGCCAGCACCAATGTATCCAGAAGATTTCGCCTTAGCTTGGACTTAATTCCGAGGCATTGAAACACAGGAAAATGTTTTAGTTAATATTTAATGTAGTAATGTTTTTTATCTCTGATGTATAGCATAGAATGGCGGACAAAAGCCCCACCGGACAAAAGCCCCACTTTGATTTTTTACCCTAGTGGACAAAAGCCCCACAATATAAATTGATGACTTCTTTTGATAGGCAATTAATCAACAGATTATAGGATTAAAATGTCTTCTTTTAAATCCATTTCAATTTCTTAGATGTCTATGGCTTCTATGTCTTAGCCTCAACTATATATAACCAAATATATGATAGAATAATGAAACATTTGAAATGGAGATCATACAAAATTCCAGAGGTGGCATGAAGCTGTGCAATGAAGGTTATATGTATACCAAGAAATTGAAATGGATTTAAAAGAAGATATTTCAATCCTATAATCTGTTGATTAAAGAAGTCATCATCATATTCATTATTAATTTATTATAAAATAATCTGTTTTACTATCTAATTAACAAAACAAACTGTTTTACTATCTAATTAACAAAACAAACTGTTTTACTATCTAATTAACAAAACAAACTGTTTTACTATCTAATTAGGCCTAACTTAACACCCTCAACAATAATTCTACAAGTGAATCCAATCTCTAAATGTATTTAAATTCTAAATTTTTTTCTTATTTAAATAATAAATGATTCTTCAAATGTACTTTTCCTAAATATTTTATTTTTTCATAGTGGGGCTTTTGTCCTAGGTAAATTTATATTGTGGGGCTTTTGTCCACTAGGGTAAAAAATCAAAGTGGGGCTTTTGTCCGGTGGGGCTTTTGTCCGTCCACCATAGCATAACAGTCGTAGGGTAGAAACAGGAAATCTGGAAGGATGCTCTTGGCCTAAATTGCCTAGAACCCTGACATTGAAACACCAGAAAAGGTCTCATATTTTTGGTCAATCGCTAATGTCTGTATTATTTATCTTTTTATTAATGACTGACAAACTGTCAAAAACTCAGGCGCAGAGTGGAACCAAGGCACCAGACAGTGAGTACTTAGCTTCAGTACCTTGAACCCTGGCTTATCTGTATGGTTAATAATCACTCGATAACGTTACCTGTATGTGTAATGAAACGTTGTGTTCAATAATAAATAGAAGTCTATATCCATAAAAACTGTTATTTCTTAATGTGCTGTGATACTTCTAAATGTTTTACAAGGATGACTGACAAACTGTCAAAAACTCAGGCGCAGAGTGGAACCAAGGCACCAGACAGTGAGTACTTAGCTTCAGTACCTTGAACCCTAGCATAGGAACACGAGGAAATGTTTTTTAGTTAATAGCTGAATCTGATGTCTGTGATTTTTTTTATCCAGTGATCTTTATCGATCTAACAGCTTCCCCAGCGAGCATTAAGTTACTGGCCGTCGCCTCTCTCGACAAATTACACCATAATTAGCACTGAGTGGTCATTAACTACGATGGCAGTACAGTATTATTAAGAGTTATTGCTCTAATTAAGCGATGTTTAGTAGCAATGGTAATCTCTGATATTCAATATAACACTTTCTCTCTCCCTCCCGCTATATTTGTCATGTAGTCTTCATTCCGAATGGAATATGGTTGAAGGTTGGATGGTAAGATATGCCCCATCCTTTCTCAAAATGTCTTCTGAACTCAAACTGAAAAATAGTATATAAGAAGATCGTTATATGAAAACTACATTTGACTCTACTTGTAACTTTAAAATTTAATCAGTAGGCAAATTAAGGTACTGTGTGGAGTTCTTGTAGGGATGCCGAAAATGGATTTCTAAAAATATCTCAACTCAGCGAATCATAGCCTTTATAACCGATTCAACTCTTCCTGTTTTTCGATGGATGGACCCTTAAATTAATGTATACAATTTGCTAAGCTTCCTGTTGAGATGGATAATGCACAAATAATTGCTTTCAGCCCGTTAAATCAATGTGCTATCCTTATCAAGACTGGTATTACGGAGGGATTCGGTATATAGGGCCTCACTAATAATATTATGCGTTATTTGACTAGAGTTCTTCGCATTCTGAAAATTTCAGGTACAGGATAGGCCTAGCTAGTTTTGGTAACTCAAATCACCCAAAAGAACCCAAATTAACAAAACACAGACGCAGGAAGTCATTGGGTACATCTTAATAGCGATAAAAGACCGAATCAAACCAACCAAAAGTTGTCTGTTTCTGTGATAATTCAAATCACATATCAAATCTGGTGTCTGTATTGAGTTATTAGTCTAAACACGTGTTTTGCTAAACCTTACAGAAACAGACTTGCTTTTATTATCCCCCCTGATTACATTTGAATCAATTAGACACATAATGATTGTCTTTATGTGGAGAAAAACAAGTCGACAATACACTTACTGGTAATATCACTTGTAATGACCCATAATGTTATATTTATTAATTATTCTGTGGTTGGAGTTCGTATACTGTTTGATGGTAGAAATTTTCAGCATTAAATCATAGGCCTACAAGGCCAGTGCTTCTTTAGGAGTTTATCTTCTATTACACCTATAACCAACATTGGTTGATTACTGATTGTCCTCCTTTAATCTACATTCCCTAGATTTAATTGATGAGGATATTTATATCCGAAACGCACATCGGTGACAACATGCCCTTTTCCGTTATATGAAATGATTTGGCTATAACTTATGATAAAATCAAGACAATTTTATTTATAGGCCTACCATGTGTTTATAATTGGTTCCCTTTTTGTTCAGTTTTGAACGAAAGGTTTATTTTTATATGCGTTTCACAGAATCTGGATTGCAAGTTTTTAAACGACAACGATTACAGAGAACTGAATTAGCTTTCATGGTGAAATCAATAGTCTATACTTCTTGTGACCTAGGCCAGCGCTTCTATAGGAGAGTATCTTCTATAACACATATAACAGAGAAATCCGATTGGTTAATATTACGACTCGAATTGATATCAACCAATCAGTGTAACCGACAGCAATCCGCTGCTTTTCAAATATCAATCGTAGGCCTACATCATGAAGCCTTTATCTCGACTTCTCCTCTCATATGATAAATCAGTTCACCCTCATAAAGATAATAGGAATATGAAATAATAGGACTTCATTTTTCCTTTCAATGGAATTCATTAACCCGCCGCCACATTAACTCTACTCAACTCTATTACAACTTTAACTAAATCTCGAGGAATAACGAGTATTAGCGAGAATTAATGAGATCGGTAATTCGCCATTATTATAAATCGCAGTGAAAGCATATTTAGTTTTGCTGATAAATCTCCTGTAGATTTGACTCGTGTTATTATCTACGACTTGAAGATGACAGTTTTCTGGCTATAATTTGTGTTTTGGTTACACACCGCTGTCATATCGCGGATTTACAAGAGTTAGTGACAGGGAATTGTTGGGACTAGATTCGTTAGAGCATGGTGTATTACTCCGCTGGGAGTTGAGATCTAATAGGCATGAGCACTCACTGAGAAAATCAGCAACTCGATTGGAAATATACGAGAAATTTACTTGTTTTCATTTATTAGAAAATATCAAGTCTAATAATTCAAATCGGAAAGATTTTCAATCTCCTTCGGGAGACAAGTTCTTTCGTCGATAACAAAATTTCACAAAAGAGATAGTCGAAATTAAACTTCATTTCAACTTCATTTTTTCTTTTGATATGAAGCGAACGATGATGGCTTGAGCTTTCGATTATTTGAGAAAAACCTTTCCATTCAGCCTGACGAAACTTTGATGGAAAATGTAATGAGACGTATGATTTATTCTCAACGAAATCAGCGACACAAAGAAAATAATTTCTCAGGAGCGAATCCAGTTTTATTTACTTTTAAATTGTGTAATACATCTTTCAAGTTGGATGTTGCCTCTTTATGAACAATCTTCAGGTAATTTGAATCCAGATTTCTCGTCTAGGACTTCCAAAACGAACGGACTTTCCATAGGTTTTGTTCACTTAACCTCCAGCAACATTTTTTATAACTTTTTCCTAGAACAAACACTCTAATGTTCTTTTCCTTGAACGGACTTTCTCAAGTTCTAATAAACTGTTACATTGAACGGACTTTCTAAAGTTCTTGTAAACCTTTACCTTGAACGGACTTTCTAAAGTTCTTGTAAACCTTTACCTTGAACGGACTTTCTAAAGTTCTTGTAAACCTTTTACCTTGAACGGACTTTCCAAAGTTCATGTAAACTTTTACCTTGAACGCTCTTTCCAAAGTTCATGTAAACTTTTACCTTGAACGAACTTTCCAGAGTTCTTGTAAACTTTTACCTTGAACGCTCTTTCCAAAGTTCTAGTAACCTTTTACCTTGAACGGACTTTCCAAAGTTCTTGTGGGCTTGCTCTATATTTGTAAAAATATTTACCTTTTAAAAAATGAAAATTGTTGCTTCCTGACCAAACCGATTTCTAACAAGCTTGATTTTGTCTAATACAGATTTAAATTAGGCGCTGTATTTTATTTAACTTAGTATCTGCAATTTCGAGACAACCCAACTTTAAGACCAATCTACCATTAAGTACAGGAAGGAGTTGAAGCGAGAATTAAAACTTCATTTGACCAACTTAAAGACTTTTTGTTATTTTATATTACATTTACGATACATTACACTTCAATTAATTAACATCGCAGATAGTCTAAAAGGAGCATAATCTGCTCTCATTTGATTGGATGTACACTACTATGTCCCTTTAACATCTTAGATAGTCTTAAAGGAGCATAATCTGCTCTCATTTGACACAATTTTCTAACAATAACCCCCTTCCCACCTAAATTTACACCATTATATCCCTTTAACAATTTAGACAGTCTTAAAGAAGGATAATCTGCTCTCATTTGACACAATTTTCTTTTAATCCCACAAATGTGCTCTGATCGGTATGACTTTAGAATTACCTCCTTGACACCCATATTTACATGATTATATCCCTTTAACAATTTAGAAAGTCTTAAAGGAGCATAATCCGGTATTATTTGACACAATTTTTAAAGGAGCATAATCCGGTATCATTTGACACAATTTTTAAAGGAGCATAATCCGGTATCATTTGACACAATTTTCTTTTCTTTTAATCGCACAAAGGTGCTCTGACCGGTATGACTTTAGAATTACTGCCTTCCCACCCATATTTACACGATTATGTCCCTTTAATAATTTAAAAAGTCTTAAAGGGGGATAATTCTGTCTCAATGACACACTTTTAAAATGAACAGACCGAATTCTACTCCAATCATCATGGAATACCCATGCTGATATTTATACGATTATGCCCCTTCAACGTTTGAAAAAGTCTAAAGTCTTGAACTGTAAAGAAAGATTTTATTGTTCGTTTATCCTTGGAGCATATGAGAACTAATTCTGCTCCTTCCCCAAAGATACGTCTCAAGAATAGCCTACATTACTACAAATGATTAAGCTATGTACACCCTACAAATATGTAATAATATGCTACGTTGGGTGGGTTAATTTCGAATGACGGGCCTAAATGTATTTTTTTTTTTCACAATTTACGAATCCGAAATATGTGTTAAGAATTTGTAATTATTATATCTAAGATTAGTTTATTTATAAAAGAATTAATTTTTAAATCTGCTTGCTGTATAATTTTTATATCTAAAGTTATTTTGTTTATATGAGAATCATTTGAAATATTGTGTTAATTATACATTGATCTAAACACATTATATTATATATTATAATGTTTAAAACAAGAAGAAATTCTACTGTTGATAGATAAGTCCAGTTTGTTACTGAACTAACTTTTTATTTTTTTAATATACCAATAATTATTAAAATATATATATAGATAAGAAGTAGGTTTGTAATTCAGACTCTCGTTTAAAAAAAAAAATTGGTCTACCATCAATTCGCTGTAAGTAGGATATTTCTCAATGTGTAATGAAATGAGAATAAAGAATCCAAGTACTAACGATCCGAACCGCAAAACGAAATCCGAAATCCAAAAAAACACTTTGATGAAACATAAATAACAGCTTCTGAATTTTTCACATGAGGATTTATATAAATCATACATGAGTAAGTATATCATAATGAAAAGCGATATCAGGTGTCTAGAGGAGAAAGCATCCCCTGCCTGGCGCCACACCCGTCCTAAGTGATTAACAAAAATTACATTGACCTACTTTCATTCTTTCAATATGAGTTATCTCCCGTAATAATCAAAATTTGATAAGAACAACCCAGAATATCTTCGTAGTAACAATGTCTTATAAAATTTGTGACTCTGTTCATATCGCCAACCAAGGCTGCAGTATCTTGCTTCCAGACACTTATATTAGGACTTATATATGGTTATGGTAGATGAACATGCAAATCAAATTATTTAAATAATATACTTTTTATAAGTTATCCCCCTTGAGATTTCAGGTCAAATGCGTAGCCTATGAATGTATAGGCTTATAGGCTATAGCATTTATACAACTGATTGAAATAATACAGAAAGAACCAGATTTCTTTTTTCATTTTGACAAAACCACAAAATAGTGTACATGTATTAATATTTGCTTTAGTTGGATTTTATTGACTATTGAGACGAACAAGACTCTGGCCATTCCGTTCTAACAACTCCCACCCCGGGCACTGACAATAAAAATCATAACTCGAAAAACAATTTTAATATTTTCTGGTCAAATAAATTTTCTCATTATAAAACGAAAGTAAAGTTGTGGGCTATATTTAGCTGTTGGCACAAGGGAGATAATTGGAAACTCTCTTTTCTATTTATTATTAAATAATATGATAAAAATCATCGTCCGCCTGAATGGAGTTTAAAACAAATAATTTTAACTCATAACATGCTGGCCAGATTACTAAAACTTGTTAAAAGTGCCTCCTAGCTACATGGTCTCTATTGGTCTTTCTGGAATCCACTGGATGATAATTTCCGAAAGAGAAAGACATACCTCGAACAAGTTTAGGTAGCCGACATTATTGATGTCTGAGATGTACATAGTGATACCAATCGTATATACGTCGGCCATTTTCTATCAATAATAACCTCGTATGCAGATAGAAGAAAACCTTCCAATGCCAATGGCCGGAAGGAGATTACGCAATAAAAAATAGTTCTGTTTATGGGTTGTTAGTTACCTCCCTTGCACATTATCCTTATAGATAGGAAAGGTCTGGATGTCAGAGACTTTTCAGATGACGTCATCAATAGAGACAAAAGTAGTGCGATTTATCCGCCTGATGCCTACGAGGTTATTATTGATAGAAAATGGCCGACGTATATACGATTGTAGTGATACTTGTATACTTATGGGTGTCGTGTTTGATAATATTCCTTCAAATTTTCATGGTATTAACTTCATCCATAACAAAACACAAGACAATATTATGGAATATAACACATTTCTTTAATACAGTTAGGCACATAACGTTTCAACACAATATACACGTGACAGTGTCGTCATCAGATGTAACTTCATTCAAGCGTTCAACAGTGTACGTCACCCTCGCGCTCTGCTACATATACTGAGTTAAACCATTCCATCCAGGGATTACAGAATTACAGACGTACGAGAAAGCAGTGCCAAAATAGAAGCCTTAAGCACACATACCATAATAGGCTACAATAAACACCCTTGAATCCCTCTAAGTCAACCGGTTGGTGAACCAATCCATCAGAACGCATTAAAATTCAAAACAACCAAGAAATTGGGAAATATATTCAGCCAATCGTTCCCGAGCTTCCATTCTATCAGCAAGAACTTATCAAAGACTCGACAAGACAATATGAAATGATATTTTTCTGCTGAAATGAAGAATTAACTATTGTCTGCAGTAGGCAATTGTAATAAAAGGAGAATGGAATATCGTATGAGAGGTTTAGTGGTCATAATGGAAATTGCTGGTGGCGATTAATAACCACTGTTGGTCTGATTTGTTGGAGTCTCTGACACAATCGTCCGCCATATTTTATAAGATAGATATTTCTGTTACTTTACAGTAATCCAAATAGCTAAAGTGTCACTGTAGGCTATATAACATTACTTATCATTTGAAGAATATTGCGACGATAGCTTTGTCAATTGGCATTATAAACAATGTTTCTAGGTTTCATTTGTGTTTCTTACATATTGTACAATGGTATAACGTTTACAAATATAATAGATACTAAAAGTAAGCTAGAACAAAGCGACCATAAACTGGATAGGATTCCGTGTTTTTAATTTCTGAAAACTTGTACTTTACAAATAATTACTGTAATTTCTACTAACTGAACATATGTGAGATGAATCAAACGCATCGAAAATTACAGAAAACTGTACTGGAATTAAGAACGTAGATTTATTAAACACCTACCAGACAGTGAAAACCGTATGATCTCCTGGTGCATGCATCACAAAGATTTGACGGTTTTAAATAAACACTGTAATGAAATGTAGCAGAATCTTTTGATGTCTACTCCTCCTGCTGAGTAGCCGTTTACTAAAGCCAAAGAAAACGACGGGAAAAATTATCTCATAAAATATAGGATTCTTAGAAAATACGAAACGAAATTATGTAATGTTTGTAATAAACGAAGACCTCCTTAAAAACAGGAACGTCATACTGTGATTGACGAGTGCTAGCAAATGATAGAAATATTTTTCAAAGAAAGTTCCTGGCATTTGGGAAGTGATTCCAACTCGAGAAAATAAGAATTGACACATAAAGAGGTGCCACTAAATGAAAATAAACTTGAATCAGAAAAGCCAGCTATCGAAACATACATGTATGCATTTACTGTAACATAATGGCACCCATAGTTTGACCGAACTACGTTTATATTGCCTCGTGATCACGTGATATTTGTAGTTCACGCATCAGAGACTATTCTTTCAGGAATACACACATATGGACAGAGATATTAAAAACAAAAGACAAGTATTCAAAATGACGATAAAATTCATAACCGATAAACAAAATACAACATAAAATGCATAAGTCATACTAAGCTACGTGCTGTTTTTATGGAAGAGGGTGCTGTTTCTTTTATAGCTATCGATTCCAGACAAGTCAAGGCTCTCGTACAGCTCAAGTCCTTACTAACAGATCCATTTGGTTTTGCTTTTGTATTTTAATTATAATCAGGCCTACCATTCCCTAATCTTCGACAGCACAAACAACGATGCCTCTATATTGCCGATAGCATCCAGTCGTGATCACTCTCTCACATCATATTCTTCAGTGGAAAAGAATTTAATTTGGTTTATTTTCCTTGCTGACAATATTTCATTTCTAAGCTGTGATTTTATTACCGCAATCTTACAATAACGACATTGGATTAGAACTTAGAAAATATTCTGTTCATCTTCAATTATAAGGGTAAAAGATTTACGACTCTCTCGGCTCACTTTAAATATTTATTTAATTTTTTCCTCAGATTCATGTTCTACAGATTTTACGAAACGAAAACTCGATTTTACTTTCCATCCTTCAAATAAATCAAACCGCATTAAAGTGCCACATCTCTAATTTGTAAATGCACACAGAATTTCACAAAAACTCGCATTTACTTAGTGAATTGATTGAAGTCATCAAATGCCAAGATTTAACGTTTTACCGTTAAGATTTCTGGATTTCAAATATCATTCTATGATTTGATTGGCTGGTTTACTTTTATGACGTACTGTCACATGATTAATTTAAGCGGTTAAATTCAACACATCATGGAATTGACAAATTGTTGTGGTTAAAACGAGGCTCCATCGAAATAGAAATGTTTGCAATGAACATAAAAGAAATTTAAGCAGAAAGAGGGATTGTTTTAGCGGGAAAAAGCTTTATTTATGAGCTGTTCAAATCGCAATGGGCGGAATGTAATAGTTGTCCATTTAGAAAATGTGACTAATATGATCGAGTCATGACGTTATTTATGAGACTGGTTAACCGGATTACACATCATGTGATCATAAATAGGCGCGTTAACGAGTCGTAACAAATTATATTTGGTGAGGCAAGGAAGTGAAATATCCAACCTATTCCCGCAATGCCATTTAATAATAAAAATATCGATGTCACGCTGTGGGATTCTTTGACTGATTTATCTCTACTTTCAATCCACCATATTAACTCCTTCAGTGAATTAAACTTCAATAAACATTAGTAAAATACACCGCAATATTTCATTTAGAAATTGATCAATTGCTTTTAAAGAGACAAACACACAGAATGGAAGAGAGAATGCAGATTACATATCTTTGATCACTTGGTTATAGACGGACATCACGCCTTATCTATAATAAGTGGGCTTTATCCAGGTGCTTATTACGATTTATACAGCAAGAACTTCTTAAGCTCTGTTATTTTATTTGGTCCATTTCCATTCACGACAATGTAGCCTACATGAAGGTTACCCTTTTCTGCGCCTTTTCACCAACATTTCATTTCCTGTTACCGTACTTAAAAAACATTCTATTTCACGAGAAGTTCTTAAGGTTTATTTTGCCTTCAGATTTCGTTTATCAAAGACTTCGACAAAGACAAAGGCCTAGAATAACTCTCTAATGTGTAAAGTAGCACACTAGCATAGGCCTACGTAGGTAGGCGTTGCAATATGTTTGTGCTGAAGAGCTTAATACACCTTCAACTGATGGCTTTCAGTCGCTCCAGATAATATACTCTTTTATAAAACCAGAACGTATCTTGATTTAAAACCATCAAAGCATCATCCATTTTCATTCGCTTCATGTTCAATCAACAAATGATTTCAACCAAGGCATCCGGGTTCGAATCACCACGTTGTTTCTTGAGATGACCTGCAGTGCTCTCTAGCGGAGATATCTTAGAGAAACAGAATAGAAAATGGGAATTTCCTGGTGCAAATTTCACTCGAAGACTTCATTTGAAGCAGAGCGGAAACCAGATGCCGTAACGTTTAGTTCCTAAATGACAATAAAATGAAAAATGTCCGCACTTCCTCTCACCAGATGTCGCTGTTGCTAGGGTTCAGTTCGTTTATGCAATGATTGTAATTGTAGTCATGAAGAAGGTAATTGTCGAGTTTGTCAGAGAATTTAGTTATTAATTTATAGAGAATTAAGAAAGTAGAAGATGCAGAACGAAACGAAGGTGAAATCTGTCTGTCAGGGCAGTCTGGCTTCCATCAGAATCTGTTTATTATTCTTTCTTTATATTTCTTATACATTTCTAGATTGTATTTCATGTAGTAAATTATTGAAATGGTGTCTAATTTACATGTAGGCCTCATGTTCCTTTAGCAACGGCTATCATTTCATTTCATTACATTAATCCGTTGCTATCATGATAAGACATTCTCGTCATTAATTTTGATTGGTCGAACGATTATTGTTCGACCAGTTATATTCCTTGTAACAAATTATTGCGGGAAAACTTTCGAATGACCAGACGTCAGATTTCTTGTAGCAAATTTACCTTGTGATAATCGAATCTCAACGGTCATAAATTGAATGTTTACACTTTTGTTTTTAAAACGAGGTTATTAGTTGTTAATGACGAGAAAACCCCGTCAATCCAGCAACGGTAGATAATGCCAATGTCTAACGTTGCTGAAGGAACATGTGTAGGCCTAGGCCTATTCCATTATGTTCCCTATGCTATTAGCCAAAGTACATTGCTAAAAGGCGCTTGATACAGGACAAGATTTCCAGCTAGCAAACATCATCCAATACTTTTTATAGCAGTTGTCCTACGAATGATGGAAAAACTGTCCCCTATATAGCTATATCTATTTTCTTTTCATGGTTTTTTTTTTGCTTCAACCCACATATCGTTTAATACACACTTGTGTGAAGTAATTTTAAAATCAATGACTTTTTTAACCCCTTGACATTGGAATAGAAATTAATAATTCTCAAATCGTCTTGCCGGAAAAAAATTAATTCCAGTTTTTTAAAATATTCATTTAATCCTTTCTTAGCTTATGATTTCAAATGTCAAATATTTATTCGTTTTAAAATCTAATTTATTTAGTTGTCGTTAATTAAGTGATGCATGCATTAATATAATAATCGTTTCAATTTTTCTATGCCTTGATTTCGCCGGTCTATTAATTTTTAGTACTGGTATTTCTACATTTTTTGACAAATTAGAAAACGAAATAAAGACGATTCTATACAAAGTGTTATTCATCGTCTCAGCACCCTATCGTTTACATTTCACACATCGACAAAACAATATCATTCTCTTCTGACAAAGCTCATAATGGAGTTTTTCCACTTGATAAAAAACATCGCTTCATGCCCCAAATCATTAATTGCTCGAACTATTTAAACTGATTTGGCAGGCGCCGACAGTCTGCACATATATAATAGCGATATAAATGCACAAAAGCTATATCTATACAATTGTGAATAATAATAATAATTTATTTAATATAGAATCTTAATACTGATAAATATAAATTAACATATTCGACTGATAAAATCTCATTTTCTTCACAAATTATGTGAAGATTTATTTTTTACAATTCAATTGAAATTTGTTATTCAATTCAACAAGATATATATTAAAACTGGGAACGTCAGCATTTAAAAAAAACTATTAAGTAGGGCCTATAGCATAATTGATATAATAGTTCAACAACCAGTTTTCAAGATCACAATCAGAGGTTCTTCAGAGTGCGTTCTGATAACTAGTCCTTAACCCAAACCTTATAGTTATAGCAAAAATCTTTTCTGGATTACAAATACTCATTAAGGTCTACCGCTTTGTATTCATTTGCATGATATTCGAAAAAAAATATCCTGTGGAAATTGGTGGTGATTTATTTTTCAAGATTATTTTTATGATGTTTAATATCGGATTGTTTCTCTTCACAAGTATAGGCCTACTGGAACTGCATGAAAATCAAGTACCATGGATGGATTTTAAAGCGATACCACCTCTTAAAACGAAAAAATAAAGTTCTTAAACTTGGTCAATATGAGTAGTTTTATGGATTTAAAGATTATACATGTAATCTGTTGTATAGTTATGACACCAGACAAAAATCGCCCAATGACTATTAACTCTTATTTATAAATTTCTGGATTAGGTCTAAGAATTATGTGATGTTTCTTTTTCTTTGATTTTCATTGCATATTTATAGCATCACAATTATTTTAAACACAACTTTAACCCTGTGCCAGTGCCTTTTATTGAATAGTAACTTGTTGCTGTTCAATCACTGTGCCAGTGCCTTTTATTGAATAGTAACTTGTTGCTGTTCAATCACTGTGCCAGTGCCTTTTATTGAATAGTAACTTGTTGCTGTTCAATCACTGTGCCAGTGCCTTTTATTGAATAGTAACTTGTTTCTGTTCAATCACCCTAAACTCTTATTTACCAAGTTTGAGAATTTTGCTTTTTTGATCATTCTAAGAAGTAGTATTCCTTTAAGGGTTTTCTTGCGATAGTTATTTGTGAACACTATTACAATTTGCTAATCTAAAAGCTAATTCCCCTTCCCAGGAATGTTAAGTCAAACATAGGCGAAAATCCTCTATTTTGGAGGTTATCTTTGTAGGGCAGGGCCAACTTTAAGTTACTACCTACGTCGAAGAAAATTTTAAGTTTTTGTACAACTATTTTATCAAAGGACCTATAACTTTACTAAATAAGCAATTTTGGGATGATGATAAAGTTACATTTAAAAAACTAACCGTAGCGGTTAAACTGAAAGAATTTGGTTGTTTATCACAAACTGGTCATGATGAATACTAATATCAGACGAAGGCTATAATGTTATATACATAATTATGGATTACATTTTAAATAATTTTTCGACAAACCCCTTTATTTTTAAAGATTATTATGTGATGAAGAGAGCACTCTAAAGCAAACTGTTTTTAACTCTTAATCCATTTAGGGCCGTGGTTCTCAGCCATTTTTTCCCGCGACCCCATTTCCACCATCGAGCGTCTTGTTGCGACCCCATGCAAAACCCTTTTAGGCACAAAGCAACCATTTACCTATAATTTAATCTAAAAATGTACATATATATATATGTACCATTAATAAAGTATTATGCCAGCATCTTTATCTGTGTTTTGAAAGTCTGGAAACTTATTATGAAATTCCATGCTTATTATGAAATTCCTTGCACTATGCGCTCATAGCGAGGTTCAAGGCAGTGCTAGGGAAAAATAGATTGAAAAAAAATCAATCAGGAAATTGACCCCGCGACCCCAGCGACCCCAAGTCGGTCCCACGACCCCACCATTTTGTCTCTGCGACCCCACTTGGGGTCGCGACCCCGCATTTGAGAACCACGGATTTAGGGTATTCCTGGAATTGATTTTACAAATGAGAATTATCATAATATTTTGGTCCCTTCTCCCACTTGTAACAGTAGCTTTCTAGGGAACCAATTGTAACAGTAGCTTTCTAGGGAACCAATTGTAACAGTAGCTTTCTAGAAAACCAAAAAGGTATTCTATCGATTGTTTAATATTCATTGAGTTTTGGAGACTTAACTCATTCAAGGAAGATCCTTCTTCACACGTAAAAGAACATTTGTCTGTCAATTTGTAACAATCGTTGGTCATCATCCATGTTGGCCTTGTCGACAGAGTGTTGGCAATACCTAACGTAGTTGATCACATGGAATGCACCGACATAATGTACCTTTCCAGATCACCTTCCAGAACCAGTAATAGTCAATGGAGTAGACACGAAACAAATGCAATATCTATTCCGCGCCTTTCCAAAATCAAAATGGCAATGACTTGCAAGGAGCATCTTTGAGAATAGTTGGATGCACAGTATATCCGTAAAGCCTTGGTTCCCAACATTTTGGACTCTTTGTACCCCTATTTTGTTCAAGCAATCTCCTAGTACTCCTTCGCTCACTCTAAGTAACAATACGAGCCAACATACAAGTAAAAGAATATTTGTCGGTTATGATATTTGATCCATTCCACCCCTTGTGGTGTTCCCTGGTACACTTGAGGGATACTTATACCCCTGGTTGGGAACCAAGGCCGTAAAGAGTAAATTAGACAATGGGCAGGTTGAACAAAGCATATTCAATGAATCATTCGTGAATCCAATCATATCTGACCATGTAATCATATAGGTGCACAGTGATATTTTTTTGCAACTGGAGGAAGTCCATGTACAGGTATGTCCACAGAACACGTTTTAGCGAGATCCAAGAAAAATTAGTTGGAGAGGGCTTAATGATACAAATTAATACAAATTTTCAGGATTGTAATACATTTATTTTGAAATTGGATTGAAAAAGATACACAACAAATTCCTGTGTAACAACACAATGAGACATACAATAATGTAATCGGGTCGATTCCATTTCCAGATTGTCTTACTGATACAAATCAACCAATAACATCACGGGAATAAGAAACCAGATATGGTGAAATACATTATGATTGGCTAAGCATTGGTCAACTAAGCTTGGTTACCTTACACCTCGATTGGCTACCAAAAATGTATTTCTGTTATTTTGATTGGATACCATGGTATACCAAGAATAGGTTTGCTATGTTCTGATTGGTTAACCACAGCAAATATCTGATGTTCTATTTGCTACATTCTGAATAGATATCAAACAACATTTCTGCCGCTACCACAGCCTCGGAGCAAAATGCTCTGACCATAAATTCTTATAGAATTTAATTATTATCATATCTCTGGCAGAAAAAATAACAAAAAGCCAAACAATTTTTTGAGACTTTATAAACAAAAAAGGGGAAAAAACATAAAAATGAATACTGATAGAAGACATATATTTTGCTTATTTGAAAAGTTTCTAAAACATTTCCCAGAGTTGGACGTAATATCAGATTTTGGGGAGCTAACACAAAGTTGTGCTCACTTAACCTCTGAGATATATAGAGCTACAGAGCATAACCTTTTTTTCAGAGTGCAGATATCTGATAAAACAACTACTACAAAGCTTATAGCTTGTTCAGATTAAAATGAATTCACATTTGTTGTCTTTTACAGATATTGCTCAAAGAGTTCCAGAATTTTGCCAAATGAACAACTTTTGGTCAGGATGTGCTCTGAAGATAGATATAATAAGAGGTTTAACTTTAGCACCAAACTATGTGCTGGCACCCTAAATTTTCAGAAAAAAATATTGAATTTTACAAAAAGTTGTTCATTCATCCATTCAACCATTAGTTCTTTCACACATTCATTCATTCATTCATCCAGTTTTTCAATCGTCTACATATTGACTTAAGAATGGAATCTAAGTAAGAGAAATACATAATGGTAGTTTGACATTTAAAGGATGTTTCATTTTGTCTATCTGATGCCAATTTCAGTTCAAATGAAGGTTTCCAGCATGCTATGGGCAAAGATACAAGTCCTTGCCATCTGAACTGGACAGTAAACATAAACCTTTAGCGAGCATGAAGATGATTTTATTACAAAAACGAATTTTCAGAATACAATGTTACAGCTCAAACAAAAGTTTTATTAAAATGCTAAGACTGACATGCTTCTCAAGTTTGAATGAAATTGGCATCATTAAGATTTCAGACTGATATTTGAACACAAAACAGACTAACAGCTACCACTTTCTACAAGTTCTACAAGGTTGTATACACAATTATAATATTATACAAAAAATATATATATATATAAATATACACTTTCTACAAGCTTATAACAAGGTTTCTTGCTCTTTTGAAATAATGGCACAGGCACCACTGTAATCCTGTTAAACTGGAATTGAAACAATGGTGCCCCTAAGATAATTCATAATAACAAAATTCTTTGCTCATTTTTTAAATTTCTGAAAAAATGGCACAGGCAACACTGTAATTCTGTTAAACTGGAATTGAAACAATGGTGTCCAAAAATATTTCATAATATCAGTTTTATTTTTTGGAAATTCTGAACTTTCTAAAAGGCTGAAACTAGTGCCCTTACTGAAGAATGGGACCGAGGAACAGGTACAGCAGCTACGATTCTGATTCTTTTTTTGAGATGGTGCCACTTTTTTTCTTCACTAACAGAAACTTAAATCATTCATTATGATATTGAAAAAACAAGTTTTGCAAATAACTTTTGATATCTTTGTAACAAACAATGCTAATGTCTTGAAAGATTTCTCAATTACATTCAAATTTAGTTCCATCAGAACTTTTTCATTGTATATGGCACAAATTTCCTTAATCCTCACTGATGTTTTTGGTCAGTTTTTTACTTTTAACATACTTTTAGTGAATTTTTCTAGGATTTATATATATTTTTTTGAATAATACAAAATACATTGAATCTGCCATTACAAACTATCTAAGTACCAATGTATCAAATGTAAAACTCTTTTTTTTTCAAGGCAGAATTCCATCACAACCAATATCAGTTAAATTCCCTTTAATTTGAATGAGCAGACTTGAGCAACCAGATATTTTTTTCTTCTTTTTTGAAAATACATACAGGGGAGACAATTGGGTCGCTAGGCAACAAGTGCACAACCATGGATGACAAATAACAAAATAAAACAATATTTTAGATTTTCAAAAATAAAAAATGTCATTTTACAAAAAACGATGAAGGTTGGTTAATATCAAAAGTTAAGACGTTCATTTTCCACATAATATCCACAAAAAGCCTCGTTAATTTATGATTCCCGATTAAAAGTTACGATTGCCCTTTTCTTGGCATTATAAAGATATTTCTGTCCATAACCATAATGCCTTCAAATTCTTAAATAATATCCTTGAACTTCAACAATTCACACATGACCTTGACCTTTACATTAGGTAGCAGTACTGCGCTTCTTTGTAACACAAGACCTTTCTACTGTTGCTGAATAATTTCACAATATTCTTGAAAACTTCCATGTCAAATAATTACATTTAAAAGTCTCACATAGCTCAGCAATTATTAATTTCCAAGGTTCAATGTCAAATATTTGCAGCTGAATTCTGCCACAATCTTCTCCAAAAGGAAAAAACACAGAAATTCTGTGAGATGTAATTGCATTTTAACTCAACAATTTACCAAGAAGTTTGGTTCATATAGTCTAAGTGTTTGTAACAACAGTGAGTCAAGTTCACTGCACCTCGCCATGTACCAAGGGCATGTATGGGAATCGAGGAGGTCCGGTACCATTCAATGAACTGGCGGTATAAGAGTTGTAAATATCTCTCTGAGTAGGTCGCTCGGGAGTATCTGAAACAGAGGAAAAATTCTAAATTTAGAACTTGATGCATCAAAATTGGATGTGAAAGATTTTTGTAATATCATTGAAAACTAAGAACATGACTGAAAGATAATAGGCCTATCCTAGATTTTACAATGACACTTAGGTTAATTTAGTTAGACAGTTTTTGGTGGAGGCAAACTTCCAATCTGGAATTATAGTGTTAACACTACTTCATAACTTCACAAGAAGCAATTGGAACTCTAGAAATGCTGAGTCTAGAGTATCAAAGGATATAATTTTGTCCAATCAATGCCAAGGAGACAACCTATTTCTTTGGGTAGAAGCTTTAAATGGATTGGTGGACAAGATTACACAGCTGTGAAGTAAGAAAATAAGTTTTTATTTCATCTCACCTTCAGTTTTACTTTCAGAATCTGATAAATTCACTGATTTGTTGTCACCTTCTGAATCTAAGTCAGCTGAATCTGAAGAAGAAAATATATCATCAATAAGTTATTTAATAGATATCAACAAATAATTTCATTTCAGAAGAATGTTATGAAATGTTATTGTTTTTTAAGCAAATGGGGTTCATATTTTGGGCCAACCATTTGAAGAATAACTAGAACAAAGACTAAGATTTTGGAAGGCAATACAATTCTGAACTAGAATGCCTACCAGACAAAAGATTTCAAATTATATCAAGTAAACTTGATATGTGAATATGATGATGACCTTTCCATTAGCTCAGGTCTGTGTCCCTTAAAGTACGAAATTGCTGATAACTTTTTCCATAAACACGGACCTTAAGTTGAGCTCAATCCTTTCAGCCAATTCATAGTACGAACATAAAAACTTAAGACAATGAATTACGAGTTATATTACAAATATCAAAACGATTGTCAAATATATCGTACCTGTATTATTCCTGTTACAATCGGGACTAGAAACCGGTTTATTATTATCAATACTGTTAATATCTAGGTTACTATGGTTACCATGTTGACCTGACGACGACGATATATCCATGTGTTCCTGAATTCGTTTACGCACCTTCTTCTCCTTCTTCAATCTTCTTTGTAAAATTACTGGAGGAGAGAAACACATGAAAATTAAGTTTAGTTCCTATTAAAATTTCTGCGTACCGTAGTATTTGCAAACCAGACAGGGTCAATTTTACCAACTTAAACTGAAAACGGTTTTAAGTGTTCCTCATCTGATGGTGAACCACTGAATTCAGCTTTATCATGTTAAAATCTTTGTTATACCGCTAGGTGTTATAAAAGATACTCTCCTTGTGAAACAGTTCTCATGGGCAGATTGGAAAATATTTCTGAAATGATAGCATTATTTCCCTTGTCCCCTGTTTTAGGGTGTGCATTATTTACACATAGGAGGCCAGGAATGGAGTGTGCATTATATTAACTATTTTACAGTATTCTTTTCCCTTTGAACATTATCAATTTTTAAAATAGGTTAGTGCCACTATCCTAGCTAATGTTCCTCTTTTTACACTCTACATGGCATTGCTCATGCTTATTAACCAAAACAGATGCAGAAAAGTAGAGAGTGGAACTCCATTTCATTAAATTTTTTGATTGTTTTAGAACAGTTTAAATCAATTTCATTTCATTATCTTTTTGTCTTTTTCTGCTATTTACCTCTATTTTTCTGTTCTTCTAGTAACTGTTTCTCTACATTTTCTCTCATATCTCTTTCTTTCTTTAACTCCATCTTTAACTCAGCTGAAATAATAAAAAAATAAGAGTTTAATGACCTTTAGAAGCAGAGAACATATAATTAATATAAGGAAAATAAAAGGAAGTTGTTATTAAGAAATGAGGTAAATAATCATATATTTCTTTGTGTTTTTTTTAAAAAATGAAATCTGAGCGAAAATGATTAAATTTAATATATGATATTTACATGTATATAGTGTTGTTTCATTTAATTTGTTACATGACAAAGCATGTTTTGTTTCCCTATACTGATAAACAAAGATCCTTATTCCTTAAAGAGATACTACCTCTTAGAATGAGCAGCAGACTCGCATTTTTAATCTTGGCCTGCCAATAAGAGTAAATATTCATCAGTGAACTTACTTAGTGTCTCAATAGATCCATAAAACTTAAATATTGAAAAAATGCTAAAAATATTTATTACGCATATTTCAATAATTATAGAACTTAGTTTTCTGGATTTATCAGATTATACAGGATATCTTTTGTATTTTTATGACACCAGGTAATTCCACTGAGGAATATATATATACCTTTATTGACCAAGTTTGAGAGTTTTGATTTTTTGTTTATTCTAAGGGGTAGTATTCCTTTAATTGATGATGTGAACATCCTCTGCCATCATGTTTTGTTAATGGATGTGCTCTTTTATTGTTATTTCGTGTAATTTAATTGATACTGTGGAATGTTACAATGAAAAATATCCAAATTAGTTGTTTGTTTTGAATAAACTATAATATGATATAAGACCACAAGGAAAGTTTTGAAAGAAAACAAACAATATGTTTAAATAAGGAAACATTTCAATATCTCTTTTATAAAAAATAAAGAAATATTAAAAATATGTCTAGGATAACAAACACGTATTCATGTAAACTTTCATTATTGTAATTTAAAAATTATAAAATTTACATTCTATTGAAATCTTATTGCTTCGGGTAAAAAACATTGAAAGCGAAATGTCTGCGGTATATTTTGATTTAAAACAATGCTATTAAAACTTAGCAATATGGCCAATTATAGGAATACACAGATCGGATGAAAAATAATATTTTTGTTTGTTGTTTTCTAAGGTTATATTATTGTTATAATTCTAATGTTTGTTATGATTTTTAAAAATAATAAATAAGTATGGATGAAAACTTTTACAATTAATTAAAACACTGCTATGTTTTTTTATTGCTAAGGACTGATAAAACAATTATTTGGGATGATAACAACCAAGTGTGAATGAACACACGGTAAAATAGAACTAAAAAATATGTAATCACATCACAATTATTTCTGTCTACAAGTCACAAGAAAGATACAACCTGATCAGACAACATTCAAACATCTTAACAAGACATTCAACTGCCTAAGAAAACATCAATCCAGATACTGACTATGCAAACCCAATGCTCAATTAGACAGCAATTTAACTTGCAAACTGACTGAGCTACAAGAACCATATTTCCAGAAATTGTCCAGAAGTATAGTTGTGGGGATGCAAATTTGTGAAATTCTATTTTTTCTTACAAAAATTTATTTTTTTAACTGTAATCATAAAATTATTATTTCAATATCGTACAATTATCTTCATCTAATTATTAGAATCTAATACTTAATTAAACATCTCTTAAAGTACAATGGTGGTCAATAACTTGTGGGGGAGAGAACTCCTGGATAGACTGACCCATGAAAATAAGTCTTCACAAAAATTGATGATTTTACAGAATAATTGTTCAAGTAAGCAGCCATTCCACTCACTATTGACTAACATTGGCGTACTTAAAGGGGTGAGATGGTGTTAAAACAAGATGTTTTAATTTCACTTTCAAAGTCCCCTTAATCACTTACGTCTTTAACACTTAATAAATGCCCTTAATTGATCCCAAAGCTAAAAAAAAAAATCCTCACTTCGTTGCAAAAAGATTATTCTACCACTATTACTAAGTGAAAATAGTGCCAATTTTTAAGTCTGAGGGTTGGGCGAAAGGGGTAACAGGGGCACAGGGGCACATCCTGATTTTTCATGGCCTGTCTCCAGATTTTTCCCTCTGACCTGTACACATATTTGCACGTCCCCCCTAATAAATACGCCACAATAGATGTCAGAATGGTGATATGAAAATAGCTGATAATTGTCACTCAATTAATTGAAGTATTTCTTCAATTATAAACATTACTAGTAAATTACAGGAACAATAGATTTTATTAATGCTAAATGGTTTGCCATTTTATCTCTTATCATGTAAAATCTATACATTTCTACTTTAACTCTTATAGATAAATAGATATACTAACTTTTATAAACATCACTATTGGTTAGATTTTATTGGAATAGAAATATACGCTGATATTTACAGATATATAGAGTTTAAGGTCCTGTATATTCAGACTGGCAATGCCATGCAGTGTGCAATGAGGGGAGAATTCGCAGGTCATCAGCTTTCTCTTTTTCTATATTTAACTGTCGAGGGGGACATGTTCAACCTTCTATCACACATGAAATGTAGTCTTACATCTTACTTTTATACTTGCTTTTGATAAAAATATCCTATAACTAAAGCTCAAATTTTTTTTACAATAAACTACCAATTTTATATGATATTAAATTTGAGCAAACGTCTACAAAAACACAAAACTTTTGATATAGGATGTACAAACATCAAATGACATTAACTTTGAGTTCTCAAGAGAAACCGTCTATTAAAGCTGTTGACAGAAGGGCTACCAACTTTAAAAGACATTAATTTTTATCTGTCCAAGGGAGAAGTCAACTTCAAAAGACATTAGTTTTCAACGAGTTCATTATAAACTCATGGTCTGTGTTTTAATATTCTTTAATAACTCATTCTTCACCGTAATCACCCAGTGCAACTTAATTATCAAATTATTATTGAACGGTGAATGGTGACTGTCACACGACATTCGTATCATTACAGTCTGCCGTTTTAACATTGTTGTATTATCTAATTGAAAACCTTTCTAATATATTCAAAACTAGTCATCCTGATTAGGATTCCGTGTCCAAAACAGTCTCATCTATTAAAAGTTTACATCTATACCTCATTTTGACATATCACTGAAATATCAGATGAATAAGTTTACTTTTCTTTCAGGACTTAAACAAAAAAGGGGTAATCCAACCATTTGCCAGTGCCTAAACAACATCCATCTTAACAGGGTGAATTATCTTACTTATTCAGAGTTTGACTTTTCTTGTGAAATGAAGCAACTCTGAGCAAAAGCAAAAAGTAACATTTTGTGATGTTTTGCTATGGAATCATAGAAGTTTTCATTTATCATTTTATAGTAATATGATGACATTAATGTTTACAAATCTGTTAATATGCTTTAAAAGGGTCGTAGAGCAAAGTGTTTAAAACCATTTAGACTAAATGATGATTCTTCAACACAAGTTTCAACCCATTATTTACTCTTAATTCAATTGTAAGTTTAATATCCCATTCCCAATTAGTCTAAATTAATTTAAAAATTAATTATTATGGCAAATTGGACTAATGATGTCATCTGTAAATTTTGGGGAAAAGATCATCAAAAATACATTTTGTGGTATTAATTGAATTTATAAAATGACAAATGTGATGAAATTCAATGTGTGAAAATTAGATGATTTTTGAGAAATGGTTCTTTTTTATGAAAGATATTAATGGATATTTTTGTTCCAGCCACATTGGGATACTTAACAATTACACTCCCTCTCTTATACCGAGTTTATTAATTTGTCAAATATCGACTTGTGTTTCTTGGGAAATAATACTACTTATACTAAACTTTCTTTTGGATTTTTCATTAAATAGAGAATTGGGCTTTTGGACTGGTGGCATAAAAAGATTAAAAAATCAGAAAAACTTTCGAGTACAAAAATCATTCACCTTAAAACTGTGAATGCAAATGTTCACTAACCATTCTCCAAATCGTTAAAATCTAACGAAGCAAAACAATTAAACAAAGAATTTCTGGGAATGTTAAAAAGGAAAAAAATAAATTCGATATCACATTTTCAAGTGCTCAGAAACTCTGGAATTTACATTCAAGTGGGTCTGATGCAGGAAAATGTCATTTTTTCTATTTATTTCGAATTGATTTCTGTCCAGACAAAAGCAGAGAAAAATAATTCTGCCATTGATTTGTCAGGTAATTTTTAAAGAAATTGTCAATAATAATTGTTCTTTTCATTGTTTTTTTTGTTGTATTTGTATACAGTCATTAGTCTGTATACTTGAAACTCGGAATTATTCAACTAGAAAATAGTTTTTAATACTTTGTCATACTTCAATCTAAACTTTACAAGTTATCATTGACAGAAAGTACCTCTACCAGCATCATTTTGATAAATGATCTACTCTTTCTAAACCAAATCAGATGCAGAACAGAATTGTCAGACGTTAAACACCATTTCGTTTCATTTCCTTTTACAGAATATTTCTTATGCCAAAACAGGAACCATAACCGAGTAAAACATAAAATTTATTTTTTGTAAGTTTATGAAATATCATAAGGGAAGTATGATGATATCAGTAACCAAGCAATTTCAGCGCTTCAGGTTAAAATCTCTATGTATCTTTTCTTTTGAAAGGTCATCATATATCGAAGGTATAAATTAATAAAATATAAATGTATCTATGTCACTTTGATAAATGACATCTCTTTGACCTGACAACTGAGAAAATTTTAGATTTTGACAAAATATTACAACATATTATTTAACAACAGTATCAAACACCTTTTTCCAGTAAACTGTTTCTTAAAATTTTCTTGCCCCTTAAATATTTGCTGTAACAGCTGATTTTCTGGCTCCTATTGCGCAAACAATCTTACAATCAAATGATATTGTAAATTCATTTCTAATTTTGAATTTTCATGTCCTCATGCCATACTTTCTTTTCAAACTTTCAACTTTTGCAATATTCAATTGTGATTTATCAATCTGAAATCATCTTTTAAATCATGCCTAACATCCCTTTCCTGTATTTCCAAAAAAGAAACCCCCAATATTATCAAGTAATCTGTCAGGACAACCCCCTTCTTGTACGAAATATCCCTGGAGAGTATTTCCAAAACAGAAACCCCAAATAGAACCTAATATATAATACAACTTCAACAATATCCAATTGGGCAAGTATACTTTATTCGATTCATTTTACTGACAGTATAATAATGTCATCACAAAATACTGTGAGATATTTCGTCTCAGAATAACCATAAGATCGTATTAAAACATCTTAGTCAAATATCACAGTGGAGAGTTATTATTTATACAAAGATTCTCAATTTCTTATTATTAATGGCTTCAATATCATATTTCAAAATTCAAATTGAAAAAACTTTGTTCTGGTTTACATCAGGGTGTTTTCTATCAATTCAATGTATAATATACACCAATACAATCCATCATTATTTATTTCATTTATTTTATATTACAGTTTGAATATTCATTTCACTTCATATTGCTTTTCTCATTTCTTACAAGGAGATTTATTTACTTGCCAGTCATGTCTGATAGGTGTTTAAGAAAGTATTTTCATTAATATCATGATTTGAAATATATACACTTCATGCTATATACAGGGCTGTTGATTTGAGAGTACTTGCCAGTCATGTTTGACAGGGACTTTAAAAAGTGAGGTATTGAAAGAAAGTTCCAGATCCAATCCAAACCCTTTTGTATTTTAAAACAATTGCTGAATCAGATGGTAGCAATAAAGCAAGGGCCTCTGTGCTACAGGCAAAGCGCGGTAAAGATCACTCAACAGTTAGAAATTGATAATAAAAGTAGGCAAATGCCACTTTCCTGGCAAAATTTCCCTCATTACCCAAAACAACAGGGTTAAAGTAATATTCAAAAATTGTTCAACAATAAATTTTTAAACAGTTCGACCAATAGTAAAATCAACAGTTCATGGAAAAAAGAATTGGTCAAAAAAAGTAAAAAATTGAGAATGGTTGATTGAACAGATATTTAACAGCTGAAATAAAGCATGTTCATAACCAATAACTCATTTTACTAGCTGGCACCAATCACCACTCTTGAAACAATGGCAGTTATCATATCATCAAAGATTCCATTAAAAGACTTGCAGGCCAGATGGAATTAGAGAGGGTCTCCTTTCACTTAATATTAAATCATTAGTCATTTTTTTGGAGCTAGCATACACCTTGGTATTGATATTATAGCAGCCATCTTGAAACAAATAAAAAAATGCAAAAAATTCAATTGAATTGAATTGATTATCTAATCCAAAATAATATAGTATTTAGAATATAATTTCAAGGGTATCTGGATAAAGATGATGTCAAAATGAACAAAATCAATCCCACAATTTAGGCCATAATGGCTTCTGTTCACTCCCAAACCAAACAGTTCATCTAAAGATGAGATTGTACTCAATAAAATTAAAGAGTTGTGAGTGATTTATAAGAAGGCTATCATAAAGAATTTCCATCAAAATCTAATAAAATTTAGTTGTCATGATGGATATTTTCTGATCTGCTCCAAGTCTAAATGGACTGATGATTGAATCAAAGAACTCATAATGGATTCAAATTAAATCCTAAAAATCCTAAAATAAAACAGAGTTTTACATCTTAATGCTTTACAATATTACAAGACATCTAATTGAATTATTGTTTGTCATAAAGATTCAAATATGAAATTCAATGAGTGTTTTTAGTGTTAAGGTGATATGAGAATAAAATTCCCATAAAAAAGCACTGGCCTAGGTCATGAATCTAGAACTATATATTTTAAAGTGCAGTTAATTTATTAGTATATTAAGATAAATAAATAAGTAAAAAGTTGCATAAAAAGCTGGTGGTACCGACTGGTCACAATTATCTGGAAGGAATATAAAACCGATATACACAAAACTGTCTTCTTACAGTTCCTATTTAAAATGAAGACAATTTATATTAATGTAAAGCATTTCAAAGTGATAGGCCTACAGTTCATCCTCTTAAACAGATTTCCTACAAAGTAAGGACGATTAAGATTAAAATAATAATAATATGAGTATAAGCATAGTAAAGTCGGTATTTAGAATGGTCAAAATGTTATGTCATGTCTAAAAGCGGTGGAGTATGGGGTCGGAGGGGGGGGGGGGGGTCGGATCAAGTTTGCCATGGACTAAATGGTTACTCAAATTTTTGTTTCGCTTATAGGCGGTCACAAGCCTCTTGGTGTAAACATAGGGATACTGTTCCTGAAGATTCTTATAGTGAGTCTTTACTATTAATGATGCCTTTGTTGCGGTATGATTGTATGTTACCACAAACGGAATAATTTGGTTATCGTGTTGTATATTTAAGCCATTGGGATATACAGTGCCGAGTTGGTTCATCCAATAGCTCTCGCGCTGTAATCTTCTGCGTTTAGGCTTGATATTCGGAATAGCTGGGATTGATTCAATGGGCATAATCAGTAGATCATCAATGGAGTGGTCGGGAAGATTAAAATGATTCGCAATAGGTCTATCTTTGCCATGTACGATGTCATAGCGATGGCCGTTTAAACGGGTACGTAGCGCGTTTTGGGTTTCGCCAACATATTGAATATCGCAAATTTTGCAAGAAATTAGGTATATCAAATTTTGGTCGGCGCATGAAAGTAGGTCGTTCATGAGGAAGATTTTTCCTGTCCTCTTATTTCGGAAATAGTGAGAAATGAGTATATGTTCGCAGGTACGACACGAAGAACCTCCACACGGAATTGAGCCAAAGCCATTAAAAGGGGGAGGGGGGTCATTTTTCTTCTGAAGATGTGAAAGTGTGTCGTTTTTAATTTGGCGCAAAAATCTTTTTAGTGTCATTTCAAATAGTTATTATTGATTAAAGATAACGTGTGTTTTATCAGGCCCATGACAAATTTTAAAGTTATATCAGAGATCATTAATTCACAGACACCAGATCCTGGTAAAAAAAAATATGGTATATAATATATAGTTATATCATATAAGAGAATAAAGGTATGAAAGCAGTCATACAATTTTACCAGAATCTGGTGCCTGTGCATTAATTTCCTTTTGTTTACAGGAAGGTTTAGATAGATTCTTTTCCCATCTCCGACTTCAAACTTTCAGGCATCAAAGTTTCCAGGCAATTGCCCTTTAAGACAAGAAAACTTTATTTGGCTGAATGAATCTAAACTGAACGATTGGAGTATTGGCACAAGAAGCCCGTAGCCAGGAAAAATGTAATAAAATATGAAGAAAGAATGAATGTTTCTTGACAGCTTTCCAATAATTTGTTTTATGAAAAGCGCCATTACAATCTGAAGGGCATTAAGAGAATAACTGTGACTGGAATCGGTGAACCAGTATAATAGCCTACGGAAATGATCCTGGCGTCGCAATTGAGGCGATTTCTGATTCCTATCCTAATATAACGATAATTCGCTATTTCATTAACGGTATATTGAGAGAAAATGAAAGAGTTGAGTTAAGATTTAAGACATTGCCTGTCAAATCTCAGGTAAAGTTCAAAAGATTATTTGACAGGTAAGGTATGAAGATCAATGCCAAATTATACATCATTCTAATAAATCTAATTGACACGGAATACAAAAGAAAATGGAATATTGGTTTTTCCATATTTAGTTCTGGAGAATAATTGTTTTCACCGTGACAACTAAACAATTTAAATAATGAAATTTCCTATCATCATTTATTATACTGTCTATTTCAACTTCATTTGCCTTTTACAGCAATTTTCTTGCATTTCAAGGAATAATTTCCTGTAATATTCATTTTTGCAATTTTTGTCTTCAGGGGCTGCAGAACAGGGGTAATCTGAAAATCAAGTGGCCCCACATCTGAGGGCTTTTGGTGGTGGGGGTTATGGTGAGAGTTGTATTTTGAAAATTTTCAACCAAGGTCCTCACCCCTCCCCAACTTCCAGAGACTCTCTGAAGCCCCTGGTTTTTATCCTGAAGTTTGACTTATGTATTTCAATTTCCCTTTCCATATAAATGAATTATTTCTGATATTTTAACAGTTTTGTTCTACTTAAGATTTGTTTTTTTAAAGGTGCCTTTCTGAAATCCCAATTAGTTTATGATAGATTCAGGCACTATACAGCAAACTGACAAATCATAGATAAGGGATAAGTCAACCCAAAAGCATCAGAGACACAAATTTAAAAAAAAAAACCACCCTTCATTCCATATAACTTTCTTGAATTTTGATTTAATTGAACATGTGGATCCAAATTTTAGTATGTAAAAAATGCAAGCATGTAACACACAAAATTTTTAATTTTAATCATCAGAGATAATCTTCAACCAATATTATTTCTTTAAGGTACACAAGAATGTTAGCATTAAATCCCCAAAATCATAATAACCAACTTCTCTGCTCCACATAACTTTTATCCTCCACACCTGTATAAAAAATATTTAATTACAGGAAAGGATGCCTTGAATATCAATCTTACTTGAAGAGAGATTCATTATCTTTCAATGTAGTTTATATCTTTCTAGAATACGACCAGATTTTATATTCCATTCACGTTTCAAACTGACAGACATCTTCAGAAAAAAACCTGAAACCAACGAGTTTTCCATTTTTCTTTCTCAAATTGTAAGTGATTATGGGATAGAAATAATGGCAGTCGGACTGTCACGGATGACAAATGGGCAAGAATTACAGATTCTTGTGACACTAATCAAAATCTATTATTGAAAGATAGAAACTGAAATTTCCATATTTTTCTGTCATCACCGAGTAAATTTGATATGAAAATTGGAGAGAAAACAGGAAGATATAATTACGATTATAAAGTAGAAGAAATCCTTCACTTATCATTTCCTAATATTCCAAATCTGGATTTTTATTGAGTTATATTAAAGTTATGTTCCCACAAATTTCTAAAAATTCCAAAACTGGATTTTTATTGAGTTATATTAAAGTCATGTTCCCACAAATTTCTAAAAATTCCAAAACTGGATTTTTATTGAGTTATATTAAAGTTGGGTTCTCACAAATTTCTAGAAATTCCAAAACTGGATTTTTATTGTTTAAGGTAATTTTAGGTTAAAAATGAGTTCTGATCAATTTCTAATATTCCAGATATCGATTTTTATTGACTTAGATTTAGGTTGGATTCCCATCCAGTTCTAATATTCCAAATCTGGACTTTTATTGAGTAATTTTGAAGTTGGGTTCCAACCCATTTTAAAAAATTCTAATTCCAGATTTTTATTGAATTAGATTAAAGACGGGTTCCCACCAAATTTATATGTCCAAATCTGTTTTGTTTTTTTAATGCACAGTTTTCACTGTAAAAAAGGGCAAAAGTTCTAAGTAAAGGATAAATTTGTCCAAAGTATCAGTATCAAGGACAGATGAAATAACTTTTTTCTACTGATGGCGTTTAATGGTATAAAACCAATCATTGGTCTCTGCTTAACCTGGCTGATGTGGAACTCATATCTTAAACAATAATTTTGAATATCAGATTCTCTTTGTAATTTTTAACAATAATTCTTACAGGTTTATATCAATTTCTCTTTGTAAATAAAAATGAATAAAAATAAATATGAGGAAATAAAATGAAATGGAAAATGAAATGTTTATTTTATTACGATGTATGTTTTGTCTCAGTGTAGAAACATCAATCGAATTCACGGAAGCCAACAATAATAATACCCCTTTAAACATTAAAATCTTATTATTATTTTATTTCTTTTAACATCATCTTTTACAATCTGGTATCTTTCTCTTTGTTTCCTGGTTTAAAGGAGCTGTGCCACATTATTAACAAAATTAAAAGTACATTTGTTAAAGGGGGTTTAACTTTGAAAAAGGTGAGCCACAATTGAAAATAACATTAGAATATGGTCTACAGAGAGAAATTTGTCTTTTGTTTTAGTGAGCAGCAGGTTGTGGTTCGAGTATATTATGTTTTGTAGACTCCTTAAGTAATGAATGCTTCTAAAAAAATAGTGTTGGCATGAATAATTTTCACCAGAATCATAAAACATTAATGTTCACTATACTAATTTCTATGATATTGTACAACAGCCTCCTTTAAAGGAATTGTATTTCTAAACTTTGTATGTGTAGCGGGGACACTGATAGCATCAATTTGTGCAATTTTAATTTCCATTCCGACGTCTGTCGTTCTTGCAATTCCACTACAACTAACGCGTTGTATGACGTCACTGACAGTGATCTACTATAGATACAAAGTTTAGAAATACTCTTTACAATCTCTTTAATACCAGAATGTTTATAATAATACAGAGATGGAATGTAGAAATAGTAAATTGTGAATAGAAATATCATCAGTATTCAGACAAGAGTATAAATTATTCTGGAGTTTATCATATTCTACTGTTTATAGAAATATTCACAGTTTATTACAATCTCAACTTACTGAACAACTTACTCTTACAAATAGTCTCTAAAACACAATATATTCACAGTTTATTACAATCTCAACTTACTGAACAACTTACTCTTACAAATAGTCTCTAAAACACAATATATATCACGCTTACAAAATACTTAATGAATAAATTACCTTAAGATACAGATATATACTTTAACAAAACTATAAGTAAAGATGATGAGTCCAGAACATGTTTGGTAAACGAAAAAGATAGCAACATTGGGACTCATAACGTAATGTTTTAGATATCATTGTCTAGTACAGGAAAAATGCCAGCCCCAGCATCAAGCCCTTATGACTCCAATTACCAAATCTTAATATTGATGGGCTCCCAGTCTATACCTTTTAGAGCTAGCTTTACCTTACAATTCTCAGTGTAAACACAGTTAATATTTCAAGCAATGTTTCTTAAATTTTTACATTGGGCGCTATTAAATCTCATTATACATATAAGTAGTCTCCCTTAAAATCCTGTGGCCCTAACTCGGACATACAGCTTGCGATATGATAAACTATAAGTATATCTAGATTAGTTTGTATATACCAACTGACAGTTATAACAATTAGGAGTTTATTAGACTGATGTGATGAGTTATAAAAACCAGAACACAATTTTACTTCAATCATCACAAAGAGAAAATAATGGAGGTTTATTTTTATTATTAAAGAATATATTTTAGTGGAATATGATCACTTGACTATATTATTTTTGAGATATGAGAAAAGATAAACTCCATGTCTCTCCCTAATCAAATGGAGTGTCCAGTTGTTTGACATAAGAAAATTTAGTCAATTTTAAGGGCAGCGTTCTACAGGTTGTGCATGCTAAAGAGCACTCAATAATTACAGAATGACAGCAAATGTATGCTACAACAAAGTTAAATCCAGAAGGTGTTCTGAGCAGTGGTGTAACAAGAATTTTTTTAAAGGAGACCCTCAAATATCATCCCAAATCTTGAGTTATCTTGAAGGGAAAGTAGAGCAAATTTTTTGGTCTGAAGGGGGAATGGGGGGCGTTGACTCTCCTCTAAATACACCACTGATTCTGAAAAATGATGGCACATCATGGGGACTCTCTGAACTTCAGAGTCTGAAGCCCTGGGTGTGACATCAGAATCTACTTAGAGGCTCGATTTTGCCACAACAAATGAACTAGGTTACCGACTGTTCTATTCCGCTACCACTGTTTTGTGGTTTCGATGGGTATATAATTTCCTCAGTAAATAGAGCAGATTAATATATGTTAAGAAAATGACGTCTGCCAGAACTAAAGGGAGGTAATAAAACAGTTGTTGAAGTTTTTATGAGAGTTGAAACTGTTTATTTGGGATGTAAAACATGAATTAAACAATAAACATAAAATATTGTGGGCGAGTATTGTACCACACACAGACATCACTGGCAATGGTGCTTACTCTTATAATTGAAACAACAAAACTGTGAAATTGAGTCTTTTTTTCACATTTTTCGGCGGTTCAAAGCTATATTCAAAATTTCATGCAATGTGCAAATTGTCCAAATGGATTATCCTCCACTAATTGTCAATTTTGAACAGCAGGCAGCAGGCTTTGTTTTGATAGTCCATGAGTAAGACTACATACTGTTTCAATGTCAGCCTCAATTTGCATGAGCCAGCATAAACATTTTCAAGTTAAGAAATCCAATGCTTGCATTATATTATAAATTGATACACATGTGGCCAGCTAACTGAAAATACTCAAAAAAGATTTTATTGTGCACTGTGCGATGCGCAATTTGGGCAAAAAAAATAGAATAAATGAAAGTTTTCCACAGAAATTTCCAGTTCGAGTGCTCTTAAAAGTACATAGCCTGTGTGACATGGGGACAATTTTGCTCCCAAGTCAATGGGTGAAAAAAAAACCTGTCATGGTTGGCTGTTTCTATTGCTCTACAGTTTAATAAATAACAATTTTTATCAGTTACATCAATTCATATTCAATTTTATTTCTTCTCCCATTTCTAAAGCTTTAAACAACTTTTGCAACATTAAAAAGACAATTCAGTGTTTTGTAATTGTACTCGCGGAATTCACATAACGAACATGTGTAAATTTTCTTGAAATGGAAACAAATAAATACTATCAGTTGATCTGGTGATGAAAAGAAACCATTTGAACTGAGAGATGATCAGAGATAACCTTCTAAATGCTTTATGATTTTCTCATTTCAACAGCTACTTCATATTTTAGGCTTTTAAATGGAAACATCAGAATAAAACAGCGAGTTATCTCATGATCGATCAAGACTGGATAAAACAGACTATTCAATGAGAGTTTATCTCAGGCTTAATCTTAAGACTGGATAGGAGGGACTATTAAATAAGCCTTTATAATGCTCAACCAGACTGGATAAAAAAGACTATTCAACAAGTCTTTATAATGCTCAACCAGACTGGATAAAAAAGACTATTCAACAAGCCTTTATCTCATACTCGATCGCGACTGGATGAAAGAGACTATTTAACAAGGCGTTATTATTGTGAGTGTCAACTTACATCAACGAGAATGTATTGAAAACTACGTCAACTGACAATAGTCTCACGCAATTGTGACGAAAATCATCCAAGCAATAGATAAAGATATTATAACTATTTAAATTTCTTTATGATAAATATTAAAAATTTATGAATCTTAAAAAACGTTGAATAAAATGATATAAAACCATCTGAATTAATTTTATTTTTTATGTGGTTTTTTTTTATAGTTGAAATAAGTACATGTTACAGTAATTTCTTCAGAGTGGGTTCACATTTAAATTCAAGCCCTATATTTTATATTTTTGGGAAAAAATTTTGTTTCTTCTCAACTTAGCAAGATAGTAGATCTTAAAATAAAACAGAACTTGGACAGCAAAAAAAATGAATGCAAAAGAGAAGACGTAAAAATTAAATGTAGATGTCCAAGTTTAAACCTGAGAAAATCAAGTAATCCGCATATCCTAGCTGTATCTTAAAAACAAAGTGGGCATATAAAAATGACTTAATGTTCTAAATATGTTAATCAAAAACTTGAAGAGATGTTGCTGGACTGAATCAAGAAAGCGCTGGTCATGGCATCATATATTTTTTCAGAAAGATCAAACCTGTCATTTTAGCACGCACCAAGCAGTCAGCTATTCAACACAGTCACAGAGTTAAACTTGACATAAAAAATACAACTAAGATTCAAATCTCAACTGAATTACTAAATGACAATGCATTGAGACGTTTTAAATTAAATACAAACTCATAAAATTATTGGCATTCAAGAATAATCATGGATACTCATAACATTAAATATAACTAAAATCACAAAGGGTTTATCTATCTTTAAAATAAAATAAAGCCATGGGGTGATTATAAAATCTATTTATTTTGTATAACATAAATTATAATCATATATTGATGGCTGTGATGTCAAAGGTCATCAAATATAATGATATTTTTTAATCATTGAATAGATACAATCTTGAAATTAAATTGGCATGAAGTAATTCCAAGTTCTATATACTAAATAGCAAAAGACACTCATGCAAATGTATCATATATATAGGTTATACCTTATTTTACTTGATAACGTTACCTGTATGTGTTTCGAAACATAGTATGTAATAAATTCAGAAGTAGTATATCCATATATCTTAGTGTTTAAAAGGTTATACCTTTATCTTCAAATGACTGATTATTATGTAAGTATTGAATGAAATTTCAGACAACAAAAGGAAACAGAAAATTTTTATTGAATGTCCCTGCAATTGTCTTTGGAAGTTTTATAATATTTCAAGAAATGATGGTTTTTTTTTAGTTTCAATATATCTAGGCACAGCTCTACAACCATGTGCTGAAGGAGAACAGGAGAAAAAAGTTAATAAAGCTATGCCTGTATATTGAATATATACATTGACTATTGTCTCTTTCATAATGAACTAAAATAACCGATACCTTGTTCAGGGCTATTATTCTAAACAGTTACTAATCTAAATAGAAAAATGTGCCGTCGGGATTTTTAAATAACGTATATCAATCCAAATAGATTACAAAAACACAGTTGGAGTTGTGTTTGTAATAAAATCGCAAGTAGTTAGTTAAATATACATACAATAACATTCAAACACAACGAACATGGATTTTTATTCTAGCAAGTGTACCCTGAAGTCACTTCTGACACACAGCGATAACAACTGATAATAATAATGAAATGCTCTTTTAATTTGAAGTTTATAAAACCGATATGATTCCATGTCTTCGGGCTAAACTTCATCAAAAATTCTGTTTGTTTCTGCACATCAAAGGGGGATTACTCTCAGGTTTGTTGATTTTGCTTGTTTGTTAGTTTTTAGATCATTTACAAGAGCTTTTAAGTTTTAATAAAGTGATGCATTGAAACAGTTTTACTCATTACTTAATTTCACCACATTGATTAATTTTATCATGATGGATGCTGACTGTCAAATAAAAACTCTGTGAATATCACAAGAGTGAAAAGTTTAGATGGGATGGAATCTGAAACAATGCAGTGTGAAATTTTAATAAAACAATATGCTTCTGTGAAAATGATATGAATTATATGATATATATTGAAGCGGAATTATATCACATTTATTTGTATGTCAGCCAAGGACTGTTTAATTAAATCGGAATATATATAGGCCTATGTAAATTGTATTTTAAAATTTATATTTTGAGAAGAGGTATCTTGAAATAGTAAAACACAAACTTATTTTGACAGTATAGAAACGATGTCATAATGTAGGGATAAAAAATTCTGATTCCGATTCCGATATTGTATCTTGAGAAGGAAAAGACTAATAATTGATAATACCATTAATAGAATTCAATCAGAAACTATAGAATCTTCCGTCTTGAAGAGAAAAGAAAGAAAGTGAAATAAAGATAGGATAACGGCTATAACAATACATCTAAATAGCCGTTATACACTAACAATACCCGCTATTTCACACACAATTCACCCGTTTTATTTCAAACAGATAAAAGCTTTCAATTCCTGTCGTTAAAACGTCTAAACGCGACGATTCCGACAATAGTCTAAACAAATTAAATCAGCTTATTACCTACAATTGCTTTCTGCCGACTTCAATTTTTTATCAGCACTCCAGGGAATGAAGATTTAGTGATTGTAGAAATAAGGAAATGGAATTGAATCGAGTTTAGAATCCGTCATTTAACGCACTGATTTTTACGAGTCTAGCCGACAATCAGAAAAAGCTTTTTAACGGCTAATAACATGACTTGTAGACCGAGTGACATTCCAAAACCAATCCTCATGACGACTAGAATTTATTGTTTTATCTCAATTTAACTTTTTCTAATCACTCCAATGGCTTTCAGACAAAACCCTAACGTCTAAACTTTAATTCTGAACAATTAAATTACAAACTTTTATATAAAAAATAGTTTTCTGGCTACGGTCAAGGTCTTGTACCTTTTTTTTCATTTTACTTAACACAGATTTTATACATTGTGGTAAGTTTCGATTGAAATCTTCAAAAATTAAAATCCAGAAATATTTTGAATGCATTTATTAAAATCATGCAAATCCATCTTGATGAGATTTCTCTTGGTACTTTATCTCTACAAAAACACATAGAGATATATTTAAAAGAAATATCATTTCTAAAAAACTTGTCTGGAATAGCTTTTAAATAGGATTTTCTAGAATATAAGCTGTGATACTGGTAAAATATGGATTGGTCATCAACAACTACAAATTCAGGATCTTTTTTTTTAAATGAATTAATATTAACATAGTTTTTATGACCATTGAGAATCTAAGCTTGTGAACCTTGTTACAAAATGGATTGATTGCATATTATTTTTTCTGTAACATCTAAAAATTTGGCCTGCTTATCCCAAAACTGCTATACAACTATTGCTCTCGATTTTGCAATGTTTTGGATGCAATTTTCATTAACGGAATAGTTTTGCTTGTACAGATTTTTATTAGCACAATGATGCCCTAGAAACAGTGATAAAGTAGAGAACTTAGTACAACACAGCACTAAGATCATTTTAAGGACACAAGGACCAGAATCACAGATATTGTATCTCTTAAAGTAAATTGTTCATTTAAAACCAGACTTGAAATGATATAACAGAAATAGAAATTAATAAAATCTCTCATTCAGTGGCGATTTATCACGAGAAATGACAAGTAAATGATTAAGACTAATGAAATAATAATATTGTGTGTAATAAAATAGAATATGATTGTCTATAATGTGTATTTATCCTAGTCAAATCAATATTAATACCATTTATTACAAATAGAATCTGTCCTTGTCTTGCTAGTACTGATACACTGCCATCTTCAAATAGAGAAATTCTTTTTAAAGGGCAATGTTACACCTTTTAGGAGTAGATTTGGATTTTGAATATTGGGAAATATTCCTGTACAAATTTCACGTAATCTCTTTAAAATATACCTCACACTAGAAATTTCATAAATTGTACAGTCTCAAGAAAAAAACAACTGTAACTTGTAACTGTCAAATAATGCAGTAGAAATCAGTGCCAATGTGACTTTAAATTTAGAAAAATATGCTTTTCATGACATTTTTTATTAAAGATCACAAATTAGCCTATAATTGCAATTATGAGACTATGGAACAGAATGTTATAGATTTCAGAGAGTTCAGCTAGAAAGATCAGCTCAAATTTAAGCTCAATGCTTAATACAATCATTATTATTCAAAAAAGAGCTGAATTATTCTTTTTATTCATATGAAATCAGAATACCAAAACAACAGGTCTCGACTCCTAATTAAAAACTCTTCACAGAGAATCGGTAATTAATACTAACGACTTTGTTATCATGTTTATTATTTTGTTTACCTCTGATCAATACGAGAAATAGATCTACGTACAATATTCATAAAACAGAAAGCAAGTTCGAAAACAATTAATACTTAATAATTATATTCAGACGCAGATTTAACGACAAAACCTGTAACCATCATCCATCAATCAGACGTGATTATTTTACACGAAGACTCAATCATCCAGAAATATTACAAATACCATACAAATTATTCTTCATGTATGCACCATGGGATATCTAATCTACCCGATTAACTCTACTAGTCAAAGACAATAGAAATGACTGGATAATCAAGTTGAAATCTATAATTGGAAAAATAATAGAAATGACTGGATGATCAAGATGTAAATCAAATGTAAGTGTAAACTGATAGATAAAAAGATACTGGATGTCAAAGATGAAATCACAATTCGATTAAAATATCAGAAATTATGACTGGATGTACAAAAAGATTTCAAAATGACATATGATAATCATCAAATAACTGGATGTCCGAAGTTAAAATTGCAATATTTTATATCAAATGATAAGACGTCCGAAATTGTTATACCATGTAAAGAAAATACTTGATAGTCTGGACAAAATCACTCTTGAATCAAACCAATAAGACTGTCTGGATGTCCAAGATGAAAGTATCGTTAAATCAATCTCATTACAAATCGTAGATCAAGTGAGACGAATCAGAAAATACGGTTTATGCCATATCAAAAAAATAATTACAATTCCGTCGAAGATTGACTGAACTAATCTGGTGGAAGCTTGGTATATGTTCGTCAATCCACTCGGATTAGTATTTATCTCAATATATTATTTATTTCAGCTCTTCATATTCCTTTATTCTACTCACATATCATAATTATTATGGGATAGATTTAGTCCTCGGCATCCATATCTAATCTTTATGAGTCTGCCGGGATGTAAAACCTGTCGTGATTTGAAATATTTTGCTTATGAATCATTTATTTCATTGATTCCCATTTCATATATTATAATTATTTTGATTTAACTCTAAATAGTTTCATTTGTCTCTGATGTCCAGACTATTTCTATTTCTATTTCTGACGAGGACATAGTCTGCAACTGAAATTTTATGTAACAACACTTTACCATTTTCAATCTCCAAGTCTCCCAAACCATTTATTTACATATAACAAATCTAATTGCCACCTTAGACTTGGTCAATTACAAAGACTGTTACTTACTAGTCCAGGACATCTTAAGTCAAAGCTGTGCGTAAACAAAGAGGGACTGGATGAAAGAGATTAATACTCAACTGATTTTTTGGATTTCTGGTTCTGATGTTTGGATTGTTTTTCTGTTTTTCACTATCAGCGAAATGAAAATGACTTTCATATCATAGCCATAAGCACTAGTAAAGGCATCTGCGCAGAGAGAAAAAATGATGCAGCACTATTTAAGCTCAATATGTAGCACATCGTGCGGGTGATTTTTGGTGTGCATTTGATCACAAGTGGTCATGTGAAAAATATCTATCTTGTTTTTGGCCAAATGGGATACTGTGTACGAGTTACTGTTGAGACTGTGAGCTATTTTCTCATGGCTTGCGCTATCACTTCACACCGTAATGATTTACTAGATTTGAGCAAATGTCGCATGTGTTAGAGGGGTAGCATGATGAGAAAGTAGCGCACGTCAATGGCTCAATTCTCACCAAGGAGAGCGTAATTATTTACATACTTTTTGCCTCACAGTTTTAGATTATGTGAAATAGATTTTTTGAAATTGGTTTTCAATTGAAGAAATAAAAAATTAACCAAACAAGTAAGGGATTCCGACGACTGTACTACTTTAAATGCAGGCTTTTTATACCAGACAGTAGAATAGTTAATAAACATCATCGAACAATAATACCCGTTATAATACACACTTTACGATTGGTAAATATCATTTAATGAAGTTTGGAGATTGATGTCAGGACAAAAGAAAAGACCATTATAGTACGGTGAAACTAGTTATATTCTAATCACTCTAATAATGTGTCTATTTATTTCAAAACTCAATAAAAATTTCTTTCAATCGTTGCTAAAGTGTTCGTTAATTTTTCTTCAAGGATCAACGATTTTGTTTCAAACATGTATCTGTATTTCGTCGATAACTGTAATGAAACGAAACGGATTCTTGTTTAATATTTTCCCTCGACGCATTAATGTCGTATAACAAATATAGCTCACGTCGCTAACAAAAGAGACTCAATAAAAGCTATTTGATTGTAATATTGAAATGTGAATATATTGTTTTCGAGATGTAACTAACTCTTATTAATTCTAATAGATCTCAATAACAACAAAAACAGTAATAAAACGAAATGAAGTGTTCTTTCACGTTCCCTGGCATTTACATCTCACAATATAAACACGAACAAATAGAATTTTACGCTAAATGACTAAATGAAAATTAAAATATTAACTATGTGTAAATTGCAATCAAAACGCGTCTCAAATAAAAGAAATAATTTTCTAGGTTTTGTAAAGAAGACAAAAGTCGTTAACCTGAGATCGAAGTCGTTATTCAAGAGTTTGACTCCTAATTAACAGTTTTTAATTACTTTCTATTTGAATTCTCATTTGAACAATGCTGATACAAATTGATTGTTAGATTTTAAAAGTTTCTTTTAAATGCTTGATACACATGAAAATTACAAATATAGAAAGGTCGCCTATTTCTTGAAGAGAATTTGAAAAGAATCACAAATTAATTGCAACACCATAATGAGTTACTCAATGATGGAATTTAATATCATTTTATAAAAGGAAAACAAGTATGACATGTTATAACACAGAAAGGAAAGAACTTTCTTTACTTAATCAACTTTACTTATTTCAAATTATGACATCAATGGTATCATATGTTGCATCCATATTTGACTTCAAGTGAGTGGTCAGTTTGTCAATCAGTCTGAATAGAGTGCACAATGCTTTGGCCATTTTGTAATGAGATTTAAACCTGTGTTGGGGACAGTGACACCATCTCATTTCCAGTCAGATGTCTATGGGGTCAAGCAGTTCCACTTTTATTGACAAAATTTTATGATATAACTATCGCAAAGGCTCTTACATATTAATCATTAGCAACTTCTTGTAGAGAAAACGATCGGCCTTGTCAACTCTTAGACACCTGATACCACTTTTCATTATGAATTATTTACTCATTTTTTGATATACTTCCTCAAATGAAAGATTCATTAACGGCTACCAATATATTGCCAATGTGTTTGCATGTATTTCGGGATTTGTTTTACGATTGGGATTGTTCGTGCTTGGTTTTATCATTATTATTACAGCCAAATCGCTTACTAGTACAACCAAGATATGAATGACAATTTTTCCAAGTTAAGACAAAGACAATTTGAAATATTAATAAATGGAGATTTAATTGTGATATTCCCTCGAATTCAATCAGTTGTTTGATTAAACTTATTTCATCAAACTGATAGAATAATTATAGAAGGGTCGTAAAAAGGTCTGGACGCCATCTTGTTAATGGAGTGATTTTATGACAAGGAATTATTACCAAGAGTGATTAAGACTGTCATATGGTTTGAGATTAAAATAACTTGAATTGCTCGTTGTGATTATTATTATACGGTTATTATAGTTTTAGTTATATTTCCGACATGATGATTTGAGTTCAAGCCCTGTCCACACTTTAACAGAAGCAGCAACAATTTCCAAAGTCTGTTCAGATTCTAAATGATCTAGCCTCAGTATAAGAATGAACCATTCAGCTAAGGCACGAGACTCGCGCGCGAGGTCGATAGCTGAGCATTTTGCTCTCGTCTGCGGCAGGCTTAAGAATTAATGACTAGTTTTACGTATATTTCAGACATGATGATTTGTGTTCAAGTGTTTAATCAAAGCAGTCTCTTTTAAATAATACATTGGTAATTAATTGCTAATTAATGTGTAAGTATGGATGTATATAAGATACATGTGTATACAATGGATGTATATAAGATACATGTGTATACAATGGATGTATATAAGATACATGTGTATACAATGGATGTATATAAGATGGGTGAAATGCGATAAAAGGGTCTAATATCCAACCCTTATTAAATGTTGTTAAATATTTTCTGTACATGAATAAATGAAGAAACTGAAAATGATATTCTTGTAAATATGTATGAATAGATGTGTATAGTTGTCTTAAAATGTAAAACATACCTTTTTCCAAGTTGATTTGACGTTCAAAATGTCTGGCGTTTTCAGCTGCGACCTTCAAAAGACCTTGAATATTGAGCAGGAGCGTCTCGATGGAAGATATTCCCGTATTTTCACCATTAAGTAGCTGAGTTGAGAGATTTTGATTGGTTGATTTGTCGGTGTTTTCAGGAGGAAATGATGTATCATGAATATCAGATTTGCTGTCTAAATCTGAAAAAAACCAGAATCAATGTTTTTAAGATATTGAAGGGATTTGCTACACCAGAAAATGAAAAGACATGGATTTTTACTTCTTTACATTTCTAAATCCTATTTTTACCATGAAAACACACTAAAGGGGAGACAAAAAGTAGGCATAGGATGTTAAGGGGTCAAAATAACTAGCTCATGGCAATCAACATAGAGCTGAACAGTATAGTGTATTCTTGAGAGAGAGTTTTTCTTTTCCAATTCTGTCGTAAGAATTGTTCTTTTTCGTCTTTGTAAAAAAGGAGATCAGACAATCAAATGAGCTCGGTTTGCTGAGAAAGCAGATATCTTAACAACTCCATTTCTACTTTTGAAAGCTATCATGATATCACTCTATTTGTTTTTGTAATAGTCTAAAATGATCTGCAGAACAGATAACTGACTGTGTTGCAGCAGATATAAAACCGATCACACTGCATCCTCCATTTTGTTTTTTAGTGCAATTAAAGGCGTACAAACGGCAACAATTAGCCAACCCAGGTGAGATGAATTACTTTATAATAGGTCCATTCTTTTCATTTTTTTTTAAATATTTATTTTTTAACTGTTAGTTACATTTCTGTTACTTTGCTAATATCATTAATGTTTTTACACTTATCAGTCCAATTTCAAATACAGCTGTAGAGAAAAAAACATTCAGAAGAATTGCAACAAACTAACAAGATCAAATTTTCATTACTAGAAATCTGGGTCCAGTTCTTAGCATTGAACTAAGTCTAAGTCTGATATCCAATAGACCTAGTTCGACTTTAAGTTTTGAGCTGGAAATTGATCTTAAGCATAAGGCTGGGAACCGGGCTCTGGAATCTCTTCATACTGATTTAACACAGAACTTAAAAAGCCAAAATATTAGCTGTGTGCACTCTCTGAAAGGTTCCAAAATTAACAGATTGAATCTCAGGCTTTGCAATAGCTATCAAACATTGGAGAACCTTTTTTTTTCAAAAATACCAAATCAGCAGGAAAAAAATTCAACAAACACTGACTACAATCTGATAGATAGCCACCATGAGGATCCTTTCTCCTATCTGGTCCTTGGTCAAACTTCTCGGCATTGATCTTTCCCAGATTATCAACATCATAATCATTATTACCTATATACAGATATAAACTAGTTTGGAAACTATGTCTTTGGAGTAAGCAAACCTTACGCAAATGTCTTACACTGAACATCATTCTGCTACAAATCAAAGCATAGTAAAATACAACCTCCACTTTCAACATACTTCAAATCATTATCAATAAAACTATATAATCTCCTTATTCTGAAAAAACAGCCAACTACAATCTAATTTGAACTTGTGAGAAAATTGGTGTCTTGTGAGTAAGCAAACCCTGTCCCACAAATACCATTGATCTATTAAATATCATCAAACAGAATAGATCCTAAATAAAAAACAACTTCCACTTTTAACATACTTCAAATTTTTATCAATGAAACTATATAACGTACGTTAATAGTGCAGAAAACAGTCAACTTGCATCCCTTCTGTAAGTTATTAAAACAGTAAATTACCCCATGCACTGGTTTGCCTTCCAAACCTCTTGGTATAATTACATATTCATGGTATTAACTCATCTTTACACCAACTCTTTAGCTTTGAAGTCTAATATGTCATAATTTGTTTAAATTAAATCAAAGAAGAAAGACTACCATTTGCAAACCAAATGTATTTTTCGTTTTATGCGAAATGGTCTCATTTCTCCCGACCAATGGCTGATACTGTTATAATAATTTTGTTACATGTTATTGCCTCACTCTGATTATCATCTGGTGTTGAATATGGTGCCACTTAATAAAATTTTATATCTTAATAAATCTTCGAGTGATTGAAGACTTTGGTACAAGTGTTCTTTAGAAGACTCTTTAATTACTAGCAAAGTTTGGATTAAATGATATATCAAATCAGAAAATACTTCTTGTGAACATTGTTATTTATGTATAAGATATATTGTGATATTAGTTTTAGGCTTCAGATATCAATGTTGTATAAAATAAACAGCACGGCTTCTACATGTTGTTAATCCAACTACCAAACAACTACCACTACCAAACAACTACCTAGTTTGCGATATCAGCATCTGGAAGCGAACGTTAACTGGTCATCTACCAAACAACTACCTAGTCTGTGATATCAGCTTCTGCTAGAAGAGTCGTTAACTTGTCATCTACCAACCATCCAACTTTCTACATGTTAATTCATATACTACATAACAAGAAGTGATGCTCTGAAACCTTGGGTGAAAGTCCATGATCCCAGAGGCCTTTACATCACATGATAAATACAGTACAAGATGGCAGATGATATTTTTTCTTCCTATACAGTCAAATGAGTCTAAAACAGATATATAAATGATGCTTTCTGAATTCATTTTTCTCTAGCCAGACATGACTGGCAAATAAAACCTTATCAAAAATCCTCATTAATATCAACTTATTGGAGATTTTTTTTTCTGTCCAAAATGGACCACTATTTTTTTAAAGGAATTATGCAAGTCCTTTTTCTAGAATGGGGCGCCCCTTTTCAATTCTATTGAAAGGCGTCCAATATTTAAATAATTTCTTTACTTCATTCTCCAGTCACAGAAAAATAACCATTAGTTCGTTAAAGACATAAGATCAAAGAAAGTTGATTTAATTAATATTTCTTTGAGTTTTAAAATAATTAAAATAGAAATGCTAGAATATAAGTATAATGACTTTATACTATCTAATTTATCAAACAAACTTTTATGATAGAAGATAATATTCAAAGTAAAAATATTTTTTTAATTTTAATTTTACGTTTTTCGCTCGTTTGATTCTAAAATCTTTAATAGGTTTGAAGCATAAATATAAATAATTTAGTCTGTATGGAATCAAAGAATATCTATAAAATTTTATGTCTTGCATTTTCCATGTTTAATTAATTTAATGCAAATGATATTAAGCTCGTTAAGATTGGTAACTCGAGAATGTTTTAAGTTTTTTTCATTTTTTTTTGTTCCTAATTTGTTTTTTTCGTGACTTTATGATCAGATAATTTGCATGTTGAAAAATCATAACAGAAATATATTTTTATGATATTTTAGATTTTAAAAAATGAATTCATAATTTGTCTACTATTTTTTTTGTCTTTGTCAATAGATACATCCGTTCAAAATGTTCTCAAAACAAATTCTGGCTTTTGATATACAAATCTTCAAGATTGTCAAGCTTATTTAAATCAAAATTGCGTAATTCAATATTAATATACAAGGTCATTTTATTAATAAAAGTTTAAAATATGTACTTTACTCTACATCTGTATGGAATATATATAAACGAACAAACTGTTATTTATTTTCATTTAATATCAGAAATTTCATTTTTATAACAAATTTGCACCGGAATGACTTTGTAATGTTTGAAATATCATTAAAACTTGAGTTTAGTTAAATTTCAAATCATGAAACAACGAAATGTAGAAAATCTGTGAACCATATGTAAATTTGATTTAATATGCATGCATGTAGATTTAAATATAACTTTAGAATTGATATAGCAGATTGTAAATTCTGGCTATAAACCTGTTTTCATCATTAGTGTTTCAATCGGATGTCTTTGCGTGCATTCTATTTTCTGTTTTTGACAGGCTGATATTGGTAATTAATCCACACCGATACAACCTGGACTACTCGCCCCCATTATTAACGCGAATTACGGCAAATTTTCCTATCTCTGGATGTAAACAAACAGATATCTTCACATTCACAAACAAATATTACCATTAATTTATTTTGAAATCACATTTTTCTCTGAGTTTACACGTTTGATTTGCCACCTGGGCCTACTTAGAATACAAACTTTTTACGCGAACATAAAAGTTATGTAAATTATCATCAGCTGCCGTTTTTCTCCAAAATATATTCACGAGTTCAACTCTAGTGCATCAAAATGTTACATATCACAAATATTTCATCCTAGTCTGTCAAAATAATCAGCCAAATAAATTTCTTTTTCATCTTTTCAAATATTTTAATATCTACTTTTCTATTTAACCATGTTTTTATAACTAAACTACCTACAATTTGATAGTTTATTAAGTTAATCTTCAGTTCATTTCGTCTCAGCAATAGTTAAATAATAGTATTTTAATCATAAACTGACTTATTCCCAATGCTAATATATAAGGGATACTTTTATTTTCAGGTAAAATATAAGTCATTAAAAATTTCTGTAAAATATCCTAGGCGAAGAATGCCACTGATTTAGCCATAGAGGTTGGTAAAGGCAATGTCACATTTTCCTGCCAAGTCAGCATTAACAGACACTTTTGATGGCATTTTGAATGCATTGATAAGAACTCAAGGACTTACAAAAGTTGAGCAAAGTTTTAATCGTATGGACTTACATGAATTACAAAGCATTAATCTGAATGAACTTCAAGAATAACAAAGTTTCGATTGAAATGAAACATAGAATTACAAATTTTGATTGAAAAACACTTAAAGAATTACAATGTATTAATCAAATAGAAGATGAAGAATTACAAAGTTTTGATTTCCTACTAGGGAAATATAAGTGAGTATATAAGAACTAATGTTTATTTAATAAATAAAACTTCGAGTGCAGAAATATCTCTTGCCTTTAATCTCCAGCGATTCATTCACACTCCAAAAAAAGTTACGCTAATTTCAACTACATATAAACAAGAGTTAACTGAGAGAACTAATAGAAAAACATACGAGTTTGTATTTCACGTTTTAACCGAACGACCTCTAAGAGTTGTTAATGACAGTTTTGTTGTTTAAATCTTGGTGCAATTGACACATTCTCGCATCAACAGGATATGACATCATAGTGAAAAAAACACGAAGAAAATATGAGAAACAAATTATATTGGCAGATAATTTGTAGATTTGAGATTAAGATGTCAGTGTGTTTAGAATTTATACGGTTAAATTACGGCTTGTCATATCATGGCATTTGGACAGTTTTTACAATTTATTTCTCTCTGCTAATCAAGGTAATTTCATTGACAAATTTTACACTTAAAATATTTCATAAATGTAAAAATTGATTTGGTTATACAGATAATTATTAGAGTATTAAGGATCTATTTTGACTATGGAGTACTGTGATGGGATATTAAACTCAAAACTGGCCAAGATGATGTTAGAATTGGACCTCAAACGACACATGTATCCTTAACGTTTTGAGGTATAGCAGCAGAAACATTTAATATCTGAGTAGTGATATCTTAGATCCAGCTCTATCATCTGGATACGCAAATATTTGGACCACATCTCTGAGTGTAATAATAGTTTTGTTTGCGATATCAGCATCTGATGGAAGCTAACGTTAACTTGTCATCTACCACCACCAGATTTGTGATCAAATCAGAAAAAGAAAAAAGAGAAACTATTTTTATACAAGGATAACTAATTATGTTCAAAAGTATCCTGTTTATTACTCGGCCATTTTGTCAAGCTAGCCAAACATCATCAAAGAAAAAAATAAAATAAAATAAATGATTACTAACGATAATTAATTATAATTACTTTGTATTGTCTTTCCTCCGGATTTTAACAATCTTATTGATCTATAATTATTATTTTCTCTCATTTCAAATTTTTTTTTATCACTATGGATGGTACAAATAGCCCTAGTGGTCATAATATTATTGAGAAAAGAGAAGAGGGCAGGGGTACATTACGTCATAACTTGATCCAAATCATAGTCGATTTATATGTATTTGTCAATAGTAGCTTCCAGTAGATCACTGTCAGAGACATCATAAAATGTATTAGTTTTAGAAGAATTGCAAGAACCACAGACGACGGAATGGAAATTGGAATGGTGCAAATTGATGCTATTAATGTCCCCAATACACATACAAAGTTTAGAAAATCACTTTACAATCCCTTTGATATCCAATATTTTTCAGTATACTACTTGATGATGAAATTTGGTGAATTTTTTGTAAAAAATAAATCTTATCATTAATAAATGAGGAATCCATAATGAACAATAGGAGTACTCTAATTGAACCCTCCGTCTTAAAATGGTCAGTTTGGCAAATAGTATAAACCGTTTATTTGATTGAGTTATCAAGATAATCAGACTACAATTAGAGTAATTATAAAATAAATTGATATTGTTTTTAATCAGTTAGACAAAAAGACAAACAACCATTTCTATTAATTGTTATTGTCTATATCTATATTTATAATTCTTACATCTTAAAGGGGGATACTGTTTGTTAACACCTTGTGAACTATGGTGCTTTTGGTATTGGAATGTCTTATCTAATGCTTACCATTCAAGTTTACATTGTTACTAGTAATAACTGAATGAAGGGATTAATTTGTAGTTCATAAAAATCAGTCAAAATTCCTTTTTTTTTAACTTTTGAAAACTAGGAAATTAGAAATATTAAATACAATTGATGATGTTTAAGGAAGGATTATTAATTCATTTAAAAAAAAATTGGAAACAGTTTTTTTTTACAAATCATTTAAAAAACAAATGAGTTCAGTATTCATACAAAAGAAATAAAGGTGCAGTAAGCTGTTGTATCTAAGTTTTCTTACCAAAGATGTGGGAAACCAATAACAATAGAGAAAGAGAGACATCCTATTGTTCTGATGATGTATAGCTAAATTAGACATCAAAAACTACACAGAAAACATAAAACACACACCTAATCAGATTAATTTACATAAAAAACACCATTTTCTCATTCTGCCATTATTTTCTAATTTGTTTAATCCTTTTCTTTTCTGCCATTTTAAGATAAAATAAATTATTTCGAAAGAAATATAAAACCATGAAGCTTTTCATCTTGGTTAGTTTATTTTTCTCTAAATAACCATACAAAAGGTAAAATTATCTGCGATACATCTGTAAAAATGTTTATCGGGACTAATTTCTCGTCATTTAAGAATGACAGTCCCGCAGTTTATGGAGTGCGAGGCGTAATAAGATCACAGGACTGCAGTCAAATTTTATCAACTGGTTTAATTTACTTCTTATTACTTCTACATTTATCTTTATTTTAATGTTTCGTATTGTAGTTTACATTGTCAAGACATTATTTGTGTGTACAAATTTGTATCAAAGATTGTACTGGATGTTCAAGATTAAATCCATGTCAACTGCAGTTCTGATTTAGTTTCTTGCACTATGATTATAAGTAAGGTATTCTTAGATACGAATTCAATTTGTGGGAGACACTTTCAAATCTTCACTCTAGAAATGAGACATTTTGCTCAGGATTTTAATCTTCCCTTTTCCATGTCTTTCAAAATCTTTTTCAAACTGTATTTAACTTATTAAATTAACATGAGTGATGTACCCACAAGCAGACTATAAGGGGACATCCCCAAAGTTTGTCCATAAGCCTCACCCCCCCTCCACCCACACCAAGTTAAAAGGAGACTTACCATCCTCAGGATCATCATCTGATAATTTATCTTCTTCCATCTCCTCGTCCTCATCACTTCTGGTGTGTGAAGATGGCTTCTCATCTTTATAATGGCCGTTAACATGAAGATTCAGGGGTTTATTGTCTACAAAACATAAATAGTTTTAAAATTAAAATTCATATTGATAATTCAAAACCATGTGTAATGCCTCGAAGAAAAATACCAAAATTTGAACTGAAAATTTGTTTAAACAAATTCACAACTTTAGAATTTTTAATGACTTTTGTCATTGGATGCAACAAAATTTCAAATTTTATCCTATTAAAAAGTTTTATAAAGGCACATGGATATAAAAACCCAGAAAGAAAGTGGAATAACACTTCTGTCTTTCTGAGATTAAGAAATATGAAGGAGGCGTTTTACTATATTCATTGTTAACTCTATTTATTAATCCTTATTACCAAATTAAGACAAAAAATGTATTTTGAAAAGATTATTCATTCAAAATCATCTTTGTACAAGTAATTTGAGTCATTACTATCTGCTTCTAAGTTTAGTTATTGTCCAAAAATAAATTTTATCTCATCATACGATTTGTCATTTATTGTCCCTGATCTATAAGAAAATTATGAAATATAACAAACAACAATAAAATGTTAGCAAATAAAATATCAGAAAAATAAATAAAACTCGGCCAGCCACAAGAAAAACAAATACTATGAAACAATCATAAAGTATATTTGACGTCGCGTTATCAGCGGAAAACTTGTTGATATTCATATTGGATTTATAAGAAGCTCTCGAAGTTTCAAATCAACCTTCTCCAAATAATAAATATGTCGTAAACACCGGCAGATCAAAGTCGACTAGTCAGATAGATTTGATATCGAAATGTCATAAAACTTGGTAAAAGTTTAAATAAATTATAGTGAGTATATTTATACTGTTGACTATCAATAAAATATTTCATTTTCAATCTTTCAAGACTCTCGAGAAGTTTCATATATCAAATATTCAGAACTAGAAATTCTATTTCCATATCTTACTCCTAAATTATTCTTAAGTCATGGCAAACTTTTAGACATTCACCAAAGGCAAGGGTTAATAAAAGTTAAGATTGGTCTTATATTGTTACTCCTAGGTTGTTTATTAACAAATAAAAAATAAAATAACCAAACTATTGTACATATTGTATTATGTTAAGCAACACCAAATAGTGATGGAATTAATGAGATGGTATCAGAAACATCATAAAAAGTTGATGAAGAAAAATGATTGGATAGAAGTTTGAAGATGATGGGTATAAAAACAGGATGATGGAAGGCTAGGGATAAAAACATGATGGGGATAAATACAGGATGGTTGAACAGGATGGTGTAAAAGGATGGTTGAACAGGATGGTGTAAAAGGATGGGGAGAAAAACAGGATGGTTGAACAGGATGGTGTAAAAGGATGGGGAGAAAAACAGGATGGTTGAACAGGATGGTGGTAAAAACAGGATGGGGATTAAAACAGGATGGTTTAACAGGATGATGGAAAAGGATGGGGAGAAAAACAGGATGGTTGAACAGGATGATGGAAAAGGATGGGGAGAAAAACAGGATGGTTGAACAGGGTGGGGATAAAAACTGGATGGTTGAACAGGATGGTGAATGAGGCTGGGGATGAAAAAACAGGATGGTTGAACAGGATGAGGCTGGGGATAAAAATAGGATGGTTGAACATGGTGGGGATAAAAACTGGATGGTTGAACAGGATGGTGAATGAGGCTGGGGATGAAAAAACAGGATGGTTGAACAGGATGAGGCTGGGGATAAAAATAGGATGGTTGAACATGGTGGGGATAAAAACTGGATGGTTGAACAGGATGGTGAATGAGGCTGGGGATGAAAAAACAGGATGGTTGAACAGGATGAGGCTGGGGATAAAAATAGGATGGTTGAACAGGATGGTGAATGAGGCTGGGGTGAAAAAACAGGTTGGTTGAACAGGATGAGGCTGGGGATAAAAATAGGATGGTTGAACATGGTGGGGATAAAAACTGGATGGTTGAACAGGGTGGGGATAACACAGGATGAGGGATTGGTCTAGGGTTAAAAACAGGAGACTGGGGATAAAAAGAAGATTGTGAAAAACATTAAGGGCAGAGATTGCGGGAAAATAGAAGGAGATGGGAATGGTTGATAAGAAGAGGATGGTGAATAAAACAAGGACGGGGATGAGATTAGGGGTGGGAGATGAGAAGGGTTTGATGAGATAAGGGGTGGGGGATGAGGAGGAAACAGAAATAAGGATGGTGAATTAAACAAAGATGGGAATGAGGATGAACTAAGAAACTTGCATTTGAGGAGTTGTAGTGCAGGATACATACTGGTATAGAGACCAAGACCTTTATTAAGGTTATGTTCTGTGGTATACGGTGAGTTGGGGTTGTACATTCCTCTACTGCTCTCCAAACCATCTTCTCGACTTCTGAAATAGAAAACGGAAAATTAGTTTCAATAGAAACACATTAAGTATTTAGCGAAAATAATAGGTAAATGAGCGAAATACAAGGCTATAACCATTAAATATTTCTTTGCAAGTACCATGCATTTCGACTTGTTTCCAAAACATTATTAATATTTTGTAAAAATCAAATATTTCATTGAAATAAATATATTAAAATATTTTTAATTTCGTTACTTTAATTATCTTAAGTAGTTATCAACAGTAATATTTATATCTTGCCTAAAGTTTTAACAAACAATGATATAAAACTCTTTTAATGAACAGATATAAAATGTTATATTTACTCCTATACAATAAAATACCAGAAATATTTAAAAAACTTTTTAATTTATTTTTTCTGTCATTTCTATTTTAAATAAACTTGAGTGGTGAAATTCAAATAGTAATATATTTTTCATGTCTGCCTCAAAATTCAAATTAAACCATTTTCAAAGACGTCAAAGTAAACTGAATCAAATAGAGTAGTGTTTATTTAATATCCCACCCAATCTGGAATTCACAATCTGCAATTCATTGTGGAGTAAAATCGTGCATGTGTTTCCACGCTGTCCGTATTTAAACCTTAGGAAACGTCACCTGTGATACAAACTTCAATGTGTAATACATCCGAAAAGTTTTCAATTCCTAATGTTCTGAATTATTACATAAAGCTGTCTTTGATTTCAAATCCAAACAATATTAAAAGGAATCAGACATTTTTCACGTTTTTGTTTTATTGGGCGCGTGTACCCTTTAATAATGGGATGCATTAAGGCATTCAAGACCGTAATATTACATTCGATTTCCCTGTAAACGAATTCCACATGTTGAAATTAAAATGAATTCCATTTGTACGATTTATTCGCGGAGTAACAAGAGTCAAAATTGTCATAAAATGAAACAACAACCATCTTGAAGGAACAAATTTATTCTCGATCTTTATTTGGTTTGCCTCGTGACTTTCAAGAGTTTGAAATTAGAAACAGAATGTGATTTAGCCCTGACTTTTAACTTAAATCAACGTAAGGTGCGAAGAAAACAATAGGAAAAGGGGTGATTAACTCTTACAATGTGGGTGGTCAAAGGTCTAATAAATGTTGCTGACATTTCGAACTGCACTTTACGTAATCAATTATTTTCTACTTGGTTCCGGCCTTGAATCATACAAGCCTCTTTCTGATGTTTTTCTTCTACTGATCATCTGTTTACATTATGTAATAATCGAATTATAGGCGGAGCTTAGATATGTCAATCATCTTAACAATCTGTTTCCTAAGAAACAAGCACGATATTTCAATATTGCTCATATGTTTATCTAATACATATTTTCTTACAGAATTTGAATGGTCTAAGTTATAGAAATCCATATATTAACACAATTTTTTCAAATTTTGTCATTTCGTGGTAAATACAGCTCTAGTCAGACATTAGTGGTAAATACAGTCAAATCAACAGTCTAGAGCTCTAGCCAGACATGACTGGTACACAGTCTAAAGTTCTTGTCAGACATGACCGGTAAATACAACCAAATCAGCAGTCTAGAGCTCTAGTCAGATAAGACTGGTAAAAACAGTCAAGTTAACAGTCTAGAGCTCTAGTCAGACATGACTGGTAAATACAGTTCTTGTCAGACATGACTAGTAAATAGAGCTCTAGTCAGACATGACTGGTAAATACAGTCAAATCAACATTCGTAACTGGTAAATACTGCCATATCTATACCCTTGGCCCTGTTGTGCATCATTAATAAAATGAAGTGGAATGGAATATATTTAATTGAAGTGAGTAGATTTACCGAATGACCCAGCACCACGAGTTTGATTTCAGCCAAGCAGGATATCACTGTATACAAATCACCGAAATAAAGTCATTTAGAATCTTAACTACTTGAACTGAACAACATATTGAAAGTGAGGTGTTGTTTTATTCCTCTCTGACTGTATGCGTACCATATTTACCATCCGTATGCCTGCTGAGTACTTGAAGAACTCTGGGTTATTTAGTGCGTCTGTTTAACTACACCAAAAGTTTCTGAGGCTCATCAAGTTTCGTTTACAAACCGAGTTAACAAAATTACTTTTCCTTTTCGTTCCATGATGTTTGAACAACATGAGTATTCGTAACATCTGGGTATATTTGGAATAAGTTAGTTTTATAAAATCTACATCCACGTGCGTCTTCAACTCTCCTGTTTTGAAAACAATCTGGAAGCTATCTTGCGTTGCCGTGGTTGTCTGTGTACCGTGTGCTACCATGGTGAAATAAAACAGTTACTAAGAAACGACAATTTAATTATGTTTTGTAATGTAAATGTTAGTTTTTATGCATTTTAAATGTGTTGAACAGATTTTTCTGTTTAAAACCACTATTTTGGTCTATTTCTGTTCACACTCCGTTGCTATGATGGCAACTTCCTGTAGGTTACACTCAGTGTTAATTTAGACAAATTTTAAACTTTTTAAAGATTTCATTTTTTCAGTAGTTATCTGTTTTCATAAATCAATTCCCCAATATTTATAGAATAGACTGTCCCTGAGGAACTTAACATTTTTTAATAAAATTGTTCGCTTTTTTTTTACCAGTCATGCTTGACTTTTCAAACAGCAATGTCTGACTTTTGTCTTATTGTTGGGTCATCTTAAAAATAGTATAGTCTTTCTGACTGTGACACTATGTATCAAAAATTGGCGAAAAAAATAGTATAGCCCTTCTGACTGTGACCCTACCCAAATATTTCAGAAAACTTGGCCAATGGTAAAAGATAATCAATAAATCCCCTAAAGTAGAAGAGAGAAATTTTCTAAAACATTTAGTCAGCGATCAGTGACTCCTAAAAAACTTTTGGACCAAAAATAAAATTATAATCAACACATACCTGACAGGCATCAAATCTGATTCTGAACTTGATCTGTCTTTAATTATAGATCCATCGGGTCGTAATCCCAGGTGAGACGCCATCGCTATGGATACAGGTGGTGACATCATCGGGTGACCCAGATGCATGAAGGGAAGTGGTCCCAGAGCGTAGGGATGAGGTGGAAATCCATTGAGTAATGCTTTACGGTCTGAAATGAGAAAAAGATGACAATTAAACATTTGTTTACCAAATTTGGTGATCAGACCAACTCTCCAAGCGTTGATTCAGTTTGTAAAAAGTTTGTAAACCTCAAATATTCAGTAAAAAAAAAAATTTCTTTCATTTCTATTCTAAATTTAAACAAAAATATTCCAATCTATTTTACATTTTAAAAATTATAAAATAAGGCTGAAGTAAGTCATTTTTATTTCTTAATTCTTAAAAAAACATTTGAATATTGATGAAATGGGAGAAAATTACAACTTTTTTATTATTTCAGTTGTTTGGGGGAAAATAATACATTGTTTATGTCTTTATAAAAAAATATCCCCAAAAACTAAGAGATAATTTATCAATTTGACAGTGACATGTCAGTGAGTGTACGAGTTTGTCACTTCAACTGTCACTCACTGACATTAAAATGTTATAGATAATATCAACTACTAATAAAAAAATACTGAAGACAATCCAAGATACAAAAATAGAAAAACTTAATCTTAAGATTACAATAAAAAACGATCACAAAAACGCTGTTAAAAAGACAGAAATTTGTAAAATAAAACCATCAAATATTTTAATTTTAATATTTTTCGGGATCATGAGAGTTACTTTTCAAGAGTTCAGAGAGACAGGTCAAAGGGCATTATGTGAGTACAGACAGTGATGCAACAAAAAAAATCTTATTAACAGGATTCAAAGAATCATCATTAGAATTGCTCCCCAACATTTAAAATATGTTTTGACTCATAGAACTACTTCTATAGTTTTGCAAACTCAAAACAAAAAGTCTTAGTTGATGCAAAACTATATTCGTCATAATTTTTATTAAATATCTGAGGGTATAAGCTGGAAATTGATGCAAGAGTCCCATCAAAAATAAACCTCTCCACATTCCTTTCATTTCAAGAATTTACAGAAAATGTAAATAGATGACACATTGTTTCTTATCAAAGAAAAATAAAACTATATTTAGATAACTTTGACCGTAGAATCAAAACAATAATCTGAAGATTAATTTGTTGTTCAGTGAATAAATATCACATTTGTCATAAAAACCAAGTCAGAAATACTAAAAATTATATTAATATCTAATTTCTCGGTTCTCTTTAAGTTTTTAACGTCCGAATACCCGGACATATATTACACGTGTCATTTTTTATCAAGAGAAAGTGTCAGGTACATTCAGAGATCACGATCTTCAAACAAAAGATTAAGACAACTCACGACATTTCATTGTAATAAGAAATTAAAAATGGCCAAAGGTCTGCATAAATTTTTTTTCGACATAAAAACAAAGCCAAATGTCAAAAGTAAGTCTTTTTGTGTCCTAAAAATGACAGAGATTTTGTGTTTTTAAGAGAATTTATAAAATTGTCTATCATTTTTTAATACTGGTATATATTTATCATACTTTGTTTTTAATTTATGTTTATATCTAGGTGTTTATTTTTGGCAAGCTCCTACTGCACTAATGTAAAATATTTTTACATATTTTTAAATAAGAAAGTATTTCAAAATTGTACAAACACATACAACCACTTATGCTATAATAAAGATGATCTCACTTCAAAGAAAATTTCTTAGACTAAGATAAACTATTTCAAATTCACAATATGTAAATCTGAGATTTAATATAGTCACTAAAAGCTTTCTCAATTTAGACATCATACCTGTCATCTGGACTTGCATTCAATGGCACTGTAGCACATTCACTTAAAATTTTCTTGAAGTTGGCTTAGACTTACAAACAACATTTCAATTTTAAAATTGTTCAGCTTTTTAATAACTTTTTGACTAAGAAATAAATAATACTTAGTTGAGTCGCAATAAATATTTTAATATCAATAATATTAAATTTCATAAAATTGGAAATCTTCAGCCTTGTTAAGATGAAGAACAAATAAGGTATAAATAACGGATTAGCGTCGACTACGCCAGCTGAAATAATAATGATATCATCCCGAGAATAATTCTATCTCTATTCTGATTGGATAATATAAAGATAAATTATATTTATTACATTTCAATCAATGTCTGGGATTCGCGATTAACATTCTGTTGACACAAGTCGTAGTAATCTACTTCACGTCCAAACTTTGATAAATTCACGAACGTTTGCAACTAAACCTTGTAAGTAGTCCTGATTATTGAGTTTTCTAAGATGAAGAGCGCTCTTACAAATGTCTTGTGGGATAGCTTTTGTTTAAATTTGATGCCGATGCCATCCTTGAATCAAATTGCACGATGTTTTGAGAGGCATTGATCAGAAATGAAAAACCTCGTTTCCGCCACTCATCTTGGCTAGAGTCAACAGTAAAAGAAAGAGAAGCCCTATATATTGATATGGAGCTATTATAACTTTCCGGCTTAAAGACAGAACCATTTTCTCTAGACAAGTGGAATAGAGGATTCTGGGACAAAAGAACGATCTTGCTGTCATATTGAATTGTGGGTAAACAAAACCTGCGGAGAAAAGCGAACAAAACAACTGATAATTTCAAACAAATTGCTAAAGATGGACAAAGACAAAAGATTATTTTTCAATCAAAAGAAAGCCAACAAGTGAGTGCTGATACTTACGAAAACACTTCAATAATAAACACGACTTATTACTCACTCTTCAACTATTCAACACGAAAACAACATATTAACCTAACACGATATTTTATCAACGACATGCAGATTATGAAAAGTTTTCGCTCTTCAGAACTAAAGACGAGAAAACTAACATTACTATTTAAAATGATATTTTCGTTCCGTGGTTTTTAAAAAGCTCTTCATCAGAAGAAGAAAACAGAAATTTGAAATGATATTTATGTTATTTGGTTTGAAAGACTCTCATGTAAATAAAGTAGGACTAAAGCTCAGTAGGTAGAGGAGCTCAATGAGACGTTCTCTTAATTTGATGATTGTTTATTAACAGTTAGCATTCAGAATGAATATACAATAGCTTTAAAGGGACATATTCATATTTTAAACATTGGCTTTATGAGTCAATATGACTTTATTTCATATACCTGTATGATAAAAATTTACAGAACTCGGTTTTTTCAAAATTTTCAGTATTCTTTAACTTTCCAGTAGTGCTCAAGTCAAAATATCTCAGCAGAAATCTTTCAGAACTCCATTATAGTCAATGATTATCTTTCTTACAAGCTTTGAGCATATTTTTTAATTTAGCTATACCTTACATTGTTTTAAGGATTTATTTTTTTCATTAGTATGTTTCAAGGAAATTCTAACTATTTATCAATAAACTTACAGTAGTATATGTCTAAAATTTTCATTTATTTTTCGAAAAACATGAAGAAGGTTAAATCTGAAATAATTTTGAAGTTTTAAAATAAGAGTATGCTTATGCCGCTGTCCCGACGAAATTTCCCTCATTTTTTAAGGATTTATTCTATTTTTGATAAACAATGAAGTAGGTTAGATCTGAAATAGTTTTGAAGTTTTCTATATTTATCAACAAGTATATGAAGTAGACGTGGTAAAGATCCGTGAAGGTGTTCAGGATAGCGTTAAATTAATTACTTTAAGTGTTAACGAATTTAACAACAAAATACTTAACGTATTGATACATATGTCAATATTTTTAAAGTTTTGGCTTTTTCTATCTGAATGCGTACATGTGTTTGCTTTGCTCAACTGTATTCAATAAAAATCCGTAAAAGCAAAACAATTCTGTTAGTCAAAATCACACCCAAAAGCATGGCAAAATCGAGAGTAATATTTGTATAGTAGTGGACTAACCCAAAGAGAAGTACCATCAGGTGTTATTATTATCATTATTAAAATATGCATAATTTGATGTTTTTCAGATAAGTCTCATGAATTAAAAGATTTTTTTTTTGTATTTTGCCAGTTACATTTGACTATGATTTTTTTTATGATGTGGTTTGATTTTACTATTTGAATTGGGAAATATCTTAATTTTTTTATTAAGGTTGCCCTGATAGTCACAGCGGAGCTGGTTCAACAGCAATTCTGTCGCTTGGTTCCTATGTATAAACGTCACTGTAACTGTACTTTTATGTTTCAGTATTTCACATTTGATTGAATCTAGCCAGTAATCAAGTACGTTTTTATTAATTATAAAATATTTAAATTATTATCAAGTACGAAAGGACACATTATCTGTGATAATTATAACAAATGATAACAATGATTGCATTAATAATATCAGCCTGGTACAACTGATAAAACTTGATAACCAAATAATATTACATTTATTATATATTACATTTAATTGTTAACAATTTCATATCTCCTTTCATACAAATAAAAATAGATTCATTTATACTTCTTTAATTGTTGCGACCTCTCTCGTATCTCGCGCTAGCACAATAGCGCTACCTGGTGGCGATGGTATCAGGAAACTGACGGAGAGCCGCGATAACGATATATCAATATCTGTCAAGAATAAAATGATTTTTATGACCAACCATGAAATATGAGCCTTGGAACATTAAAATGGCCTGTTTCAGAATATTGATTAAGAATTAAGACTCTATTTCTCATTGTTAGAGTGAGTCTAATGACCATTATTAAGAAACAAATTATACTTGATGAATATTTCCAGCCGTCAGATTGATCTGGTGGCCATTAACAGAACTGTCCAGCAAGATACAAAGATTTCAGACTGCTGTTAGACTACTGTAATAGACTATTTACAAACTTAGTGTGGACATGTATATACTAGTCTATAAAATTATAGTTGTTTCTGACTTAATAATATACAATTTGATTCATTCCCTTAATAATACATTCATTTAGGCTTTGACACCAACACATTCCAAAAAAAACATAATATATGCACACAAAGTTCGGAGCTAGCTTTATTCAATTTTATATTCATATGCCCATTTGGTTTTAATGTCTGGACAGTTGGAAGCCTTCAATAAAATTGTAATATTCAAAATTTCATTTTGTGTTAAGCAATATTTTAATTTGTCTATTAACTCAGCCCATTCATGAAGGAAAACCCTTTAATGAAGTTTTACGTCCTACTTTTTTACACCTGCAAATTAGGATGTTTTCACTTAAAACTGTGTAACTGGACCTTTAATACAGTATATTGAATCAGCTGTAGAATGTTTGATAACATATTGTACTGTCATGTTTTATTGTGTAATATCAAATATTCTCTAGTATCAAATACTCCTCATGAATATATACACAGCTTATTAATATATTACAATTTAACACTTTATAAACTTAATTAAATATATCAAATAAACAATATACTGTAAAGGGATCTCGGAATGACAAACCCAGTTCCTCAGTGACATCAGGTGTTCCCTAGCATTAGCATGTGAAGGATTTAGGGGAATGCATATGGTGGAGCCCCTTTTATGAAATTCCTAAATTGGCCACTGAGCATAGTATGTATTTTAAAAAAGCTCAAATGTTAGATTAATTAAGTCAAGCAGAAATATTTGTTCAGATGGAAACTCCCTGTTTTAAAAAAAAGAGAGTCCAAATAAGTAAAAAAATATTCTTGAATCTTAATAAAACTTCAATATAAACATTGATATGAAATTCTATATACCAATGGTAGCTAATATATTTATTTGATATTGAATGCACTGAAATGTTCTGACTTGTCATTTTGGCATCAGTGTGATAATTAGTGAGTTGGCAAACGAAAACATGAAAATTATCATTACTGATGTCAGAATGAGAGAAATCTGGAGAAATATTCGTTGATTATTACGAGTTATTCAGTTCGTTTCTACGGTAATTTCTTGTAATGATATCATAATAACGTGGAAAGTGAAACCACAGAGATTGAATCGAGTCGTAGAAAAGATTTGTCGAGAATAACGAGAATGAAGCCAAGTGGAAGGGAGGCGATTAACGGCTTCAAAGACGCGTTTTTCTCCTCATTACATCTGTGATTTGTTTCTATTACGAATGAAATCAATGAGAAAATGAGAACGAAGACTCAGAATCAATGAAAACGACGAGTTACGAATGTTTTTACGATTGTGATCATGTGATTAGAGACGAGATTACAAACCAATAGTCACTCGAGATCAATTGGCTAATATTTTTCCAATTACTGGAATACCCTATTGAGTTACAATTACATTCCGACAGTTGTTTTTACTGTCTGATTTGTCGTCACTTGATCTTCGGGAATCGTCATGAATAAATATCATCGTCAATCACATGACAGTTGACGGAATCAAACAAACTGAATCGAGAAACACAAACATTTTCGTAAATAATTTGCTTAATATGTAATCCTTGAAATAATAGAAGAACATATACATAAAAACTGTTGTGTCTTAAATTGCTTCTGGTGTACAAGTTAAGAACTTGTGACATTCTAAATATCAATGACAATGTTCCAATTTATAAAAAAAAACTAAATTTCATTTTGCAACAACATTACTGCAACATTAGGTTGCTACATTTTAAGTTTTCGAGTGTTGTTTTTTCAAAAGTCAATTAAATCAATTCAAAGTTTCTCACAATTTTTTATTCCATAAAATGCAATAAATGTCCATATAAATACATATGCACCTAAATGTAACAGAAAAATTTGACATATTACATAAAACCTTGCCTTAAGGCACCCTGTCATCATAACATACAAATATAAAAATAAGTTAATTCTTCTGCATAAGTCATAATTTTTTTATTTTTTCGGTTTAAAGACCTTTAACTTGTTAAATGAAATAGGGTTTATGCCAAAGAACGAGGGAATGCAATTTGAACTAGAACCGTGAAGACGGTACTGAGCAGTGCGCAACCCACCCGATACATGGATGAAATGTCACATTTTCAACCAATGATAAGAGTTTTACATAATAATATAAAAGCGTACTTGTCAAATTACTCACTCTCTTTTGTGTGTCAGTAGAAAGTGCACTGCAAGATATGTTTGCAGGGATAATAAAATGGATGTAAAACTACAAGAAGTAAACAGAAAGATTAACTATGAAAACTTTAGCTTCTCGAACTCATCCGATATATTATCAAGATAAATACATATACCAAGCTTCATTCAAATCGGACAAAAACTCTAGTCTCTATCACGTGTACAAGAAATTGTTGACGGACGGACCGACGGACAGACAGGGTGACGGCAATATACGTCCATATTTTCATGTGGGTGTATATAAAGGCAGATAAAATGAATTCAGAAATACCAGCAGACAGACTAATTAAAAGGGTGCAGAACTACAAGCAGTCATACCAAATAAAAGGGGCGCACAGCTATCAGAATACAAGCAGGTTAACTAAAAGGGACGCGGGAATACCAGCAGACAGACAAACGAAACACGAACAGTTACAATGGAATTTGGCAGAATATTTTCAAATTCTAGAACTCGGAATTATGATTCAAATACATTGTGTCATATATCATTGGATAGAGTAGATCAAGCATAGTAACACCGAAACAAAATTTATGACGTATGTAAATTAGGTCACGTGACAGAGCTGTTTAAAGTTAAAAAATGCAATTTTCTGACGGCCATAAAACCGGAAGTAAACATTGGGCATCTAAAATGTTCATGCCATTGGATAAATATCGTCAAGGGTAACAACTTTTGTTTAAGTCCCAAGGTCACTCAAGGTCAAGGTCACAAGATATGAGCCTAAAAAGTTTTGACTATTTCCGAAAATTCTAAACCGGAAATAAAAAAAATTCTGAATCGAAATTAAAAAATCGGCTTCCCATGTTTTGTTAGCAATCGACTAGATTCCATAGACATCATTTTTATTCAAATCGAATGATTCCCTGATTCTGAATTTCGATTTAAAGAAAAATCAGTCATTTCAAGATGGCGACTGATATGAAATATCTGGGTCAGATTTTTTCATTTCATATTTAGTCAATAGTTATTTCTAGCACATCTCAAAAAGAGTTTTTTGAATATCTGAATTATTCCGGAAGTTGAAATTTCAACTTTACAAGCGAATGACGTCAAAACCGGAAGTGATATACAAATTTTGAAAATACCATTTAGTTACAAATCAAAATGTTTATACACCTGTAAGTTTTCAAATAGATCGAAATAAATTTGCAAAAGTTAACAAAACGGTTAAAAAAGTGCTCCAAAAAGTCAGCAGAGAATGTCTAAAAGCGAATTTATGTTGAAGGTATTATGTAGACATTAGAATATTGAAACAAACAAAAAAAGTTTTATCAAAATCGGTTCAAAAACAGAGGTAAAAAAGGTAAAAAACATAAAATGGGTTTTTCTGTCATATGTCATTTCCGGTTAGACAAAAAAACGCCATTTTACATTTAAGCAACACCGAGCAGTTAGTTATTGTAGGAAAACATGTTGGATAATGTGTGGCATGCACCCTTCATACCGAATTAGCGTGACCAGAAGTAGACAAAAAAAAAAAAAAAAAAAAAAAAAAAGTCATTATGAAAACAAAGCAGTGCGTTCGCTAGAACGCACTGCAATAATAATTCAACAAGTTAAGGAACAAAGTTTAAAATTAATAAAATGACCAAAACGCAAAGCAGACCATGCTTACTCTTTCCGAAACACATGATGGTACTTCTCTTTGGGGTAGTCGACTACTATACAACTATTGATCCAGATTTTGCCATCATTGGCAATTTCATAGAACGCTAACAGACAGGGCAGCCTTTTTCACAATGGAAATGTCATAAATGTTAACTATACTATTCACATCAGTTTAAAACTGTAAACCAAATTCAAAACCCACTAACATTCACAAATTGGGAAGACAGGACATTATGGTAAACTCTTTTTGCAAGGTAAGAAGTGACCCTCAACAGTGGCGCAGCACTGCTTATATATAGTAAAACAAACAAAATAGAACATTCTAGATAGTACTTGTACTTGATCAATCCAGCTAAACCTACAAAGTTACAGTCCTTCTATTGCATATGCCTAGTTTGCGATATCAGCTGCTGCTGGAAGCTAACGTTAACTAGTCATCTACCAACAACTACCTAGTTTGCGATATCAGCTGCTGCTGGAAGCTTACGTTAACTAGTCATCTACCAACAACTACCTAGTTTGCGATATCAGCTACTGCTGGAAGCGAACGTTAACTTGTCATGTACCAACCATTGCATATACCTACATGCTAGAACATTCAGGTACAATCTAAAACTATGTATTACTTTCTAATGATTTCAACACCAAAAGTCACAAAAATTGCAAATGCAACACCACATAGACGATTCGAATACAATCAAATACCAATTACAGGCCTTCAGGCTCATTTCTCTCAATATTCAATTCTCTGTCAAAATTAGACGAATTTCTATTGACAATCTAGTGTAATTAAATAGTTTGTAGCATTGATCACAGCCAAATACACACCCCCACGGCAATATTTCTGAATTATTTTCATTTTTATGTTCAATTAGACAACAACAGTGATGAATTTTATTTGTTCAGTAAATCAGAAAATTGTACACAACCATTTACAAGATAGTCTCATTGGCTGGTTCATTTCCACTGGCAGTAATAAAAAATAAAAATCTGTACAAGCAAAACAATTCTGTTAATCAAAATCGCATCCAAAGTCATGGCAAAATCGAGAGCAATAGTTATATAGTAGTGGACTACTCCAAAGAGAAGTACCACCAGGTGTTTTAAAAAGAGTAAGCATGATCTGCCTCGCACGCCACACCCGCCACTACTATATTGGTCAACATTATGGAATACAATCAGTAAAGTTTATTTGTTTGTTTTTTGGTGTCTGTCAGAGTAGTACAACACTGAAATATGTCTTTTGGAAAGTGTTGCTAGTGAGGCAGGGGATTCTCACCCTTCATCAACATTTGATACCAGTTTGCCCTACTCCTACCCCTACCAGTAATTCTTACTTCAAAATTTAACTGATTGCAAATCTGCACTTAGACAAATTCTATTCTTATAAATTTTTAACTATAGATTTGGCAGCTTCATAAGCTGCACTTCAAAATTTGCTGAAGAAAAATAAGAACTCTAAGAAAATTTGGATGAGAATGATTTTTTTCGTAAGAAATTTTATTGAACCTATCATTATCTAATGCAACATTTAAATCTTGCTAAAAAAATCTGAGATTTGAATGAAAATAATTTTTTTTTTAAGAATTCATATTGAACCTTATACTTTAAAAATATCTGTCAATGATTGATGGGTGAAATATTTCAATTTATTTCAAATTGTCAGCCAGCACGCTCCTGTAGACATCTTACCCTGGGGCCGAAATATCTTCACTCATATTACTCTATATTCCACCATAATTCACAATACCTAAATTATACCTAAATCTTCCCATTTTCTTCGCTACATTAACCCTACCCTCCGGCCCTCTTTTTCATTCAAAATTATTCCCATTGTCTAAATCTTTAAACCCCATTTATCAAATTTCATCATTTTTTGTCAATTTCATTTCATTATTTGCTTAATGCTGTTGTATTCTTTTATACTTGTCAAGATTTGGATTTCATTTTTTTTATTTATTTTAAAGGTATATGGACATCTAATTTTTATATTTTTCACTTAGTTATAAGATTTAAATATTTGAACTATTCAGAATCAAAAATCCCTTTCCCTTTTATTGAATATCCTTCATACATACAGTACCAAATGGATTATTCAAATTGCTGAATAATGTGTCAGAAGGAACCATTTTATCCAAAAATGACGCAAAAACTTTACTGTTTGATTTATAATTTACTTGTATTAACCAATCAGAAGACTGAATCAAAATTTGAATTTCATTTTAGTAAATTCTATTAGAAATACGACTCTAAAAACAAGCCAAAAAATTGGACGTTTAAATCCCTTCAGAGAAAGTAAAAGAAGGAAAAAAAGTTCATGTCCACAAGTCATTTTAAAAACAGTGAAGCAAAGAGAAAAATCTTTCTGTGTTTTAATGTAAATTTAATTTTTACAAAAATATATTTATTTGCCAAGGGATAATAAAGAATTAACTTGAAGAAAATTCTCTTAAAAGTTTTCTTTAATTGAAAACAATTATTTCAAGTTTCTTGTTGTTCTGACAATACTAATGGATTTTTTGAGTTGGAAATCAGCTTAAAGGATTAAACCTGTAAGAAACAATAGAACTCAACAGGGTGAAAAACTAACGCCATTCTTTTCATTTTCTCCTCCATTCACCTACACGAACCTTGTCATCATCAAGTGTTTTTAACAGAATCAAGTAGAATTCAACAGAAATAAATATTGTTTTATAACATTCTAACTAGATCTATTTAACCCAGAGTCAATCTGCAATGGTCTTGCTACTGGGGAGCAAGATAGGGCAAAGGCTCCCCTAAGACTGAGCATGGCCCAGCCTTAAACTGCTTGCTTCAAGACCTTCCATTGGAAACTTTTATTTCTGGCAATGGAATAATTCAGTCGATACCCAGTTAGTTTTGTCTCTGTAAGTGGGGTACCAGCTATGGGTCGTTCTGAAGCATCTGTCAAACTCTAATCTATCATTATCAAATAAAAAAAATCCAACCCTAAACTTTTTCCCACTTTAAGGGTAACTGAAAACGGTTTGGAGTTATAAAAGATAAAAGGTAATGTTTTTAACAGAATCAAGTAGAATTCAACAGAAATAAATATTGTTTTATAACATTCTAACTAGATCTATTTAACCCAGAGTCAATCTGCAATGGTCTTGCTACTGGGGAGCAAGATAGGGCAAAGGCTCCCCTAAGACTGAGCATGGCCCAGCCTTAAACTGCTTGCTTCAAGACCTTCCATTGGAAACTTTTATTTCTGGCAATGGAATAATTCAGTCGATACCCAGTTAGTTTTGTCTCTGTAAGTGGGGTACCAGCTATGGGTCGTTCTGAAGCATCTGTCAAACTCTAATCTATCATTATCAAATAAAAAAAATCCAACCCTAAACTTTTTCCCACTTTAAGGGTAACTGAAAACGGTTTGGAGTTATAAAAGATAAAAGGTAATGTTCGAAAGAACATATAGCCATTGCTACATCTCTCTGTGAAAGACTGGAAATTGTACTCACCATAAAGTCTAGGGTCAAACGGATAGTCACTTCCATCCAGACGACTTTTCTTCAATTTCTCTATAGTTTCTGGACTGGCGTGAATTGATGGACTGCGTTTGGGAGGTCTACCAGGTCTTGCACTGTAAATATAAACAACAGAGTATTAGGAATTTAGCTTGAAAATACAAAATATTGGTGTAATGGCCATCAAACTTACAGTCAATAGTGTGTTGCTGATTGTGGGTATTGGGTGTAAATGTATGAATTATTGGATGAGTAAGCAAGTGAGTGAGTAACAGAAGAGTGAGTTTGCTAGTGAGTGAGTGGGTGAGTGAGCGAGTGAGTGAATAAGAAAATTAGTGAGTGAGCGTGTAAGCTAATGATCCAGTGAGCAAGTGAGCGAGTAAGCTAATGATCCAGTGAGCAAGTAAGCTAGTGATCAAGTGAGCAAGTAAGCAAGTGATCAAGTGAGCAAGTAAGCGAGTAAGCGAGTAAGCTAGTGATCAAGTAAGAAAGTGAGCAATTGAGCGGGAAGTCTGATGGGTTTTTTATTTCACAGAATGTCTGATGCTAAGATTGATGGAAAGTTTCTAATCAATATGAATTTCTGACAAATATATACAGCTTCCCCATTCCCTTTCTCTCTCTCCTTCACATACAAAAAGCTTGAGCAAATAACTAAAATATTTAAAGCCATTCTCAAAATTTGAATACATATATCATTGAGGTCAAAACCATAAATTTATTTTCAACAAATTTCAAAAGATTGAAGCCTCATGAATGTCAGTAAGGTGAACACCCAAATTTTTTTATCACCAAGTCTTAGGAAAAGTACAGCCCGAGGCACGATAAAATACAATTATTTATATACCACTCGTCATCTAAAACGTAAAAACATTTTCAACAATTTTTATTTCAATTTTCAAGAACAAAGCAATAAAAGCGAATTCCTACTTTCAAGCCTAAGACCATTGAGGTCTCCCTAACTCAACAACTATTCCTCAAAATAAATAAAACTTAAAAAGATTTACGTATATGAATTAATACTTTTCAACTGAATTTAGATGTCTGTTTTCATTCCTTTATATAGTCCGAAACTTGATGACTTTTTCGAACCAAAGCCATGGTATTTTATTAATCCTTAGGGATCATTTTTTAAAAACAAAATCAGATGTCTATGAGTTCTGCACTTCCGCTATTGACATCACTATTGCAAAGGCTTTAAGACATTATTAGCATATTTGAAATAATGATGCCATATAATTAATTACAGGAACCACAAAATCTGGCAATAAATGCCATAAATTTTAACAAAAGGCTAGCAATCCTTTTTTACAACCCCTTTAATATCTCATAGCCAAGCGTTTTAGTCTGCATTAAAAATTAAAAATTGGCCCCCTAAACCCAAGGATATGTATGTTTCGGACTACCCCCTTTCAAACCCTGACTCTTGTAACACTTTTGAATTAAAATGAAAACGAAATAATTACAATATCGTATACATCAGCTTTCATCTTCAAAAACTCCTGAATAAATAATACCCCTAAAGGCTTCAAGTCCCTCTTGAACATAAAATAAACACCAAAATAATAATCGTCAAGGGCCATTTTATATTTCTAAATATCTTGCCTCCATCTGGTGTTATATTTGCACAAGTTATAATACATTGTTATCCAGCCCTTTACACCACTACACCATGGTAAACTTTTATCGGCAAACATTTACATTGAAACATATTACAGGTGGCGCTGTTTTGCTTTCCTCTTTTATCATTTCAAGTGAATGAACCATGTAACACTTCGTACCTTTCGCTATATTTTCTATCAACTTTAAACAATTGTGTAACAACTTCAAAACCAATTGCATTCATATGATTTTCACGTTTCGAGCTCAATCAAGCTTGTTTAAATGATGCATTTAGATTGAACCTTGTAAGCTTTGAGCTCATTTTCATGTTAAATTATTACTGAAATCTAATATTCCAAAATTTAATTAAATCTGCGAATAATTCTGTGACTCAAGCCAGGTGATTTCTTCCGTTTGAAAAGTAAAGAACGAAATATCGACCGTTAGTAGCCTAATGTGTTTCTAAAGAATATGAAACTTAATATTGTTGATATTATCTAATTGGATTGTAGCCCTTGATGTAACAAATAACATTTCTAAGACGTAAAAAACGTTTGTGACAAAAGAAAATGTTACAATTTTCATCAAATAACATGGAACTATTTTCTTTGTGTGTAGGAAGATATAAAGAAATGTGTTGTTAGGTTTGTGTAGTGTTTTGTCAATCAATGCAATTCTTTGTATTCATTGGCTAAAACATGTAGGTGTCCAAACACAATACATTGCAAATTATGATTCTTTTATGAGAAAATGAATAGGAATTTAACATGGAGGTCCATTAGACGTCCTGAATGAAACCTTTCTTTGACTTTATTTTCTTTTTAATTCCCCCATTGTCAAACTGCAAGCCTTAGAGTCGTCAAACCAACAATATGAGGCAAAACATGGCAACCTGTATGCAAATTCTTCATTATTTGATAAAATGAAGACACAATAATACATGGAAAAGACATATGTTTTTATAAGATGTAAACAAATTTAAAATAAAGAATATCTATAGAATCATACATGTTCTAGATTTTTTGCAGATTGTTTTGAAACTTCAAAGAATAAAATACTATGAAAAATCCATGTACATGTAATCCAAAATGAAATTTATCAACAAGAATCTTGTCAGTGAGAGTTAGATGTTATTATATAAAGATAACTATCTGTTTAAGACATGATATGCTTGACTTTTCTCAAACACCAGACATCTTTTAACTCTGTGTTATATTCCAGAGAGTGGTCCACTGTTGTACTATTGTCAGCTTCTAGAAACATCAGACATCACCTAAGTCTTGGTTATATTCTAGAGAGTGGTCCACTGTTGTACTATTGTCTGTTTATAGAATCATCAGACATCACCTAACTCTTGGTTATATTCCAGAGAGTGGTCCACTGTTGTACTATTGTCAGCTTCTAGAAACATCAGACATCACCTAAGTCTGGGTTATATTCTAGGGGAAGGTCCACTGTTGTACTATTGTCTGTTTATAAAAACACCAGACATCACCTAATTCTGGGTTATATTTCAAAAGTTAAAAAAAAACCCCAAAAAACACTAGACCTCACTCAGCTTTGGGTTATAGCCTAGGGGAGGGTACAACCCTTTTCGAAGGTGAGCATTACCAAATGTTTTTATTCATCTCATCTGAGAAGTTGACTTAACATTTGAGATGTCACCTTTCTGCCCTTAAAGATACAACTAACTACACTTACCACAGGTATAGAGGACAGAGGTCCTTTCATTGAAGGACAGCAATTTGGGAAAATCGGGTGCCCTTGAGGACAGAGCAATAAAAACTAAAAGAAATAAACTGTAGGACATTAAATCCTTCTGTTATCCACAAAACAAACCATTGATGAACATACAGAATAAATGAATGAATTAAAAAAGAACCAGTTCAATAATTTTGTTTTCAAGATGAAAAAACACGAGCAAATCTAGACACAATGTTACAGAAGTCACTAGTTTGTGTACAGATCAAAGAAATTTGGTTTGCATTGAAATCTTCAAAAGACCGTCTGAAAGACGCATGTTACAAATCAGTGAACGAACGTCAGATACGACAGATAACTCACAATGGCCGATTTTAAAATATGGAAAAGACAGGTACACGCAATATACAAAGTATCAAAACGTTGAATCAAGTCAAAACATCAAAAGTTTGTAAGAAAAAAATAATATAATACAGTCAACCTGCTTTCTGTTCGAATTTATTTTTTATTGAACGAGATTCATCGATGCGTTTGAACGGAGTGTATCAATTTATTTGTTTGTTTATCTCTGAAATCTTATTTCTTTTCACGAATTCAAACAGTTTAATAAACAATCCCACAGAATTAAAAACGGAGTGATTTGATTGGTTAAAAATCACAATCTTTTCTCCTCAACATGAAAAATATGCTGATAACTTTTCAAACTTCAGTCAAGCATGTTGAATCTGATAAAAATATTATCTGTTTATGAAAAAATGATCTTCTTGAATTGTCAAAAAAAAGAAATTTGAAGACCTATCATTTGCTTCACGAAATTGACTTTTCCCAAATTTAGGAGAATGACAACTCAAATTTCACATTAGATTCGAATAAAGTCATGATCTTATCTTTGATATTTCCCTAAATTTCACCCAAAAATGAAATTCGAGAAATTATAATAAATGATCTCATTAAAATTATGAAATTAATCTTGTAGCTTTGTTTCTGTGTAAAATCTTTGGATGACTATTAAAGTGATGTCCCCCAATTTTGAAAATTCTTGAGTGAACTATTGACTATTAATCCAATTTTGTCATTTTAGTTTGAGATTTTCTCTTGTACTGATGTACATTTAAGACAACATATAGCGAGGAGCACATATAACAAAACACAAGACAATATTATGGAATATAACACAGTTTTTTAATAGTTAGGCACATACATGTATGTATTGATGTACATTTATTATCAAGTGGTGCTACCTATAATTAAAACATTTATTCCACATGTCAGATCTCTTCAAATTTGAAATTTTTGTCATGACAATGTCTTTTTTTGTGGCAAATGTTTTTAGATTGCATTGTTTCATTTTCCTCAATATCTCTTTTTCAGTTCATTAACCTTTCATTTATTTGTGAGAGATCAGAAACTTGAAAGTTGATCGAGGCAAAATTTTATCATGAAAATAATTTGAAAGGAAACACAAAACATTTCACGGCTGGTTGGTTAAAAGTATCCTATTTCACAAACTCCATATTTTCATTTCCACGATATTATTGGCTATCGTTTAATAATTCACAACGTGGCTGACAATTCTGACAATTCGGCTCAAAATTACAAATTATTCTTTTAAATTTTCTGTAAACAGTATTGAAACTATCTAAATATTTCATTAAATATCTTTATTTAAGAATAAAAAATCCATATTTAATTTCTTTTAATAACATTGTGAATAAGATCAAAGTCATGCAACATACTCAAGTGGATAAGAGCTAGTGGGATATAAACTTTTTTTAATTTTTGATTAGTTTTATAAAGCATACAGCACTGCAATATACATCATCGAATCATCATCATTTGAATTAATTTGAAAATTTCAAACACAAAGCATCATCTCTTTCTTGATTAACCATCGTTGGCCTATCAATGCTTTTGAATTATGGTTTAGATTCGTTATGGTTTAGATTCATGATATTATTGGTATTAATCAGTTAAACTTAATAACGAAAAAAGTTTACTTTTGCTTTAAAATGATGAATTAGGTATTGAAGTTTTGAATACCTAATACCTGGTATTCTCTTTGAGAATAATAACAGAATGCATTATATAAAGTTCAGCTTATGTCAGCTTTTATGTAATTCTTATTTTAGGATTGATTTTAATAAGCATTAACAGAACAGATAACTATTCTACTAATAAAATCTATTTTGAATTTTGATGGTGATTGATATTCTTATAGTAGGGTGCTTCAATGCAACTAAATGTTAATACTTTTTGTATATGTATATGTATATGTATATGTACATGAATAGGTCTAATGTCACTTTTTTTCTTCTAGATTGCAAAATAAATCTTAAAATAATCTAATTCAATTATTCAGTAAATGACAAATTACAAATGGCCTGCAGTTAAGAAAATTGAATTCCAAAAATTTAAAATTTCATGCTGTTTTTGACACTTTAATTCTTCAATCAAAAATCAGATCAGAAAAATAAATGTTAATTCTGTAAAATAAACAAAGCAGTGACTAATGTATTCTGTTCGATTTTTAAATATTTTGTTCTGCTCTGGTCCTGACCTTGCCCATTGTCTGGTAAAAAGTGACACTTGAAAAAGTGTATTCATTGAGAAGGTTAAATCATATTGAACATGTATTTATCAATAACAAAATCATCTTAGTTTCAATACCCAATGTCTCAATATCTCAATGGGTTGTCGGACCGTCGGGGGTCACATGACCTATACTTAAGGTCAATTCTTTAGGGTTATGAACCCTTTAGGCTATCAATATTCTCGACTAATGTTTTGTCAGTCTGCTTCCTATTGTCAAGCAAATGATCACTTAACCATCCTCTTTTACACCAAATGTGTCAATTGTCTTGCCATCTTAATATTAGTTTTGTCAGTTTCGTTCGGGGTCATTTAAGGATATCCAGTAATCATGGCGAAGGATTAAAGGGTTGGTGCGAACAGGAGTATAATTTTACTAGTTATTTAAATTAGATTAGAAAGTTAAATCCCATCAAAAAGATTGCTTACTACTTTAACCATATAAGTTACAATTTTGTATTCGGTTTTTCCATATTTTTGGATGCGATTTTGATTAACGGAATTGTTTTGCTTGTGCGGATTTTTATTTACTCTATTTTTCTCTTAATAGCTGTTGATACCACTTTAATTTTATTAGAAAATGAGTAATTTCAGTTTTGACCAAATGTTTCAAATTTGTTCAAGATTGCCTTGATTTCTTAATTCAGAAGTTTTTTTAAAGTTTATATTTGATATGTCAGACTTCTAAAAGCTTGCATTTGTAACCTCATTAGGGTATTTGAGATTGCCTTCATTTTAAAATTCAGAAGTTTATGGTCAAATGACAAACAAGGCTATGCTTATATCTTGTTTTTTATTGTTGATACTTGATTATAGCTCACAATTGAAATATTTGAGTAATTTTGAATCAATCAATAAAAAAAGATAAATATAAAATCACATCCTACAGTCAGACATGACTGGCACAAACAAATCAAAAACCATTCTGTTTTTACAATAAAGACATTTCAATCAGTAGATAATTTACATCTTGTCACTATAAGATCTGTCTTTTTACAACCCCAGAAAATAATAAAAACACGATGACAAACAATGGCGGACATCGTACACCTTATTGATGTTACGTATTAAATTTCCGTTTGAGTCTTCTTCCATGTCAACTTGGACAATAAAACTCTCTATGGTCTGTTTATTCTAAAAACTAAGAAAAATATCATAACATCCACATTTTTTACAATATCGTCTTCAAGTCAGCGTGGCCAAATTATAACTTGTATGAAAAGAAAGAAAAATAAGTCTCAATGTCGTTTATGACTATCCTAGTGTCACATTTAAAATAACAGCGACAAAAACGCTACAACAACTCTACCCCAGGGTCCCCGGGGCACTAGGTTTGTGGGTAGGTCAGGTATTTCTTTTATTCCAATCAATTCATAACAGAATTAATATCATTGAAATGTTTTATTTTGATAATTTTGTAAATATTTCTGGAATTTACTTGCATTGTTCAAAAGACTTTGTGATTGAAACATAAATGTTGAGAAAATGACTCATAAATGGAAAAATTCTAAAAATTTAAAAGCTATTGTGCTATTGGAGGTACTGAAAAATGTCCAAAAAAAGACAACAGTTCTTATGCATACGCTTTTATCTCTTTCAGCACATCCTATTTAACTCCTATTAAATGTGTCAAGCTTTATTGCAAAAAAGAGTTTTGTGCTATTGGAGGTACTGAAAATTTCAATGTCCAAGAAAACACAGCAGTTCTTATGCATATATGCTTTTATGTTTTGCAAAACAAAATCTGTTTCAGCACTTCCTATTTAACTCCAGTTTAAGTTATGTAAATCCAAATTGTTCTTGATTTCAAAAAAAATTTCACAGTTGACATATTTGTTTGGCTTCATTTAAATCATTGTTACTATTTACCACCATGTTATATTGACTGGCTTGTATCCAGAATTTGTATACATATTGGAAATAAACAGGGTCACAATACACACCCTTGTCTGACCACTTGGCCAGAAAATCTGCCTTCAGAAACAATGAAGCAATTTCAATGTAGGTTTAACTTGATTCAAACACCTCACAGGAAACACCTCATCATTTCACAAAAACTCAAAGAAATGAGTCGGAAAATGAAAGAAATTTCGACAGTTGGTTCGTGAATTGAAAGGACAAAACAAATAACTCTTCATTTCTATGAGCATTATCAACCATTTTCATGTAAAATTGTGCAGTTTGTTTGCCCATACAATGAGTTTACAATCAATATAATTGAAATTTGCATAAACAAATGTTCAAATTTGGGAACAATTGAAAAAAAGCAAGATTGGAAATTGACCATTTTGAATCTAAAGAATGGTTGGTTTTGAAATGAGGATGTTTCTTTCAATTTAACAATTAAAAAGTTTTCTTGGAACATCAAACAAAAAAAGAAAAGCTATTAAATTCACATTAGAAATGTGTTGTTCTGTCTTAAAATGGAACCATTGGGTTCCTCTCTTCAAAACTTAATCTCTTGCCACAATAACAATTTCCATCTATTTGCAAATTATTTTAAATTTCTGAAGTCTTCTGACTCAATCCCACTTAAATTTCCATTTCAAAAGAAAAATAACACTTAAAACCGACTTTTTAATTGAGATTCAGCAAACAATGTCATTCACATTATTAGGAATGGAATTAAATTTGTTTTGAAAATTCTTGAATACTGACTAGACATTTTATTGAAATGGAAAAATGTTTTCGAAATTAAAATAAAAATACTTTCATTGCAAACTGTTTCTTCAATTGTCATGTTTTAAAAATTACTTAATAAACAAAGTTTCAAAAATAGATAATAAATTTTATTCTTATCCCAATGCTTTTATTCCTTTCAGTTTATTTACTTGGGACAAAAATATCTCAGCAATTAGCAGGATTTCCATTCACCGGAAACATGTTTTTTAACCAAGTTTTTATATTTTATTACAACATTAAATAGTTTATATTGGTAGAATTCAATGAGTTATTTCAGAAGGTTCAATGCAGTGAATGCACTGAACACAATAATATTATATCATTTGGAAAAGCAAATTGAATAATAACTTTTCAAAGTAGGTGACTTCATTGCAGTTGAAGATGCTCACAAGAGCAAGATTTATTGTAATTTCAAGTGAAAAGTAGTAATAAAGTTTTGTTTAAACCAAATAAGTAATTTCATAAAATATACACAAATTTTAAATCTAGAGACAAATAAGAAGCAGGGACCCTATATAATTTCAAAAAAATATACACAAATTTTAAACTAAGAGTAAAAGCACAGACATGTATGTATGTAAAAAGTATGTAATTTCTTGGACTTGATGTTAAACATATATATGTCACTCAATAATAACTCCTCTCAATTACAATGACTTTCTCACACTATCAAGTTGAAACAAGTTTAATTTGGAATTTATTTAAGGAAAACAAAAGTGGGAGAAATTTTCGGATCTATTAAAATAAAAGCCATGAAAATTGACAAAGTCAACAGAGAAAGCTATTAAAACATGGCCGAGTGTTATTGGGGTTGTATTGACATTACGATCACAGACCAATTTACATCAAAGTTTCAACACGACAAAATGACAACACAATGAAGTTTTAGTGAAAACACAAACATATGATCGGTGAATATTTGTCCAACTTTTCTCCATTGTAATGCTTCAGCTTGCCACTTTACTAAAGTAAATATTTTCAATTGATTTGTCGTTTTATTTTAATCAATCCATTTCGTTGCCTGTCAATCTTACAACCATTGATAATCAAATAGTAATGGGAATCAAACTAATATGTCAGTTCTGAAAATAAAGTTAAATCCAAAATCCAACTGCATACAGTGGACATATAGATAGGCTATTTAAATAAGAACCAAACTTATATCATTGAATATTAATTAGTAAAAAATGTATTTTATCTAAATTTATTAAGTTTTTATGATGAAATCAATAGTCTCTACTAATTGTGACCCTTCTATAACACCTATAACCAAACTGATATATAGTTCATGGGACAATTGCAAATTTGCAATTCAACACCACATCATTAACCCTATATATTGTAGTACATGTATATGCATATTAGAAAAAATACTGAAAAGTTATGAAATGAAAGTTGTAAGCAATAAAGAGCATTTATGAATTGGTAAGCTGCTCTAGACCATGGGCCACTGGGGAAGAAGATATTGGACATTTTCACACCTAGAGGTCCCTTTTTTGCCCTTGAATGACCTCCACCATACAAGCTCAGTCCAAATAGGCCTACTTGGCTGAATTGGTCAGTCAGAACCCAGAGGCTACTTCCAAACCTTGACTAATGGGAAGAGGATAATAATGGAGAGAAGGTTTCACAGCTAGAAGTTCCATTTTTTTACCCCTGAATGCAAATGCCAGTGACCCCCACCATACAAGCTCAGCCCAAATAGTCCTACTTGGCTGTTATTGTCCTATCTCTATTTGCCTACTATAACTGGAATAATTAGAGCTGTAAAAGGTTAAATAAACCAGATATTGACTGTGTTTTATAACCCCCTACTTTCTTTAGTTATATCTTAACTTTAAACAAATAGCTCAATATACCCACAATAATCTTCAAGATTTCTCAACAACAACCATAATATTTTCAAAAGAAATATTTTCACTGCAATTTCACCCTTTCCATAGCCCTACTTTTGTTTTCCATTGTTGCTTATTTGCTCTCATAATTGGAAATATTTTTCTTGCACTTTTGTTCTTCCATAGGCTACTTCCAACTGGGAAAGTTTATAGGCTCCATTTATTGTGATGGGCCTATATATAATATAGTCTACTGGAGACATATATGGCGTGACTTTTAGACCTATTCAGTTTCTGAAACCAACCAACCTTTTGCTTTACCGGTACATAATGTCGTAATGATGATGATGACCTTGGGTTAAAATTTTGAAGGTTAGGCAATCTCACCTTGAAAACTTTCAATTGTTTTAATCAAACAGCTTCTACAAATTAAAATCTTGATGGCTGGGCCTTCAACATGTATACTCATTTTTCAATTAACCTACTAGTATTTGACAGACGTAGAACTAGTGTAGGCCTAGTGTCCTTTCGGTAACAAATACACTAGCTTGTCGACTTTGAAAATGTTCTGTACAAAAATCAACTAAATATTGAGACGAAAGATTTTGTTTTATTAAATAGAGTGGAATGATCTAGATTTAATTGATTGACGAGAGGTAATCATAGTTGTGGACTCAACCTGTAATTAAACACAAAGTTACAGATAACATCGTCATTTCCTTAGTTACACATTTACGCGGGAAACATACGCCATGACAGTTCACGTGACAAATGGCAGGTCGCTTATATAATTAATTGGGAAATATAAAGTACAATTTAATGAAATTGATTGAGAGCGACTGTTATGTCGATGTGACAATACAAAGATTAGAAGCGGTAAAATATGCCGTCTTCATTAATCCCCCTAACGAATTTAATTTGAGAAAATAAAACGAAACGAATAGTTGCCTTTTGGCCAAATTGCGCTCTTTTGTTGACAAGTTAAGAAAATTTAGCCTCTCGGGATTTTGACGTTTGGTAATAAGAGATGAAGAGTTGTTGAAATTGTGCGAATTGACCCGGGAACAATCAAAATACAAATTAATATTCCGAAACGAAAGAAAAACGGTAGGAGCTAACTAATCATGATGAAATGAGATCTATTTAAGAAAAATTCAGTTGTGAAAACTGGGGTTTTTAAACATCTGGTCGACTTGAATAATGTTTTCAAACAATTAGATAACATTTTCATTGTTTGGAATCGAAAACCACCGACTGTTTGTGACGAATTTGCAGGAACAAATAAAGAGTTTAGGCCAAATAGGATTATAGGCTCTTATCTCGACGAAAATTGACACAAGAGAATTAGTCGCCATCATTTCGAGATTCAAGTGGCATTAGGACGAGTAGTCTCGCCAATAAACAGTTCTAGATTAACTTCTGATTAGTCAGATTTCACCGTAAAACGTTTATCAGTGGCAGAAAAAATATTTTTATCTTGAAAAAAGTTCCTAATTCATTTAGTTTATCTATAATTATTGCTTTTTGTTCTAATTTCAACTAATATGATTGTTTTTTTTTTATTGTAGCTAGTCGATGACATTAGGTTTAGCTAGATGAAATTTCTTTGTCCACTTTATGCCCAGATTAGGACAGAATCTAAGAAAGGAAGAATTCAGAGAATTATTCCTACCTTGGTACAGTTAAAGGAGAAAATATCAAAATCAATCAACAGGCAATAAATATTTATAATAAATTAAGACATAACGACAATCGACAGAACTATTATATTTTCTATATCTCTTCTATACCATTTCCTTTTGTAACAGTTATTCAATATACTATAATTATCTTGGACGCTTTTCAAACCTGTTTTATTCCAATATTGTGTTACAGCATTATATTTCAATTCATTTCCCTGTTGTAGAGCACTAGCGATACTTACAAGGTAGCATTTTTGGAACAATAGCCTACGGGAAATGCGTTTTCACATTTGTGTAATATTCCAGACAAACGTTTTATGCATGATGCATGACCTCTGCTGCCACACGACCCAAGACTGACCCTTTGGATAAAGATAATACTTTATTTCCAGAAAGTTTGCTCTGGAGATCGTCAATTTAAAAGATTCAGAATATCAAGGAATTACAATTGAACTGTAAATTTATTACAAGAAATGGCGTTTCATTTGTAAAAGAAACGGTCAATTAAAGATCAATACAAAACGGGAGAATTCTGATTTTATTTCGCAAATTACGGAACTATGAAGAACCCATTATCTCTGTTGCCTAGGGTGTAAATTGGCTAATGAGAAATCACTCCGCGTTAGTTAATTGAGTGTCAGATCATGTGATGAGTGGTTTATTTTTCACTTGTTCGCCCCCTGGCGGCTACAACAACATCCTAACACATTACTTAATAGAACTATAAACATGTCCATTTGGGGGGCTTCTATTACCCACCTAATTCCCAAACAATCGTAAAGTACCCTAATTAGGTAGATAAACTTAGTTCATTAAATACTTTCGTTTCAGTCTATTAACAGTTGTCAATAAAAGATTCCACGATTTTGATTTTCCCACTGACATTGAGATTAGCGCGACAATAAAGACGTCGCTGAATTGTTGATATTTTAAACTCTTGTTTAATTGTCATTCCATAATAGTAAATACTGAGTTATTGCCCTTGTTCTTATCGAATATCTATCAACTAATAACGATTTATAAACAGTTTATCTTATTTATGAGTTTTCCTTATCACAAGTTTTACCGTCAGCTGCAGAAAGTTTGCTACTATTTATAAGGCAGTACTAGTATTTACAAAGTTCTTGACATGCAGAGAGTTCGGCGTGAACTTTTAGGTGCATGTACAGTGATACAGTCAACATAATATCATACTCCACAATTACATCAGGTGTCCTGGAAGACTAAGCATAATTTATATATTTTTAGATAAAAAGGGCGGGAAAGCGGGTCAGATGCAAAGATTTTTTTCAAATTTTTGACTAGCAAGTGATGCACGATTGTTTGAGAAGAAAATTTTAATCGATATTTCAAATTTAAGCATACAGAAAACGTTAATTTTTTACCAATTTTCAATAGGGATCGATGGGGGTGTATTTGTCCCTGTATGCATACGCCCATGACTGTAAAGTTCAATTCAGTTAGTATTTATTTGTGCAATTATTATAAAATGATTTTAAATCTTCAAAAGTAATCCCATTCAAATCTTAAAGGATTACATTATTCAAATAATAAAAATATAATCTGCTAACAATAAGTCGTTTATGATAAAATGAGATAAAAGACGGCCATTGATTTCAGCTTAGCAACTATGAGAAGTTTACTTTATTTCAAGTTAGTCTTTGAAATGTAATATGACTTTAATTGAGTCAGTAAGAGCGGACTATCCTGTCCTCGTAATCTTACATGCATTTAACAAAGTGAACATAATGATATCAGTTGTACAAATACCAATATCAAATACAAAATACGACAACATACAATTGTTAAATTCACATTCTAAAAATGTTCCATTTTCCCCAAGACGATTCAGAAATCCTCAAGAACACAAAAGGGGAGAGGGAATGGAGAGTCAGTGAGTTAACCTGAACCTTTCCAAAACTAGGATATCGCCTTCCTGGATAATTTTCCCTTATTGCATACTGCACACTGTTTCCTGTCTTCATTTGCCAATCGGATGCAGACAACTAAGACTTAAAACAACATTTCATTCATCACAACCCAACAATGCTCAATAAGTATGAGTTTTTGTTTGTGTTTTTTTTTTTTGCGTCGAAAACAAATCCCATGTGAGTTTTACTAGATTTGATAAAGTTTGATATTCCCTTTATCCTCGCTATCGCCGTGTTCACACCCTGTAGATTAACCTCTATTAAGGATTTACCCCGACTATAGATTAGCTTTATCAGCCCTTTAAAGGAAATGAATACAATATATCTATATATGTCCTCGTCGGCCAAGATTGTTGTAATTTTTTCAGAATGAAATCCGCTCTTCATTGAGCTACTAAAATGAATAAAGCTAGGGCGCAATGAAGGAATCTTAAAGTAAGTTTGAACGCAATCTCGATTTTTTATTAAAAACAATAAAATGTTTAACCTCATTGTACTTTTTGAGTTTATAATAGGTATATGACTTATATCTGTGACTTGTTTGGTTGGAAATAATAGTCCAGGTATGATTAAGAAAGCGGAAATACTAATAAAAGGTTTGAAAAAATAGACAAAATAACTGCGTCTCAGACCAGACCCTAAAACAAACCCAACTCGACCTCTGTCAAGACTAGGAGGAAAAAGTAAAATTAACTGCCAACTTCACATTAATTAATGAAGGGAATTATCTATGTTTCGGGTGTATTTGAGTGCATTAATGATTTATGACACACCACTAATTCGTTCATTAAAGGCTGCAGTCCACTTAATTAAACTTTCGACTCGCTTTGACTTCAAAACGCATTCAAATCACATTTAATGATAATGATTGCAATATTGCAAGTACAAACCACTTTAAAATGCTGGAAACAAATTTATTTCTGAAAATTTTAATTTTTATATCAGACATTTAGTCTTCAAAAGAAATAAATAACAAATCTGACCCTCGACCCTATTTTTTTCGTTTTTATGTTCATAAAGAACCCTTAAAAATATAAAATTAATATACTTTTGGCTCTTAAAATGTGATTATAACACGAAAAATATTTACCAAACAATTCAGCCTTATAGAAGGCATACGTCAGAATCAAATACGACCATTAGATACCCGGGATGTTAAGTGTCACCGCAATCAAATACGTCCCTTTAGACTCTTCAGGCCAAAATGTTAAGTGCGTTCGATTTGTTTACCCAGAAATATGTTTCTTAGTAGTTTTTTCTCAAACGATGTTTATTTTTGTTGAACAGAACACGCGTTTATTCATAATATTATAGGATAGAAAGGGACAATGTGCGTCAAGAATAGGCTTCTCATGTTGAAAAACTTTCGTTTTATTTATTTTTTATTCAATATATTTTGATGGCAGTAGTTTTCATTATCGCCCTTTCTTTGAATTAAAATAGAAATTCTTTGTGTCCTTCTGAATTCACTAACAAACGAGAATTAATTCATTGAAAACTAATCCTTCACGGCAATATCTCTCAAAAACACTTTCTACTTCTGCAATCTCAGATTTTTTTGTTTTGAAAAGAGAGACCGGCTTTCATTTTGTTGATTTAGGTAGATAGCCCACGGCATATCGTCCACGTCTTATTTAATTATTTCATTATATTAGACTACTTGGCGAATGCATTCTAAAAATGGTTTCAGAAAACATATTTCTCTTTTAACTTGCGTTTCGGATTATTGAATTAAAGTAGAAAGAATCCCACCTTTGAACGCAACCAGGTTTAATATTCTTCTTTTATCATCTAAAGAGAAAATAATTGATTTTTTCTTCAGGATTTCGTTTTGTGATACTATTTTCCTGTAGCAGAAAATATTTCGATTTTCATGTTTTCGTTTTGTTTCCACAATTTCTTGCCGATCAATGTATTTATTGTAGCCTGTATTTTATGATTACTGTAACGTGAAAACTAATCAGTAATAAACAAGGCTTCGTTTCGTTTCTTTTCCAATTGAGAATTTCTACGTCTGCTAGGAACAATGATAGCAGAAGTGAAGTGGATCTATTCAAATGATTGTTTGCCAGTAAAGAGACAGAATTTGATTGAAATGTCGATACTATTTCTCTATTCTGTTGACCATCAACTATTGAGTTATTTCATTTTATTTCGCCTCAAGTACTTCTCTATTTTTAATGTAGCCGGTTTTGCAGGAAGCCAAGTGGTCGAAGAATGTGACGATTAATTTCGAGCTGACATTTAGAGCCATGTAGAATTGATATCATTGATTGATTATTGTAAAAAGGCGATCTAATGGTCTTTATAACTATTGTAATAGGTTGCTCACGACATGGATATTGGATAGCAAACAACAACAACACGTCAAAGAGTGGCATTGGATTGGAAGCATGATCTGAAATTCTGAACGTGATAAGAAACGAAACAATTGTTACATGCCTGCATCTGAGCGCAACGAATTATTCCACCATTGATGTATATTAGAATCAAAAATTGCCAAAAGTATATCCTACACATTCAACATACTATAGGCCTAAATAACGCAGGCATTATTTGAGCAATTAGGCTACACTTTCCAAATAAGGCGACATATTTTTTGAGGGAACTTAAAACTCTAGGAGTCCGAAAAATGGCATTCATCATCAATCCATTACATTGATAACTGCATTTATCAATTTGTCAATCCGAATAGAAACGAATTAGAAAATCAACTTTATGGATAATGGAATGGAATAAAATCACGTGTTACAAATTGATCCTGCTGGGGAGTAGAATTGTGGGATATAAATCAGAACCAAGACAGATCCTATTAGTTATTTTATGTCTATTAGAAACACAATTATTTTATTATTCACTATCCTCAATTCGCAATTAGATGTAGCCATTTTCTTTTTTTGACAATTGCTATTCAAACTCATTGTCCTCACAAATATTTTGACATAAAATATATTTCAAGGAAAATATGATAAAAAACGAAATAGAAGAATTATTCTCTTGTCAAAGTTTTAATACTTAAAGTGACAAATGGGGGTAAAGATCACAATAGGGGACTGGATTAGGGGCTATCAAGGAATAGCTCCTGCTACGTTTTGAACAGTAGGGGACGCATAGCTTACACGTCCTATACATTGCGTTCTTCATACAATTATAGAACTTAACACATTTCAAAATCTCAAATTTGAAATAAAATATTTTGCCTGCTGAAGTTCTATATCATCGAATGACCAAATTTTCAAAAAAAGAATCACCCATGGGGCCGTTTTTTCACGCTTTGTGACAGCAGCTGCTAAAATTGTTGTAAAAAGAAAGAAAAAGGTAATATGTTGTATTCATATTTTAATGGGGCCATTGTCATATTGTCAGTTTTCTTAGCTTTTTGTTAGAAATGTGGGATATGGGGATATGAGAATAGGGCGGGTTTTTAACAAGAAATATAATGAACTATCACAGATATTTTCTTAGCAGAAATCGGATACCCCAGTGAGCCGCAGTCCGAAAACAACCGAAGCGAAAGATTTCTTGTGTGTCAGTTGTACGTTTTGAAATGATATTCATGCCCACTGATTTGGTTTACTATTGCAAAAACCATATTTTTAATAAGTTTTGACAGATTTGGCCAGGCCTACTGTCGAGAAATGTTGATGGCGATAGTAGCGAATTATTTAAACTAAACGATGACAAAAGGGTGGCAATTACTATTACTCCGAACGGCAGGGGGCGTCATTGCAACGAGATCCAAGCATCACATCAACTGACGTTTCTCAAAAATACTTCATATACTTGTAATTTGATTTAAATCGGCTGAAAAGAAATCTTTCGTTTTGTGTTTATTACATTTGAATCAGTGTCTGATTTCAGTAAATGATTTGACGACATTGAGACGTTAAGAACTCTCCTGTTTGAAGTTATTAAAGGTGTAATCTGATCGTTGAATGAGTTTGTAAATTATATTTTAAAATATAGATGTTATAGACAACTAGGTATATATTTATTTCATATAACTTCATGGTAATTGTCAAGTCCTCGACAAAACATTGAATGAAATAGTCTCGGGTTGCGTTCACATTAAACCAGGGGGTTCTCTCACGTCTTTCACAAACCAAATAGTCATAATAAAATGTGGGATAAAAAAATATGAAACGATTTTTTTCACACTCTGACCCAAAGAGAAGTTTTATAATTGCAGAAATGAAAGAGAGTTTTACGTCCGACATGGGTTAAGGTTTTAGGTAATTTGTAAAATAGTTTTCAATGAATTTAGAAAAGTGTTTCACCTATGCCACCCATTTCAAAATATATTTTGGGCTAATGAAAATGAGCGAAAATATGCAAATCTAATTCAATTACAGTAAATTAAAATTCGCTATCAAATCAATTTTGTTACTAATTATGTCGCACTGAAGTGACATAGTCCTTTTCTTCTCAACCCTAGGATGCCAGGGTGTGCAGAATGATATTATGCGGGAAAATGAAATGATAATTGGAATACATTATTGACGATATATTACACAATTCTCATAATAAAACCTTTATTTGAATATAATATGACGTCATTAAAACATATCGTTTCATAATGACCAACCACTTAAAGTTCATTTCAAAATGGCGGTTCTTAGTATTCAAGATGGCGGCTCTGTTGTTTGTACTGTTTATAATATTAATGATATTTTTGTAAGTGGATAAGGGAAGCATGGAGGATATGAGGGACGTCAGCTCAACAGTTTTCTCTACAAAAGATTTTAAATTTAAAGATGACAGAGTAGTAGGGGCCTAGGGCTAGGGATTTTGGTTGCTAGGCAACGGATGACGTCACGTTGCTAGGCAACGGTTGCTAGGCAACGGATGACGACACGTTGCTAGGCAACGGTTGCTAGGGGATGACGTCATAGGAAGTGACGTCACGTTGCTAAGGATGACGTCACATCCGGTCGGCCATGTTGGATGACGTCATGACGCATGCGCATAGTTTCTTGGGGAATCCCATCGGGAAATCCCATGGGGAAACCCCACTGTGGGGAAATCTTCGAAGGAAATCCCATAGGGAGATCCCACTGACGTCAACCAGGGGGTATTCCTAGCATAGGGCAGGGAACTCTTTTCATTTGATTAGGTAGCCCTGAAAAGGGCTGTTTTTCATTGGACTTGGGTCACTCACTAGTCAAAGTACGACCGACGACACTTGCAAATTTCCTTTGGTTTTTTCGGACACGCATTGGCGTGCTTCGAAATCCGCCAGAATGTCGGTCTTACAATGGCATTACACCAGAGACACTGGAACCAGTCGTCCTCGTGGTGGTGATAATACCCCATAGGTCTGGTCTTACGACAAATGTCGCATTCCTTAATGGAAGTACGTTGGCTGTCCATCGTGAATAAAAATTTCTTGGACGTCGCGCTGTTTTATTAGCCGTTTGATCACGTGTTTGATCACGTGACATATTTCTTACCGTTGATTGGCTAGAGTGCCAACCTGTCAAATCCATATAATATACATACACTAGAATATTTCACTAGACATGGATAAATATTTGTGGTTCGAGGATCGCCTTGACACGTTTGTCGATTGGCCTAAATCTAAACCTACACCAACATCTTTAGCCGAAGCCGGGTTTCATTACCTTCAATACGAGGATGCTGTAGAATGTTTCGTGTGCCGACAAACACTGAAAGAATGGCAATCTAACGACAACGCCTGGGATGAACATCGACGTCATTCGCCACACTGTCTTTACCTTAAAATGGTCAAATCTCAACACTACCGAAAAGGTTATGTTTACGAATGGAAAGGAATATTGAGAAACAAAACCAGTACCATGGCAACCAGTCATAAATCATATTCCGATTTTAAATCCTGTTTGTCTGCAGCCAAAAAACACGACTTTGATTTTCCAGACTCTATGGGAATTTATTTGTGGATTAAGAAAGTAGATGAAAATGGACAAGTTTTAGAAAAAATGGAGATTGACAAAATGAATCAGATGGAATTGTTGTTGAAATGCTTAAATATTAATTGAATTGAAATAAAGAAATGTAAAAAAAAAAGGTCTCTTTTATTTTGATTTGGGGCTCTATAAAGAGCCGTCAGGTGTTACCTGACATGATTGGGAAGTTTAACCTTTCCCAGGGTTTTGCCTCAAATATACAAGGGCATATTCAAGGCATCGCCGTTCCTGCGCCCACACCCAACGTTCCTCTCGCTGGCGCTCGAGAATCCCCTCGACAATCTCGGACCACCGCTCCTGCTCAGCTACAACTGCTTTGCTCCTACAATTACCCATTGTGGAAATGATGACAAGAATGACTAAGCCCTCTGTTAAATAGGCAGAAATGACGTCGTAGAACACGTGATGTTTTCAACCAATCAGATTATAACGTCATCCTTAGCAACGAGTATGATGACGTCAGATTTCAGTTAAGCTGTCAACAAATATCAAAACAAATGTACTATGCATCGAACTTTCTAGAATTTGTTAGAATATTAAAGAACACTGGAGAATGTGATAGAACCTTCTAGAAGAGAACTCGCTAGAACTAACAGAACAATCTAGAATTAGTAACAATCGTGAATGCGCATGACTAACACACGCTATTAAGCTGCTGATGTGGATGTCTAGATTCACTTTGAAAGAAACCTTCGAAGATGGCATATCAACTAAGACTTGGAGATAGGAAATACAGCAGGCGTTTTCATACCAACTCTGTGTATTTGAACGTTGACTTTACACAAAATTGGACTTATGTTTTACCAGCAGACGTTCCTCAACAGTTGGATGATACGTTTAACCAAATTATCCGGGACATTGGAAACTATTTGAGTTGCGAACCAGACGACCAGGTTCGATTCAGTGTATCTCATCCGGGATTGAAATCACCAGCTTGGATTCCATTTAACAAATGGTCAAGGATTAGAGCTCAGGATATTTTGAACCCCGTGGCAAGAATTTTACAGTCAAATGAACAGTTTAGATTGGACGAACGAATGACACTACATGTTTGTCACGTGAGTGTTCCACAAGGAGATGGTCAAGGAAAATGTCTGCTTAAACGGGATTCTTTATCGTTGGAGGATTATTTGAAGAGAAAGAAAGCGATTGTAGTGGTCAAGAACAAAGATAATTTGTGCTTCCAACGGGCTATTGTGATCGCCAAACACTATGCCAACAAAAACGACACACCAGAATGGGAAGCGGAAAGAACGAGGTTAATAAAGAATGCAGGACCTTACAGTTGGCAGACAAAATGCACCGAACGGTTGATTGAACAAGTCGGTGCACGTCCCGAAGCTTGTATTGGGCAGGAAACCTGGGAGTTGTATCAAAAAACACTCGGACAACAAGGCTACCAACTGTTTGTGTATTCTCGGCTACTATTTGGAAAATTATTATTCAAAGGCAAAGTTTCCGGTACACCAAAAAAACTTCATCTTTACCATCACGACCACCATTATGACGTCATTACATCCATGCCTGCCTTTCTAGAGAGGAATTATTATTGTGACTTGTGTGGAAAAGGTTACGATAATATCGAGACACATCCATGTACAAGTCTGTGCAGTGCCTGTCGTCGCCAAGGAACAGATTGTCCCACTGATACACTTCGATCCTGTTTAGAATGTCATCGAACCTTTTTCAGTGAAGAATGTTTTAAAGCCCACAAAACTGGAGTCACCCCCAACGCCATCACCACCTGTAACAAATGGAAAAAATGCACCAAATGTTTTAAGGAATGGGACACAAGAAAACGAGGCCGACTATTGGAAGAACATATTTGTGGAGAATACGAATGTAAGATATGTCGGAAATGGCACGGTAAAGGTGATAAATGGTGTTACATACAGACCATAGACATTGACAAAACCAAAGTGGAAGAAAAACAAGAAAAAGATGTGACGAGGTTTGTCTTTTATGATTTCGAGTGCCACCAACATACAGGGGAACATATACCTAATTTATGTGTGGTACAACTGTGTTGCCATTTCTGTATTGGTCAATCCACTCCATGCCAACATTGCGATTCAACATGGAACCACCAAAAGGAAATCATCTTCTCTGGACCCAACACTTTGGATGACGTTGCCAAGTTTTTTGTTCACTTATCAGCCAAGAAAGTTTCACCCGGAGGTTGTCTCACTACGAAAAGTCAGAACATCGTTGCTGTTGCACATAATTTCCGAGGATACGATGGTATGATCATCTTACAAGGCTTGCATAAACACGCCATGGATGCCCCCAAAGTAATATTGAATGGTGGAAAAGTCATGACCATTCAACTTGGATGTGTCAAATTTGTGGACTCTTTAAACTTTTTAGCTATGCCACTTAGAGATTTACCAAAAACATTCGGCATCACCGAATTGAAGAAAGGATATTTCCCACACTTTTTCAACAGACCCGAGAACGCAAACTATGTTGGAGATTACCCACCTGTTACCGATTATGATCCAGACGGAATGAGTGTAGGAGAAAGAGACAAGTTTTATGCCTGGTATAAAGAACAACAAACCAATACCTTTCATTTCCAGCAAGAACTTTTGAGTTATTGTCAGAGCGATGTGGATATTTTGAGGAAGTGTTGTGGAGCATTTAGAACCATCTTCATGTCGGAAACCGGAATAGATCCCTTTTTAGATAGTTTGACGCTGGCCAGTGCTTGTAATAAGGTAAGTTTATTTTTTAAATTAGGAAATCTTTTACATCATGAAATCTTTTACATTACAAAAATCAATGAATAACGTAAAAAGGTGACAAAAACGAGTTTTTCCAAAAAAAAAATTAAAAAACTATTTGTCTTTCCAGGTTTTCCGCGCACATTACATGAAGCCCGACACTATTGTTATAATACCTAGAGCATTGATGGAGGCCCCAACACCGGGTGAAGATTGGAAAAAATTTCAACCCAGACAACAAAGCAACAAGGCTTTACGCTGGTTAGAATGGAAACAACATGAGAAAACTATCGAGGCATTGAGTCAACACCAACCTACACCCAACATCAGACATGCCCGAAATGGTGGAGAAGTGAAAGTGGGACCCTATAGTTTAGATGGATACGATCTCAACGATAAGACTGCCTATGAATTCCATGTAAGTTATATTTTTTGATACCATGAACAAATTTTACAAAATATTTTTTGATACCATGAACAAATGTTACAAAATATTTTTTGATACCATGAACAAATTATTTATTGCAAAACTTAACAATTATTTTTGATATTTATATACGATATATTTTGAGTATTCATTATTGCATGTTATAATTATGTTGAATCATTATATTTTTCAGGGATGTTGTTATCACGGATGTGCTACATGTTATCCAGGACCCTTTGAAGATTTGAAACATCACCATCCTTATGATCCTTCAAGAACCATGCGAGATTTGAATCACCACACCATGGACCGCATAGAGAAATTGAAAACCTATGGATTAGATAAAATAGAAGTGATGTGGGAATGTGAATTTGATCGACAACGCCAACAAAATATGGAAATGGATGAATTCATCACTGGTTTAGAATTGAGAGGATGGCCGTGCCCTGATCCATTAATGCCAAGAAATGCATTCTTTGGTGGACGAACTAATGCAATTCAACTGATGGCAGAACCCCAACAAGAAGGCGAAGAACTCCACTACGTCGACGTGGTATCACTTTATCCATACGTCTGCAAATATGGTAAATTTCCGATTCAAGAACCTGAAATTATCACACAACCTGAACTAGATCGCTGGCACGAATATGAAGGATTGATTCAATGTAGAGTTCTTCCACCCAAAAACCTCTACCACCCAGTCTTACCATTCAGAAATGGAAAACTAACTTTTCCCCTTTGTCGGACTTGTGTACAAGATCACATGAAACAAGACGATGTTGCCGTGTATCAGGAGTGTCATCACAGTGAGAAAGAAAGAGCTTGGGTAGGCACGTTTGTCACATTAGAATTGAAGAAAGCAGTGGAGATGGGTTACAAAATTCTGGAAATTTATGAAGTATGGCACTGGAATCAATGGAGCCAGTATGATCCCGTAACCAAGACTGGTGGATTATTTACGGATTATATCAACCGTTACTTGAAAATGAAAATGGAAAGCAGTGGATACCCAGACAACTGTCACACAGATGAAGAGAAACGTCATTTTGTAGAAGAAGTTTACAGAAAAGAGGGAATAACACTTGATCCGGACCAAATTAAACCAAATAAAGGCAAACGCGCCTTTAGTAAATCAATATTGAACACCCTGTGGGGAAAATTTGGACAACGAGATAATTTTAGTCAAACTGAATACATCACAGATCCTTCAGAATATTTCCAACTGATGAACGATGCAACAGAAACAGTCAAAGATGTTCAAATCGTCAACGACAACATGGTCATGATTGAAAAATTGAAGAAAGAACAACACGTTCAACCATGCGCTATAACCAATGTGGTGATTGCTGCCTTTGTTACAGCCCAAGCGCGTTTAAAACTGTACAGTGTATTGGAACCTTTGGGAAACAGAGTGTGTTACTTTGACACCGACAGTATCATCTATCGACATCTACCACTACAATGGAATCCAACAGAAGGTTCATCGTTGGGAGAATGGAAAAATGAATTACCAGAGAATGTACACATCACGCAATTCGTCGCTGGAGGTCCTAAAAATTACGCCTACCAACTGAGCACCGGGGAAACAGTTTGTAAGGTGAGAGGATTTACATTGAACTACAGAGGAATGCAACAACTTAACTTTGAAACGGTAAAAAACATGGTACGCCACTTGGAAGAAAACATCAGTATACCTGTAGATAACCCTCACAAGATTGTCAGATCACGTGACAGAACATTATGGACTCGTCCAGAGCAGAAGTTATATAAGGCTGTTTACACCAAACGAATGGTTCATTTCAACACAAGAGGAGAACCTGATAATACCTTACCCTATGGATTCGCTCAAGCCAAAAATTAGACAGAGGTGGTTAAAATTTAGAGTCGAGAATTATTATCTACCCACAATTCAAAACCAGCAATACTCAAACTGTATCGGATGTGAAACGGACCATCCCAGTCAAAAATATCACAGCTGTCTTGGAATCGGAATTTCATCAAGTGGGCGTAGCCATCCAGTCGACGATTACTTGTATTTGGCTTTGGAGGAAAAACCTAAAGACGAAGATATAGACGTTGTATTAGGAAGTTTGATCGAAGACCCAAGAGGTCACGTGAGATTGTGGGAGAGTGAAGACGATTGGACGATTGACGTTGATCGGGAGTTGAGAAAATTCTGGAAAGAAGTTCCTGGTTTACGCATGATATTACCAACATGGAGAAAAAAGACAGAGAATTGTTAACAGACGTATTGTCAACCAAACATCAGATGTGGAATGAAATGAAGAAAAAATATCCTTTCCTGGCTCCTATGGTATGGTACGACAAAGACAGTGTGGTTTACCATTGTATAGAATATCTAGTGCAGCGTTATAGCCCACAAACCTTAAAAGAAGCCTTGGACGATTTTTACAGCCAATGAAAACTCAACAAATTCTTCAACCAATCAGAATCCAGAAAATTTGGAAAACAGCAACACAGCAAACAGTGCGCATGTCTAAAAATCAACCAATGAAAACACAGCAAACAGTGCGCATGTCTAAAAACACCACGTGACCTGGAAGACGGTATATGTTTCGGAACAGAAGTGTCTTTAATCATTTTCATTTGGACATCCGATCGAGATTGACTTATGTATAAGAAGAGAAGCTATGGAGAATGTTATAACTGTGGAGACAAAGGACACTGGGTTCCAGAGTGCCCTCTGCGGACAGGAGAAAAAACAAGCCAAGAAGAAAACAAAGACAGCAGCCAAGACACAAGAAAAGACATCAGTCAAGACGTCTGTTACAACTGTCAGCAAAGAGGACATTGGGCCAGTAACTGTCAGCAACCCAAACGCAAACAACCCAGAAAAGGAAAATGTTATCAATGCAAACAAGAAGGACACTGGAAATCAGAATGTACTCAAAAGAAAAGTATCGACAACCAAGGAGAAAACCCCGAAGAAACTCAAGTTAACCAAAGTTCCTCCTCTGAAGATAACCTCAACAAACATGCCTCTGAAGATAACATCAGCAAACATTCCACTGAAGATAGTCACAACAAACGTTCCTCAGAAGAAAACCACCGATGTCTCAACTGCCACCAGCTCGGACATGGATTGTTTCATTGTGGACAGCCCATTGAAACTAGAGTCACCTTCGACGAACTCACAAACGCTTTGTTCAACAAACGAGGCTCCTTGTACAACGCCAGAATACAACGATATTGGTACTGGTGTGGAGAAGCTGCCGAATATTTCCGAAGATACCAAAGCTCCAAGTATTCAAACCAATGACTTAATCATCACTGACGATTTGGCCAGAGCTGTCATCATCCCACTAGGTCCCCGTGGATTTAGAAACTTGTACGCTTTACCAAGGGAACCATTTAAAAATGATGCCTGGACCTTAGTGGTTATGTTACTTGGGGAGTTGCAAGATTGGATGCAGGATGACGCTTTACAAATGCTGTGTGGAAACATGTATTGGATTCCAAAAAGTCTACGTTATACGTCCTGGACACACGACCAAATTATAAAGATGGAAAATGAAGCTGAATAGCTTGCTGTGTTTGCTGTTTGAAGAATTTTTCCTGTTTAAAGGAGTTTACCTGTTTGAAGATTTTTCAAAACTTTGTTCTTTTTAAAATGTAAATATGTTTGTTGTGTTAAAATGTTAAAATTGTAATGTTGTAGAAAATGTTATATAAAATTTCTTAAAACAAACATTGGTTTTTCTTAGAGGGTCTTTGTAGCAATTTGATTATCCCAACCCACAACCTATAAAAGGTGAGGCTTTTGCAGACAAAGTCAGAATCATCATGGAATTCGACACAGCACTCCGACATCCTTTCACCATGCTTGTCTCAGGCCCAACAGGTGTTGGCAAGACCGTCTTTGTACAAAAATTGCTGGAGGCCAACATGTTTGATCCCACACCTGAACGAATCGTGTGGGCCTACGGCGAATGGCAACAGTCCTACGAGTCCTTTCCTTACACTTATGTCCATGGTTTAGCAGGCATTGATGATGTGATGGCCCAAGTGTCTGGGCCTCAAATTTTGGTGATTGATGACTTGATGGGTGAAGATACAACAGCCCTTGAACAGTGGTTTACTCGAAAGAGTCATCATAGAAACGCCAGTGTTATTTACATTGTGCAAAATTTGTTTGATAAAAAACAACGCACGATTAGCCTTAACGCCCATTATTTGGTCTTGTTTAAAAACCCTAGGGATGCTTCGCAGTTGGGTGTGTTAGCCCGGCAAATGTATCCCGGACATTCACAATTTATGCAAGAAGCCTACACGGATGCCACTTTGACACCCCGAAGTTATTTATTAGTGGATCTGAAACCAGATACACCAGAAGAGATGAGATTGCGAACCCGAATTTTACCCTCAGAAACCCCAAGTTATGTCTATCTCCGAAAGGTATAAAAGGGCCGACCGTTTTGTTGTCAATCATTCACGATGGCACGCACCAAGAACACCAAAAGACTTCACCAGCCACCCCCGGGTACAACCCTGTTGCCTAGAGCACAGTTTGCTCCTTTCACCTCACTGGCCCCTGATCTAAGAGATCCAACGGCTCGAGTACCTACCCGCCCTACCATCCCAGGAGCCCGACGTAGAATCATTTCACCGAGGCCACTACCCTCTTTATCTCCGCCACCAAGACCCATATCGCCTTTACCACCAAGTCCACCCAGTTTGTTTGCTACGCTGGCCCCAGATTTACGTCCAGAGACACCCCCAATGCCCACACCAACACCATCCACCAGCACACCACTTCGAAGTTTGAAAAAAACTCGTCAAACAAAACAACCTCGACCCCCAAAGAAGAAAAAAGCAGCACCCATCAGACCGCCATTCGATCCTCTGGCTCAAAGTCGACAAAGCAAACAAATGAAGGAAATGTCTGAATTCATCAAACGCTTGAAACGTCTGAATCCTGATATGGTTTACACTGAATTGTTGAGAAATGTTGGTACTGCCCGAATTGGGTTGTTACAGTGGTTTAAACTTGCAGCCAATCATCTTCTGAAAGGTAATATTAAACCTCTACATGCTCAACACACCAAATGGGTAGCTAGAAATAAAGATGTCTTAAAACAATTGACTCAAAATATAGGCACCAAAGAAAAATTAGCTTTGGTCATGAAACCAGGCGGTCAAGGATTTTTCGGTGGAGTGTTGATACGTATTTTGGTACGTTGGAAAGAAAGATTAGAACAAGAGAAAAAGAAGAAAGAAAAAAGAGCTAAGAAGAGAAAAGTATAAAAAGGTTGTCGCAAACATATATTATGATCATTCGACACCATGGCACCACGACGTAGCATCAAGTGTGTTTCTAACCAATGTAAAGCTATTTTAAACGGCAAGACTCGATTAACGACACAACAACGTCGTCTATTAACTCCACACAGAAGAGCCCTGCGAACCTTAGCCAACCCTCGAACCTCTGGTCGATCCAAAAGAAAATTGTTAAACCAAAAAGGTGGTTTTCTGGGTGCGTTGTTGGCTTCTTTAGCCTCTAGTGTCATTGGCCCTATCATCGGGACCATTGGACAGCGATAGGGTATATAAAGGAGAAACCTAGGACTCTTGTCTCAGTCATGAAGCCTCAACAGACCTTGAACGATTTCTTGAAAACCCCTCACAGTTGGCGAAATCATATTTTGAACGATAAAAAAGTCGTGGATTGTTTATGTGAATGTATTGGTAATTTGATCCGGGGCACCTTACCACTATCAGCTGCAGAAACAAGACGTTTGCGATCAAAGGCAAACTTACTTAGACGCCTGGGCACTCCCAAAACACCTTGGAAAACCCGTAAGCGATTACTTCAACAACACGGTAAAGGATTGTGGAAACCCGTCTTTCATCCTTTGCTCAACAAATTAAAACAACGATGAAGTTTACACGAAAAATGAGATTGGTCCCAGCAGATGAACCAGAGAAGATTGTCACCGTTAAACCTTACGAACCTGTGTACGATCGAAATCCAGTGAAAGAAGCTTTAGAAGAATTAAGTCAAGAAATGCAACGTTTACTCAAGTCCAATACTTCAGACGCTATTAAAATGGATCAATATGGTCAAATGTTGCAGCGATATCGAATACTTCAAAATAAAAGACACGCACCAATCATACCTGAGACAACAAAAAATAACAAACCTGACGACGTCGCTCCCATGGAAAAACCTGATATTTTAACTTCGGTACCAAAAACATACCAAGGCAAAGCACGTCTGTTATTGCAGCATTTAGAAAAGAAAACACCCTACTCTTGGAACGACAAATATGAATTGACTCATGAGGGTCAAGTGATGAAAGGAACGAATGTAGTAGATATTGTCAATGATTTCATTCGAAACCGCAAAACAGTCAATGCTCCTTTTGGTTGGGAAGCCGTCATGAGAAGTTTGAGAGAATCAAACATACCACGAGAAGCCATTGGAAACGATCGTCGATGGGAATTATTTTCGACACCCCAAACACAACCGTCTACCTCCACTTTTGAAACACCCAAGAAACGCACAAGTAAAAAGCAACAGAGGAAAGAAAGAAAATGGCTTTCTTTTGACAGCCTATAAAAGAAGCTCACAGACATTAACTGGTCAAAGATGGAGAAGCTAGCACAAGTTTATTATGATCCGGCACATCCCGCAGGATTTAGTGGTGCTCAGAAACTAGCCAAGGCTACTGGGGTGCCATTGAAGAAAGTCAAAGCCTGGTTAGCGGGACAACGGACCTATACTTTACACAAACCTCTCAAGAAAAAATTCAAACGATCACCTACTTTAGTAGCGGGTATCGATCACCAGTGGCAAGCTGATTTGAGTGATCTGAGTAGCATATCCAAGAAAAACAATGGTTATCGCTTTTTGTTGTGTGTGATTGATGTGTTTTCCAAATATGCTTGGGTCGTACCCATGAAAGACAAGAAAGGTGAAACGTTGGTGCGAGCTTTCCAAAAAATTAAAGACAGAACACCTTTAAGATTGCAAACAGATAAAGGTACAGAATTTTTAAACAGAAAATTTCAAACTTATCTCAAGAAGAAAAAAATTCACTTTTTCGTGACACACAATGCCGAAACCAAAGCCAGTGTGGTGGAGAGATTTCAACGTACCTTAAAACAACGAATGTGGCGATATTTCACGTACAAGAAAACGGAACGTTACGTTGATGTTTTAGACAAGTTGGTAGAAGGTTACAATGCAGCCGTACATCGCACTATTAAAATGGCACCTAAAGATGTGACGGTTCAAAACGAATGGTTGGTTAGTCAACGATTACCTCGGGAAACATCCAAGAAAAAACGCGACATCACATCAACTGTGCGGTTAGCACTGGATAAACAGAAAGCTTTTGATAAGGGATACTGGCCAAATTGGACTTTGGAAACTTTTCAAGTCAAACCCAGTGTAGGATCCCGTTATAGATTGATTGATGGAAATGGTGAACCGTTGGAAGGATCGTTTTATCCTGAGGAATTACAAGAAGTGAAGGAAGACAAAGACGAAGCTTACGTGATTGAAAAAATCATTGAACGACGAGGTAAAAACATACTCGTCAAATGGAAAGGTTATCCGGCTAGCTTCAATTCCTGGATTCCTGAATCGACCGTGGAGTATAAATAGAAGTAACCAACTACAGTGGAGATCCATCATGCAAGACGAATCCACATCGACAACATCGGTTCGATCCAGATCCTGGGCGTGTTTAGGAACTCGGGTACCTCAAGCTGAAATTGTATTTTTCTGTCAAGTGATTTTGGTCTACATTGTTGCGGGTGTTGCTTTGTCTCAACTCGCTCTGAAACCCGAAGGACCTCAAACCACATTGTGGACTGCTTTGTTATCCAGTAGTTTGGGTTATTTACTGCCAGCACCTCAACTGAAGAAAAATGAACGATTTTTATCTCACCCTGCCTAGTGACAGTTCCATGGGAATGTTTCCAGACAATAGCCTTTCGACGTATCGCACTCATTTAACGCCGCCCATTCATTTTAATCACCAAGAATGGGAAGTGGGTTTGGCAGCCTTGGCCTTCCCGACAGATTGGTACAACCTGACAGAGAAAGACAACAAACTCCGACTGAAAGTTTTTCCTTGGAAAATCGTCCCAGATATGGACACCATCAAGTGTGTGAGTGACAAATGGTTGGAACCTCCCGAGTGCAGCACTGTTCCGAACAACGATGAAGGTTCGACTGAAGTCGAAACGCATATGGAAACCAACACTTACAGAAATGTGGAACAGTTGCTAAATGTATTGAACGTGACCATGCATGGATTATGGAAATGCAATGAAATACAAGAAATCATTCATCGAAAACCATTTCGATTGGAGCCCAACATCAAAGAATTGACGCCTATAGAACAAAACGAGCAAGAAGAGTACGAAAATCGTATGAAATTATCCAATCAGGCCGAAAAACAACCCTATGCATCATTTAAATTGGATCCTTTAAGCAAAAGAATATATTTATCTTTCGACTCTCAAGACGCCGTCAACTTTCTACGTATGTTACCAGCAATCAGTTTCAAAATTGAAGGACCCATGGTTGGTATGTTAGGATGGTCTGACTTTACGCAAGAATTTCGGTTGGATAAATTATGTCGACGAAACATTCGCGAAGGTAAAATCACTGCTCCCTTTCAACCAGCTGTGGATATGGCCTTTGATATGTTTTACTTGTATTCGGATATTGTGGAACCACAACGTGTAGGTGATGCGGTGACTCCGATCTTGGATGTGTTTCACAGTAAATCAGGATACTTTCGTCCATCGGCCATACATTACGTTCCGATCAAGTACGACCGCCTGACGGCCATCGGCATGTATATAAGGACCGGACATGGAAGACCCGTACCATTTGTGAGAGGAAAAGTGGTGGCCAAGCTTCACTTTAGAAAGAGAAAATGACATTGTTGGGAAGAGGTAACATTCGAGTGTATCGTGGAGGTGTGCTCAGACAACGAGGGTCTGGATTTTTGTCCGGTTTATTGAACATGGTCAAAAAAGGTGCTGTGATGGCAGGCAAATCTTTATGGAGTGCGGGTAAACAAGCTATAAAAGATAATCTTCCACAAGTTGGAAACGAGGTGTTGAAAGTTGTCCAAGGCAAAGAATCTGTTAGTCGAGGATTGAAAAACATTGTTCAAGATGCCGTCAAACCTGCTTTGAAATCCACAGTGTCGGAAACTTTGAAGAATGTGGTCGGAGGTATAAAAGACCGACAACCACCACGAAAGCGGACAAAACCATCTGCAGCTCGTTCTGTCAACATCAAACGAAAGAGAAGAAAGAAAGATATATTCGATCATGGCTTCAATGATGCGTAATGATTCCTGTCCTTGTGCTCCTGATGAATTACAACAACTCTTTACCGTTCCTGACACTCAAACAGCCGTTACCAAAGTAACCAAAGTCCGCAAATATCCACTGACCAGTGATCTGAACCATGATGGTCCCTTGGAATTTTTAATTCCTAATTCAAGTACAGATTTCATCGACTTGTCCAACATTAGTTTGTATCTCAAGTTGAAAGTTGTCAAAGAAGATGGAACGAATGTTGGAGCGGATAAAAAAATCGGACCAGTCAACAATTTCTTTCACACTTTGTTTAAAGATGTAAAAATGCGTCTTGGAAAAGATTCCGATACGTTGGTGACCGCTTCGTTGCCCAATTATCCCTATAGAGCTTATTTGGAAAATCTCCTGAGTTTTGGTCGTGGAGCCAAAAACGATCAACTTAACCAACAAGTTATGTGGGAGAAAGATACGGCTGGTCAATTAGATAGTACACAGGCTGTTCAAACTGGAGCTGGTGATGCCGTTGTGCCCATCGTTAACCATGGTTTGGGAGGAAGAAGAAAAAGGATGGGTGAAAGTTTAGAGTTTGAATTGCAGTCCCGACTACATGTGGATTTGTGTTTACAAGATCGCTATTTAATAGATGGTGTGGATATCCGCATCCAATTGGAAAGACAACAACCCAAATTTTATTTGATGTGGAACGAAAACAACGAAAGTTACAAAGTTGAAATGATCAAAGCCTATTTGGAAGTACCTTTTGTTACACTGGCACCATCAACATACACACGAATTGCTGAACAACTACAATCCAACAACGCCAAATATCCACTTAAACGAGTAGTCGTCAAAGACATTAGTATACCCAGTCGTAGACGTTTTCACGTCTTGGATAATTTATTCATCAACGAAGTCTTGCCTAAACGTCTTATTTTGGGTTTGGTGGAGAACGATTCTTACGACGGCAATACCATCAAGAATCCATTCAAGTTCCATCATCATCGACTAGAATACATCAAACTAATGAAAAATGGTGATGTGATGGATGAATATTTCATGGATTTTCCAAACAAACAAGCCACAACACCGTATTTAGATTTGATGAAAAGAGTAGGAGTACTCAACAGCAAAGAAGATTTGGATTTGTCTTACAACGACTATATTAATGGCTACACTCTATTTGCTTTTGATTTAACCAATGACCACGGAGCAGATCAAGTCAATTTTCATCCCAAGTCATCTGGAAGTTTGTCTTTGGAATTGAGATTCGAAAACGCCCCACCGAATCCACTCAATTTGCTATTGTTTGCCGAATACGACAATGTCTTGGAAATCGACGTCAACCGCCAAATTTTGGTGGATTGGTAAACCTCTGTATACTGCCCAGTTGGAAGAAGGATTGGGTTGTCATATCCCTGAACAATTTGGTGGTGTCCTGGCCAGAAATCAATTACAAACTGTAAAACCTACCCGCTATCCCATGGCATACGTCGTTAACACCGATGACGAAGACCAGCCTGGAAAACATTGGACCGTGTTTGTGTGCGAAGAAAACTATTGTGATTTCTTTGATTCGTACGGATGTCCCCCAGAACTGTATGGAAAAGATTTTGCCGACTTTGCTCAACGTCAAGGACCAGTACGACACAGCTCCCAATGGATTCAAGGACTCCAAAGTGTTGTGTGTGGCCATTATTGCTTGTTTTACCTGTGTCATAGATTCCACGTACCCACACCAAAAGCCTTGTCGGTGTTTAAATCGAATCTGACTGAAAACGATCGTTTAGTACATGGTTGGACCCATGACCATTTTCCCTGTTTAAGATTTGAAAAAGGCCAAACTTGTCGCAAATTTATGGATGTAAATACGTTATAGTTATTGTTAAAAGTTATTGTTAAATTCTTTAGTTTATTATGTTATTATTGTTCATTGTTCTGATGTTAATTGATTAAAGTTAAAAAACCATACCACGTGTTTTTTTTCATCCAATCAAAACCCATCTCCGGCTTATCAGCCTATAAAATCGCAGCCATTTGTCTTTGGCCACTCATTTGCACCATGGCAGCCGAACCTATGATTGTTGTGCAACTAATGGAAGTGGATGACAGTCCTGTTAAGGTTTTTTGCCGTAACGGTAAAACAGTCATCATCACACCAGATGACATTTACCTTATTGAAGAGTCGACGATGAACGAATGTCAGACGCCTCGGCGGAGGAGAATCGCTCCCGAGGTGCTAGCTAACGTCCGTCAGAGGCTCCGTCACAGAGTTCGTCGAAGGCTCTTCTAAAAGGAGTTAGAAAAACAGCCCTTTTCAGGGCTACCTAATCAAATGAAAAGAGTTCCCTGCCCTATGCTAGGAATACCCCCTGGGTGACGTCAGTGGGATCTCCCTGTGGGATTTCCTTCGAAGATTTCCTCTAGTGGGGTTTCCCCATGGGATTTCCCGATGGGATTCCCCAAGAAGCCATGCGCATGCGTCATGACGTCATCCAACATGGCCGACCGGATGTGACGTCATCCTTAGCAACGTGACGTCACTTCCTATGACGTCATCCCCTAGCAACCGTTGCCTAGCAACGTGACGTCATCCGTTGCCTAGCAACCGTTGCCTAGCAACGTGACGTCATCCGTTGCCTAGCAACCAAAATCCCTAGCCCTAGGCCCCTACTACTGACAGTATTCGAACAAAAAACACAAACGTGTCACATGCACAAGGAAGATTGAAAATTGCAGAATTTTGACAATATATTTCTGCATTTTACAAGAAAACCTCGATTCGTTTATCTGTCAACTTTTTCTTGCAAAAATTTCATCAGTTTTTGAATGTCATCTGACAAGCCTTTCTAAACAATTAAGTTATGATTTGGAATATTCTACGCCAGAGGCATACGAAACTAAGTATGGTTCTTACGTGGAAATAACACACACGAACGTAGTAAACAAACATTTTAAATAACATTTCGACGGAATAAATTAAATCTTTAAAAAGGCCTAATATTTCAACTATGTCTTTAAATAACATTCGAAGGGGTTATTAAGTATGTGATGGTGGTTGTGGGGGGAACGGTCTGAACCCCTCAAACCCCAAACTCTCCAACCTAGCGAACACCAGCCAAATTAGAGAGATGTTTTATTGTATGTTAGCCCTATTATGGGCAGCATAATACAAGTACATATAATACAAAATGGTATAAAAAAAAGTTTGTGATGGGGGAAGCGGGGGAGATGTCTGAACCCCTCAAACCCCAAACCCTCTCACCTACCAATACACCTTTGTCCTGTGAAAAGGCCACGACAACAATGCACAATTTGTCACATTAAATATACATGTAATAGTAACTATGTATTGACACTATAGTGTTGAATTTTGAACGTTATTTGGACCCTTATCTATCTGTTTAAACAATACAATTATCACATTGTCCTATCACAAATTCAATAATAAACCCATTCAAATAAAACCCTGTTTCCAAATATTCAATTTACTATTACATGTAACCCGACACCTTTAATACTGGCTTTATTCTTAGTAACTCAATTATTTTTAATTATCTTTTTAAAGGACATGTTTCCTCTAATGTTCACTTTGTTATGGATTTTTAAATGACTAGTTCGATATGTTAATATTCTGTAATCTAATGCCCACTGTGTTAGCATGACTGCAGCTTAATTTATTGTGTACATGTATGTATATTATGAATCTTGAATATGTAGGAAATAAAAGTATTAGAATATTAGAATAATACATATCTCGTATACATATACCTATGTTTGCCAGGACAGTTGAGAAGGAGTATTAATGGTTATGATCTTTCAGAATAAAAACTCTGCACTTAATTCATCTACAGTAAAATACCATACAGGTACCCGAATTTGAACTGGAAGAATTAATATCTAGACGTCTTTATCCCTTTATGGACATTAGGTGTAACCCTTAAAAATGTTTCGAATCAGAAATATTTAAATCATTTTAATGATTGTGATTGAAACAAATGTTTCTTTGTTTTGTTTTTTGAAGATTTAGAAACAAGTTCGATCAGGATCAACACGAATAATTGAATCACAGTCCGCACAAATTTCTTAATTATTAACACATTCCGCAAAAAGATCAAAGCAAAGTAAAAAATTCGAATCAACGAATTGTTACCTATGATTAAAGGTAATTTTAAGCACGTTTGTAGCATCGCAATTACAGGTGGAGTCCGATTAGAGGCGGAATTCTACAGCTGGGTCAAAACGAGCGGTTTCACAGGTGTGGGGTCGGGTATTAAATATCGGCCCCCTCTTAAACACAAATACTTTACAAGCCACCTACAATCCTATCAAAATTCATTTACATGTGTTCATAAAGCCAGGATTATTTTAAACGACTATGGATAGTTTGTATGTGGGTGAAACACAGTTTATTTCGACAACAAGGACTGTGATCATTTCATAACCAGTGACGAAAAAAAACACCCACAGAAACTTTGAGTTAACATTTTGGAAAATTTGTTACTCTTTCCGTATACATGTATATGTATCATATCCACAAAATCAAATGGAGCCATTTTATTACTTTTTTTGATAATCATGTTTGCACATCGCTAGATTATTGCTGTCAACCAACATGTGCTTCCGATAAAAAATTCTCTGGAAAGCTGAACTGGAGAGCAAACCCATTGAAAAGTAGCTGTTTAACATGCATTATTATTTGCAATCCCTTTTCATTCCAAATTGCAAACTTGGATTTTTAATCATACATAGATAGGTGAAACCAAAAATGGTCTCAACGTTTGCATATCGACGTTACAAGAAATATGAATAGGTGCTGTCAATCTTTTGAAATCTTATATTTCTTTGATAAAAATCAGTAATTGTGGAATTGTCAAAGTTATAAACAGAACATTGTAACATTGTCTACATAGGTGAAACTAGAAACCCTTGATACGAACGATTCGGCTATTGTTGTAGTATAGAAAAGTTAATAAGTTATTATAATGTTAACTAAAACTTTGTGACAAGATAATCAACGGTTTGTGTTGCACGTCATTTTTCACTTCTCTCGTATTTCATAGCAAAATGTTTCATTATCATATCTTGTCCTTTTATTTGGCTGAACATGTCACGTCCAGGCCATTTTCAATTGCAATTACTTCCCGGGCAATATTGCTGGTAAGGTGAGAAAATTAGGGCTCTGTCATCTGTCATTCATTATAACTTGTTTATTTCTGAAATTGATCTTAATTTGATATCAAACTATTTGGTTAATCGTGAGTAGAACAGAAAGTCCCAACTCTTTTCGGGGGCATTTTCGGACTTAGTCTTTATTTTCTTCTGGATATCTAGGGTGACCATTGTGTTCATTTTTTGTCTATTTTGTCGTTCTCTGAATTTTGACTTTTGATCTGCGATATGGAAAGGACAATATAACTTTCTTCCTTGTATAAAGACCTAATGATGGTGTCATTTTCAGAATTTGTTTAACAATCGAACGTGGAATGGGCCTTCTGTCAATCAAAAATACACGTACTCATCATTTCACTGCAGATAAAAAACATTCACAATTCAAACAACTTATTAAAATGAGAAATCATATCTGCATTTCAATTTTTGAATATGAAAAATGACAATATAGCCTTATATTAACATCAACCCCCTATAGAAACCATATCAATGCTAACCCGCCCCACAAAAACCAACATGTCGTCTGTAAATCAGATTTATCAATGTCACCATTCAGTCTGTTACTTATATCTCGATCTACACGATTAACTTCTCACAATTCAAATCATCAATATTTTCAAATCATAGACTAAATCTGTATTCAATCAGTGAAGAGGTAGACAGTTTCTTTTCATATCAAATGCTTTTGACACTTCACTTAAATAAGGGTCGAACAAAACCGTCGCCGAATAGCACATTCAACGGTCTAAGTACTTCGATGAAATGGATGCTTAATTCACCGTGAAACTTTGATAAAAACGTATCCAATATACCCATTTAAATTCGCTACAAAAACTCGGTCCTGTTTTATTTATCTATTTTAAGCAAACCCCTACGTTTGTCAGTGAATGAAAATGAAATATAATGTGCCGAAAATCATCAGAGCGCCTATTTCCATGAATATATTAGCATTGAAAGCTTGAAGAGAGAAAATAAATCTATTTCCTAGTGCAGTGGACTGAGAGAACTCAGGACCATAAAGACGAGGTGATTATATTGGAGTATGGTGTATTAACAATTGAAAAAGGAAGACAAAATGAATTGGACTTGTGAAAACCATTGAGTTATAATCACTGTTTAAAGCCAAAATAAATCATATTTTAAAGTTGCTATCCCAGATAGGTTTGTGGTTGGTAATATCTCAATTTTTGGCAAGAAGATCAACAATTTCTCACATTTTTGCTCTATTTTAATAACATTGTAGGTGAAATTTCCTTAAAATATGGATAAGATTATCCTTGAATTAATGCTTACTCTTTTCGAAACACCTGATGGTAATTATCTTTGAAGTAGTCCACTACTATACAACTATTGCTCTCGATTTTGCCATGGTTTTGGATGCGATTTTGATTGGCGGAATTGTTTATCTTGTATACGGAGTTTTATTGCAAAATCTCTAAATTTTACACTTTTGTATCTGGGACGACAACTTTAATATAGAGCAACTGGAACAATGGAAAAACATCAGCGAGCTTTTAACAATTATCAGTTTTATTTTCGATTCGCCATAATCTGCTGCCACGCGAAAAATAATAAATGAATATCATTTCTCATATCTGGTTTTAAAAGGCTTAAGAAAATGATTCGGAGATAATGAAAGAATAGAAACGCCAGACAATTTGAATAAGATAGAACTTCTCGTCGACAAAAACAATAAATAATATCAAACGATGATCGCTTGCTGATGGAAAAGCGGAAAGCCTTGTTAATGATATTTTAGGGATTTTTTTTTCAATTCCTCCAACTATATTTTTCACTCCATTGCTGTGATCACTGATAAAAAAAAAACCAGGTGCCAAAAAAAAATAATAGATTACTAATTCATTATCCCTGTTAGAATTATACGTCATGCCACAAAATACATTCCATGTCCGAATTCAATAAACCTAATCAATCGAAATCAAATCCCAAGTCGTCATTTCTTCGTTTCCTGTTCCGACAAACCACAGGCGATGGATTGAACATGTCATCATTTAGCAACAAACGGTGTGCAATTTGTACGGAGCCTGTCAAACGTCGTTGACTTCTGGGACAGGTTAATTCTGTAATTAACGACAAACATGATTAGCAGCTAATTAGGATAAATCACTTGGTAATCAGCTTCTCGTGTGTCGGCTCGTGGCGATATTGACCGCCTAATGGTTACGAGTCCTTCACCAGGAAGTTTAGGTTCTAGCAGCGTTTTGAAAATCATTAACTGGATCTGTTTAATTCCAATTTGAGCATCATTAAGTTTGATTAAATTTGAATCTTTCTATTTTTACATAAATCATTGGTATTGATTGGAAATTTCATATTTATATTAATCATCATTTAATTCGTTTCGGAATTTCTATCGAATTTTGTACGAAACAACGATCAATTAAAATTTATAACAATTTATAAGATTAAAACAAAACGAATATATTTTATGATTTTTTTTAAAAGTAAATGATTAAAATCAATATGATTAAGATTCTGATAAAAATATGAATTTAAATTGATTCTTTTCAAAGAAGTTGTTAACTTCTGACAAAAGCTTGGACCTAGCGATGAAAATCACCATTTTAAACGTTTTAAAAATATTGAAAGGATTTCAAGTTATTGAGACGATTTGACGCTAATGGAGCATAAAATCAGTTTTCACTTAAAGTATTGAAAGAAATCAATTGAGGTAGATTTATTGAGAGAGAGGGATCACTAACAGGTGACGGGGGCGTTCTCATTCAACATAACGTTTGTTGTTTTGTATTAAACCAAGATCGAAAACCCACATCAAAGGAAACAGTTTGTCTTAAGTCAAGTGAAGAAATCGTCTATATTCGACAAAAGAGAAATAACTATTGAGTTAAGACCTACCCTAAATATTTTATTTACCACTAAACACCAGGTTTCATTTGACTTTTAATTCATTTACTCGTTTTCGTACACCCCTAAACGTTTATACTTCATATTTTATTTATTTCATATTTCCATAAAACTGACAATAAAATGTAGCAAATTATCAAGAAATGTAAATATGGGCGTAAACATCCTTTGATATATGAATTATAAATACTACCACAAAATATCCTTCAATTGTCCTCTATCATATATAATTGTTTCGTTTCGTTTCCTTGCATATCAAAAATTTGGAATGTTTCATTTGAAATTAAAATAAAGTTATTAATTTTCGTATTTCTTATTTTCATTATCTGAATATTTGTTTGCTTGTTTCTTATGCTTTTAAGTTTGAAATTTTGCATACAGTTTGAAATTTATACGATAGTTTATATAAAGACCCTTTCATATACTAGCATGAAAAATATTTAGATTTTATCTTCATTTTATTTAGAAACAAACAAAATATCAAGTTACAAAATAGTATCAAAAATCATTTTTTCCTTATTAGAACAATTTATTTTTTATTCAAATTCAGATCAGAACTTGACATCTGTTTTTATATTTCGTTTCCGAAAATTGTCAGTCATAAAAATATGATTTATAGCTTTTGTTGTCAATATGTGTATGGAAGAAATGGTGGACAATATTTTTATTTGTATAATTTTCTATTATCATCTAATATCACATACTTGTTGATGAGTTATATAATTTATGACGTAATATTAATCACGGATGACGTATTTTAAACACACCAATCAGAATTGTATTTGAATAATATCAGCAAGTAGCTAGTATATCCTAGGTAAATATCGCCTAAGTATTTGAGTCTACGTCTAATATTTTATAAAAGGAATAGATTATGTCATAAATATTGTTATATTTGCCCCGTTATCTAATATTTTATTACGTAATATGAATTAGGGTGTACTATATCATATCCCATAATGCACTATTCATTTTTCATTATTCAAATTTCCATGTAATAAATTTGTCAAGTTATATCAGATTTCACCCCCTGCTGATGTGAGAAAATATATTAGAGATATTTCGAGATATTTTAATTCAATATATAGAAACACTGTTAGGATCCAAAATTACAACTCCATGAATATTCAACAGTATTTATGATTATTCAATACTTATATAATTTGCATATTTATAAGTTATGAATGATAAATTAGTGCTTCACAAGGAGATTAAGTTATGTTTCCTTTCTATTAGTTTTCTGTAAGTTTTCTGCAAATGGAGCCGAGTCGACATCTCAAAATAAAGAGATCCGAAAATTTTCATCTACTACAGATGGACCTAGCCCTTTTTCTCCCCTCATATTACAGCCTATTTTTTCGAAAGATTTAAACTTTCTGTTAAAAAAATGTGATATTTTTCTGTCAGTAATATCAGGATAGTTGTTAATTTAATCAACAAAATATGACAAAAAAGGTTCACGTTTCCATGACATTTCAAATTCCAATTTTAAAAATAAATTGTAACCGAATTGCAATTTCAGGAAAAACTGTATAATGTATAGCTTAACCCAGAAGCAAAACAAAAGAATTGCTGATGATAACGTGTTGGAAGCTATTAATTTATGAATATTTCAACACAGTATATTGTTCCATGATTACAGCTATTATAGACCTATATCACATAAATCGGCAATCCTCGGCAATTTCCGTAAACCATAGCCTAATCATCCAGCGTAAGGAGACCGTTTGTGGTTTGATATCACATTTCAACATAATTTTCAAACGTATGACATAACTACCAAAAGAATCTCCAAATCATACAAATGTCTTAAAATTCTTTAAACAAATATAGCCTACTTCATAATTTAATACCTTAAAGCACCGTAAAGTATTAATATAATCATTGCTCATGTGTAGACGTTTCGATAAAACTCGAAATTTCAAACATATTATAGAAGTTTATCCATTAGTTTTAAAGTACAGTATACAATATTACATAAGATATAGCTTAAAACTAAATATTGGTTGATTCTAATAATCATTTGATGGATCTAAGATCTAGTCCAGAGGATAATATCCATCTTAATTTTAAGATTACATGTATCCACATCATATATATACAGAGAGACTGAGCGACGCTTTAAGATTTAGATCTTGACTTTTTGACGTAACTTAATCCGAAAATAATACAGAAGGTCAAATTTATAAGCTGAATTTTAATTGTAAACAATTTGTTAAAAATATTAAACGTGTCCAAATCACGAAGTGATGTACGACAAGGATTTTGATAAATAAACCAATATGTATGTAAGGATTTGGATAAATTCCAGATAAGCTCTAAATGATATGATCGTATCGTAACAATGACTATTTGTAACTGATAGGCTAAGTCAGTTCTTTCATGGAACAAAGTTGTTAACAGTATATCGACCGTCGATATGAAATGTTGTTGAGAATCACAGTCGCAGAGTACCAAGTGTTGGAGAAGGGTAATCATGGTGGGCACCTATATTCTTGAGAATACGAAGTAATACTTTCACTAATACACAATTGCTTACTGGACACAGAATCATCCCTAACTCAAACATCCCGAAACACCCAGTCAATTATAGATAATCTGATAATCATAAAGATGGAGTTAAACGTCCCAGTAATGATAGCCTTGATCAAATTGGAGCTCCAAGGGATTAACCCTCCCCTCCCCTCTAAGCTTGTTCTTGTTCAATCCTCTCAAAGTCCCCTTGAACTGTAGATGGTTTGCTTGAACATGGACTAGTTGATCCACAAGCGATGAAAAAACAAGAAGATGAAGACTCATAAATATGCAAAAATGTCGATTGCAAAATTTAAACAGTAGGCAGACAATAGTACAACAATGAATCAACTTTTTACTCGACCAAAGTCAAATATCTCGAATTTAAGCCAAAAACTACCGAAACGGAACATAGTAAAATGGAACTGACTTTTGACATTTAGGCACCAATTGTCAGGAATAATCTGGGAAATATTCAAGACTTCTCACAATTTTAGTATATAAATGTTCTTTTGTTATAAGCTAATTGCTAAAATTCATGGTAACCATTTCCAAAGTGTTCTCAGAAACGTCAAAAATTTCCAGCCAAAATTTTCCACATTTACGTTTGTCAAATACTGTAAAAATGAGAAAATCAAAGATTTGTTTAAATTTGTTTTGCTGTTGTTAGTTTTGTGTTATTTAAAGTTAAGTTTGTTACAAGTTTAGACTCGCTCTGTTGACGGAATATGCCTTCTGAAAGATATTGTCAATTTCGAATGATTCTGTGGTGAAGAATCAGGCTACCTAAATACAGAATCAGTAATGAAAAATTCGATCAATACAATATTTCGTTTCGGTTTTTCGAGTTTGTTTGTATGATGAATAGCAAGTAAAACCGGAACGAAGTAATCAGGTTTCTATTTTTGGCTAAACACATGTACTAGAATGTTCGATTTGCTGAACTTATCAGATACCAAATCAGGCTTTTCGATAAAAATGACACACGATGGCTATTGGTCATTTTGTGAAATATGTCCTAAATATTTTGTGAAAGTAAGGCTTTAAGCCCACCTTGTATACCGGAAGTCTATATCAAATATCAATCAAGCTGATCGGAGTTTCAATGTAAGCATTCTACATACTGAATTGCAGAAACAGGACAAAGGAAATCAAGTTCCAAAAGGGCAATGTCTCAATTGATTGCAATCTACATGAATTCGAGTTTCAAAGGGAAATGTCTGAAATGATTGCAATCTACATGAAATCAAGTTCCAAAAGGGCAATGTCTGAAATGATTGCAATCTACAATGAACTTGCATTTGATATCAACTGGTTGTTTGTCCTGAAATTAGGTGATGCACGACCAACGATACGAAACATTTATGTACTCAACACACAATGCAATCCAATGATCCACCCAAAACATAAGATAAGATATCAACAAGAAAAGGGCACTGTTTCACATCATGGTTTCAAATCAGAAAGACCATCAGTGTGTTGATGATAATAAACAATATACCATGTAAACAAGACACGTGTTTTTGAATATCGTGACCACGACATTGTCCTCCGTTGTCATATCGAATGTTAACATGAACAACTTCGTCGTATTTTTGCATATTTTGAAAGCATGTATATTCGTTATCTATTTTCAAATCGTTGTGCAATCTATTAGATCCCTATCTTCAAAATAATAAGCAACATTTTAATTCAGTACCGTAATGGAATATTCAATGCGAACGTATGCCAGTTATTATGCAAATTCATCTAGTTTGTTTTACGAAATTGTGGTTGTTTATTTTTTATCGCTCTATCATCAGACATCCACCTTTTGTAAGGTACCCATGTACCTCAGTCTCAAAAGGTGACGCCTCGCACTAATAGCTTCGTTTTTGTGATTTTTTTAAAATTTGAAAAACAAGTTGAAAGCTGAAGTTTGAATTTGAAATTAAAATATGCCTGCTCATCTGAAAGATCTAGTGAATACAAGTAAATGAACAGTTTCGAATGATCAGATAAGGGTTATGTGTGTTCTTTATAGTTACAATATTATTTGAAAAGGCTTTAGAAATACGAAGTAAGGTGCGAAGTAAGGTTTGAAATGTATCTAAGGTCACTGTGTATGTAAAATTGAGATATATCTAGCTTGTATCGTCTGGCAATCACCGTCTACCAGCTAGTTACACCTGTCCTTTTACATCACGCTTTTATCACTCAGTCAATGGCTACATTCAAATTCACCAATCGACTCAAAAATACAAACCAATTCTTACCACAAAACGAAAGTGTTATTTTTTCACACAATTGATGAGAAATATAAAAAGATCTAAGACGAGATCCATGCCTTTTATTTTGTTTGTATATACATATATATTTCGTGTCGTTTTTGTTGAATCTGTCGTATTATTTCGTATTTCTGTTTTTGCTTGAGGCTTTTAGCAGATGTATGAAATTGTACGATGTCCTTGTTGCCACACTCGCCAATTTTACTACCCTTTTATTCAATATGCGTGTGTTTTTCGTGTTTTGATTTTCATAAATGAAAACATGGATTTCCTTACACAATTTGAATTTTGTGTGTTTTGGGCTGAGACTGTCAATAGAATAGTGTTGATATGTATTGTTATGAAAAGACATCAGAAAAATCGAAAATTCAATAAAAACGAATAAAGAACAATATTTGCCCACTGTGTCTTAAAGAAGTTTCAGTTTTATTATTGAGTTTTTCTAATGAAATTTTCAGCCTAGAAACGTACATAAATACAACTTCACTACTGCACTTTCAAATTCAAAGTTTATTTTCATTTCGTTCTATATTGATACTTGCCTTGGTTAAAGATTCTTTATTTTATTTTTCTCTGTTTGAAATATTGTTGTCTTATCTCCATGTGATTCGGTATGATTCAATTTCTCGACATTTATTTTTCTTTCTCTTGTTATTTATAAATGTGTAGTTCAGGTATCGTATTTGAATATGTGTATTATACCGCCATTTTGTTTCACGTCTCGCCCTGGTCTTGTATATAGACGAGTGACCTCGACAACTTAATGTGAAAATATTTGTATATGAGTGAAGGCTCAGCAATACTTATGAAGTAAATAATTTTTCTGCATTAGCAGGCCTATCCATTAATGTTTGGCAAATTTGAAAAATCGAAATAGTCGCCATCTTAATTCAAGACCGATAACTCCACTCACTACACATGTTTGCACTCCTTTGTACCAAATTTAGAGCTATCCTTGATGTTTATTTAAAGAAAATTTAGTATAGTTTAGTGAAAATGATTTATTTTGAAATATGACCTTTAGTTTCAATTTTTTACGATAATTTACTATCAATGTCACGATTATCAAGACATCATTCATATTTTGACAGGATCATCAAGACGTTATTTATAGTGTATTATTGACGTATATTTTGATTGGGTTTATAAATAATCACGACTATAAATATTGCTGGTTTTTTGTAAAATAAATTCCGTTTTCTTGTCCATTTTTGATAGATTTATTTCTGTTTACAGGACTTTAGTTTTATTTTGCTCGTTGTTTTGAACGTTTTGATTAACATGTGTGAAACAAATGATAGCCTTTTGAAAATAGAATTTAACGTCATATACTTTATTGCATTATGTAATGACATGACATGGGGTTTCATTTCATTGCTCTTCTGATCGAAAAGTCGAGTTGACTCATTCTGCTGCAGAGTGGTGTAAGGTGTCCCATCAAACTAAGCACGTATTCTACTATTGCATGTTGATTTTTAAGCTTGACACATAATAGGCATGTTTTTGATCTTATCTTAGCACTCTGTAAACTTTCACTTTTTTCTATTTTCACTTTTCAAATATAAACTGAAACTATAGAAAAGAGGAGATAAAAAACGAGATTTCCCTTTTACCGACATTATTCAATCTGAAAGAAAATCGCCACAAGTTATTCATTGACCATGAAGTCTCGTATTTGTGATAGTTAGGTAAATAGTATATTAAAAGAGTCAATAAAAAGTCTGTTTTAAATGAGGCAAATGACCAAAACGACAAGAAAGCTTTTATCCACCATATTGACAATGAAATACGACGCTAGCCAACTTTTCAATCAAATATTTTTAAAATTTTTCTTAAGTGGGGTTTTCCTTGCATACTTGAGATTGGGCTGTGATAAAGAGGCCGACTTGACTATATCAACTTGTTCTATGTTCTTATAAAAAATATAACTTTTATATCAGATTATTGTGATATATTGTTCTATTTGATCGGCAGATTTTTTGGATACAGAAACAGAGTTTTAAAAAGGGTTATTAAACAAACTAAAATCAAAATCGACAACGTGTTACAATTTAGTTGTGTCTTATAATATATAAATTATGATCATTCTACATCACCTAACTTGCATTGATATTCGAGTAAAAGCTTAAGCATCACCCGACTCAAAGGTTACATTCTAGACGGTGGTCAACTGTTGTACTACTGTCTGTGTTTATAAATACAAAACATCACTTTACTCTGAAAGTGATCCGCTGTTGTATTATTGACCATTTAGGGACTGAATCTTCGGGAAATATGAGAGCTGTATACTTTTATACATATAACGAATATCTGTGAAACATTTAACTCCATGCTTCAGAATCCGGAATATCATTTAATAAGTAAAAACATCGGAAACAAATAAATGCTATTAATTCAGTTGTAAATTCAACGACGCATGAAAATTGGAATATAATTAATTTTAGTTTTTTAAAAAAGTGGTTAATTATCGTAAAACCCATTAATGATCTCTGAGTCATGTATAATAATCATACAACAATTGTTTATATTTTAATTTCGTGCATTTTCGTGCATCAGAAAATACTTTATTTATATTTTATGACTTTTGTTTATAATGTATAAAATAATTAGGTAAACATCATGTATCAAATGATATGTGAATATAATTCGAAACAAAATGGTACATTTGTTTCAATCGAAATATTTACAACAATGTATCATATATTTTCAGCTATGCCTATTACGTCGTAATTGCTTAATGCTTAACACATTGTTTCAAATTGGATACAATTACCATTAAGTGCATATTGATGAAAATTTGAATATTACTATGCATTTATTTCGATGTTTATTTTGTATATTTATATTATATTTGTATATACATGTATGTTATAGGTATTGTGTATATTACCACGCTAAAGCTACTATATTATTTGTATATTCAATGTATATTGTTTGTATAAGTATGTATATACATACACTATGCCATTGTGTTTATCATCACGTTGTATAAAATGTCACAAAATCTTTGATAAAACACTGTGCGTATATTTTGTATATTTACTAAATTTATAAATGAATATACTGAAACTAATGTGAATTTATATAACATATATGAAAACAATTTTATGGATAACAATTACTTTAATAAACAACGTGCGACGTTTCGATTATTTTACTTTCGATTTCGTCTTTATCAAGCAATGATGATAAAGACGAAAGTATCATCGTCGAAACGTCGCAAGTTATTTATTAAAGTAATTGTTATCCATAAAATTGTGTTCATATACATTCAAACCCAATTACTAAATGCTACCTAGGGAATTTAATAGCATTTGTAAATGCACCAAGCACCATGTGTAAATTTATTATTTGGAAATTATAATATTTGTATTTATATGTATGTACTGTACAGCTCTGTATTTTTTTTATTACATTTCAATATGTACGAAAGATATTGTCAAATCTTTCTTTAAATTTGGACACTGGCTCTCAACTCTCCTTTTTGATAAAAATGTAAAAGGTAACGAATTTCAAATGTCAAATATATCTTTGAAAACTTTTAAAATAAAATAATTTTTCTATATTAAAATTAAAATAAACAACGCAGGACATTTTTTCTGCTTTTCAAAATTCAGCTGATAGCTTACGATATTATCACTTGGAGCTAGATAACAGATTGTGGTGACCCTCTTCCTGAATGGTCTGAATGATCTGATAGATAAATCTTTTTCATTTATCCAAATTTCACATTTTCCAATATCTATAGGTATATTTTATCAATTTAGGAAGATTTTATAGATGCAATAATGACGTAAGATGTTTATATAAATGTTAATTTTATGCTTAAAAATTAATTTTAAAGACATCTATATGCGTTTTAAGTTTAGGCGAGTTTTATCAGTTTTGAAATTTGTCAACTTGTAAAATGTTATCATATTTATTACGTCTCCGTAAATAGAAATACTCTGGTGAATGATGTCTTTGTTTTATCTCTTGTAATAAGTAAATAAATATTCAGTTGACAATGTCGATCCATGCATAGGTGTCTGTCCCGACAGATTTCTCAAGTTCTTTTTTTGTTGACGAAATACAATTTTTCTTTTTCTGTCCATGACATTTCAATTGCAATGTCTTCTAAATAATGGTACAATGGAAAATTCTAAACTGGATAACAATAATACAGCAACTTTTTAAATGTAAGAATAAACATTTATTCTGCAATGTTGCCATTTTTTTCTAGTGTCCCCAGAGGAAGTCTGGGATATTTAAAGACTTGAGAAAATATAACAATAAAACTCCCGAAAGAAAACAGCGTCGTGATAAATAATTTATTCTTTATTATACACAATATTGCTTGTAAGTCTGAATAACAATTCAGTTGCTTTTTTAATAACTTTAAAGTTTAGAATATGTACTCTTCAAATTAATGATCCACTTTTGATCTTTTCCCAAAAAATTCATTTTCGCTGATCCCAAAAACATCAAATCAAACTTTCCCTAATTTTCCGTGGTCTATTTTTCATTTTTTTGTCACCTTTCAGAAGACGCATTCTTGACCCACAGAACTTCAAATCAAAATTTCGTTAACATTTTTCATTTTTTCAGTTGTTTCCCCTTTAAAAAGAAAATTAAAAGAAGGATATCGCGTGTATCGGGCTAATTATGGAGACATATTAGTGTATCATAGTAATCACTCATATCTCATTGAACAATCGTCATAATTATTTCAATTATACAATTATTTATTTCTTTTCCATCGCCTCGGGCTTCACCATTTTATCCTTTTTAACTTCAATCATAGAAAATAAAATCACATTTAAACTATTAAACGGTGATTTGGTATTAAATTACAAAACATAATTTTATGGTATGCTAGTTCTGAGTTTTTTTGGAGACATTTCAATAATTTACAATGTCATCAGTTTATATTGTAAGTTACTTCTGGGTTTTATTGCACACAACATTTCAAAAATTGACATTGCCTAATAAGATGATTGCAATTTCGGTTACTTATATGCAAAACTACTGAATTTGCAAAATGTGCATACGTTTTCATGATTGGTATAAATATTTGTTTCGTCTGCTAAATTCTTTTTTCTGGCAAGTCGCAATGATATAATGCGCAAAAATAAAAATATTGAATTCCTAAGTGCATGATATAGATCGCAACGTTATGATAAAATTACATTGTAATTCGCAATAATATATTTATTTGATTCAATTGTCATCTAAAATATTATATGCTGTCTATTATCACACTTTGTAGTACAATGTTACCAATCAATTACAAATTATTTGTATTATCAATAATGAAATACATAACATAATATACAATACATCGAGTTGTATTTCAAATAATGATACAATTATCAAACGCTATGAATATGTTCATTCGTCATTTTAACATCGTACGTTATTTGAAAAGAAATCAATCCAATTTATTGCTCTGCATCGTGTATTTGAATTCGGTATATAATTTTTTGATTTGTAAATTGCAAAATAATATATCATTTAAAAAATACATGAAGTTGAAGTTTTGAATATATGATTTGCATTTGTATATAACTTGCACTCAAATTCAAAAGGTCAAAATATATTTTCCGTTGGAAAGCCTCAATTGAACATGTAAAGTTATAATGTATTTATTTCATGTCTTATAAAATAACTAGAAGAAACTGACATAGAAACTAGCCCAAACAACAAGTACATGTACATGACTTGATAAACCAAACCGCACCTTTCTCATATAGATTTAAATTCATTGTTTTCGTTAAGCTTGTTATTGACTGCCAATACATATATAGTTTGAAATATAAATACACATTTTGTCATATACAATATTTCAATTATACATTTTATCTATCAATTGCACATTCATTTGTATTAGCAATTACTAGTTTGGAATTTCATATACGAAATACATGTTTTAAATAGTAAATTAATACACGTAAAATGATATATTAAAATATCTGTTACAATTTTATACCATATTTGTAAAGACACATTGTTTGTGTATAAAATATACATGTATTGCAGAATGCGTTTGTATATACGTATATCAATTAAATATTATTTGTATGTGTAAATTCATATTTTTCCAAATTCTAACTTTCTATGATTTAATTGAATAGGCTATCGATATTTGTTGTAATTGTTAATTTGAAAGTTTCATTTGTATATTATTTTTTTGTATTGCATGTATAATTGTTGCAATGCCGTAATATTAAAATGTAGTATTTTAAAATTGTACGATAAGATAAAAAGAGCAGTATCTATCGGAGATAATTTGTAAAATTAGCCAACTGAAATTCTTACAGATAACACCGGGACTGCATTCACTTGAAAATTGGCCGAGTAATATTTCACGGTGATAAATACCCACTTGATTATTTGTGGTATTTTGAAGTCAGTATTTGATACGAGATTTCCAAGATAACGTCTTGATTTAGCCTTAAAACGTATACGGCAAAATATAACAAATGACACACCTGTAAATTCTGTACAACGTTATAAGACCTTTGCAAATTTCTAGCGTAAAAATCATTTAAACGCCTACATAGCGTAGCCTGTTTGAAAGTGCGTCATTGTATGCAATGATTCTAAGACAAAAATTTTCAAGTGAAAATTGAAAAGGCCTACCTTGAATTTGTGCAATCCTCATACAGGAGATCAAATTCTTTACATGAAATAAGTTTACATCTGTTGACTCCGGGTTGAATGGCACCGAGTCCACGAAGAATTCGAACCTGCTCCACATTACAGACTGTAGGTGTCACATCCAATCTTTTCAGTTTTGTATAAACAGTATGAAGTCCACCAACAAGATGTTTCAAAAACAACTCAAAAACTTGCGGTAAACATATCAATTCTCTCGAATCCACAACAAATGCAGCGATTTTGGCACCACGATACTCTATCAATTTACACACATTATTTTCCGGATTACATGGAACCGGCGGTGGCGATGAATAACTCATTGGTTTTTGAAGTTTGTTCATTAAATTTAACGGATGCGACACTGAAAGCCCGGGGGATGGGTTCGAATGCAGCATGTCCCTCATATGTTGTCCCGTGGGTGACTCCATAATATCTGTATATAGAAATGTAGTGTAGAACTAAAGAATGAGCAATACTTGTAACACACTAAAATAAATACACTCGTAGATATCCTAATGCCCGGGCCCTAGCTCGCGCCGTTCACGCGCTTATCCAATCCGTACAGGAAATAGAGTGTTAAGCTGGCCGTGTCAATAGAAGAAGTAAAATCTCCACCCTATTATTGTAATACCAGCCTTTATACGTTAAACTACGAGCTTTATACATTACTGTCTTGATAACAAATATCATTACTAGCTTTTATACCGAGGTTACTAGTAACAAATATTCATTACTAGCTTTTATACTGAGGTTTCTAGCTACACATATTCATTACCAGCTCCATAGCTTTACTTGTAATAATTATCATTACTATATTCATACCTTTTGTACTGAAGTTACTTTTAACAAATATTCTTACCTGCTAGCATTTAGCACATTTTCATGGTCGTTTTGATCTTATAACCTATACAAAACGTTAAGCTCTAAGCATATCGAAATTGGGCAGTTTGGTGATGTGATACATTTCGAACACAGTTGTATTTTATGCCCCACTTTTCTGCTTCTTGGATAAACAAGATTTGCAATACCTTGCATTAAGCAGTATGAACAATGTCCTTCAACTAAAATCCATTTTTTTAATATTAACGTTGTCATAAAGTGATCGATAGCATGTGATTGTAAATATATTAAAATTGTAGGAGTTCGATCTCTTCTCATTAGATCATAAAATCAATATTTTAATATATTTTCAATCAATGTGTGATATTTATCAACGATCGATAATAATTCAGTGAATGAAAATTTAATAAGGAAAATGTAGATTCGTTTTGTTATTGATGGACTGAGTTTAACTATTTTAGTTACAATTACAGTGGAAAGTTTCAAAAGTCACACAGGTTATGCTCATTCGTCCTGGGGTATTTTACAGCTAACCTCAACAGTGAACGTGAATCTGGAACGCTGTCGCAGAACGCTTGCGATGTGGGACGTTTGAGAAATCAATATTCTCATAATGGTCAAAAATTCGTGCCGAAATATTTCATATAATATATGAAATAAATATTCTACATAATGAACACAAAGTAGACAAACTATCTTTCAAGACAGTTTCACCTACTGATCTCCCCCTCTGCCTTGTGGAATAAAGGACTCATTAATCTCTTCACCAATAGATAAAACCATCGTCCATACTGCTCCAACCCTGTTAAATTAAAACACGATAAACATCATATTTGTCACATCTGATTTAAAATCAATTAGAGTAATCAATGAATCAATAGCTGATCATGATGTTATCTCCCCTTGTATAGAACGTGACAATAATAACATGCACGATTCATTGGATACCTGTCAATCATCGAACGTCACGTGATACATTACTTGTCAAACCATTTAAATAAAAACACGAAAAATTGTTTCAATTTATCAGAAAAACAATTAATTGTGTTTTTCATTCATAATAAATGGGGTTTATTTCCGATTGCCAGATCGATCAAATAACTTCGATCTTTTTTTCAAATTAATTACAAGTCTTCGCTGATTGAGTAAACAGTTTATTCACGTAAAATTATTATCTTAGCCTAGAATTTTAATGGAGCTGTAAAGTCGATTTTAAGGGACTCAAAACGCTTGCCCAGGTCAAGGATTTTACGTGCTATAAAAGGTACTTTCCTATGGAAGCACTGCCCGAGAGTAAGAGGTATCTCCTATCGGTGGCACTGTCTCAGGTCAAAAGTAATAGTTGATTTAGAGACATTCTCCTATTAAAACACTGGCCGAGGTAAGAGGTATTAAGTGTTTTGAAAGATACCATATGAAATATGCTCTATGAGACAAAAGAAAGAGACAAAAAGACATCACAAAAATAATGATGAAGAGACTAAAACTTTAACTTTACAAATAGAAAAGATATGTAAAACACATGCAATGGATTCGGTGCCATAGGGATGACATTCCTAAAGAGATAAGCTGAAATCAGTTGTTTGTGTTGTTGATGTCATAACGTTACATCCAGCAAGGCTGATCCTAAACAAATGTAAGAGATTAATAACTTGGCATCTCTAATGTTTTTAATCTGTAGTTTATACCCTTCTTAATAAATGTTTGCAGGGTCACAAGATAAATATATACGTACAGCTGAATTATAAAGGAATTTGTCTTGTGGTTAAGGGAAAATTCGGTAGTTAAAATTCTACAATAGGTCAATTCCTCACAAAGGCCAGTGACAATTGTCAGAGTCTATATTGCAAAAAGTTAAGCAGGCAAGCAGCTTCATCTGAGCAGTTCTCTCCGCTACATCAAATTAAAATGATTGATAGTAATAGGTCAAAACAGGTCGTAAAAGGTACGAACGACAGATTGAAATTGCACTTGACTTGTAACCTGTAAGAAAACAACTTCAGGTAAAACATCGAATCTACAAATATTGTTAAAAAATACTAAAATAAATGATTTTAAACAGAGTGAATTTAAACATCCCGACTTCACTGGTTAAATGTAATCTTCTCAACTCACGTTTGATTGTTAAACTAAGCCGGTTCCAATCGAATCAAAAACAATAGGCAATAGGATGATAGAATTAAAGAAACGTTACAGGTACGTGTGTAAAGTGACATATGTCTGTTTGGATTGAAACTTGTGTTTTTGTGTCCTTTAAACAGCTAAACAAATCGATGCTAGTATTTATTTTACTTCGTCTTTTGTTACACCAACAAACTTCTTCACTTTGGGAATTTCAAATTCTCACCTCTTCAATTTTTCTCCTTCATTAAACACAAAACGAAACATTTATTTATATTGAACACTCGGACTTTTTGACATGATAGAGATCACAAACATTGTGTTATTTCTGTATTTCTATGGATTATACATCTTAATGGACATGTTGGTTTTGTTCCTTTCTTATAAATATAACCGAACTGTTTTTTGAATACATTCTTGTCGCGATCATCAAGAATGAAATGTATGTCTATATCGAGTGAACATTGAAATATTAAACCCTAATCTGAAATATGTTATTACTCAGAGTTTCACGCTATTTCAGCCATTAACCCTAAATCTTATTGGTAATGTTTGGTATAACCTATTAAATGGAAAGAAGTAGCCTTATTCTTGGCGACGTTTGTGAATCACGTATTTTGAATTTACGTTTTTGATTCCCAGAAAGGTTTTGGACCATGGATTAGCTATAATGTTAAATGTTTCTTTTCTTTTCCCCATCCCTATCCAACCTAATTGTTCTCAATTGTTTCGATATTATTTTCTACGTCTTTGTTTTTAACCTGAAGGGAAAATTCCGATGGACAGAAAACGCCCTTGGACTTTAAGAAGTTTCTAAAACGTAGAATCTTCCCAATCTCGTTTACTGATCATTTTCTCTTTCTTAATACCTTTTATTTCCCTTTTTAAGGGAAAATTCCTATGGAGAGAATTACCTTTGGATTGTTAACAGTTTCCACATCGAAGAAAGTCTCTATCTTGTTTACAGATCAGATTCGATGAGATGTGCCACAGTTAGATGTAGATCTGAACAAGAATAGTAGATGATAACCAACATGAAATTGCGCATCAACATTTATTGTTTGTAGCCACAATCTTAATTATGCATTTACAGTTTCTTTTATTTTCACAAAATGTAAAATAAATAAAAGAATAAAGAATAAAATATTTATTTACGGTTTGTCAGTTCGGTGATTTTCTTGAATTCGTTGAATTTGTTACAATACAATTTTTTCGTATCTGATTCAAAAATGTTTATTTCATCGTGCAAATAACTTGAAAATTTTGATGGGAATCTGCCCTAGCTGTAATTAAAAGGCTATTTGTCATGCTCTAATATGCAATTCAGCAAAATAAAGTAGATCGTTGTTAGTGTAGTTAAGGCAGTGACTCAACTATTGGGTTCATTTGAGCCCCCTTGCAATTGGGGGTCTGGGTTTATACTCTTTGGTTGAAGAAAGTGAACAAGTACGAGTTCACGATTCAACAGATAGTTTTCTGTTCTTAAGATCAATGTCTGCTTCATTTATATTTCATGACAAACATCAAAAAAGATTTTTTCAAACAATTGTTCAGAATCTACCGTTTTATGTAGTCGGATACCTTACAAAATATGTGAAACATTTTATTTGTGTATTAATGTTGAGCAGTAACATAAGAATAGGCCATGGAAAGGGACGACTAGGTGCTGGACTGGGCTTTCAGTCTAAAACCTGGAATCTAAAATTAAAACCTTCACAATAGTTAAAGTCAACTTAAAACGTTTCCAATCAGCACAACAGTGTGACTTTCACCAAATGGTATAAGCAGAAAACGATTATGGTATTAGCGTCATGTCAAGCGAGTCAAAGCCACAGGTAGTCGCGATTTATCAGCAAGAAATTAATTTTTTCCATTACACTGATTAGCTATCAATTAATCTTGAATTCTTTTCAACTTCTGATTTATTGTATTTCTTCTTTTCTTAAAAAATGAACAAAGAATTTCTGTGATTGAGGGAATCCTTGCAATGGGATGAGGTCAAAGGTCAAAGTGTCCAGAAATAATCGTCTGCCAACAGCTTGAACAATCGTTTGTTAATAATAGAGTTTCACACGGCGAATAAGATGTGATTTGTTCTCGAATTTTCTTTTTCCAAAGATCGATTTGGGCTGTAGATATCGTATAGAAATTTAAGCAAGAGATTCGAATACGGATACGAGCAAATGGAGGTTGTTATGGATAAAAGTTCGGAAATTCATCTTCACTCGCATAATTCCAGTCGACCCAGCTGTAAATGGGTAAGGATAGTCCGGGAAAGATCAATGCCAAGAGGTTTGGTCAAGGACCAGCTAAGAGACAGGATCCCCCAAAGAATATGTTTCTGTTATTCCTTCTTTCTTTCTTATGCGATATTTCGTTCAGGTCTCTCTTTATTCCATATGAAGTATTACAGCCAGTATATTTCACATCAAACGGACATTTCTAATGATTACTATAAACTCAATTTCTATTGAAACTTTTGCCACGCCTCTTTTTAATCCAATGGAATTTTAAAATATATACTACTTGAAGCCATTGAATAACATCAACGCTACTTAATCATTTTACGTTTGTGGATTTCCTTTGCTAATCATGATGCGGTTTCGTGTTTAGCTTCTAGTGAGCAAAGTCTATCACCAAACTTTATTATTTTACGTTTGTGGATTTCCTTATTGATATTGATAACAACATTTGACTTCATTTACTTGTCTTGTGAGAAATACTCAGAAATAGTCTATCAATAATATTCATTTTTAATTTCCGACCCCGTGAGTCCAATAAAATACTAAATGAAACAAATAAAAGATAGACATGTTTTAATGACCATTGGATTCATGTTTAAAACATATGTACATAGATCATAAATACAATATCACATATTCCAGATCGTACAATAACATCACTGCTTCGTGACCTAGCCCAGTACGTCTTATGAGAGTTTTATTCCTCTACACGCCCCCATCTTTTTTATTCCAAATTCATAAAATTATCAACACAAAATATAAAAAAAAGATGGGCAATAAATAATCAAATGGAGATATATAAAACATATGTATACCGAATTGTGGTAAAATCCCACGAAATGACTTGATACCTCCCAAATTGAAATTTTGAAGATGAAGTTTAGGTATGACCTCTTGCATCTTTGATTAGACGATAATTCATTTGTAATTCGAGTACGATGTAATAATAATATTATCTGTTTGCTAAAGGCTCCAAACGTGATATGGTCGGCATTTGCGGTCGCAACATAATCATAAATATGACCGATACGACAGAATTGAACAATTCATCGGCATAAATGGTAAATGAAATAGGTATAAGAACGTCTCCTTGTTTAACGCTACGACTGAGATTAAATCAACGATTGATTGAAAAACACCCAGCGGTATATAAGAAAGGTCTATTTTCTTCAAGCTAATGACGAATTTAAATACCCGATATCTTTACCATAGCAGCATAGTAGAGCATGAAACCGCAACTGCATGTATCCGAACTTATGAAACCTGAACAGTAAAGCTTGAAACTGCGAAGAATTACGGATTGTTGTAGGTATCTGTAAAATCTGAACAGTAAAGCATGCAATCGCAAAAAAAATCAGGATTATTGCAAGTATCCGTGCCTTTAAAATCAGATAGAGTAAAGCTTGAATCACTCATAGCGTAAAGAATTCACGAGGTTAATATTTATAAATAAATAGAGAAAGGGAATATTAACTTTGTACTCATTATAACTTGACATATGTTTCTTAAGCTGTATGGAATATAAATAATCTTATAAAATATAAATAATATAAGTTATACTCTGTCTCAATGTAGTAATAATTTATATTAGAAACTGATTACTTATTGAAATATCAGTTTACACCTGTAGAGCACATTCCTACACCATTTTCAGTTTGAGACTCTTTAAAATCCCAACCTATTTCCATTACAATCCATTCAGATGGTCCTTTTCAGATGATCCTATCCTATTGACATTAAAATCTCAACCCATTTCCACGTACAATCACATCCTTTCCAGAACAATTCCATTCTATTTCCATTACAATCCCATTCTATTTCCATTACAATCCCATCCTATTTCCATTACAATCCAATCCTATTTCCATTACAATCCCACCCTATTTCCATTACAATCCAATCCTATTTCCATTACAATCCCACCCTATTTCCATTACAATCCCATCCTATTTGCAATACAATCTCATCTTATTGGCAATACAATTCCATGCTGTTTCCATTACAATCACATCATATTTTCCTTACAACCCCATCCCATTTCCCCATCCTATTTCTTCTACAATCCCGTTCTATTTCCAATACAATCCAATCCTATTTTTCCGTTACAATCCCATCCTCTTTCCATAACAATCCCATCCTATTGGCATTACAATACCATCCTATTTGCAGTACAATCTCATCCTATTTGCAAGTATTATTGCAAGTATCCGTGCCTTTAAAATCAGATAGAGTAAAGCTTGAATCACTCATAGCGTAAAAAATTCACGAGGTTAATATTTATAAATAAATAGAGAAAGGGAATATTAACTTTGTACTCATTATAACTTGACATATGTTTCTTAAGCTGTATGGAATATAAATAATCTTATAAAATATAAATAATATAAGTTATACTCTCTCTCAATGTATAATAATCCCATCCTATTGGCATTACAATACCATCCTATTTGCAGTACAATCTCATCCTATTTGCAAGTATTATTTGCAATACAATCCCATCCTATTTTCATTACAACCCCATCGTATTTCCCCATATTATCCCATCATATTTCCCCCTTACATTTCCATTATGATCCCATATAATCCCATCCTATTTCCTTAAATAATCGTATTCTTTCCATTACAATCGCATCCTATGTCGAATACACTCTCATCCCATTTCCCCATCATATTTCCATTACGATCCAATCCTATTTCCTTATATAATCATATCCTAATTCCAATAAACGAAATCCCATTAAATTTCCAATAAAATCCCATTCTGATAACTAATGACGTGGTATTTTCCCACAGTGTAAGATCGATGTTAATAGATGCTGTGTAAATTATGATATTGAGATTCAAGTATTCTACATTGTTCTCAACTCAATAAATTTTCTATTGTTAATAACAAGACATTATGAAGAATATATACTGGATTCGAACGGAAACAGTCAAGATAGAAGTGGGTATATTTGAATAAAGGTATTATTGTATATCCAGTCATAGACAAAGATAAATCATTATGAATTATTCAGTTATATTCTTCTATTGTTTTCTTTTAATCTATAATTCCTAAAGGGCTATGATTATTGGAGGGTAGCAGGACGTTAGATTGTCATTCTGAGAAGGGTTACGGATAGATAAAAATGAAATTGAGCTCTTTTAGCTGGTAAATCAAATATTTGTTACTGCAAAATATTGATTTTATGGAGCTCAAGGGTATTTGAATTTAGATTGTAGATGTGAAACCCACTTTTAGAATATACATAGAGCTTCACATATCAACTCATGTTGTATTGGAGAGACGTATTTCTGATACCCAATCCTCATCAGGAACTGTTGGACATATTGATTACCTTTCCGAAAATTAACTTTAAGGGTTCATATAAGAAAATCAAACGAACTTAAAGGGATATGTTCACTAACTATTCGACCAACATATTTTGTCTCAAAATTTGGAATTGTTTAGCTAATCTTATTCGTAATATTGTTCACAACTCACCTACGAAATTAAGCCTAAAAATACATGTGGACCCATGATTATCAGCGTTTGAATGTCAAAATACGACTCGTTGTTTAGTAAGACTATGCGTTATATATAAAACCCTTATACAGAAAATGAAAGATAAATGATTGAGTAGGGGTATAATTGAAGGATTTATATGATTTTCGCGCATTTCAAGTAATTCTGTAGGCTATTTAGATATATTCATGTCGTAAATCGACCATCGGAAATGCTGAACATTCCCCTTTAAAGTAAAGTTATAACAGTATTTCTAAAGGAAAATATTGAACGAGTTGTCGGCAGTGTGAATCAGGCCTTAATGATAATTTTCCTCAATATGTCTCAATGATAAATCAATTAACAGGAAAAAAGATAATAGAATTTTACAATTCTCATTTTTCACCTCGAACTGATATTTATCAAGATGGACATAAATTAATTTAATCTATCAAAAACTTCATTATATTTCCTGCATGATGAACTTTATTTTTACATTGTTATCTTCGATTTGCATTCATTATTCTCTTTGTATTTCCCGGTTAACTATTATAGAAATAGAATTGAAATTATGACCAGCTTTAGATATAAACTAGATGAGTTAGTGTCTATAAAGTAACGGGGTCTGGTGGCAATCCCTCCAGGGAAATGCTTTTTTAACACATGATATTTTAAGCCCTTGAACTTGGTGTACCTATTGCCTGTGGTAGATCTTAAGGTAGAAATATCGAATTGTATTTAAAGTTGATCTAATTGTTAAGGGTTTGAATTTAAATGAATACTACCTCTTAGAATGATCAGATTTTAGTTTTTCAGCTCAGAGAAGTATACGCATTATTTCTCAAAGGTGGTAAAGGGAGATGGAAATCTGTTTGTCTCAGTAATTAAAGACTTTATGATTATTATGAATTGAAATAAATGATAAGGTATACAGGATAGTTAATATACCGCCCTTCATAACTCATTTATTACTTTCTTTCTTTCATTTCAAAATCAGTACCCTCGATCATTCAGGTCGTTAGTTAACGTACGATGGCAATAGGCGCGTCTAGATAACCGAGATTAATCATTATTACCCATAAATCATTACGACCAGTAGAGGGCGTGTCGCTCCAGATTGGACCATCACGCGTTCTCAATGTCGCAAAAGTCGTAAAATAATTTTTACACTTCTCTTTTCTTTTATGTATTGTATTATGAGGAGATGAGGGCAGTCAACAAACATATTCCTTGTCAGCCCCGAGGCCAAATAGCCAGTGATTTCCACTAAATCTAGATTTGATATGATAGCTTATTCAAGATATTAAATATTGGCCTTTTTGATTGTGTCGACTTGGAAATAAAACAAGTAGATTTTGATGAATAAGCGGCATTTTTTTTTAACCTTTTAACAATCAGACAATTCCTCATTTTCAAGGTGTAATTTAGAGATGTGGTGACCCCGACAGTCAACTCATATCCATCATATCGTATATCATAATGAAGAAAATGAAATCCCGGACACCTCCTCCCACCTTTTCCGTGAAAATCTTGTTATCCAGCTCTTTGATATTTTGTTTTTCTGTGTCTGATGAAAGGAACTCGGGTGATAGTCGACAAAATAGAAATGACAGTCATAGATTAATAGTTATTTTCTAGGAATGACTTGTAATAAAAAAGGAAAGGGTCAGGAAATGGACCCCGGTGTTTCGCCCTTTGTTTTTTGTTTGTTTATATAAACAATAATTTGCATTCACATCTTTTGTTTAGGCCGATACATTCAAATAGGATATAGGTAACTGTCATCTTAGTTTTAGTTTGGTACAAGCTTACCCTTCAGAACGAAGGATCTGTTCCAAAAAACGCCTAGGGCAAGAGCATGGTAGAGAGGCACTTATGTCTTTGCTGGCTAGTCTGTATATAATGCACAAAAGTGCCAATATCAGTTATCATGTTCTGTCCAAATAGTCTACGACTTTAATGTAATCGCTAATAGCGCAAAAAGTTTCATATATTCCTCAGATACTTGAAAGTTGAAAATCGGGAAAGAATAGGCTATAATCACTGACCTGGGGCCTTATTATCGAAAACTTTAGTGTTCCAGTCATCTGATTGGACAATCGCTAAAATTGATTTTAAATATAGCAATATTATCAGATTACTTCTTCAAAATCTGGATCTTATTTAAGTTTTCGAGAATAAGGCCTCTGAAAAAATTCTACCATAGACCATTTCATGGCCACAATCATAAGCCTATCGATAGCAGAAACGTAAGACGAAACTTCATTCCATTTTATTCCTACAAATAAAACAAATAAATAATCTACAATAATAAATCTAAATATAAAGAAAAGTATATTATGCTACCCGATATTGGGTAAATATTGTGTTATTATTGTTCTGTATATTGTACCCTATATTAATATACAGGGGCGTGACCCCTTCAATACATCAAACCCTTGATTTCCCTTCACTTATACAAATAATCAACATTTATCTGGGTTTGTATTCACCTTTCTAACATAAGTAAAATCAATATTAAAGGAGTAAACGATTGGAGAAAATATTGTTTAAAATATGGTGCAAAAGAGTATAAGAGATGCAAAATATTATAGATAGCTTTCAGATCAAGCTTATAATGTTTGGCTTACGCCCATCTTTTTTGGTTAAGTAAAATAAATTTAAAACAGGCCAATAATAAATAATACGTTTATTGTCAGCAATCTATATTTTGTCTAAGTTATTATTGTTTAAATCCCAAATTCCCCATATTAATACAAGTAACTCCATTTGATACCAATGAATATTACAAAAATTGACATTTTAGCAAACTTAATTCAGTTTTTCGGCACTCTTACGACTGTCCCAAATTATTGGATTTGGTTGAAACCTAATACAAGAAGACTATGGAGCAGTCTAGGATAAGATTGTGTGTCTGTATGAAATATTTAACCAATGACAAACAGAAAGCAAACCATGCTTAACTTTTCGAAAAACCTGATGAGAAGTTCATTGCTTTACAACAATATTGTTGCTCCACATTTTTTATGATCTGGACGATACATTGTATTGTTTTGCTTGTACAGATTTTATTATCACTAATTATCCGAACGTTTTCCTTTAATATTTAATCAGAATAAATAAAAAGAAACGAAGAGTTTTTACTTTCTGCTATCATATTGACAAACTTTCATGTTTAAAAACAATTAAACACGACAAATCAACGATCAGGTTTCATACTTGTGTATCGTGAGAATATTTTTTATTCTTATTGATAAAAATATAGCATTGAATGAGATTCGTTTTTACGTTGTAATTACGAAGGCGGAAAATCTTCGGTTTTAGAGAATGAACTTTCAGAGCTAGAATAACTTGGTAGAAGATTTCGAGTTCAAGAGGGAATATATCAGGTTCAGAAGATATGATAGATATGGTTCAGGATTGGAAAAATGAAGGCTTTAACATATGGAAGATCTATGGTTCAGATGATGATAGACCAACAGTTCATACGGGTTCAGAAGATGGAAGATCTAGGGTTCAGAAGATGGGAGATCTATAGTTCAGAAGATGGGAGATCTAGAGTTCAGAAGATGGGAGATCTAGAGTTCAGAAGATGGACGACCAAGGTTTCAGAAGATGGAAGATCTAGGGTTCAGAAGATGGAAGATCTAGTGTTCAGAAGATGAAAGATCTAGGGTTCAGAAGATAGAAGATCCAGGGTTCAGAAGATGAAATATCTAGGGTTTAGAAGATGGAAGATTTAGGGTTTAGAAGATGGAAGATTTAGGGTTCAGAAGATGAAAGATGTAGGGTTTAGAAGATGGAATATCTAGGGTTTAGAAGATGAAAGATCTAGGGTTCAGATGATAGAAGATCTAGGGTTCAGAAGATGAAATATCTAAGGTTCAGAAGATGGAAGATCTAGGGTTCAGAAGATGTGAGATCAACGGTTCAGAAGATAGAAGAACTAGGGTTTAGAAAGATGGGAGATTTGGGGTTCATAAGATAGGAGATCAAAGGTTCAGATGGGATATCAAGGGTTCAGATGATGGGAGATCTAGGGTTTAGAAGATAAAAGATCTAGGGTTTAGATGATGGAGATCTAGGGTTCAGATGATGGAAGATCTAGGGTTCAGATGATGGGAGATCTAGGGTTCAGATGATGGAAGATCTAGGGTTCAGATGATGGAGGATCTAGGGTTCAGAAGATAGAAGAACTAGGGTTTAGAAAGATGGGAGATCTAGGGTTCAGAAGATGTGAGATCAATGGTTCAGAAGATAGAAGAACTAGGGTTTAGAAAGATGGGCGATTTGGGGTTCATAAGATAGGAGATCAAAGGTTCAGAAGATGGGATATCAAGGGTTCAGATGATGGGAGATCTAGGGTTCAGAAGATAAAAGATCTAGGGTTTAGATGATGGAGATCTAGGGTTCAGATGATGGAAGATCTAGGGTTCAGATGATGGAGATCTAGGGTTCAGATGATGGAGGATCTAGGGTTCAGAAGATAAAAGATCTAGGGTTTAGATGATGGAGATCTAGGGTTCAGATGATAGAAGATCTAGGGTTCAGATGATGGAAGATCTAGGGTTCAGATGATGGAAGATCTAGGGTTCAGATGATGGAAGATCTAGGGTTCAGATGATGGAAGATCTAGGGTTCAGATGATGGAAGATCTAGGGTTCAGATTATGGAAGATCTAGGGTTCAGATGATGGAAGATCTAGGGTTCAGATGATAAAAGATCTAGGGTTTAGATGATAGAAGATCTAGGGTTCAGATGATGGAAGATCTAGGGTTCAGATGATGGGAGATCTAGGGTTCAGATGATGGAAGATCTAGGGTTCAGATGATGGGAGATATAAGGTTCAGAAGATGGAAGTCTTGGGTTCAAAAGATGAAAGATCTAGGGTTCAGATTATGGAAATTGTGGGTTCAAAATATGGACGATCTATGGTTCAGACGATGGAAAATTTTGGTTTGGACCACGGTAGACACTGGGATCAGACGATAAAGATCGTGAGTTCAAAAAATGAAAGATGAATAGTCAATAGTCGGTTTAAGAGGAGGAACGATCAGCATTTTCTGCAATTCACAAACGCTCTTTCGACTCGCCACTGTTGGTGTAAGTTTAATGCGCATCATGTAACACACTACGACTCGGTATTTCGTAGAACAGATAGATCTACCTACAGGTGCGTGGATTTTCATTTCAAATTCTTGTCGTTATATTGGGGATCTGTGACATAAAGCTGGACATTTAAATGATAACAGGATTAGTGATGTTTGTAAAGATTTATTAAAAAGATAAAATGATAAAATATCCCTTCACACTACTCGGTCTTATTCTTTGTACAATGACAGATGCTTCACATAAACTCTAACACAGATAAACATTTTCATATCTTTATGAATACAATGATGATAAATTATAATATTGTAGTCGTGTCGAGTCCGAAACACTATCTTCATATCGCCTAGTAGTTCAGGGTTTTGTTTCCTACTATACGAGGCTTACTCTTTTCGAAACACCTGACGGTACACCTTCTGTGTATTCTGAATTTCTCTCGATTTAACCATTGTTAAGACGAAACGTTAAGTAACTGAATTGTTGTGCTTGTATGGAATTATTTTTAAATACGAAATTATAGTTCCTAAATACATGCAAATGTCAGATTGTCTTGATATTGCCTGCTATACCATTCGGTATAGATACTGCATTATCATTTACTTTTGTGAACTGTCTTTAGCTTACTATTTTTTGTATGCGCTCAGAATGTTTTGGTACCGTTTGACAAATAATGATGAAAGATTTACTGTGTCTTGAAGTTTCGTGGTGCTATTCCGATACAACTTGGAATTTCCAACTGATATTGAAAAAGGAAAGCGACCAGAAGTTTGATTTATCAAGGAATGAAGTACCCACATGCTGAAAGTTTGTGATAGAAAATGAATTCGTTAACGCGGCTCTCGTTATTTGCCAGGATATGCTCCTCATTGCACATTGTTTCGTAATGCTCCTAACGGCAACGCTTTGATTCATATGAAATGTTCGCGTGGTATTCGGAGTTTCGGACTAACTCATGTTTTAATCATAATACCGATTGAATTCTATTTACATTTGATAAGTTTTGATAGGAATATCCCTCTCGGATTATTATTGGTCGTGTCCTGTTTGATATTTACACGCATATTGACGAAATATGAACCAAATATATGCAATATTGAAACGATGGCCTTTTCTTACCGTATTATCTTTAATGTTTAAATACGAAACAAGATAGCTCTTTTAATTTCCACTTTATTTATTTTTCGTTTCCTGTTTTATTGGTCTAAGCTCTAATATCATTGTTATAAATGTGAACGAAGCCGAGAAAAAGATAAAGACGATACCTAATGCCTCTTAAATTGAATACAAAGACACAAAATAAAGGTGTGAAAAAGAACTGGTATTGTTAGACCAATATTTATTACAGTCAGTTTGTGTGAGGTTATAATTTTGATCAACATTATCTGATTGTTTGAAGAAATATTTAACTATACTAAGCCGATGTATTGGATATGTCTATAATACATTCGAGACAGACCGGAATGTTTCAGGGACTTCTCAGTCTCTATTGAGAGCTAACTCGCATTTGCTATTGCATTTTTGGAAGCGCCTTCAATGTCTGTTCAGAGATTCGATGATTTTTGAAGGAAGATATTTTAGAGTTTTAGCTGTCTCTTATTATAAACATATTTGCGGAAGTACATTTTTAGATGCGCTCATAATATGCCCAGGGGTAAAACTCCTATTGTACTTCCATTATGAGTACACTGTACTCTGTGTAATCCGATATGCATTGAAACCATATAAAAGAGACGGATAATAGAGAGTGTCGGAGTACTCAAAGTTCTTGATATTTTACTTTTATAGCTCAGAGTACATGTACTATGATTTTGTAAGAACCCGTATACCTCATTGATATCGGATGTCAACAGTGCCGTATTTATGCGGTATGATGCCATGACCCCTTCCCCCTTGGGCCAATATGATGCTCACTTAAAATCGCAAGATTCGAGCATTTTCAACCCTATGGACTGGTGGGCTGATTTTTACCTCTGAAAATGCAAATGGAATAAATTATTTTATGTTCTCATACTTCTTACGTTTCTTTTCTCAGAGTTTATTTCTGAATACTAGTACAGTAAATAAATTAAACATGAAGTGATATTGAAATATTGAAACTGAATCTTATTGACGGTAGATATTATTCACACCTGAGATTAGAAGAGGTAAATATTATACAGGTATAACACAATAGGTGAAATATACAACTACAATAATATGATATCATTCAATAATATTGATAAACCATCTTCTATCTGTAATCCTTGTCGTTTTGTTGATCTTTATCTGTTACTGTCTCTACTTCGACCTTCAAACCGTCACCTTTACACCGTCACCTTCAAAACAAGATGCAAGATATGCATAAGTATGTGTTCATTTTTAATTTTCATTCGGCTTTCAAACAACAACCTTCAACATGTTCTGCGTCTGTTTTCTAAATAGAATTTCGATACCTTTTGAAGGAGTATCTTTTTTTTCATTATTCATTTAAATTTTCCCCTGTCAAATCCTAAGGATATCATTAAATGTACGCATGTATGTAGGTACAAGTTATCAATAAGTATGTTTGTATTCTAAACAGAAATTAGAATCTTTTAGAATGAGTACTTTGTGTTTTTGTTTTTCATGTTCATTTTGTTCATTCAAATGTTCTGCGTATCAAGTGCATTTTAGGTGCAACATGTGCTTAAATATTATGCCGACTACTTTGAACCTTCTCTCAAATTTGAAACCAAATTTATCATCAATTTTGAATTCCTAAAGTGATTTTTCACAATCAGATAATGTAAATATAATATATGACATGTAAAATCAATGTCTATCGATATGAAATTGAAGATATACTCAAAATACTCCAAGATAATGCCTTACTTATTATTCCAAATATCCCGATATATATAAAAGAAATAGCAGATATATTTAAAAAAATGTCTGAAAGGGCTTTAAGGATTTGAGAAGATCATATTTTCTTATTGTTTTTCTTAATCTGCCTTCACACTTGGGCTTACTCTCGTTTATCATGCCTTAACGACCTACTCGGGGTTCAGTTTCCCTTCAATACCGCCATTGTTGGCGTCTTATGCCCTTTTTATGATTCAAAATATGACAGAAAAAAGTTTTCTTAAAGAAAATGACATTTTTATATATGACAGATATTTGATTTGCTCGCGATAGGAAGTGACGTCGTTTGATCATATCACGTCTGCTCATTATTTGTGCGGGATTAGAGTCACGTGATTCCTACCAATCTAAGGTCAATAAGGTCACGTGAGGATGAGAGTTGCGATATGGTTGATTCTGTGTTTGTGTCCAGCCTCGAACCGTATCAGTTTCATTCGTCCATTGTTCAAATTGAAATCATTTTTCATCTGATATGAATTTGATATGAAACACAATAAATCTTAATCTATTTGGTGTGGACCTACTCTACTCATTATCCTTTCTAGATCTATTCTAGGGTTTCCCTCTTCATCACAGATTAACCCCTGGGGACTACGACTGCCCTTTTGCCCAATTGCCTGATCGTCGATCATAACGACACATTTCTGAAAGTAATATCCAAAGCATGGTGAACCAATATGCATAAAATTGATACACGATTTGACTGCGTTAGTGATACTGGAGAAGACCCATAAGAGTGCCCTCAGCATCAACACCGAGAACCGCTTCTTCAAATAGCAGATATTCAGAGATTGAATGTTAATATGGCTCAGGCACAATAACAGTCATGAGTATTGAATAAATCAAGGACATGTACGACAAAACAGCAGCAAGAGAATGTATAATAACGACATCGTGTCACCAAGACTACGTTGCGTGTGGGTGCAAGTGGAGGTAATTGCATGGGGTTGAGAGACTGAACTGAAGGGTGAAAGGCAATACAGTCTCACCGCACTGATGATCTTTACCAAGAAGAAGTGAGAAGTAAATATGTGACTATATTATAAACCACCAGATTTTATACGAAACTAATGGGGATATAGAATTATATCTACTTTACAAATAGGCGACACTTATTCCACGTCTAGTCCGTATAATTATTTCGGTTTAGTCTGGGAATTTTGATTGAATTTGTACGGCACCTTTCAAAATGTGTCGATATCTTATTATGTCTTTCTTTAAAATGACATGAGATTTGATCAGATGTACACGATTTTAATTTGAGAAAATTTCTTCTCAATTTCTCTGAAATGGATCAAGTTTTCAGTGTCGGTTTATCATGATGCCAAAGAAACGAAACATTTCATTTTCTCAAAAGTAAGCAGGCCACATGATATTGAAATAGTCAAATTGTATCTTTTATGATACAACAAAAGCCAAAAATTTGACAGTCCTATTCAAGTTGGGGAGACTGGGGGCAAATAGTATGTTTTGGGGCAGCAACCGAAAAAATTCACTCAAACACCACTAAAATTCGGGTAAGTCGGTCTTCCCCAAAGAGTTATTTATAACTCTATGGCTCAAGAGTCGTTGGCCCCTGTGGCTATGGTCCTATTTTGACGTCGACAAATCTATTCCTAAATTGGTAAAGGACTCTCTTCTTAATCTCATCATAGATTTGGTGTGTGTTGATTTATTCGACTGTATGTTCTCACTGCCAACCCAATCGAAACAACGTAATTCAAGAACATCATTATCAGAATTTATTTACGACTCTAGTTTAACTGGATAGAACGAGGCTAGAATTATAGCGGCCATATTTAACTACCCTTGTCCACGACTGGAACCACAGAACGAGCGGTAGTATAATTACACTAGCCACATTAAATATCATGGCTCTGTTCCCCTGGGGCGGACTAAATGGGAAAGAAACCAAAAGAAAGTCTTAAACAATCGAAGGAAATTGATAGGAGTAATAAGGCTGGATGAAGATAGTTGTTGAAGAAATAACTTCCAGTCATAACACATCATGCTTTCTAATTGTAGTCGTTACGACAAATGAAACGAATCTCCTCCGAGACCGCCATTTCTTAACTTGTCAATTTCCAGGAGGCAACAAACCGTGAATTTTGCTTTGATTTAATGACTGCTATTGAAGGTTAATACTCGAAAATCTTTTCTTTCAGATTCGTCTTCGATCACAGACCAGCCAATTTTCATCAGTTTAAATTAGGAAAAGAAATGGCTTTATAATATACAGAAATGGTTATTTTCATAATGTTCTCGTTTCGATTCGAAGGTTGTTATTTTGAATGGATAGCAAGTCAATGAAGCGAGCGGGTCTTTGTTAGGAAGATAAGGAGAGTTAACAAGACAATGATCTCAAGACGAATGAGTTTATCTTGAAGCAAATAAAACATTAAACTGATGATTTACAATGATTTATCATTCTCATTTTTCTTTCTCCTTACCAACTCCCGCCACTATATTTTAACAGATAACTCTCTTCATAAAAACAGCTTTAGACGTTATTATCAAGACGCATTACGTCAATAATAATTGTAATGATAAATGGCTATTTTTAGCCGGCAGAAATAAATACGGTTTAAGCCCGGATAAAGCAATAAATAATTTAAATCCAGATCTAATGCGAATTAATTTATTTTTGAGATGAATGGAATTTACAAAACTGAAAAACAATGAAAACTACAATGTACTGCTTGCCCATGACCAAGATTAAACTGTCCAACAATGGGTTGTTAATTAATGTTAATTTTAATGTTCTGGGTCTAATGGTTATAATTTGATCTACGATTGAAGCTTTTTGAGAAACAAATTGGGGTCATATTGGTTGAAATTATTTGAAATTGACAGAAAGGGTTGCAATCGAACTTTTAACTCAGGTCTGTCACAAAGATCAGACTAAATTAACCAAATAATGTCACCAGTGTCTTTCAAACAGAAAACAAAACAACAAAATCTTGTAGCTTTTAACAATAAGTAAACAAATACACACAGTTATCTACCCTTTGTTTGTTTACATCATTGTTTAAAATGAAAACAAACAGCAATTATAAACAATTGATAAACAAAATACTGGTATTGTTTGTCGATCATTATTAAGTTTTGACAGATCGGAACATTTGTTGTCATAACTGTTGACTTTAGATATACATTATCGAAATGAATGAATTAACATGCTTAAAAATGAATTAAAAATGTTGACAGTTTTGTGTCTGGGTTGGATTGGGATGCCAAACCCCTGAAAACCTCAGTCAGGCCTTAATCTGTTTGGTTACTTACTGGTAGTCCGTGGACGCCCTACAAAGCTTATTTGTATACATGAACTATCGCAATGAATGGTTGTAAATACTTAAAAAGATATAAAAAAATTGACAGTTTTGTGTCTGGGTTGGATTGGGATGCCAACAGGGGCGGACTGGGCCGCATGGCTACATGGCTAAAGCCATGCGGGCCGGTGTGCATGGGGCCGGTTTGTGAAAAATGACAAAAAAAATATTTATATGTTGAAAAAAAAAAAAAATTGGACTTATAGATCTATTCAAAATTTCAAAAGAAAGTGGCCGAAATCCGCTGGAGGCGCTCGGAAATCATCTTTATGGCAGTCATTTTTCAAAAAAAATTTGGGGAGGACCCCTTAAGCAGTGGCGGATCCAGGACGACCCCTTTACTTTGTCTTTTTTTAAGAATGGGGAGAATACGAAAAATGTCTAACCCATTAACGTTTACTATAAAACATACATGGTCCACGTCAAAAACCGTTAAATTAGTACAATTTACACTTATTCTATGTTTTTAAGCCAAAACAAAGGTCCAAAAAATTTTCGCCTCGCTTCGCTCGGCTCAATTTTTTTAATTATGCCCCCGGCCCTTTGCAAAAACGTGCATCCGCCCCTGTTAAGACCTCTACGCTCTGGGTTGATGCTTTGACCAACACACTTAAGTGGGCCAGTCAATTGAAAAAAACCATGGCCGCTTCACGGCCCCAGTCCGCCCCTGGATGCCAAGTCCTGAAACCCTCAATCATGGCTCTAATCTGTTTGATTTCTTACTGGTGATCGAAAGGTACACTACCAAGACTAATTATTGTTTAAAGATATATATGTATACTATCGCAATAAATGTCTGGAAATGCTTAAAAAGAATTAAAACGTTTGACAGTGTTTTGAATGTTGTTTTGGGTGTCACCATTGCAGGGTCTCCAGGTATAGTTATAATCTGTATGGTAACTTATCCTATAACCTGTTCGCTACAAAGTTTATTGGTTTTAAGATACTTGTATATCTTAGATGAATTTCTGGAAATGCTTAAAAAGAATTAATCATTTAGACAGTAAGTAAAAATTTGATTGGTAACTTATCCTATAACCTGTTCACTACAAAGGTTATTTGTTTTCAAATATGCTTGAATGTCATTGCAATGAATTAATGAATTACGATACCATCTCAGCAATTACATTTTACTCTTTGTGGTTGTGTCTCAGGCGTCACAGTACTGTCAAGTCCCAGTCTTTGATTGAATAAGTAAAGTAAAGGATACCCAATTTCAAAGAAACAAGTTGCCATTTTTCGTTTAAACCAATTAACTGTGTACCTGCATAATATGTTCTTAAACAAGATTAAAATCAGGAAATAGGCTTTTATACGGCATCTTCAGAATGCTCCCAGATAAGCATGTATGAACCAGTGTATGCATTTACCTGTACGCCACAGAAACTGAGAAAGTCCGTCTATTTATTCTACGTCTTCAATTTCCTGCTTGTATTTTCCCAATTTGAAATGTAAGGTTTTTTTTCTCTTCATATTATTTTTCTATATTTTGTATTTAAATCAGAAATTCCAGAATTTAAACTCGAAACAAGACATTTATCACTTCCACAGACAATTTTTAATGACATTTGGAACAAAAAGATGGCCATAACTAATCCTTAACAAACCCGCTACATTTCTTGCTGACACCTCAAAGATAAGGCACCGTGTTTCTTGAAATCCAAATAACATATAAACAGTTCATATCTTGACATTTCGCCATGGAAGGGTTAAAATTAGAAACTGAAACAACTCTTCTTATCATTTACAACCATTTTTAAATCAACACGATTCCATTTTCGTTTCGTTAGATGACAAATCCTAAATTTATACACAACTGTTTTTTTTTAATAATTTCGTTTTTTGTTCAGTACACATTATCAATTTTTATCTTTCATTTTAAGGGTAATTTTTTACTGTCAAGAATGGTTTTAACTGTTGATTATTATTTCTGAAAAGGTTCATATAGTTGGGGATGTTTCATGCCACACGAATCGGATTCTGACAAAATACGTTAATATTGCACAACATCATCAAGGGTACGTATATTCACTTCAAATATGCTATGCATTCATCTGGTTATAATTCTGAAAACTTACTACAATATTAAGCCTACAAGACTTCGTAAATCGTTGATAGGCCTACCGTACATAAAATGATTTGTGACTTGGTTTCAAATTCATTGAGACAAACATGGCCTCCACGTCAAAGATAAGTAAAAGTGGTTTTGTCAACGCTAGGTGCGTTTTTGTTTCCCTTTTAATATTTTCGTAACCTGTGTTCGTCTGCCAGACTGAACTACGATGACCAATTCTAGTTCTCTTATCGTTTCATGAATGAAATTTTTATTCTGTGTGTTAGAAGCAGACGATTTAGTTGTCATCACGCCATGTTTGACACTGACTGTTATCTAAACATGGAGTCGACAAGATGGCAATCGTTCTCAACCTCTGGTGGTCTCAGAATAACAACTGACATATTTCTTGTACCCAGTTACTCCTTGTTGAGAATTGCTGGATGAATTCTATGGAATGCCCGTGTGAATAAAGAAACCAAGTACTAACGATCCGAACCGCAAAACGAAACTCGACATCCAAAAAGACATTTTGACGAAACATAGGTAACAGCTTATGAACTTATAAGTAAGTATATCATAATGGAAAGTGGTAAGATAAGACTCTCCTCACTACATTTCACGTTTTGTCTCCCCCTCCTCCCAAATCTCTTACAAATCTGTTATCTTTCAGTTCTCTAATGCCTTGGATTTGAGGTTCTAGGCTCAAACAATTAAGATTCATATTTTAACGATAAATCGTGTTTACTAATACTGCTGATTAGATTAGTTTAACAATTCCTGTAACTGGGACTAGCATACAATAATGAAAGTTCATTTGTTTTGAATAAGTAAGAAGCTTCATTCAGTAAAAAATGACAACATCCGATGTAATGGATTCGAACATAATAATATGAGAGAAAAACACAAAAGGAAAAACATAATCAGTAAAAAAAAAGTATTCTGCAAAGATACAGATTTTGTTTGTCATGAGATAATCTATGAATTAACTCCGTACATTATGATACTTTGTTTCAACACAAAATGTTAAAAGGTTGCCATTTTTTTCTGTTTCTAAAAACTGGGGAATAATATTTGCTAAAACGAAAGTAAAGAAAAGGGTATTATGTTACAGTAACTATATTACGAATTTCCTAATTAAATCACAGAAATGGTTCTCTAACAGAGAAAGAAAAATACAGTTAATAATTCTCGTTAGCGAGGTGACTTCTTCACAAATAGCGAGAGATTAACCTCATCAAATATGGCGGACCTTTATCCAAGATGGCCGCCGTACATTGACAAATATCAGAACGCCTTGATCTACGAGTTCACAAGCACTCTTCATAACTTTTGTCATACAGTTTTTGTAGGAAGTGGTGGAGCTAGCCGAACTGGGGTGCAAACAAGGATCATATTGATTAATGGAGGGACAACTGTTCGGGTTTGAGATTTGATGGGGGTTTTAGGGGTTCTCCATCTAGAAATATTAAAAAAATAGAATTTGGTGCATTCTGATACATAATTTGGGATGAAACGTACCCCGTACCCCACTAGCAACAATAGGTGTCTAAATTTAAATCAGCATAATTTTTTTAACTTCATGTACCGCCCCTTTTAATGAGCTATTTCTAAGAAATTTTGGACAATTTTTGCCATTGCATTAAGCAGTCATACTGTTGAATTATACTGCATTAGGAACGGAAACGTAAATCACGTACGTAGTGACTACCTAAAGTTGATAATGGATTAAGCAGTTGATGTACAATGCTGCATTAGGAACGCATCCCAATGAAATAACAAAATGACGGAAACGCATTTCACGTACATACCAATAAACGGTCGTGGATTAACCAATCATACTGCTGAATCATACCGCATTAGGAACGCATCCCAAGGACAAAGATAAACTGACGGACATGAGGAAGACAGTGTCTGGGTTGAAGAGAAATAGAGTGACATTTGGGAATTATGAGGTTCTATTTTACTGGAGTAATTGGGAGACTAATTCCGTATGTCTGACGTGTCACATTCCATTCTCCATCTTTTAGTGAGAAATGTTAATAACTATGGTGGTCGGTTATTAATTTATAGAACTTGATAATATTCCTCTCCATTTTATTAACTATTAACTCATCTTAGACCCATTTCTCCATTAGACACTCCACTAACATATGGATGGAACTTAAAGGGTTAATACTAAGAAATAATACTTCTCTATTATGAATCAGTATTATGATCTAGTAGGCCTATGTTTGAACTCAGAAAACAGATCTCATTTAAAACAATTTCTTTATACTGGTATGAACTTTTCAATTGGTGAAGTTTGAAAGGTTAAAGCAGAGAAATAATACAACTTCAACTTCGCACAAAGATCAACTTGTCACAGAAAGAATCAGCTTCAATCTTTAAAACCATCCAACATATAAAAACAGCTTAAAGCAACTATCGCGTATGTCTATCATGAACACATTAAGTTTCAATTTGAACCATCCCTATATTAATGTTTCCTGTAGATTAAAAGCCACAATTTCCGAAAAGTATCCATTTATGAACAGACTTACAAACTTTTGGAATGTAGATGTGGATGTCTCAGAATCTTATTCTTGCGCGGAATACAGCCTTTAACGAAGAACGAACCATAAACATTAAGACAGAGACTGTAAACCCGTTTTGTGTAATGGCTGCCCAGAACAAACCTAAATTGAGAGAGTGGTCTAAGATAGAAATTGGGAGAAAAGTTGCCGACGTCTTGTTAACAATAAAACTGCTTTAGGGAGAATAGGTCTAATATAAAATACGCCATTTCATAACACGAGTAGAACGAAGATAAAAGAAAACAGCTAAGTTGATTATTCCATCAGAAATTATGGTTGAAAACATGAGTAATGTGAAAAGTGGTTCGAAGCATTATTCTTCATTTTACAGCAAATAACTTCCCATTTCAGATGATATCTCATGTTCCTTCAGCAACGTTAGACATTTGCATTATCTACCGTTGCTGGATTGACGGGGTTTTCTCGTCATTATCAACTAATAACCTCGTTTAAAAAACACTATACGTCACATTCAATTTATGACCGTTGAGACTCGATTATCACAAGGTAAATTTGCTACAAGAAATTTGACGTCTGGTCATTCGAAAGTTTCCCGCAATAATTTGTTACAATGAATATAATTGGTCGACAATAATCGTTCGACCAATCAAAGTTAATGACGAGAAAACCTTATCATGATAGCAACGGATTAATGTAATGAAATGAAATGATAGCCGTTGCTAAAGGAACATGATGATATCTCTTCAAAGAGAGAAACCAGAATTAGCGAATAAAGTTGCAGAAATATAACTCCTATTCTCTTTATGTATATTACAGTTAATGAAGACTCGATTCAGCTCGCGGTATAAGTGGTGATTAGGTCTCATTCGCCATCGTCAAAACTTTCATTACAACCAAGTAATTAGAAATCAAAGCAGTAGAAGACATTAAGTCATATAATTTTCATATTTCTCCCTCTTTCTTATTACAATTCAAATTGAAAATGCTTTCAGCGGATTTTGTGTCTAGCGTTTTGTCTTTGCTTGATAAGAGAAACCATTAAACCCCGGGAATAAAATACCCGAGTTTAATCGACTGTAAATTGAAATTGAAAACTTGCTCGAATTAGAAAATGAAAAATAAAGCAACAACAGAGCTATTAAATAGATTTAATTTGTTTTGAAAACTTTTGATTTTCGTTTCGTTTATCAGACAAAACTGTTTCACAATTTGAACGGTGCCTTGGGGATACTATAAAATAATTAAGTCGTAATGTAACAAGAAACGAAATATTTATGAATCTTTGTTTCTTCTTTTTTCTTTCATTATTTGTGATAATTTGATAATAAATATCAAATTGAATTGAGAAAGGATTTGATCACTAAGAGTAAAAACCGTTACAGGCCATATTTCATAGACGTAGATATTCTGGTGCTCAGAAGTTCTACTGGTCTGTACGTTATATTAAATAACGGAAGATAATTTTATGGTATACTACTCCTTAGTTTTATTCGGTCTGTACGTTTGTGTTAATAAATTGATTTTAAGGCAATATTCAAATTGTATACGAAATTAAGTGTCCCGTAAAACATATCTGCACTTTATTGGAATCTGAAATTGAATAGGTTCCATATCGTACCAAATAATTTTACTAAAATCAAATGGTGTTTTACGTCTTTAAGCCTTCTAAATTTTTGGATTCAATGCTACATCAGAGATATCGAGAAACATTATACATCGTGGTTTGTTCGTAGATGGCAAGTAAACGTTCGCATCAAGCGGATGCTGATATCGCAAACTATAGGTAGTTGTTTGTAGTCGTCGTTGTTGGTAATTGAATTGTATGGTACTGTGCTGTTGGTTATACATCGTAAAATGTTGATGCTGTTATCTTTTTTCTGATTGACAGTTAACCAATTCGTGATCACGTGACAAATTTCATGATATAGTTCCTGTAGAAATGACCACCATTAAAGACCTTGATATATTGCAGGGCCCACAATGAATAGACTGGTTCCAATATACAAATAGAAATTCCTATTGAAATCTTGAAGTGCATAATACTTTCTAATGGACAAATTAAATCTGAGTGGCCATCTTATTAAAAGCTGAAAATGTCGTTATAAATCCAGAATTTTTCCATTTATTGTCAATCAAAACTCTTCATCGTTAATTGACTTTAATTAGTATTTATAAATATATTTGAACATTCTTGTTTTATTACTATAAATTGCTTTGTTCAGCAATTAAAGGATAAGTTTATCTTTTCTCATTTTAATTTTCAGATTTTAATAAGATTTTCCTTTTTTATTTTGTTCCTGAAAAATGTGTTCAAATGATGTTACATTGTTCAAGATCTTTCAGTTGATTTAGACGACCGGTCTGCTAGTATATGGACAAAATATCCTATTAAAACTGAAAGGTGATACAGCTAAACTGAATAGCTAAACGACTACAAGGTCTTTCAGGTGATGAAACAAACTGTCTCTAGCCTCGGTTCCCAACCAGGGGTACTAGTAACCCTTGGGGGTATCAGCGAACACCACAAGGGGTACCTGAGAAGCCTCTTAGACAATTTAATACAACATATAATATATAACAATAACAATACGTCATCTACAGCTGTAATAGTGGCTATAAGGAATGTATTAAATATCAAACAACATCAACCAACAAATATCCTTTGACTCTTAAGTTACTATGTGGGCGAAGGGGTACCAGGAGATTGCATAGGGGTACGAAGAGCCCGAAAGGTTGGGAACCGAGGATCTTGCTTCCTAGATCATTGTGGGCTAGTGGACATTGCGACTATTTGAACATAGAAAAGTTTAATCATATAGGAATTGGTTTGACGTAATATTGGTAGTTTATAAGTGTATTGCTTTCTGAAAGAGCCAGGCTTGGGAATCTTCAAACAGGTATTCAATGAACTTAGATTAACTTGCTTCGAGAGAGATCCTTGGCACGTCAACTTTTGCATTCGGCTCAACCTTCGTCATTGTTCGAGACTATGTTCGAGACTGTATAATGACATGATAGGCGGCCATCTTGCCCGATATTTGGGCAGGAAAAGACAACTCTTGTTTCAAGGTTGATTTTGATTGGTTGTTTTTTCCGCGAAAGATGATGATACATTCTGAAGAATAATTGTGATCGGTTGAACCATTATTTATTCAACATGGCAACTACCGTACAGTATACGAGGTTATCTAGCATGTCTAGTTCCGAAGTTATACGAGTGCAACTTTCGGTCACATTGCCAGTTAACATGCTGACAAAGCGATTACCGACTACCTCAATCTACCAAACAACGTCTGACAGCGACTTGCGACAAACATCATAGCGTTACTTTACTTGATGAAACTGCAAAAGGCATGAACCACAACCGTTATCAATAGAGCAACAATCTACACCTGCAACCAAAAAAAGACAACTTCCACGTGTGCCTGTAAACACGTATCGTAGTTGGTATATAGGATTGAAAAATTACAACCGTACTTGTAACGTATGATCTTTGTGTTTCTGTTGCGTGCATTCTTAAACAGATGCCTAAGCATCGAAGACGGTCGGTTGTAGATGTAATCATTTATGACCTACGTCTGAATTATTTACCATTCCAATACATCTTAAAACAACCACAAATGTTTACTCTACGACAATACCTTGCGACATATGTGCGTTTATCGTAAGACAGGCACCCCCACCTAAACACTGATCAACTCACAGATATGTACAAGCGGTTGTCTTAAAGTGATTACTGTAAAAACTTTGAGAAAAATTTAGAAAAGTTAATAGACTCTATTGATTCGGTTTCAAAAGTCAATTAGCGACATTCGTCAGTCAACTGAAACATTTGCTCGATGGAATTTACCTCAGATGTCAAAGTGAATGGACAATTATTAGTGTAGGCGATTAAATTCAAGGCAATATATAAGCCTTATTTATTTGCCGTTAAAATGATATGTAAGCTTATATATCGTAAAAATATAATAATGTTTATAACAGCTCGTCCAACCAGATCAATAACTGCTGATCCTGAAATATAAATTTAAAATTTGAAAATATGATATTTGGCAAACATTGGAATTAGGTCGCTGACCTATGATAGGGGTGAAGTTATGAAGTGGGTCAATAATGTGACTTAATAATAATAATAATATCCATAACCTTTTGAAGATTTGAAATTAGGGTCGAGGTGGGTCAAGAGTCAGTCTCAAGGAGTTTTATGGTCGTCATCAACAAATATTAATTAGTTAATAAAGGTCAAGCCGTATTGTGCTGGCATTTTGCTGCTCTAATTTTTGATGTTTGATTGAGAAACCACTAATTAATGTATACCGGTATATCTTTACATTTCGTTTCGTTTCTTTTTTCGAAGTTAATACGTCTACTTCTTCCATAGTTGGGTAAGAAATATTGTGCTGGCATTTTGCTGCAATAGTTTTTATTGTTTGATTGAAAAACCACTAATTAATGTAGATATCGTTACACTTCGTTTCGATTTTTTCGAAGTTGTGAACATAACTGTCAACTTTTTCCATAGCCGGGTAAGCATTCAACTGAACATTGAATTGAAGAAAATGTTTTTCAGATCATAAAGTTTGAATAATTATAACTCTCAGTTTTCCCTTTTAAAATGTCTCTGATCTTTTATTTTTTCATCTTTATTGATGATAGTAGTAAGTAGACCTATCGAGCGCACCTGGTAGGGACTATAGTCCAAGATGGCTCCCACTAAAAAAGATAAGCATTCGATCTGCAAACAACATTCAGATAAACTCAACTTTTAACTCAATCGTCTGCTGATAAATAACGCGCGAAATAATTATTTGTCCCCAATCAGTCAAATAAATCAAAGAATTAAAAGAAAATGGCCGAGTCTCGTTACTAAGATATGACCCTATGTCAATGTTGTCACAAAGTCTGGTAATGGCCGCCAATGTCGTAAAATTGTAATAAATGGGAATGAGTTATAATTTGTGATGTGTTTGTCATCTGGATTCAAAGGATAAAAATATTTTATGGGGGTTAAAATATTGAAATAAAAGATTATTATAGGGAAAGATTAAAATGGTCGTATTTGATTGTTTTTGGTTGTGTCTTATCATTGTTTTATTTAAGCCTAGTTTTTGATGATAACATTCATTTTTATCAATAGTTGAAACTTGTTGTATATCAAATATTGATAATAACAAGGTGTTTCTCTTATTAAAGGGCTACCCCCTTGAATATGTACATGTTCGGAATAATTCGTGGTTTACTGAATAAGTGTTATAAATGCGGGTTGTTTCAAATTGTTTTGAGACGGGTATCATCGTGTAGTGATTTTCAAGTGCTCGGCATTAAAACACGCCAGTTCGATTGCATCCTGGTGACATCGTTCATTTTTAGAATTTCGCACAAAAATCGACATCGTACCAATTGTCGAGTAATATATCGGATTTTCGAGTAACCAAATCGATTTTGAAAGTTAATATGTGTGGCAACATGTTCAAAACGATAGTACCCTCGGTTAAAACACTACAGATATACCCGGATGTTAAAAAGGGTGCCTCTGAAATACTTTGTGTAGTTTTTAAGATTGATATATTTTGACATTGTATAAATCTGCTAAAAGAAATATTTATTTTAATCAAGTAATGAGCCAGAAGAACTCACAGATTTTATTGGTACATTATTTATTTCTCTCCAGTTACAATATATAAATTTTTACATTCAAAATATATGGAAACATTATAATATTACAAAGCCACATTTGAATTCAATACCATCGTCTCTGTGGATCGCTGTTTATTTCCACTCAGAAGGACGCACTGGAACTCTGAAGGTAATGAAACAGGTCCAATCTCATATAATGATAAAAATAGTAATAATATAATATCATCAATGTAGATTTCATACATTTCAAACCAAATTTTTTCTAGTTTTCTTTCAATGTATCTCCTTTTTTAATCTGAATGATTGGGATTTAAGTATTGGGTTAATTTCAATTTTTGATATTGGTTGACGCACCGAGTCCATTAAAAAAATATGTTCTATGAAGTTGAGAATTTTCAACAAGTAACGTCAAGAGATAGGGATAAAGAGTGTCGCTTTGCTGTAACCCATTATCAATTACATCTATTGTCTTTCCAGTTGGATTTAATTTGCAAAATTTTATCGATAAGTTACTAGATATTTAAAACTAACCGAGCATTCCCTGTAAAACATGTTACCATATGTACACTTATGTATTGTTAAACTAACTTTGATTTTAAAAGTTGGCCTTGGCCAAATATCCCAGTGGTATCATGTGGTAAGAAATTTGAAAGTAAGCCAGGTCAGTTTAAGAGTCCCTTTCCCCCCCCCCCCCCCCGCCCCACACACACAAATTTGCTCTACACTAAATGCTAACTCATTTTTGCCCCCACTGCAACATCTCAGCAATTCCGATTATCCTAGCACATTAACATATACAGCTGGACCGACTGGAAGTGGCTCCCAGTATGAATTACAATGATAATATGTTTTTTAGAATATAAATACAGATAATCATACCGACACAATTAACCACTGGACCAATTCTCTTAATCTCAACACTCGTTTGTCCTTTTCGGGGAAAATCAAGTCATTAAGATGGTTAATAAGGGATGAATTTGATCCGAAAGAAGACAGTGGTCCCTACTTGAGATGGACAAGAGTCAATGAAGGAGATGATTGATCTTTTAACTCCTCGTTGACTTTTAGACAGTCATTTCCGTCAGTCGGGGTTTTGATTTGAAATCATCAAACTTCTCCCTGTACCTCTTCGTATTATTAATTAAATATGATATTCTCACCTTTCTTAATTTCTCTTTGATCTCGCCGACAATATACCGAAATAATCAATAAATAGACAGAATATTGTTTGTTTATTTGTGAAATAGTCTATATTGTTTGAAGTTAATTTCCTATGTAAATCCTTTCTCCAATTATTAAAGTCAATATTTTCATTTAATACCGGAAATGGCGTTTTTAATTCAATTTTTAAACGACCATCTTGAATTGAATTGTCCCAATCAGTTGCTCTTTTCACCTGAATTCAGATCACATCAAGGTCAATTGAAGGTGAAATTGATGTTCAGTCGCCATTGTTATTTGAATATGACAAAACTATTCATTTTGTCCGATTTGTATCAAACTAATTCATTCCTTTAAGGTTCCTCGAAATCGAAAACGACAACGCTTATGCTGCTATCCTATCTAAATTCACACTCAATGTCATTGCTGGTCATCATTAGCCTAAACCTGAACAAAACGTATGGCGTACAGCCCCATTTTAAAAAAAAAAATTAAACTTTTGTATTTCTTTTGTTTCAAACATGTATAAGGGTTTCTGAAAGTTTTCAACAACAGCACATTGTGCATTATTTTATTTTGTTGAAATCATTAGACTGAACTCAAAATACAACAGTAGAAGTAAAATGAAACACATGTATATTTTCAGAAAACAAAATCAGTCTATTACATACATATATTCATATTTTCATTAATTATTTCGTTTCGGATATAATTTTATTATGATTTTTATAACAACAAGATGGTATTTAGCTCCCTTTTGTTAAGTGACAAACTTGTCAGAAAAATGTCTAATTTGAAATGTTGGTTGGGGAAATTTAATCCCTAAACTTGATTGAAACATACAGCGAAAAAAACAATATATGTTTTCTTTCCATTTGCGCATGTCGAATATAATTGACTATGTTTTTGTTATGGGACACAGATTAAAATGACACCCCAATATGAAGGGTACGGCCTTTCATCCATTGTTTATTTGACTAGTGGAACAATTAGTTTGTCTGATTAATAAATACACAGGGTAAATAAATCTTGTGACCCAGGCTTTAGACGTTTGTTTCCAGTCTTTTTGTTAGTGGTTAATGTGTACATAAGACTTGATGATAGAGTCACTAGACGGCAACTAATTTATACCTATATTTCGTGGTATTGGAGAACATATTTCTCATTCAACTACCCCCATCAAATGAATAACCATGATCACAACGAGTTTGGAAAAATGAAAGAACTTACGCCGCACTACTCTGGGCTGAGTTTTACCGCCATGTCATTCGACCCGACCAGATCTCAGAGTAGGCTTCCACCCGATTGAACCTATCCAACTACCAACAAATACGACTACCAACAGCTACATAGTTTGCGATATCAGCATCCGCTTGAAGCGAATGTTAACCTATTAACCAACCAAGTTATTTCTCACAAGTGCTATCCCCTTGTTATCCCCCTCCCATTAATCAGTCTGCTCCCTATTTTCACCAAGTTCCAGGAAGCTGGCGCTGCCACTGACAAATGCTTTCGAATAGATACGAGATAATCTAACCTATCCATACCAAACTAAATCATCGACTACCAGCAGACTAAAAATTACCATGAATTTAATGAGTTTTGAAAGAATGAAGATGATCAAATAACGTATACAGTACTGCCAATGTCATTGGATCCAACCAAATCTGCTCAACTACCAATCCAATTGGATCCCAAACCTACTTCTTTTGCGTGTCGTGAACCAGTCAGCCAACCAACCGACCTTCTCACCAAACACAAATTTGGCATTTATCTTGTTGGAAACAATCGCGTTAATGCATTGAATGATCACATTGCCTTAGCGAATAAGCAAATCATAGAGTATATTTGAATGGAATAGAAACAAATAGAAATATATTTGATAATTGAATGTCATTACGGACAGTTAAAATCTACTATTTTATTCCCTAGTTCGTTATATGCAAATCCTGCTGAATGTATCTATATTTCTATTGCAATGATCACATATGGATAGCCAATGCACTGTTTGTCCACGTCTACGTGCATGAGGGTTTAAGAGCCTGCCAAGACACCTACAAGAACCTGTCGACCAAGACTAAACAAGGCTAACAAATACTTATTTGTTAAACAATTTAAGACCAACAAGAGCGGATTGAAACCCACTAAACACCACAATATACCAGCAACTCTTTATTGACCTCCTTCTTCGGTCAATAGACAAAGCTAGAAAGGTAAAGCACTGATAAACATTCTTATGAGATAATAGTTGTTACCGAATGGACATTAGGACAACATCGTATTTCTCAAAATGTTTAAACAAAGCTAGTCGCCATCAAACAATACCGAATTTTCGTATTACATGCCATGATGTAACGAGTGTTGTCTTGCGTTTTGAAATATAAGATGATTGTGATCTACCTATTTCAATATTTGCCTTTTTATTGACAGTTGGTGGGAACTGACATATAGATCATTTGAAGTGTCGTCTGTTCAGAAGATAAGAGCGCCGCCTATATTCAAGATGGTCGACATTACGTCATCGTATATAGAAATTATACTTATAGTTTTGTTTCCCAGCAACAAATAACAAAGATGTCACCCCTCGACACGATTTTAAGAAATTTTAGCCTTTACTAAACAAAGTCTGTTTTTACTCAGGTACATGTAACATATCTTCATATATTTACATCTCTAAGAAATGAACTAACGCCATCTTAAATCTTATTACTTTCTCCAGCTGTCAAATTTCCGATATTTCTGCAGTCCTCATCTGTAATTGTCGATTCTAATAGTCAAGAATATCGAAACAGAAGGAATGGATACTATTTCAGTTTGATTAGGCTATCGTTTTGAAGGATGGTATCGAATCCAGCTGGCGTTAATACATATCTGAAGTCTTCTTGAACACAATCACAATTCCCAAATCGAAAATGAAAGTTAGTTGCCTATTATTATTTATCACATGGTTGTATTTCTTTGTGGTAAATGTGGCGCCAGGTACCTGATACAACTTTTCATTGTGATATTTGCCAATATTCCGTTTTACAATTGGGATCGTTCGTGTTTGGGTTTTTATAATTATCAGTTCTTTAGTTCATATTTGGTGAAACAGGTCCCCCCTGAAAAGTAATATGTGCAACAATAGCTAAAGCTAAAACTGTAACCCAACAAACAAATTACTCGAATACATCCCTTTGAAAACCCTGAAATTAACCTTGACGCTTATCAATATGAAATAAATAATCTTTTCTATGATATGTTGATACAATCAAATCAAAACACTTAGAAATTATCTTACAATTGTTTTAGTTTTGATCAAAAGATATGATTATTTGACCAGGATTTTTTTGAAATTTTTAAATGATAAAAACACAAGTTTTTAATCTAATAATGTATGCCACTATATCGCCAACATATTTAGCTTGATTAATTGAAGGCTTCCAAATGAAGGTCTTCCTTGGTTGGTTGGTAGATGACAAGTTAACGTTCGCTTCCAGCTTCAGCTGATATCGCAAACTAGGTAGTTGTTGGTAGTGGTGGTAGTTGGTAGTTGATTGTGAAGGTCTTCCCTTAATCAGAGCCCTTTATAGCCCTAACCCGTTCGACCTTTAGGAAACCAGCTTCATCTGAGCATGTCTTTTGTTCCTTGATTTCACTCTGATTTTAAAAAAATACCACCTCTTAGAATAATCACAAAATCAAAATTCTCAGACTTGGTTCATAAGAGTTATATTCATTAGGCAACTTGTCTGGTGTCATAACTATACTACAGATTACCTGTATAATCTGATAAATCCATAAAACTACCTTAATATAAAATGTTAAGCGTTTTTCAATAATAACTAAGTATACCAGTACATATTCTGGATCAAATTTGTACAACAAAACGAAACAATTTAACGATTTTTAATAAAAGGATACCGCTATCTGTAACAAAGACAGTTTAAAGCGATAAGAAATTTGTATGTTTCTTTTAAAAACTTCTCAATTACAAATTTTATATTTTCTCGGCACGTCGAATTAGAACGTCTGACCTCTGCACGTGAGCTAACGAAAATTACACGTCTTGTCTCACCGTTTATTTCACGACCTTTGACCTGAAAGCAACTTATCAATAGTAAAGAGCATGTGCACATGAAAACAATGCCGTGAAAATTTTGAAATTGATTAATTAATGTCTCTAATTAAAATCTGGAATTTCCTGGGTGAAGTTTTAGATATAAATATGAAAATGACAGAAAACGAAAAGTTTATTTTATGATGAAATAATGTTTAAGACATCTTCACTCAAAATTCCAGTCCACTCAGTTGTAAATGGGTACGGAAAGATCAATTCCAAGAGGATTGGCCATGGGCCAGCTGGAAGAAAGGGTCCTTAAAGAAGGTGTTATCCTTGCAAAATATAGATGTTTCTTGTCCGTCAGCCAACGTCATGAAATTTTCAGTGAATGCAGAACAACTCCCACCCCAAAACCAAAACTTAATCTATTTCACATGCGATCAGAAGAATCAATCTCTCTAAGGACTGTGATAACAATTTTATGGTAATTGTCTACATATTTACATTATTTCACCGACATGTGCCATGTTCTACACAATTCTAAATAAGATTAAACCCAGATTTGAAGAAATTCAGTAATCTGATTTATCAATAATGCTAACTTTAAAATTTAAAATCATCATCATATTTTTTTTTATGATATTTTTTTTTAAATTAAAGACATGCTCAAAGCTGCTTATTAAATTAAAACGTTGCCTTTAATGTAAATGAACATTTGGTCAGCCTAATTAAAGACATTTTCAAAATTTTAATTAAAGGGTTTGAGTAAAAATCTAAGACAAGTTTATGATTAATATTCCAAGATTTTTCTTAATTAAATAAATAAATAGTTGCTGTTTTGGTGAATGATATATTAAAATCATTTTTGATATGTCATTAGAAATATCGAATTCCATTTCCATGGTTCAATTCAAATGTCATTAAAACCCAAACTATATACGAGTTGATTAATCACTAAAAACTGAGAAGGCTGAAGTCAAATGTAAAACAAAAAGGGTATCAGTTGGAGTTGGTATTTCAAAAAGGAGAAAGGGGATAAGCAGGTAATCGAAGCGGATTGATTGATTTTGTCCCTGTCGATCTCTTCTTAAATCGTAAATCTTAACTACAATATATCTGTAAGAGGTGTATCTGGAACAGCTTTCATCACACCATATAAACCAGATGGTGTTTACGATGGTGGCATTAAAATCTGCCCACAGAATGGTGTCTAGAACTAGACAATGTCCATGACTTACATAAACTACAAAAAACTCTCCGACTGATAGTTATCTACTCGAAATATCAGAACTTTAATGACAATCTAGTTCATAACAAACTAAAACCAATCAATACATAAACAGGTACTATACTAATTTCATATCAGAACAGAAGAAAAGCCAAAATGCTGATCCTTAATCCCAATTTCTCAATAAAGCATTTGTTCCATAGGCCTGTACATTTGGGAGATTCAAACCCTCCCTTCCCCGAAAAAAAAACCTATCTGACTCCACTGAACTAACTATATTTCGGGCACCAAATGACACATATCTAACACATTCGAACAACTAGATCAGTTGGGGCATGTGGACTGAAGTGGGTTGGGGGTCTCAGGGCATTTGTCCTTTTTTCAATTTTACCTTGTTTATTTTATGTGGGGATTAAAATTGTCATAAATTCGCAACCCAAAACTGAATCGGAGAAACTTTCTAAAAACAGACACAACACAGTTCCGATATCCCATTCAAATATTACGTTGGAGGAATTGGTCAAGATCAGTTCCTACGGTAGTTAAGCCAGTGATTTAACCATGTACTTTGAAATGATATGAAATGAAACTTCTACCAGAAGATCATGTATTGAGAATTGTTTACAGAAAACAATCTCTTTAGACTGTAGCTTGTTAATTAGCGAATCTCAAAATCATTCGTCAAAAACTATCAGCTTTCAGTTGAACTCAGGCACTCGTTAAAACATCCACACATTAGCTAATTTACTCGAGATCTTTATGTTACTATGTTTAAAGCTAATCTTCACAAATATCAGTCGGTTTTAACGAAGGTCGTCGGGAACTTGAAATAAGAAAATTAAAACCATTCAGTCGCACTGATTAGAAAAATTTTGGCAGCGTTAGTGCAAGACTTATTCGTTGAATAAACTCGACGCATGATAGTGTATTTATTACGTTTCTTAAACCACTTTAATATCATATATCCCAGATCTTCAAATTATAAATACAACTAACAATTGGATCGCTAGAACAACCTCAAAGGGTCGCAGTACCTCGCTAGGGTCGCACACACATTTGTGAGGTCGTACAGCACTGTGCAGTTAGAGCTGTATTGTATTCCTCGTTTATAACCATATCAACAGTTGAGAAGTATAATAATATCCAGAATTTGGAATAATTGAGGGTCGCTGAACAGTAACGATGCTTAGGTTTGGGTCGCCGAAAAAAATGATAGAAGGCCGGGGTCCTACATAGAGGAATTCTACTACATGGACACGCATTATTCTTTTACGCATCATCCTTTTACGCATTATGCTTTTACGCATTATCCTCTTACGCATTATCCTTTTACGCATTATCCTTTTACGCATTATCCTTTTATATTAAACTGCATTTGCTGCTGCATTACATCGCAAAGGATAGGATTTCTAAAATGTTGGCTCCGTTATATCTATTTCTCTATCTGCATCAGAGTTTCTTTTTTTTCAATTTTCCAGAAAACTAATGTTATGAGAAGACAAATTACCAGAGAACTTATACTGTGTGTGTGTCATAGATTAGCCGATAAGAATAATTTCCATTTCACATTGACAGAAAAAACTGTTTTTACATTTGTTTCAAATGATTACAACAAACACATCTGAAATCTCATCAGCAATACTTCTTAATGGATCTTATCTATGGAGTTGTTTTAATGTCAATATTCATTTCCTTGCAAAGTGACAAAGTATATATTTCGATTTGTAGAAGTGCATTTGTAGAAGTGTAGAAGTGTAAAAGTGTGAAAGTAGAAGTGTAGAAGTGTGAAAATACATTTGTCAAAGTGTAAAAGTTCAAATGTAAATTGGTAATTTTGAGATTGATTTGTAAATGTTCATTACAAGTTCAATTGTGGATTTGTCAACTTTACAAATGTAGAAATGTATAATCTCGATGATGAAATGACTATGTGTGAAATGTCGATTGTACAATTTAATGTAGATGTTACAGTTGTCATTTTGGACCGAGAGTTCGGGCAAGTATGCAAATTAGTGGGTGGAACTGTTTGTTTGTTTTAAAAGATTTTCTACTTTTGATGATCCGTGGAAATTTTTATGCTCCTCAAGTTCTATATCACTGTAACAATCAGCCAATCAAAATGCTACATTTTTTTTCTTTATTAAAGGGATTGTAAAGAGGTTTTCTAAACTTTGTATGTGTATCTGGTACACTGATAGCATCAATTTGCGCCATTCCTATTACACAACGTCACAACCAGTGATCTACATAGATATCAATAGTAGCTTCCGGTAGATCACTGGTAGTGACGTTATAAATAAAACACAGACGTCGGAATGGAAAATGGAATGACGCAAATTGATGCTATCAGTTTCCCAGATACACATTATATGTAATGATACATTGTATATCTGTATTACGATGTAGGCAGCGAACTACGAAACTCAGTGTGGTATAGTAACCATGCCTTGTCCACCTATCTTGCGAAATGAAAGAAAGGCTTTAGGGTGTAATTTCTCATCGGGGAAGTTTACACAAAATTTGCTCATCATGTTCTCATCACCTTTTAACACAAAATCTTTTGTCCATCCAAGAAAAGCATCTGACAAAGAGCACTGGATGACCCGCAATGTCTAGTGTTCCTCTGACGATCAGCCAATATAAGACTTTTTTCAAATGTATTTTTATTGTTACGATAAGAACTAGAAGTTATATGTTCTCTATCTTGTCCGACTGTTCTTTCTTTCTTTCTGTCTATTTTCTTTCCAGTTTAGATTGTAATCTGTTTGAAATATATTCTCTACATTGAGATCTGTTTTTAACCTGAAATACATTTATTATTCCTCTACAATACTCCACTTGTCATTCAAACTCAGATAGAATGTGGATGTTGGTGTACTTGTTTTTAAATGGAATTGAATTTGAAGAAATCAGTGTCTCGGTGATATCCCTTTCAAAGGATTTGACATTAATATGACTGTTTAGTAGTGGAGAGTGTCGTGCTCGAAGCAGACCATGCTTACTCTTTTCGAAACACATGATAGTACTTCTCTTTAGAGTATTCCACTACTATATAACAATTACTCTCGGTTTTGCCATGTTTTTGGTTGCGGTTTTTGTTGGCAATGAACAATTCGACGATATCTTCTCATCGGTGTTGTTTTTGAAGAAAGGTACCATATATTTTACTGTTAACTGTACAGTTCTAGTGTCTTTTTTAATATCTTAAGACAATTGTTTATTACATTCCATTTCAATTTACTTTATTGGACGATGCAGTTTCAGTATTCAGTTCAAGGGAGGGGGGGGGGGGGGACAAAACACCTCCTTGAATGAATAACATTAAGGATTGCAGGTTTTGACATAGGTTTCATTTGATCTCATTTCCTGAAATTCTAAACTAAAAGACGTAAAACTCGATTTTGGTGATTTATAAGTCTTAGTTCTTCACCTACTAGAGTATATTAGTTATACTTAATAAGCCATTAGGTAGCCACGTGTAAGAGATACTAGCACATCGACAAATTAAGCTCATGTCACTTCTCTAATCCGCTGTCAGTCCGTAGTAAATCGTCAGCCAATTACAGAACTCGTTACATGATACGACGGAAGTTGTCAATGGTTTACAGGTTCGCGGTTAAGTCTCGATTAATTAGGGATTAGTGTAAATGGTATGATCATTATGAGACTGGTTAACCATTAATTAAATGATTGTTGGCATCGCACTCAGTTTCATTTTTTGTTCTAATTATGCTAATTGTGTTTATTAATCAAATTACCTTGTTGACAAACAAATCAATTTTTTGTCTGCGGCATCGACATCTGCCTGGATTTGTTATTTTTGACAACTTCCGTGAAAACAACTTTAAAACTACGTAACTGACACAGTCGTACTATTTTTTCAAAAAGTTACTAAGTGCAACACTGTTTGTTATTGCAATAGAAGAGACGCCTACAAGTTAGATATGAACCGAGGATAAGGTGCCAATCAGACGAATATGTGTCATTGCTTCACTCTATTCAATTATAATAAGCTTAGGCATATATCGGGTGTCTCAGAAAAAACGTTCCCAAGTTTGACTGCATGCAAGAATCTCAGCAATCGATTTCTTTCAGAATTCTCACAAATTTACTTTAACATGTCCTGGTCCAACCCCGTGTCATCGAATAAAAATTGTACAAGTACATGTACTGCTTTTTTGGGACACCCGATATATAGATAATTATGCTTTCTAAGGTGGTGTTTTCAACATACGTCGAATGAATTTCTGAATGTTTGAACATATGCACACAAATAAAAATGCATGTACATACATAAAAGAAAATATATTATAATGTATCTATATGTACATATATGACAAATTTCAATTGGCGACAGATGGCAGAATAGTTAGACGTTAAACTCCGTTTTAATTCAGCACAGTGCAATTTGTTACAAGCATCGTCTTAGTGTCATACCATTCAATAACATTACTAGATTTTAATTGATCCTACCGCAATTGGAATGTCTTCAAAATACTTGGGTATTAGTTTAAAGTCGAAGATCTCGTGTCGACATTCCACACAGCTCGAAAACAAACTCGAAAACAAACTCGATAACCAGCGGTTTGAAATTGTTACACGTGAAAAGTCAACGGTGAATCGTTTAATATATTTAACTAACGGCGGGTGTCATATTGAACCTCTATCTGACATGTTCAATCAAATCAGCGTATTTAATGTCTTAAAAAAATCATCATTAGTAGTTTTAAAGGCACCCTTTAGCGCAATTGGCTAAAACCATGCAAGGATAAAGACTGTGATTACGAAACAAGTGTTAATAAATAATCAAGAAACCAGTTCTGAAACCAACAGCATACAGAAATCACCGAGAGTTGCACAGAAAAGTTGGTGTTGCAACCCAAACAAAATTCATATACGTGATGATATCCATTAAGTTTACTATAAGCCAACATGAATTTGTTGTGTAATTTCTTTGTCAATTGGCGAGGATTTGCCGAATGCGTTTTTCTTCATAAAAAAACAATTGGTTTCAATCATGCAGATATTGCAAGGTTGATAGTGAAATTGTATATGCCAATGCTTCCGTCTTCCGGTGTTGCTCTAGTGGATATGGAACATAGTGATGGTCCACCATAATGTTCTGAAAAATCCTTTTGGAAGTTTCGTTTTCTTCGAGAATATTGATAGTATAAGAGTCTGTTAGTATTTGTTAGAGAGCTGGGTGTCAGTCAACCCATCTGGTTTATGGATGCAAAAGGTTAAGTCTGTCCTGTACAAGCGTCCGCACAGTAGGTAGCCTATGGTAAAGGCTCGTACAGCATGAATGTTGAAAAAAATCAATCAGGAAATATAGCTAATCGATGAGTACTAATCAATTTATACAACTGTCAAACAAATTCAATATTGGTTTTGACACCATCAACTATTTCAGATTCGTTCGGAATTTCGCTAGTGACCAATAAAACTGTATTTGCGGTTTGTTAAAAAGTTTTGTGTGAAAAATGGACTCTGTGATTTGAGATCGAATCAAATTTGGCCACAGTTTATTAGCTTGTTATTGATTTATCGAATTTTCAGATGTTTTTTGTTGTATTTTTACTGTGGGTGTATTTGAATAGTTTGGACCGGGCTTGATTTGTCTGGGAGTCAAATTTGAAATGAACACAATTTAGCGGTGAGAACTAACTTGTAAATCAAATTTAATCCTGTGTTTTTTTGGTCAATATTTTTGTAAAGTCATATTGAACGAAAGAATGTTGAGTTTTTCATTTAAATCTTTAGTTCTAAAAACTTAATGTGTTTTTTGGGATAAATGTTTTGTTGATATTTTTTAGTATTGGACTGTTTTGGCTCTTAAATTATTTCACTGTTACAATAATGACCGATACACTTGTTACAGAGCAACGGACATATCCTAGAATTGTCATAACATCGCACAGTATGAAATGAAATTGTCTAATCTGCACATTACACCTGTTTGACCCAATGGAAATTTACCATGATGGACATTTTATTATAGACTATCGGTATTAACCCTCTTTTTATATTTTTAAAGGCTTTCGTGTGTACATCCTGTGTACATCTCAGAATGACACATCTGAAAATATCTGCACTCTGAAAAAAGAGTAAATTCTCAAGGTCTGTTTCCACTTATTGAGGACAAACCAGATTCCAGATTATCGTTCACTATCGTTTAACAGAGATCATATGTAAAGGGGTAGTCATCATATTATACATATTTCAAAATAAACCAAGAACTGTATGTTTTGTAGCAATAAATTAAATTTGGTTTCATCTTTCTTTCAAGGGCCATCATTATTGTTCATTGTCCCTAAAACACTGTCCATTCACAATTTCACCTATAAAATTATTTTATATTGATATAAAATCATGTTTCTTTCAATTTAAACGTTAAAAACTATCTATAAATTTCTTATTTTCAATTTTTGTATCGAAATTATATTTTTAATAATAATTAATTGGGGTGAAGTGACATGTTTAATGCGATATAATGATGTATGGGTGAAGTTAAAAATCGTGAAAATTTTAGCGAGATTGTGATAAGCCTATATAATAGATAGGGATGAATAAAGTTTCAATAAAGAGAAGAATAGAATGAATTAAATTGGGACTTAAAATGTGATATATCGGACATAATTTTGCTATTCAAGTTATCCAGAATGACAGTAAATAGTGTGGAAGTTGGTCATCTTAAAGTGTGAATTCGACATAATTTGGCTATTCAAATTTGAGACTAACAATGATTAATACTGTCAAAATTGGTCAACTTAAAGGAATACAACCTCTTGGAACGATCAAAAAAGCAATATTCTCAAACTTGGTGACTAAGAATACGCAACTTGGCTGGTGTCATAAACGTACAACAGATGACATGTATAATATGATAAATCCACAAAAATACCTTTAATATTATAATTTCTACAAGATATACAAAATATTAAGTGTTTTATTTAGCGTTTTTCAATAATAACCTGTAATTTATGGAAAATTGCGTAGTTTTACGGTTTATTGGATTCTGTTTGTATACTGTTGACACCTCTGATGAATATATACTCTTATTGGTCAAATTTAAGAACTTAAATGTTTTGAATAAATAAACCAAGTACTAACGATCCGAACTGATAAACGAAACCTGAAATCCAAAAAGACAATTTGACGAAATATAGGTAACAACTTATGAACTTTTCACTTGAGGAATATATCATTCATACATGAGTAAGTATATCATAATAAAAAGTGGTATCAGGTGTCTAGAAAAGTAGGCATACCCTGCCTGGTGCCACACAATGAGGTTTAACGTTGTACGTATTTGCTCCAAATCGCACAAATAAATACTGATTACACCATATAGTGTACAATGCAGACATTCTTTGACTGCATCACTCCTACGACGTAAAAGTTACATTGTACATGCATCTTAAAAAGCTTTAACAAATAATGTAAGATGAGCAATATTTTACATGTATGCAATTTAGAAGCTATTCAAGCACCCCAAAGAGTGCCATCAGGTGCCCTCAACGACTGCGCATGTCTACTGATACTGATATTATGGCTATAGAGTAAAATTGGTGTATATGTTTATAAGTAATAGAGCGTACAGAACATATATAAACAACAATACAACATTAATATCAGGTTTCTTCTCGTGCACTCAACAACTTTCTCTTCCCATCTCTCTTCTTCAATACTGTTAATATTACAGATAACGGATAATTCTTACACTTTGAAACGGAATCAAATGTATGGAATGGAGTTTTACGTCTGTCTTTCCTTCTCTATATTAGTAAGTCTACAACCTGGCTTTTCAACTGGTTTTCTCAAATGTCCCCTATTACGCATAGGGAAATGACCATGTCCTCTGAATTGTCTGCAAAAACTTGCAATTTCGAAGTATGATAAGGTCACCGCATTTTGCTTTTTAATACTAACTTAAATTATGGCCCAGATTAAAGAGTCATTGCAGGCAGTGGACACCTTTTCAGACCCATAACTCAGTTTGTGTCCCCAGGAAAATGTTCAAATGTCCCCAGTCTGGGACATATCCCCTAAGTTGAAAACCCAGGGTCTTCAATGACGACGTGAAACATCCTACATCTATGTATATCTGTACTAGTAAGAAAAAATAAATGAAGTGACAAAAGATTGGTTTTATTTTCTTCACTTGATTGGTCTTCTGTAGACAGGGCACACCATACAGTGTGCAACGACGCAAAGTTTGACAGGGGAGAAAGTTGAGTCTCTTCTTTTCCAACTGTTGGAGAACTTTAACGTCCACAGAGAAAAAAAGGAGAATCGTAAATAGTTTTGAAAGTCAAAATAAATATCTAATATCCCCTTTCATTTCAATTTCACTTTTATTCTGCACTTGAAATTCATTAAACGATTTTGAATTTAGATCAAAAGGGAGAATGAAATGATTTCAGCTATTTTCATCAGTTTTATGGTCGTCAAAGATTAATAATGAAACGGATATAACCGATTGAAACTCTAATCTAGCATGTCTGTAGACAATAAAAGAAATTAAAACAGTATTATAAAGTTGATATTAGAAAGAGGATATCATAAATGATAAATTCAAATCTTGATATGGAACAATCGGTCTATTTCTAGAAAATATAAAATATCTAAGGCCTGTTATTATCTGTCCTGTGGTGTAAAAGTAAGAAAATCGAATTTGAACGTCTGTAATTATATTTCGTTTCGTGTGAAATTATGATTGTTTTGTACGGCACCGGCTACCTTAAATATGGGTATTAAATATGAAACGAAAGAAGTCGTAAAAAGGTGTGGTTTTAAAGACTGGATAGCGTGAAATCAAACGGATATTTCAGGTTATTTATTAAAGGAAATATCACGATTAATAGATATACAATACATTCTTATTACCTTAATAAAAACCCTTGAAATAGGTTTCGTGACTTTCACAGTCTACTTTCGTTTTTATTTTCAATTAAACGAACTGATAACGACTGATGTATCTGATGTTTTAACTCTATAATTTAGAGGTAAATAAAACATAATGCACATGTTCTGGACGTACATCACACGGAGATGTCAAACATTTTAACAATTAATTTCACTGGTAGATTATTTTCTCCCGACTGTCAGGTTATAGTCACCCGCGGGTCGCCACTCATCATGTATTAAATTAGCAAAGAAGATAAATAAAATATTCATTTAGGGTGTCATGATCTGAGTTGGACTCCCAGTGAGGAGTGCTATCTGGTGCAGTGACTTCTTCATGACAATTCACGTACATGATGATTTACTTTGGGGCATTCAATCCACTGCTATACAACTGTTGCTCTCGAATTTGTCATGCTTTGGATGTGATTTTTATTTTTTTTATTTGAACGGACTTTTATTGAATTAATTTTTAGGCGTTAGTTTAAGCGGCTATTCACAATACAGGACATGTTTACTCTTGTAGTAAACATAATGTAACCGTGTCAACTAGCCTTTTCTTTTTGCGAGTCCATCAATCTAGGGGAATTTGCAATCGGTGATTGCACTGGGGTAGAGCAGATTGGCCAATAGAGGGGCAACTATTCGGCAATTCCGGGCTAAGATTTTCTAAGATTTGATTCTTTCTGATACATATGTGGGTTAAACATCTCAAACGGTCCCATTTTGCGATTTTTTAGCAATTAAGCAGGGATTGAGCAGTTTTTCAAATAATACCAAACCTTATAATATGTGAAACGTTCAGTAATTAAGTCAGAAATAGTACATCCATATTATACACGTGTATCTTTTCCTCCTATATGTCGATTTAATTCCCATGTATATTTTTCCACACAAAATCTGTTGAGTTGTTTTTTAACAAACGTGATAAACATCACAGAATTACGACTCGCCCTTCTTAAATTCCAATTGTTTGACGAATAATTAATATTACTATTATTAATTAAGTTGTATTGTTTCCTGTTAGTTTGAATTATACTCAAGATCGACAATGTGGAAATTGACATGTTTTCTACGATATAAGGAGAAAACTGATAGGTTACCCATATATGTCAAATACTTTTTACAGCAGAAAAAAGTACGGCAAAAATGTATGTCACAAATACCATAGACGACTAAAGTCTGCAAAGTTCGCTGTAGAAGTTATCGACAAGTATTTCAAAACTACATTCTGATTTACAAGATAGAATGAAGCAAACGTATTTTATATAGGTATTGAATAACTAATCCCATGTATGCCATAAGTAGTATTTCCATCGGGAAAAGGTATGGCAAAAAATGTATGTCACCTAAGACAGGAATGACTTCAACCTAAGAACTTCGCTGTAGAAGTCATTGAAAAGTATTTTAAAACTACATTTAAATAGAATGAGGCAAAAGAATTTTATATAAGTATTGAATTGCTGATCCCCTATATGCCAAAAGTAGTATTTCCATAGGGCAAAAGGATGATATGGCAAAAATGTATGTCACAAATACCAAGGACGACTTAAATCTGTAAAGTTCGCTGTAGAAGTTATTGGCAAGTGTTTTAAATCTACATTTAATCTAAATCTACTAGATAGAATGAAGCAAACGTATTGTTTATAAGTTTTGAATTACTAATCCCATGTATGCCAAGTCATCGGACAAAAGCGGTTTGCTGCAGAGTTCATCGACATGTATTTCGAAACAATATTATAATCTAGATAGAATGATGCAAAAGTATTTTTTATAATCATTAGTTTATAGAAAGAATTATTAAAAGTATTCGTTGGTTTATTACTGTTTGGACCTATGTTCTATAGTATCTTACCCATCCTAAATGATTTTCTGATGCCCTTTTCCCTACCAACAATATAGTAAGTCCAAAAGCCTTACTTCACGTTAAAGATCCCTCGACAGTTGGAAATCGAAAATAAGAGCAGGCTAATGCCACTGTCCGGGCAAAATTTCCCTCATTGCACACTGCCTGGCGTTTGCCCGTCCACATTGGCCCATACAGGTGCAGAAAAGCAGGACGTAAAACTCCATTTCATTTCATCTATTATTTAACAATCTACAAGAGATATCGGTTAGCATAGAAAACGCAGTATATTGAGTCAAAGGCTTTCACGAAATCTACAGCTGAACTATACTTATACACGTTTCGGGGCACAAGGTCATGAATATTGATTACCTATAACTCCTTCTTTCTCATTGGTTAAGACAAATTGTACTTATTATAGACACGCCCACTATTTTGACTGACGTTTACTCAAGCGAATAAGATTGTTTACAATTTAACACAATGTTGTGAGGTGTATTTGAACACGGTTTTCAATTCTATTGCCATTGATTGCTTTATCGATCGAAATTATTCGTTTGCTGTAAGCTAGCGAATTAGTTTGAAACGAAGGAGAATAATTTTAACACAAGAGAGGCAGAGACACGGGGCACTGTTGCTTGCATAGAATTTCAAAGTTTCCATGCCTTACAATTTTTTGAAAATCTTTTTTTCAGAATTTTTAAATACTACAAACACAATCCAAAATGAGAACTTCAAAAAATATTAATGGTGTTTCGCATAACATATTAAAATATATTAACCGATCCATAACATTTTTAAAAAGAGATTCTCGTCTCACAACCAAACACAATTATTATTTTATTTAAAGGGGAGTGTTCAGCATTTTCGGGAATAGATTTGGGCCTTGAATCTATGAAAATAGTCTTCAGATTCCCAAATTCTGTATATGTGTTTTCTTTACAAGTCATAGCCTTACTAAACGACGAGTCGTATTTTTGACTTTCAAGCGCTGATATCTATTGATACATGGGGCTTTGAAGGCTTAAATTTTGAGAGAGTTTGGAACATTATTACTGATTAGATTAGCTAATAAATTCCAGGTTCTGAGATTCAAAGTTTTTTGGTCGAACGGTTAGTGAACATATCCCTTTAAGTGTTTTATTAAAGATTCTTACAAAGATATTGTTTATAGACTTTATAGCCTCGAAGCTGTTGGGCTGGGGTGGGGGTTTTTGGCCTATAATTTTCCCTTGCATCAAAATATTTTTTGTCATCTTCATAGGGTAATGTCCTGAATCTGTGGTGTGGGTGATCTCTCTTCGATTATTCTGGGGGAGGGCACCAACCACCCCCCCCCCCCCCCACAACCACGGGCCCCCCGTCGTGATTGGAATGTATTTACCAGTGAAACAAAGCTAAACTTTTTTGAAATTTCAATCATTGTAGTTTTTGTTTTGCAAAATATTTTCAAAATTAATAGAACCACTTACAATTTCTTAATCTTCTTAATTTTTATAACCATTTTAAAGACGCTTTACAATTAAGATTTACTGTAAAGTTTCGAAATGTATATTTCCCCATCCAATATGCAATAAGCACCGGACATGGGGAATCTAAACAATGGATATACAGTGGATGGCTGTGTAAGTAAAATGTATGTTGAAATAAAATCACGAATAAAATCATAAGTCGATACATTTAGCTCTGGAATCATCACTAACAGTTGTGGTTGTATAATAGCTCCTTCCTTACTCGTGAGTGTGGCTCTCTTCTTACTCCTTCTAACAAACAATCGTGAGTGTAGCTCTCTCCTTACTCCTTCCAACAAACAGTCGTTAGTGTAGCTCTCTCCTTACACCTTCCAACAAACAGTTGTGAGTGTAGCTCTCTCCTTACTCCTTCCAACAAACAGTCGTTAGTGTAGCTCTCTCCTTACTCCTTCCAACAAACAGCCGTGAGTGTAGCTCTCTCCATACTCCTTCCAACAAACAGTCGTGAGTGTAGCTCTCTCCTTACTCCTTCCAACAAACAGTCGTGAGTGTAGCTCTCTCCTTACTCCTTCCAACAAACAGTCGTGAGTGTAGCTCTCTCCTTACTCCTTCCAACAAACAGTCGTGAGTGTAGCTCTCTCCTTACTCCTTCCAACAAACAGTCGTCAGTGTAGCTCTCTCCTTACACCTTCCAACACACAGTCGTGAGTGTAGCTCTCTCATTACTCCTTCCAACAAACAGTCGTGACTGTAGCTCTCTCCTTACTCCTTCCAACAAACAGTTGTGAGTGTAGCTCTCTCCTTACTCCTTCCAACAAACAATCGTGACTGTAGCTCTCTCATTACTCCTTCTAACAAACAGTTGTGAGTGTAGCTCTCTCCTTACTCCTTCCAACAAACAGTCGTGAGTGTAGCTCTCTCCTTACTCCTTCTAACAAATAGTCGTGACTGTAGCTCTCTCATTACTCCTTCTAACAAACAGTTGTGAGTGTAGCTCTCTCCTTACTCCTTCCAACAAACAGTCGTGAGTGTAGCTCTCTCCTTACTCCTTCTAACAAACAGTCGTGACTGTAGCTCTCTCCTTACTCCTTCTAACAAACAGTTGTGAGTGTAGCTCTCTCCATACTCCTTCCAACAAACAGTCGTGAGTGTAGCTCTCTCCTTACTCCTTCCAACAAACAGTCGTGAGTGTAGCTCTCTCCTTACTCCTTCCAACAAACAGTTGTGAGTGTAGCTCTCTCATTACTCCTTCCAACAAACAGTCGTGAGTATAGCTCTCACCTTACTCCTTCCAACAAACAGTCGTGAGTGTAGCTTTCTCCTTACTTCTTCCAACAAACAGACGTGAGTGTTGCTCTCTCCTTACTCCTTCCACCAAACAGTCGTGAGTGTAGCTCTCTCCTTACTCCTTCCAACAAACAGTCGTTAGTGTTGCTCTCTCCTTACTCCTTCCAACAAACAGTCGTTAGTGTAGCTCCCTCCTTACTTCTTCCAACAAACAGTCGTGAGTGTAGCTCTCTCCTTACTCCTTCCAACAAACAGTCGTGAGTGTAGCTCTCTCCTTACTCCTTCCAACAAACAATCGTGAGTGTAGCTCTCTCCTTACTCCTTCCAACAAACAGTCGTGAGTGTAGCTCTCTCCTTACACCTTCCAACAAACAGTTGTGAGTGTAGCTCTCCCCATACTCCTTCTAACAAATAGTCGTGACTGTAGCTCCCTCTTTACTCCTTCTACCCAAACAGTCATGAGTGTAGCTCTCTCCTTACTCCTTCCAACAAACAGTCATGAGTGTAGCTCTCTCCTTACTCCTTCTAACAAACAGTCGTGAGTGTAGCTCTCTCCTTACTCCTTCCAACAAACAGTCGTGAGCTAGCTCTCTTCTTACTCCTTCCAACAAACAGTCGCGAGCTAGCTCTCTTCTTACTCCTTCTACCCCAACAGTTGTGAGTGTAGCTCTCTCCTTACTCCTTCTAACAAACAGTCGTGACTGTAGCTCTCTCATTACTCCTTCCAATAAACAGTCAGGAGTGTAGCTCTCTCCTTACTCCTTCCAACAAACAGTCGTGGATGTAGATCCCTCCTTACTCCTTCTACCCAAATAGTCATGGGTGTAGCTCCCTGCTCCCTCTCCTTCCACATACCTTCCTCCTTATTGTTTTATAGTTTTATACCACTCTGAAGAGCATTTAGTGCTCGATTCTTCCCTACTATTTCAATGATGAATTGTCGGTTCTGTCACCCGTCTGGACGCCATATTAAAACAATAAACGATTTCTAGCTAGACATCAAAAATCATTTTTTTTTCTTAATCAAAATTTAATAACATTTTTAATTAGTTAAAAATATGTTCAAAAGCTAACTTGATCAAATTTTTTTTTTAAATGAATTTTCCTTCTTTCTATACGAAATAACCTGCATTGAATTATACATTAAATTCAGTTTAATGAAGGCTTAAATTAAAACGTGGCCAAAATTTCATTTTATTTTTAATTCATAGGGAAATAATAAGGCGTGGATGAAATTCTATTTAAAATTGATAAGTACGCACTTGGTTAGTTACTAAACATGGCGGACAGTCAAAATGCTTTCTCCAGATGATACTTAGTAAAATGAAAACACACCAATTTAGAAACGGATGAAATAAATTTGATAAACAGGACCCCCTTCTAGTGAATGTACTCGTGGCTATTTAATCCCACAAAATTGAACCCACATGTTTTCTTGTTAATGTAAGAGAAATATTCTTTTTTGACAACGCATCATGTTTTCTTGTGCCAGTGATGAAGAAATGAGGTTTAAGGGATGCAAAGCGGTTTTTATTTTGGTCATATTATAGTGTATAGGAGACACTAAATATCTTTTAGGAGAAATTGCACATCCCCTCGACCTAACACGCTCCGCTCCCCTCTCAATTCCCCCACCGATCATTGTCTGTGGGAGAGGGGAGGGGTATTTGAAGCATCGAGTCGATCTCCAATCTCCACATCAGAGCAGAGCTCATAACGATAACCAACCATACAGAGAGTGCATGTTCATTGTTCAATTTATTCCCGAAAACTCAGTACTTTAGGTTTTGGTTTTTAAACACTAAAGATTACAAATTATACGATTTGTTACTTTTTCTCATTCATTCATTCGTGTAATGCAGTAGCTACTGCATTTATTTAAAATATTTTCTCAAGGGTGTAAGGGAAGTAACTCCATTATTGTTCAATTGTCAATTCGCAATTATTATTCTTTGTCAGTGTAAACAAATCCAAAATCGATCAGGACACGCCTTCAGATACGGTTTTGGAGCCTAAAAAAGCTTAAAAATGTGCATTCCATCATTACATAGAAGGCCTATCTAACTAAATTGCAATTCAAAAACAAAACCTGAGGAGATCAGTGAGGTAGAGATGGAATGAAATGAGCCCAATAGAATAGGCATTTAAGGTCTTTAAATGGCATTTAGAAAGTTTAACCTGTGATTTTTTTCAGCCCATTTGTTCTCTTGGATCATTAACAAATGTATGATAAAGTCAAGTGTCCTAGGAAAGAGTGAGTGTTTAACAGAAATCCTTTTTTTAGGTTTAGGGTTCAGAGGAAAAGCGTTAACTTCAACAATACAGTTAAAGGGGAATAACTCGTTTCAAATTTAGACTTCAGATTACGTTTATCAATGGAAACGATTTTAACCAGCTTATAATATTCTAGACCTGTTTGATGTGATGCAGGTGCTTTAAATATGCATTAACGGTTGGAAATCGAAAAGTGCAATGCGTTGTCTGATTTCATTTACCCAAATCAGATGCTTGACAGTAGAACTTGAAATTCATTCCGTAAAGGTCAATAACTGTAAACACCATACAAAATCAAAATTTAAAGTGCTAATATATTGAGATCTGTTATGGACACTGTTAACTTCACTGTTGAAGCTACAACTGAAGAACTGATGTTTACAGGGGATTTCCAAGTAATCAAAACCGAAAAGTTTTCCTGATTTCACTGTTATTACGTACATGTATCCCAAATAGAACGGTCTGTATTTTTTGTACATGTATTTGTAAAATTCTAGGACTAAAATCGATGAAATGATATTCAGCCTGATTACCCTTTGCATTTTTTTAACCTATGAAGTTTTCGTCATTGTTTCTTGAATACATATGATGAAGTCTTAAAGCTAAGATTCCATATATGCGTCACACGGATCCGTCATGCGTCATCCGTCATGCGTTTAAAATCGAAATGGTTTGTTTAAGAGGGTATGATTCCATATATGCGGTAGTTGTATCCGCCAAATGGTCTCCGTCATGCGTCAAAAACCAATCATTCTATTTGTAACGCATGACGGATGACGATTCCATATACGCGTCATGCGTCATCCGTTATAAATCTAAATGTTTTTTTTTTGACGCATGACGGAGACCATTTGACGGATACCGCTACAGCATATATGGAATCATACCCTCCAAAACCAACCATTTCAAAATTTAAACGCATGACAGATGACGTATGACGGATCCGTTTGACGCATATATGGAATCTTAGCTTTTAGTATTACATGTATATAACATTGTATAATATGTTCATTCTGGCGAGACAAATGATGCTTCCGCTAGTTTGAATTTCGAACCTGACGTTCGATTGTCATAACAAAACATAATACAGATTACTGAAATTGATCTGTATGATTCTATGAATGTAAGTATTGTTGCTGTCACTGTAGGAAAGAAGCAGTATCATTTAATTGGCCTACTTTTATTTTTCAGATATGAAATATAAATGTCTATGTTTGTAATGTATTAAGATATACGACTTGTCTCCCATTGTTTTCAAAAGAGTAGCCATTAATAATTCATAGAATATATTTCTGCTTTCTTATTTGCAAACGCAGAAGCCGAACGATTCAAGTGATGTGTAACGGGGTATTCAGCTCAGGGAATAAATATGAAAGTTTAATCATGTTATTGTTATATTTTACCGCTGCCGTTCGATATTTAAGACGAATATGAAGTAGGTATATGTATATTGAGGACGGTTAGGTTGATCTGCCTTTGCGCAGTTTTCGAAAAGCTCAGCCTTTTGATAGGATGATACGGAGCCCCTAAGGTGCAATTTCCAACACTTTTTATGCTTATTTCGAAATAATTTTTCGTTTAATCGAAATAATATCACATATTTCGTTTAAATGAATTATTATAGTATGAAATGAAGCTATTATTGGAAGCAGGCAACGATCTACAGCGTACATAGCAGCTGCATAGGTATACTCAATTTAAAACTCTTGAGATTATTTAAATTACACAGGTCATAGCGTACGCTTACGTCGTTTACGACGTAGACAATCAACTCGGTTAAACCGACGAGGGGAAACTGGGTTAAAAATCACAATGCATTATCTTGATCTATGGCGGGTTTGTCTCAGCTATGCTACCATCGTCTACCTTTGAGGAATTCCCAGACTTACTAGAGAAGACAGGTCCCCAAATACGTGTACATACATACACTATGCCAAGCCTTCTCAAATGGCGGCCCGTGGCCCAAATCTGACCCACATCACCCTTGTGAATGACTCCTCAAAAATGACCCCTTTTGCTAAAAACGCTCTGCTCACTAATCTAGCTACTCTATTGGGCTATTTTTTCATAAATTACAATTGGCTCTATACAAAAATTGATTGAGAAGGCCTCCACTATGCATTTAAGAAGTTCACTCGGTTTGTGTTTGGCAAATCATACATACCGCATACACCTTTTGAAGCACGAGATGTCTTCAAAGTTTATTAGTATAATCGAATTCTGTGGATGGGACACTTCTACTGCAAGAATATTCTGTAATGGATCTGAAACTTTTCGCTGTGGTAAGTATTTACGTTTTATTTTCTTTACAGACCAGATTAAGATATGCTATGTAGCCTATATAGGTATGGTATCAATAGAACTAGCTCATTTTAAGGTTTGTGAATTACCCCTGGGGTAGGTATATGGGTTGCAAGAATCCTCGTCGATTTTTTCCGAATTCGCCTCTTGTCACGATGGCTCAACTGGAAGCTAAGAGGCCCATAGGAAAAAAAGGGGGGAGGGGGGCATTTGGATATTATCCAGGGGACACAAACTGATCCATAGGTCTGAAAAAATATGTTATATTTTGTATTATCTTAAAAAAACACCAATGATCACTGTCCACTACCTGCAACGACCACAATTTAAGTTTGTATTAAAACGAAAAATGCTGTGACTATATCATGCATGTTTTCTATGACTTTCGAGGACAATTCAGGGGACATGGTCATTTCACCCATGCTCTAAAAGGTTGTATTGCTTTAAATTAAGCCAATCTTTTCGTGTTATTTCTATTTTTACTACTGCACAAAAGCTTTAAGACCCATAAAGACAGTAACCATACATATGACGACATTATATTACAAACATTCCATCAATCAGAGCTACAGGCTTCTTCAAAAATATCCAAAGTAAATAGATCAATGTCGATACACGATGTTAAAATCAAACTTTAATTGAATAAATAGAAGATTACAGTGTTTGAATGAGAAAGTCAACAAAACAACCCATTTCCAGCAAACATAATTTTAATGAATTTATTATACCCGCGTTTAATCAATTCTGAAACTGAACGGTTGTTTTGTATTGACTTTAACGATAAGATGCCCGCAGGACAAGTCGAGAATTATGATTGCATTGGAGTGTTATGTGACGTGGAAAAATATAGTGGTAGTAAAACTAAGTGTTAGTTTTCGGGAAAGAGGGGGTGGGGGATTCTCCCGAATGTACAGGCCTAGGATGGAACAAATACTTTATTTAGAAGTTGGGATAAATGTAGTGCTATGTGTACGGGTAAGGCTTTGACAGATCTGCCCCGACTGTGACGTTGTTGAAATATCTAGAGCTAGTGTGACGTTGAAATATATAATGCTAGCGTGACGTTAGAAAATATAGTGCTAACGTGACGTTAAAATATATAATGTTAGCGTGACGTTGAGATATATAGTGTTAGCGTGACGTTGAAATAATAGTGCTAGCGTGACGTTAAAATATATAATGTTAGCGTGACGTTGAGATATATAGTGCTAGCGTGACGTTGAAATATATAATGCTAGCGTAACGTTGAAATATAAAGTGCTAGTGTAACGTTGAAATATATAGTGCTAGCGTGACGTTAAATATATAGTGTTAGCGTGACGTTGAGATATATAGTGCTAGTGTAACGTTGAAATATATAATGCTAGCGTAACGTTGAAATATATAGTGCTAGCGTGACGTTAAATATATAGTGTTAGTGTGACGTTGAGATATATAGTGCTAGTGTAACGTTGTAATTAAAAACATGATGCGTTGTCAAAAAAGAATATTTCTCTTACATTAAGAAGAAAACATGTGGGTTCAGAGTGAGAGTGACGTTAGAATATATAGTGCTAGCGTGACGTTAAAATATATAGTGCTAGCGTGACGTTAAAATATATAGTGCTAGTGTGACGTTGAAATTTATAGTGCAAGCATGACATTTAAATATATAGTGCTAGCATGACGTTGAGATATATAGTGCTAGTGTGACGTTAGAATATATAATGCTATCGTGAAGTTGAAATATATGGTGCTAGTGTAACGTTGAAATATCTAGTGCTAGTGTATTGTTGAAATATCTAGTGCTAGTGTATTGTTGAAATATATTTTGCTATAGTGTGTTGTTGAAATATCTAGTGCTAGTTTGACGTTTTTAAACCCGCGTTTAAAATCAATTCTTAAACTGAACGGTTGTTTTGTATTGACTTTAACGATAAATAAATATCTGGATTCTGTCTTTTCTTTTCTTATGTTGTGTTATGTGTACTAATTAGGCTTTGACAGATAAAGAAACCATGTACTAACGATCCGAACCGCAAAATAAAATCGAAGTCCAAAAAGACATTTTTACAAAACGTTGACTGTGACGTTATTGAAATATCTAGTGCCTGGCTTTTCAACTGGTTTTCTCAAATGTCCCCTATTACGCATAGGGAAATGACCATGTCCCCTGAATTGTCTGCAAAAACTTGCAATTTCGAAGTATGATAAAGTCACCGCATTTTGCTTTTTAATACTAACTTAAATTATGGCCCAGATTAAAGAGTCATTGCAGGCAGTGGACACTTTTTCAGACCCATAACTTTGTGTCCCCTGGAAAATGTCCAAATGTCCCCAGTCTGGGACATGTCCCCTAAGTTGAAAACCCAGGATCTAGTGCTAGCGTGACGTTAGAATATTACATGCTAGTGTAACCATAGAACTAGGTGTAACGTTGGAATATCTAGTACTAGTGCAATGTTGAAATAGTGCTAGCGTGACGTTGAAATATACAGTGCTAGCGTGACTTTAGAATATTAAATGCTAGTTTAACGTTGAAATATCTAGTACGTTGAAATATTAAATGCTATTGTGACGTTGAAATGTATAGTGTTAGCGTGACGTTGAAATGACATGTAGTTCTTGCGTGACGTTAAAATATCTAATTCTGGCGTGACGTTAAAATATCTAATTCTGGCGTGACGTTGAAATGTATAGTGCTAGCGTGACGTTGTACTAGTGCAACGTTGAGATATATAGTGCTAGCATGACGTACAGATATCTAATGCTAGTGTGAAGTTAAAATATGTAGTTCTAGTGTGACGTTGATTATACAGTGCTAGCGTAACGTTGAAATATATAGTGTTAGCGTGACGTTGAAATATATAATGCTAGCGTGACGTTGAAATAATATGTAGTTCTTGCGTGACGTTAAAATATGTAGTACTAGTGCAGCATGGAGATATATAGTGCTAGCATGACGTACAGATATCTAATGCTAGTGTGAAGTTAAATTATGTAGGTCTATTGTGACTTTGATTATATAGTGCTAGCGTAACGTTGAAATATATAGTGCTAGCGTGACGTTGAAGTATATAGTGCTAGCGTGACGTTGAAATATATAGTGCTAGCGTGACGTTGAAATAATATGTAGTTCTTGCGTGACGTTAAAATATGTAATTCTAGCGTGACGTTAGAATATATAGTGCTAGCATGACGTTAGAATATATAGTGCTAGTGTGACGTTAGAATATATAGTGCTAGCGTAACGTTGAAATATATAGTGCTAGCGTGACGTTGAAGTATATAGTGCTAGCGTGACGTTGAAATATATAGTGCTAGCGTGACGTTGAAGTATATAGTGCTAGCGTGACGTTAAAATATATAGTGCTAGCGTGACGTTAGAATATTTAGTGCTAGCATGACGTAAAGGTATATCGTGCTAGCGTGACGTTAAAATATATAGTGCTAGCATGACTTTAAAATATATAGTGCTAGCGTGACGTTAGAATATGAATTCTAGCGTGACGTTGGAATATATAGTGCTAGCGTGACGTTAGATTATTTAGTGATAGTGTGACTTTAGAATATTTAGTGCTAGTGTATTGTTGAAATATATAGTGCTAGCGTGACGTTGAAATTCATAGCGCTTGTGTAACGTCCAAATATCGGGTAGTATTAAAAAAAGCTAGTGCTAGTTTGGCGTTGAAATTTATACAAGTACTGTTGTTACGTTAATCTCCCCTTCCACCACATTATGCAGATTCCTAGAGCTACAGGTCTGATTTCTCTTTCGGAATAGGGTAAATTTTACCTAAGTTATTCGTATGATCTACTTTGTTGTTTGTATGTCAGGATAAAAGGAGATTTGTGATCATTCTTCAATGGTTTTCAGAATATCTATAGTCTCATTCAATCCTTTCTGTTTCAGGTTTGGGTGTTGGTAGTTTCAAAGGCTGATTCGGCAACTCCTGATAGAGGTAGGTTCCCACAAATCGCACGAAACTATAGTTCGTTCTTACATAGAAATTACAGACACGAACGTAGTAAATCGCCATTGTAATCTCTACGCCACATTCTTATTCTTATATTTATATGGTACCCTTAGCAGATCAAGCTTTCAATTCACCGCGAAAAGAGATCATTTTCTAAAAATATGAACAGTGAAAAGTAAACGTTCGCTTCCAGTGGATGCTGATATCGTAGAATAGATAGTTTCTATAAAGGGTGCTGGTGTCGTATTACTAGCAGTGGCGTGGTGGCCGGGGGGCCTGGGTGGCACGTGACCCCCCAGCGAATGGAAACCAGGGGGCGCCGACGTTGCAAGGGGGCGCCAAAAGCCCTTCGAAAAAAAGTCGGTCGTTAAGAAATATTAATTATTTTCGAGCTTATTCTTTTAGTCCCAATACAACTCGGGCCCTCCCCCTTATTTTTGACCGAATAATGTCAGAACACTCTATAAAATTGCCGCCCGCGACTTCGGCGCTCGCAGTGCCGTTCTATTTGAAGCATGTTATATTTCAGAGTCCCCCCCCCCCTACCACATTTCTATAAATCCTGGATCCGCCCCCGTTATTGATATCCGTCGGTAAAGTTGAGCCGACATAAACATACAAAAAAATACAAAAATATAGCGTCAAATAGCCTTCCTGCATTGTTTCAAATAGCTAAAGCCTTGAAGTTTCCGAGGGTCTTGGTGTGAGTGTTTGTAATCACCCAAGGATTAAGCCTATTGAAAATAAGAGCAATCGAACAATATTTACTATGATTTATTGCCCTCGTTCTTGAATTGTTTGTGGACCCGATAGAGAGCTGATTTTTTGATGGATTTTGATGAAACTTGGTGTGAGTGTTTGTAATCACCCAAGGATAAAGCCTATTAAATTGTTATAAATGAAGGGAGTGAGCCGAAATGTTACATTTCACTGCTTACAGTTATTCAAGGGAGACAACTATGAGGGTCTCTCATAGGTCCGCGCTCGCTACAAGCGTTCACTATGACAAATGGTAAAATTGCTTTTGTACTTCAAAATTAGGTCTTTCCGGTCTTCCTACGGACTGAATTAATTATTTCGGATCTTTGAATTTACTTCTGGGGTCCAAAGCCTAATTTCAATTTTAGAACAATGTTGAATTAACCCGCGTTTACTACAGTTAAAACGAAAACTTTAAGGACAATGAAGACAATAGTGTGAATGTTTGTAATCACCCAAGGATGAAAGCCTATTAAGTTAATCCACTTAAAAAAAAAAGTATGTTAACAAAACCCGTGTGATATAAAAAATGTCTCTCTCAGAATCTTTCATTTACTTATAACATTTACTTATTAAACCAAAAAAAATTGTGTTTTGCGTTTCAGTATCGAATATTTTTATCGGGGCTGCAAGTGCCTGAAATATATCTAGATCGCACCTACAACAGTCTTAATTTTCAAAATTTTCCATGAAAGGAACCCCGTATTACCTTTTTCCTCCTCTTCGACGCGGTGTTCCACGGTCGAAGGGCTCCAGAGGTTTTACATGTGCATCAGTGCATTCATGCATTGTGATCCATACCTGAACAGAATACCTTAGTATGTGGGTGGGGACCATGAGTTGCAGGGAGCGCCAAAAAGGGTTTGTGCCCCCCAGCCAATTTGGAGCCACCACGCCACTGATTACTAGTATATACTAGGTAATTGGTGGTTGATGACAAGTTAACGTTGGCTTCCAGCGGATGCTTCTATAGCAGACTAGGTAGATTTCGGTAGATGACAAGTTAACGTTCGGTTCAAAGGGTACTGATGTCGTTTGGTGGATGACAAATTAAGGTTCGTTTCCAACTGATGTCGCAGACTAGGTAGATTTTAGTAAATAACAAAGTTACCGTTCGGTTTCAGCTGTTATTACAAAGGGCTGCGTTGGACAAGTACCTCAGCAAAAAACTCAAGCCCCTGTTTCTCAAATTTTTGCAATGAATAATTCCACACTTATGACAATTTTAAATCGTAAGATTTTCCGAGAAACAGTTCCCTGAGATTCGAAGACGAATTGCATGAGTAATACTTTATTTATTCTCTACAGATGTAAAATACCTGTATTTCACTGGACATGACGCCACAGATTGGTTTGACGCTAAAGAAAATTGTGCTAAGATCAATGGTAGAATGGCGAAGAATATCATCATCACCGATTGGGATTTACGGTTAGAGTCTCTTGAGTAAGTCGGAATTTACATTGTTTTCATGGGTCAATTCATATACAATTTGGATCGTCTGGATTCTCCATTTCTATTCTATTATCCATCATGTGACTGTTTTAGGAGAGTTCGGAGAGTCCATTCTGTAGACGACGTCTAGAAGTTTTATCCAGATTGTTGAGTGAGCAAACCCATGTCCGCCAGCTTGATTCTCCATTTGTGATCTATTTACGCTTGTATCCGGGGTGTTGGGAGAAAAAGGCCGGACGATCTGGTATGCATAATAGAATCGGCCCCTTGTTCTTATTTTCCGTGCATCTTTGGGTGATAAAAATCCATTCCGGTATAATCTTAACATTTCCGTTCATCAAAAATCTCGTCCAGATCTTGACAAAATCGAGAGCACAAATTCCATAGTAGTGAAGTACCATCAGGTGTTTCCACCTCGTAAGAATTACTTAAATATAGATTGTATATCTCAGACACAATAACATATCAATATCTTCCTGACGAGTTTCAAATAAATAAATCAATGCGACGGGTTTACTAGTCATTAATGAAAAGAATATCGTGTCATGGGAGCAACGGTAAGATCATTAAGATCGTATACCACTGCGAAAGGAACATAAAGGAGTGCATGTTTGAGTCCAATCTGAACCACAGCCATCAAATTTCATTTTCATTTCAGTCCATTTTTAAACAATTTGTATTGGACTGGGTTAAAGAAAGAAAGTGGAGATTGGAAATGGGAAGATGGTACTGTGATAGACTACCAGACAACTCAAGCGACTCCGCTAAGATCAGAGAATTCTGCTAAATTTCCACATGAGTGTGCGTTATGGAGCTCTCTGGAACCGTTCTGGATCCCCAGCAACTGCAGCGATATCCAACCGTATATTTGTGAATTAAATGCAGAAGGTAAGAAGGGGTAACCGAGGAACAATCTTGTCATACCTCCATGCGAATATGGAAGAATAACATGTACCATTATCAATTGATAGAAGTTAATTTTAGTATTTTCCCTATCATCTTTAAAAATCACACATGAAATGTTCAGTAGATTGCCTTCCCAATGTTCGTCAGTCTATCCACAATCTAGAAATCAAAATTTTCGGTGGATCTTGACGAAAATTTGTGAATTGTCACCCAAAGATGAACCGTTATATCAAACCTTTATCATCGAGGTTGATTCTCCATTTGTGATCTATTTACGTTTTTATCCGGAATGTTGGGATGGTCAAACATTTAATATGGCAGTTTTTTGTATTTTCCAGACGATATATGTTTCTATGATTCTGAGGCGAGTAAATCAGTTAATACGACTGGCAGAGATGTAGTACGAGTAGGTAAGGACCGATAATTCTTCAATTCGACGTCGACATATGAGTTTGTGTTCATGAGTGTTTGAGTCTATTGCTTACTTGGTCGTTCAAAGTTTGTTCCCGCTGTGGGAAACCCACATTACATTAAAAGTTACAAATAAATAAAAAAATTCTTAGTAGAGTTGTACTCTTTGGTAACAGTCGTAGCACAAATCCATGAACCAGATCGTCCCAATTTGGGGAATCGGATCGTGGAGATCTTGTCCAATCGAAGTCCCGATGCAATCCTAAGCGGTCTAATACTGTTTTGATTGAATCACATTTCATTTAAACTTTTTCCAGCCGATGAATCTGAATTAAAAAGCCATTTTGACGACAATCCAAAAACCATGATCAACGAATCGGTGTTCTTAATCGAACAAAATAACCTGACAACCAAACAATGTGAGAACTCTTGTACGAAATTTCGCGCAAACGGATCTAACATATTCGAGACTCTAGAATGTTGGCTGGCTCAGTACCAAGTACAAAATAACGGCAGATCAACATGCAGTGCAGTCTTAAGCGTAGGCCAGCCCTCAACAATTGGATTACAAAGTGCAAGCTCTGAATTTCAAATACTGAGCCGACACTGTCTTACTGGTAAGTTCAAATACTAAGAGGACACTGTCTTACTGGTAAGTTCAGATACTGAGCCGACACTGTCTTACTGGTAAATTCAAATACTGAGTCGACACGGTCTTACTGGGTAAGTTCAAATACTGAGCCAACACTGTCTTACTGGTAAATTCAAATACTGAGTCGACACTGTCTTACTGGGTAAGTTCAAATACTGAGCCAACACTGTCTTACTGGTAAATTCAAATACTGAGCCAACACTGTCTTACTGGTAAGTTCAAATACTGAGCCAACACTGTCTTACTGGGTAAGTTCAAATACTAAGCCAACACTGTCTTACTTGTAAGTTTGAATACCGAGCCGACACCGTCTTACTGGTAAATTCAAATACTGAGTCGACACTGTCTTACTGGGTAAGTTCATATACTAAGAGGACACTGTCTTACTGGGTAAGTTCAAATACTAAGAGGACACTGTCTTACTGGGTAAGTTCAAATACTAAGAGGACACTGTCTTACTGGTAAGTTCAAATACTAAGAGGACACTGTCTTACTGGGTAAGTTCAAATACTAAGCCGAAACTGTCTTACTGGTAAATTCAAATACTGAGTCGACATTGTCTTACTGGGTAAGTTCAAATACTGAGCCAACACTGTCTTACTGGTAAATTCAAATACTGAGCCAACACTGTCTTACTGGTAAGTTCAAATACTGAGCCAACACTGTCTTACTGGGTAAGTTCAAATACTAAGCCAACACTGTCTTACTTGTAAGTTTGAATACCGAGCCGACACCGTCTTACTGGTAAATTCAAATACTGAGCCAACACTGTCTTACTGGTAAATTCAAATACTGAGTCGACACTGTCTTACTGGGTAAGTTCAAATACTGAGCCAACACTGTCTTACTGGTAAATTCAAATACTGAGCCAACACTGTCTTACTGGTAAGTTCAAATACTGAGCCAACACTGTCTTACTGGGTAAGTTCAAATACTAAGCCAACACTGTCTTACTTGTAAGTTTGAATACCGAGCCGACACCGTCTTACTGGTAAATTCAAATACTGAGTCGACACTGTCTTACTGGGTAAGTTCATATACTAAGAGGACACTGTCTTACTGGGTAAGTTCAAATACTAAGAGGACACTGTCTTACTGGGTAAGTTCAAATACTAAGAGGACACTGTCTTACTGGTAAGTTCAAATACTAAGAGGACACTGTCTTACTGGGTAAGTTCAAATATTGACCCAACACCGTCTTACTTGTAAGTTCAAATACTGAGTCGACATTGTCTTACTGGGTAAGTTCATATACTAAGAGGACACTGTCTTACTGGGTAAGTTCAAATACTAAGAGGACACTGTCTTACTGGGTAAGTTCAAATACTAAGAGGACACTGTCTTACTGGGTAAGTTCAAATATTGACCCAACACCGTCTTACTGGTAAGTTCAAATACTGAGTCGACATTGTCTTACTGGGTAAGTTCATATACTAAGAGGACACTGTCTTACTGGGTAAGTTCAAATACTAAGAGGACACTGTCTTACTGGGTAAGTTCAAATACTAAGAGGACACTGTCTTACTGGGTAAGTTCAAATACTAAGAAGACACTGTCTTTCTGGTAACTACAAACATGTAAAGACACCTTGTAGTGTCTTTAGTGACGAATGAACCGCCATGAATAGGTAGCAGTAGAATGTTAAATGAGTTTATTAACTCTAGAACATGTATAACTACCAGTATCTGTTAAGTTTTATCAATATTAGAATTGCTTTTACGGTAGTTGACACGAACATTTCATTTTTCTGTATCTTTCTGATTTCAGTGGAAGCTTTCATCAATGAAACGTGTGACTGTCGATGTATTAACATTACCGTTCCAGTGATTCCAGCAACAAAAAAGGAATTCCAGGAATTTGTTGAAGAAAAAAGAGAAGAAGCAAAAAAGGAACTAATAGTAGAGAAGAAAAACCTTTCAGCAGTAGTAAGGAAGAAAATCAGTGCAGCAGATGAGCGAGAATCGTCTACTGGAATGGGTTATTTTGGAATTGCTGCCATCTCTTTAGTTCTGGGTGGACTAATACTCGCTGATGTGTCAGCCATGATCAAAGATGCTAAGCTAATGGTGGACAATTTAAAAAGTCGTTTCGGTTGATTTCATTCGTTTATATTTGGCCTCTACCTTATGGGATATTTTTAAGCTTTTTTCCTTCTTTAAATTTCACAAGTTGGACAGATTGTCCTTAAGTTGATATACATTGTTCATAAAACTACAATGTAACGTACAAGAAAATGAAAACACCCCCATATCAGTTAGGAATTTCAGATATTAGTTTTGACGTTAAAAAATATACGGTCAGATATTTTTAATCGAAACTTTCAGATAATACAAGAGACATTTTACAAAAAAGTCAAATCTTCCTTTTAAATTAGTGAAAAAAGTATCAAAAATATACATATTGATTTATAAAGACTAAACTTTGAAGAAGATTTGTAAAATTGTAGATATCACTATCCTGAACATACTGTTTTCTTATCATTTGTTTTTGAGTTGCAATAATGTTTTTAGCTTAAAGGGGGAATGTTCAGTATTTTCGAGGATCGATTTGGGCCTTGAATATATGTAAATAGCCTTCAAATTTACTGAACCCTTACCTCAACAGTTATCTTTCATTTTCTGTGTATGTGTTTTCTATATAAATCATAGTATCATAAACGATGAGTCGTATTTTTGACTTTTAAAATCTGATATTTATGGATATAAGGGGATTTGAAAGCTTAAATTTTGAGAGAGAATTTGGAACATTATTGTTTTTTGGTCGAATGGTTAGTGAACATATTCCTTTTAAAAGGAATTCAGATTTTTAGAATGAACATACTATTTAAATTCTCTATTTGGCCAATAAAAGTACCTATACTCATAGCTGGATTTAAACTTTGGTCATAACTATACTATACAACAGAATCCCTTTATTAAGCTCTTCATCCATTTTGAAAACAATAATCTCTTTGAGAAAATGCTTTTTTAAAAAAAAAGTTTTACGATGTTCAAAAAACAATTAACCAAGCTATTCTGTTGTATGTCTCTGTCATCAGTTCTCGGATGAAAAAAAATATGCGCTTATTGACCAAGTTTGAGACTTCAAATTGTATGTTTACTCAAGCTAAATTTTTGCAGTAAGATGTAGGACTGTATATAGGTTACGTATTATACTGATATATTTGATGTGTGGTTACGTAATAGCGAACATAAAAATCACTTCCGTTATTTTGCAGCATGGCTTCTCGTTGTATTCTTGTACAGTAAAGAAATCCTGCTCCTTGAATGTATTCAATCGTCTCAATTTCTGAGATTAACATTATAATTGTGTTTTCACTTACATAGCCGACTGTAAGCTAGATTTTGAGTTTTTCTACAATTATTGTCCTCTGACATGGCACTTTTGTGGAGTCCTAAATACTCAAAAAATGAAAAAAATACAGGAAAGAGCATTACGCTTTATTTATGATGAGAATGAGAATGCGGTTGATTGCTACGGTGGCTCACATACGACAAAATTATTATTTTTAATTTTTAATTATAAACCTGATTTTGTATTTATAAACTTGAATTTTTAATTAAAAATTTCAATTTCCACCATGGTTAAGAATATGGATAAATGTCAAGCATCTTAAAAATCGCAGTAGGCTTAAATTCGCACTAGAGGGATAGATAAACGGTTGATGGTAAAACGACTGGTTGATTGACTGGGTCTGGACTCACACCACCAATTCATTTGCCATACGTTTTAATGTTAAATCTTGCTTTTCAACCTTCTATAACTTTTTTCCAGAAATCTCGTTGAAAACTTTCCAATATGTGGTTTGAAAGCCTGACCAATACTTTCAAAGATTCAATATATGATGACCAGGAAAATTTTGAACCAGTTAAACTGAAAGTAGACCACTACCGGATATCAACACCAGAACACCAAGACTGCTCACAAAACGACTATTTTTAGAATTACCCTTCCGCCTATAAGTTACTCATAATCTCACTAAATCTGAAATAAAATGCAATTTCAGAAAATAAATTCCAAATCTGGACCAAAAATTAGTTAAAAATAAGCATTCACTGGCTTCTCAGGAAAATATGAGTTATGTCCCATTAGTAATGTATTTGATTTCTCAAAGTTCTCATATCCAGTTAATTACTTGATCCTACTTATATCACTGACAAAAACGTCTATTTCCTTCTGTTTCTAGATCTAGATTTGATGTCTGAAATTGACATTTCCTGTGTAAAGGTAGGTAAAATGAGATTTTAATGCGGAAGATTGAATTTCGTGATTTAACCTAGAAAGGCATGGCAAATGATAGTGGTACGGGTCGAAACTGTGTGTTTTTCCACTCAAAAATGCAATAAGTGAATTGAGTAGTTTTACGTCCTGCTTTTATGCACTTGTATGGGCTAATTGAAGACGGGGGCAAACGCCATGCAGTGTGCAATGAGGAACATTTCGCCAGGACGGTGACATTATCCTACTCTTATTTTCGATTACCAACTGGCGAGAGATTTTTAACGTGTTATTTCACCAAGTAAATATATAATATAATAAAATCGTTCGATGATAAGATACATTTCCATACTCACATGGACTAAGAAAGAAGGTATTTCAATGAAACCAACATGGTCCTAGGTACGTACCTAGTAACATCTACTAATTTTCCATTGTCTTCAGCAGATCAAAGACTTCTCAAAGACATCCCAGAGATTGCGCTCACAAATTGCAGACGGTTCTTACCAAACACACTAATACAGAAAATGGCAACAACAAGTTTAGAAATAACAATTTTAATAAATAGTAGATATAAATATTTGCGTTTTATTTAAGCTTCATCTTGTTCTCCTTCTTCTTCATCAAATTCTCCCTCCTCTTCAGCTGTAGCATCCTGGTACTGTTGATATTCAGATACCAGATCATTCATGTTGGATTCAGCTTCAGTAAATTCCATCTCATCCATACCTTCACCAGTATACCAATGGAGGAAAGCCTTTCTTCTGAACATAGCTGTAAACTGTTCAGAGATTCTCTTAAACAGTTCCTGGATGGCTGTTGTATTACCAATAAATGTTCCCGACATCTTCAAACCTCTTGGTGGAATATCACAAACAGCAGTTTTAACATTGTTGGGAATCCATTCAACAAAGTAGCTGCTGTTCTTATTCTGAACGTTCAACATCTGTTCATCAACCTCCTTCATGGACATACGACCTCTAAACATGGTAGCTACTGTCAGATAACGACCATGACGAGGATCACAGGCAGCCATCATGTTCTTGGCATCGAACATCTGTTGGGTGAGTTCGGGTACAGTGAGAGCTCGGTACTGTTGAGAACCTCGAGAGGTGAGAGGAGCAAATCCTGGCATAAAGAAATGAAGACGTGGGAAAGGTACCATGTTGACAGCAAGCTTTCGGAGATCAGCATTAAGTTGACCAGGGAATCGAAGACAGGTGGTCACTCCAGACATGGTTGCTGATACCAGATGGTTGAGGTCACCGTAAGTGGGTGTGGTCAGTTTGAGGGTACGGAAACAGATATCATAAAGAGCCTCATTATCAATACAGTAAGTTTCGTCAGTATTTTCTACCAGTTGATGAACTGAGAGGGTGGCGTTGTAAGGTTCCACAACTGTATCAGATACCTGAAATTGAAAGAAAATTGTCAATTAACTTTTGACGTTTACATGAAATAAATGAAGGAATGAAACTTTCATCTGGCTTGTGAATCTTTTATTTGACAACAAGTAGAGTACAACGAGATTTAATCCTCCCTTACGTTTTATATTATGTAAGTATCTTTGTCTAGAAAGTTCTCATAATAACTTACCTTTGGTGAAGGACAAACAGAGAAGGTGTTCATGATTCTATCTGGATATTCTTCACGGATTTTACTGATGAGGAGAGTTCCCATACCAGAACCAGTTCCACCACCTAGAGAATGGGTCAACTGGAATCCTTGTAGACAATCACAACTTTCAGCTTCTTTACGGACCACATCAAGAACGGAATCTACCAATTCAGCACCTTCTGTATAATGACCTTTAGCCCAGTTATTACCGGCACCAGATTGTCCGAAGACAAAGTTATCTGGACGGAAGATTTGGCCAAAAGGTCCCGATCGTACAGAATCCATGGTACCAGGTTCCAAGTCGACGAGAACAGCCCTGGGTACATATTTACCACCAGTAGCTTCATTATAATAAACGTTGATTCTCTCCAACTGAAGATCAGAATCACCATGGTAAGTTCCAGTTGGGTCAATACCATGTTCATCAGAGACCACTTCCCAGAACTGAAAGAAAAGATATTATATATGAAGACGAAATTGAGATTTCAATGTTAGCTAAAAATAAGTTCGGACCACATATTGCATTGATACCAAATACCTTGATATTGAAATCAAGCCTCGATTAACGATAATATCGCAGAGTAAGGGTCGGTGCATGGCACACTTCAACAATGGTCTGCTTTCAAAACATGCTTTGGTAAACTAACCCATATGGAAGAGTTGCTTACCTTAGCTCCGATCTGGTTACCACATTGACCAGTTTGCATATGAACGATTTCTCTCATTTTGATGGCTGTAAGAACTGACTGGTGTTAAGAAGTGAAGTGTAGTTGAAAGTGGAATGATTTGGTTGAGATTTGTCAGTGTTTTATATCAGACAAGACATTCAGTTACCATGAATATAAAACTCTATCGACACATTGACCTCGGTCAGCAACTTAATACTTTAATCCATATAATCTAATTCGATAATCCAATCTGATTGAATTCGATAATCCAATCTGATTGAATTCGATAATCCAATCTGATTTAATTCGATTATCTCATATGATCTAATTGTTTAATATAATCTGAACAACCCTCTTAATCTATTAATTACCTAACAGTATCAAACAAACAACAAGACAACAGATCTCTTGTTTCGGGTATAAATAACCAGTTTTAATCATCCGATCTACATTCAGTTGTAACATCTTGTCTTGGTTAGCTTCAACTCTTCAGTCTTCCTACAAGGTTCCCGTCTTTTAACCTTCGTCAGTTTTAAACTTAGGTTTTAGCTTTTATAAACCTTCAACATGGTAAGTGAAATATTTTCATTTGATTTTATAAGACCTCACATTACAAAACAGTAATTAGTTATTTCTACAATCTAAAAAACTACGTTTCAATGGAATTGCAAAACCAACAGACTACTTACTTCAGAAAAACTCTAAACAATCTCTTAAAGGGACGTCTTTTTCTTATGATTATCGACAATATGCCTTCTTACCTTTCAGCGTGAGTGTATCTCTATCCACATTGGTCAAGCTGGTGTCCAGATGGGCAATGCCTGTTGGGAGTTGTACTGTTTAGAACATGGTATCCAACCTGATGGTCAGATGCCTTCTGATAAAACTATTGGAGGTGGAGATGATTCATTCAACACTTTCTTCAGTGAGACTGGAGCTGGTAAACATGTTCCAAGAGCTGTATTTGTTGATCTGGAACCAACAGTTGTAGATGAAGTCCGAACTGGTACTTACCGTCAACTCTTCCATCCCGAACAACTCATCACTGGTAAAGAAGATGCTGCTAATAACTATGCTCGAGGTCACTACACAGTGGGTAAAGAGATCATTGATTTAGTTCTGGACAGAACCAGGAAGCTTGCTGATCAATGTACTGGTCTTCAAGGATTCCTTATCTTTCACAGCTTTGGTGGAGGAACCGGATCTGGTTTCTCTTCCTTGTTGATGGAAAGATTGAGTGTTGATTACGGAAAGAAATCTAAGTTGGAGTTTGCTGTTTATCCTGCTCCACAAATATCAACTGCTGTAGTAGAACCGTACAATTCTATCCTTACAACCCATACCACATTGGAACATTCAGATTGTGCCTTCATGGTGGACAACGAGGCTATATACGACATCTGCCGACGAAATCTCGACATTGAAAGACCAACTTATACCAACTTGAACCGATTGATTGGACAAATCGTCAGCTCCATCACTGCTTCACTTCGATTTGATGGTGCCTTGAACGTTGATCTTACTGAGTTCCAGACCAACTTGGTTCCCTACCCACGTATCCATTTCCCATTGGCTACCTACGCTCCAGTCATATCTGCTGAGAAGGCCTACCATGAACAACTCTCTGTTGCTGAAATCACCAATGCTTGTTTCGAGCCAGCCAACCAGATGGTCAAATGTGATCCTCGTCATGGTAAATACATGGCTTGCTGTATGTTGTACCGAGGTGATGTTGTTCCCAAGGATGTCAACGCTGCTATTGCCACCATTAAAACCAAGAGAACTATCCAGTTTGTCGACTGGTGTCCAACTGGTTTCAAAGTTGGTATCAACTACCAACCACCAACTGTTGTACCAGGAGGTGATTTAGCTAAGGTCCAGAGAGCTGTATGTATGTTAAGTAACACAACTGCTATTGCTGAAGCTTGGGCTCGTCTTGATCATAAATTTGATCTGATGTATGCTAAGAGAGCTTTTGTTCATTGGTATGTTGGTGAAGGGATGGAAGAAGGCGAATTCTCTGAAGCTAGAGAAGATTTAGCTGCTCTAGAGAAAGATTATGAAGAAGTTGGAGTTGATTCTGTTGAAGGTGAAGGAGAAGAAGAGGGAGAAGAATATTAAACTCAAACTTAATTCAATTATTTTTTGAATAAATTATTTAAATCTGTTAATTATATACATGTCTTTTAAATTGTCTTTACCTATTTTAACCTGAAATTATGAGGATATATCTAAGGTCAGATAAGTCTCCATCTTGATTGACAAATAGATCAGTTCGACACACCATATTTTAACCAATAACTCTTGGTTCAATGAATCCACATGTCCATGAATCCAATGTGAATATTACAATAAACAGAGTTTCCTACTGGGAAATACACTTAACATATAAATTGGTTTTGATTACTATATATTACTTTACATTTCCAATGTTTCCCAAGTTTAACAAATACAGTAAGATATATAACTCATACAAAGACTAGTTTCCCGTGTAAACACAACACAGAGTGAACAACATTACACGAGGTATGGACAAATAGGTAGTTCTGCTGATTCAAAAGGTGGCATATCGTTCCTATCTACCTCCAGAAGAGTTCCATTTCCGGTTTCATCAATTTCACATCCTCCACAATTTCCTCCACAGAATCCTGTTATTACGTGACCATCCATAGCTCGAGTAATATTACCAATAACCGGTGATAATCCAACAGTTTTCCACGTCAGAGAGTCTGGAAACTTGAAGCCCGTTCCTCGGGTGTCGATAACAAATTTACCCAGAACACCACACTCATTATCTTTAGCGTAACAATCTTTGGCTGTACCATAAGTTTGACGATTTAAAGAACTATTTGAAAAGAGAAATCCATCAAGTTTGATCTGATTTCCACTGTGCATCCACAGTCTTATTTTTTGAAATTCTGTAGTTCCAGCTCCTGTGTTCTGTGGATCATCTAATGGACTAATTGTACAGTTCGTTCCTGTCATTTTAGAATCCGAGAATGTTGCCATGTTCGGATGTTGAAAACTGACGTATGCACTATCCTTTCTACAGAACACTTTCATATGCATTTGCAGAGTGGCAGAATAGAGCCAATAATCTTTTTCTTCCATACTGTCGTTACATTTAGTAAGTTTACCACATTTAAAATACGGCAAACAATCAAACTCACTCCACGTTCCATTCTCGTTACAAACTGGGTTGATTGACGGGAAATATCCTCGTTCACAAGCATACTCCACCATTTCATTGAATCCCCACAAAGCTTTAGTTTCAAACGAGGACGAGTTGGTATTATTTACACCCAGAAAACCCGAACAGCCGATAACTTGACAATTATAGGAATCTTGTAATTCACGACATACGGTGTTATTTGGACAATTATGGTTTTTACAAGCACCAAGAAATGATTCTCTCCAATTTTCCATGTCTATTAAAATATTGTTGAAGTCCAAAATCGTGTTGAATTGAGTTGGTCTTTCACTCATCAGTTGACACTGAAAACTAACTCGGTCAAAGTTGACAGCTTTACACAGTGAATGTAATTTGCAATATTTGCAACATGTCAAAATTTCTGTATCAAACACTAAAAACGGTGTTCTCTCTAGCTTTGTGGCTGCTGTCATATTTTGTAACAGTTCCTTTTTAAAGCATTTGTATGCGTTGTTTCCATTTTTACCAAAAAGTACACACATCACTGTAACACAAAAGATAGCTTGAAAATCCATTTTAGTTTGTTATTAATCGTTGATTTCAATATATTGTGTTGGTTTCAGTCTAGTTCTAAAACTGTAAATTGAACGAACTTTCCGCCACAAATGTTTGAAATTTAGTTTTTAAATAGTAGTGGGCAACTACGGATATAAAATAGACATGCACATGTACATCCGATGTAACAGTTTCTTGTTGAAGGAGTGAAACACAATCAATCTATAAATTACATCCTGTGAATAATCTTGCATTACATTCGTGAATAGGCCTATTCCTCTCAAGTTTTATCAACCTTTATAAGAAACATTCTGTGGCTAAGTGATTCACCAACAATACTGTAGAAAGGAATGCACTCTAAACTAAAAGGAAAAACACAATCAGATTTTACAAGGAAGGGATTAAAAACGTTAAGTCGAATATGAATACAAGAATATAAATTTTGTTTTCGAAGGTAAAATTAGAATTGCAAATTAAAGTATTAAAACGATATTGATTTTGAGTCAAATTCTTTTTTCCTGTTATCATTCATTCGGTGTAGTTTACAGAAAATGATATATTTGTGCCGCTCTCGTTGTAATATTTCACACGGGGACTCATTAAGTACATACATTATACATATACAACAGGCGAATTTATACACGTACAACCGTTTAATCAAGTTTGGTATATATACATACAACAGGCCAATTCAGCTCAGTTAATACATATACAGCTAAAAAGGCCAATTTTTACATATAAAACAGACCAATTCATACATATACAACAGACCAATTCATACTATACAACAGGCCAATTTATACATATACAACAGGTCAATTCATACATATACAACAGGTCAATTCATACATATACAACAGACCAATTCATACTATACAACAGGCCAATTTATACATATACAACAGGCCAATTTATACATATACAACAGGTCAATTCATACATATACAACAGGCCAATTTATACATATACAACAGGCCAATTTATACATATACAACAGGTCAATTCATACATATACAACAGGCCAATTTATACATATACAACAGGTCAATTCATACATATACCACAGGCCAATTTATACATATACAACAGGTCAATTCATACATATACAACAGGCCAATTCATACATATACAACAGGTCAATTCATACATATACAACAGGCCAATTTATACATATACAACAGGTCAATTCATACATATACCACAGGCCAATTTATACATATACAACAGGTCAATTCATACATATACAACAGACCAATTCATACATATACAACAGGTCAATTCATACATATACCACAGGCCAATTTATACATATACAACAGGTCAATTCATAATATACAACAGGCCAATTTATACATATACAACAGGTCAATTCATACATATACAACAGGCCAATTCATACATATACAACAGACCAATTCATACATATACAACAGGCCAATTTATACATATACAACAGGTCAATTCATACATATACAACAGGTCAATTCATACATATACCACAGGCCAATTTATACATATACAACAGGTCAATTCATACATATACAACAGGCCAATTCATACATATACAATAGGTCAATTCATACATATACCACAGGCCAATTTATACATATACAACAGGTCAATTCATACATATACCACAGGCCAATTTATACATATTATACAACATGCCAATTCATACATATGCAACAGCGAATTATACATATACAATAGGCCAAATTAAACATATACAACAGGTCACTTCATACATATACAACTGGCCAATTCATACATATACAACAGGCCAATTTATACATATACAACAGACTAATTCATACATATACAACAGGCCAATTCATACATATACAACGGGTCAATTTATACATATACAACTGGCCAATTCATACATATACAACAGACCAATTCATACATATACAACAGGCCAATTCATACATATACAATAGGCCAATTTATACATATACCAAAGGCCAATTCATACATATACAACGGGTCAATTTATACATATACAACTGGCCAATTCATCCATATACAACAGACCAATTCATACATATACAACAGGCCAATTCATACATGTACAATAGGCCAATTTATACATATAAAACATGCTAATTTAGACATATACAACAGGCCCATTCATACATATACAACAGACCAATTCATACATATACAACATGCCAATTTATACATATACAACAGACTAATTCATACATATACAACAGGCCAATTCATACATATACAACAGACCAATTCATACATATACAACAGGCCAATTTATACATATACAACAGGCCAATTTATACATATACAATAGGCCAATTTATACATATACAACAGGCCAATTCATACATATACAATAGGCCAATTTATACATATACAACAGACCAATTCATACATATACAACAGGCCAATTCATACATATACAATAGGCCAATTTATACATATACAACAGGCCAATTCATACATATACAACAGGTCAATTCATAATATACAACAGGCCAATTTATACATATACAACAGGTCAATTCATACATATACCACAGGCCAATTTATACATATTATACAACATGCCAATTCATACATATGCAACAGGCGAATTATACATATACAATAGGCCAAATTAAACATATACAACAGGTCAATTCATACATATACAACAGGTCAATTCATACATATACAACAGACCAATTCATACATATACAACAGGCCAATTCATACATTTACAACATGCTAATTTATACATATACAACAGACCAATTCATACATATACAACAGGCCAATTCATACATTTACAACATGCCAATTTATACATATTATGCAACAGATCAATTCATATATATACAATAGGCCAATTTATACATATACAACAGGCCAATTTATACATATACAACAGGCTAATTTATACATATACAACAGGCCAATTCATACATATACAACATGCCAATTCATACATATACAACATGCCAATGTATACATATACAACATGCCAATTCATACATATACAGCAGGCCAATGTATACATATACAACAGGCCAATTCAAATATACAACGGGTCAATTTATACATATACAACAGGCCAATTCAAATATACAACAAGTCAATTCATACATATACAACAGACCAATTCATACATATACAACAGACCAATTCATACATATACAACAGACCAATTCAAATATACAACGGGTCAATTTATACATATACCACAGGCCAATTCATACATATACAACAGACCAATTCATACATATACAACAGGTCAATTTATACATATACAACAGACTAATTCATACATATACAACATGCCAATTTATACATATACAACAGACCAATTCATACATATACAACAGACCAATTTATACACATACAACAGGTCAATTCATACATATACAACATGCCAATTAATACATATACAACAGGACAATTTATACATATACAATAAGCCAAATTAAACATATACAACAGGTCAAGCCATACATATACAACAGGTCAAGTCAAACATATACAACAGGTCAATTCATACATATACAACAGGTCAATTCATACATATACAACAGGTCAATTCATACATATACAACATGCCAACTACATATTATGCAACATACCAATTCATACATATACAATAGGCCAATTTATACATATACAACAGGCCAATTGATACATATACAACAGACCAATTCATACATATACAACATGCCAATTAATAATATACAACAGGCCAATTTATACATATACAACAGGTCAATTCATAATATACAACAGGCCAATTTATACATATACAACAGGCCAATTCATACATATACAACAAGTCAATTTATACATATTATACAACAGACCCATTCATACACCAGAGGACCAGCAAGCTTCGCACAAATCCAAAAAAAGAAGAATGTTTGATGAGGATTTTGGTATCTCAGAATCGTCTAATAATATATGCTCTGGGGGTTTCTAGATTACAAAATTTCATTGGTAAACCCGTCGCTCCACTTGCACATAGAAACTGTGCCCCATCAGAAATTCATTCCTGACGACGGAGCTGAATGTTATAGGTCTTACGTGGGAAGACTCGATAGATGTATTCTATAAGATTAAAAATATATTAAGATATTTTAAAATTCATTTATGTTTGTTAACAAAAGGTTGCCAGGCAATTAATATTCAAACATTGTACTTTGTTTATTTATATTTAAACACATTTCCTGTAGTCGAATTAAATCTTAATTTTTGTCTTATTCACATTAAAATATAGCGAGTGCTATTCAGGCAAAGTAACATACGCTCACTGCATACAAGTCAAATGTGACTCGTTGACTTCTTCGAATGAATATAGGCTCTTCCCTAACTGCAGGAGACAAAATGCAGGCCTAGCCATGGCAGTATCCATGTACGCGTGTTGGTCGAAGTCAAAGAATTTATCTCTCGATTGATTCACACTCTAATGTTGACATCTCGTATACTAGTACATGTACATTGCTGATGTTTCCTCTTGCCATTGATTTGTTTTTACCCCAGCACCTGTACCAGTAGTCAGTACCCTGTCAGCTATTTGCCATTGCGACCCTTGAAACAAAGTTTAATTGCCTGAAAATTACTTTCAAGATAAATTCTTTCTGTCTCTGATTTAATGCATTTTAACGATTTACGTTCTTTTCTATTGACATTAAACTTATAAAAATAGATATAAGTATTACAGTTACATTAATATCTTTATTACGCAGTAAGCAATAAACCTGTTCACCGTTTTCCTTTCCAATCTGATCAATCTTTTATGTATAAAAATTCAGTACATTTTGTTTTGACATATTCTCAAATGTAAACAGAAATGAAGGACGGGTTATTATAACTGACTATGACTGTTGATTCACTGACTTCTCTGTAAGATATGAGTTATGTCCCATTGGCTTAGTATCTAGTGGCACAGTTGATGGTTCTCGTAAACGGATAACGTCGGTATGAAGTCAAGCACAAAGCATTAAAACAAAATTGAATAATAAAAATTCATACAAGCAATGTATAACAGTGGACTTCTCGTACGTGAAGTACCATAAGGTGTTTCGAAAAGAGTAAGCATTGTCTGCTTTGCACCCCAAAATCATGAGGCGTATCCAGATTCATTCATTCTTCGTAACAGCCATAAAATGTTCTACATTAATTTGAAGTTTGTATTTCAAGCAACAAGTAACCCTGTTTCAATAAGTTCACGGTTAATATGCGACATCTAGCTGGAAGTCCTTGTATTAAAAAGAACAAACTTTAGCAGTTGTGAAATGAACACGCTAATGGTATGTTACTGTATATGGAAAATTATATATGGAAAATTGGCGTTGCCATGTATGTCATACAATCTGAGACAAGGCCGTAGAAGTTTTCAATTTCGGATGGCAAATCCAAGAGTAACAGTGTATTATATTCATTTGTGCAAGTAGATAGGATTAATAACAGACGGAGTTAAGACTATAATTCAAATGTACAGTATACATAGTTAAAACGTCGCTTGTAATAAAATATTCCATAAAATAGTTCCTTATTTATAATTAACCATGACGCTTATAACTCTCCAAGTTTGGGTTTTAAATCCAGTAAATAGTTTAGAATCGAAGACGTGCTGCAGCATGACTTGTCACCTTTAAACAGTTCCCAACACTAAAAAGAAACTTATGTTTACAATAACGCATATTCTTTGAACGGCATTTAATAATTGATGTGAATTTTAAATAAGGCACTATAAGTTCCTTTTCAAAACAAATCAAAACAAAACATATATATATGGCAGTTTATTTAAGCTTCATCTTGTTCCCCTTCTTCTTCATCAAATTCTCCCTCCTCTTCAGCTGTAGCATCCTGGTACTGTTGATATTCAGATACCAGATCATTCATGTTTGATTCAGCTTCAGTAAATTCCATCTCATCCATACCCTCACCAGTATACCAATGGAGGAAAGCCTTTCGTCTGAACATAGCTGTAAACTGTTCAGAGATTCTCTTAAACAGTTCCTGGATAGCTGTTGTATTACCAATAAATGTTCCCGACATCTTCAGACCTCTTGGTGGAATATCACAAACAGCAGTTTTAACATTGTTGGGAATCCATTCAACAAAGTAGCTGCTGTTCTTATTCTGAACGTTCAACATCTGTTCATCCACCTCCTTCATGGACATACGACCTCTGAACATGGTAGCTACTGTCAGATAACGACCATGACGAGGATCACAGGCAGCCATCATGTTCTTGGCATCGAACATTTGTTGGGTGAGTTCAGGTACAGTGAGAGCTCGGTACTGTTGAGAACCTCGGGAGGTGAGAGGAGCAAATCCTGGCATAAAGAAATGAAGACGTGGGAAAGGTACCATGTTGACAGCCAGCTTTCGGAGATCAGCATTAAGTTGACCCGGGAATCGGAGACAGGTGGTCACTCCAGACATGGTAGCTGATACCAGATGGTTGAGGTCACCGTAAGTGGGTGTGGTCAGTTTGAGGGTACGGAAACAGATATCATATAGAGCCTCATTATCAATACAGTAAGTTTCGTCTGTATTTTCTACCAGTTGATGAACTGAGAGGGTGGCGTTGTAAGGTTCTACAACTGTATCAGATACCTGAAATTGAAAAAAATTTAAATTAATTATTGATTTGTGTTATAAGAAGATGGCGTTAACATCTACCTTGAAAGTGGTCACTTTGCCACTGTGTACACTTAATGGAGCGATCCTTTCAAATGTGCCCAAAAGCACAATCAAGACTTAAACTTGACTTCGGGGAAAAGATGTGCTTAGAAAATTTATAATAACTTACCTTTGGTGAAGGACAAACAGAGAAGGTGTTCATGATTCTATCTGGATATTCTTCACGGATTTTACTGATGAGGAGAGTTCCCATACCAGAACCAGTTCCACCACCCAGTGAATGGGTCAACTGGAATCCTTGTAGACAATCACAACTTTCAGCTTCTTTACGGACCACATCAAGAACGGAATCTACCAATTCAGCGCCTTCTGTATAATGACCTTTAGCCCAGTTATTACCGGCACCAGATTGTCCGAAGACAAAGTTATCTGGACGGAAGATTTGACCAAAAGGCCCGGATCGTACAGAATCCATGGTACCAGGTTCCAAGTCGACGAGAACAGCTCTGGGTACATATTTACCACCGGTAGCTTCATTATAATAAACGTTGATTCTCTCCAACTGAAGATCAGAATCACCGTGGTAAGTTCCAGTTGGGTCAATACCATGTTCATCAGAGACAACTTCCCAGAACTAAAAGAAAAGATACAGGATGATTACAACAGTTGTAGGGATAAATAGTATGTCGCTGAACTGTTATTTTGGTTTCAAGTCTAGTTTTGAAGTTTTCTTGGATGTTTGGGTACTATTTAACGTACAGAAAGATAATTGTTGTTATTTACCTTAGCTCCGATTTGGTTACCACATTGACCAGTTTGCATATGAACGATTTCTCTCATTTTGATGGTTGTAAGAACTGACTGGTGTTAAGAAGTGAAGTGTAGTTGAAAGTGGAATGATTTGGTTGAGATTTGTCAGTGTTTTATATCAGACAAGACATTCAGTTACCATGAACATAATTCTCTATCGACAACATTGACCTCGGTCAGCAACTTAATACTTTAATCCATATAATCTAATTCGATAATCCAATCTGATTTAATTCGATAAAGGTATAACAGTTAGATTTTACATTGATTATAATACTCAGTAATCTGATATCATAAATTACTACCATAACTCCTAGATAGAGATAAAATCCTTACCATACTCAATCTAATAACTACCCAACAGTATCTAACAACAAACAAACAACAAGACAACAGATCTCTTGTTTCGGGTATAAATTACCAGTTTTAATCATCCACTCTACATTCAGTTGTAACATCTTGACTTGGTTAGCTTCAACTCTTCCTACAAGGTTCCCGTATCTCAACCTTCGCCAATTTGAAATTTTACATTCAACTTTTATAAACCACCAATATGGTAAGTGAAATCTTTTATTTCATATTTTTAAAGTAGATATATGGTTTGTTACCAATTTCTAAACTGTTTATATGGCTCTAAAAATGTTGACCCATAAATGACGTCACTATCAAAAAAGCTCTTTCAATCCCCTTAATGGAAGTCTTTTCTTAATGATATCTTAAATATACCGTCTTCCTTTCAGCGTGAGTGTATCTCTATCCACATTGGCCAAGCTGGTGTCCAGATGGGCAATGCCTGTTGGGAGTTGTACTGTTTAGAGCATGGTATCCAACCTGATGGTCAGATGCCTTCTGATAAAACTATTGGAGGTGGAGATGATTCATTCAACACATTTTTCAGTGAGACTGGAGCTGGTAAACATGTTCCAAGAGCTGTATTTGTTGATCTGGAACCAACAGTTGTAGATGAAGTCCGAACTGGTACTTACCGTCAACTCTTCCATCCTGAACAACTCATCACTGGTAAAGAAGATGCTGCAAATAACTATGCTAGAGGTCACTACACAGTGGGTAAAGAGATCATTGATTTAGTTCTGGACAGAACCAGGAAGCTGGCTGATCAATGCACTGGTCTTCAAGGATTCCTCATCTTTCACAGCTTTGGTGGAGGAACCGGATCTGGTTTCTCTTCCTTGTTGATGGAAAGATTGAGCGTCGATTACGGAAAGAAATCTAAGTTGGAGTTTGCTGTTTATCCTGCTCCACAAATATCAACTGCTGTAGTAGAACCATACAACTCTATCCTTACAACCCATACCACACTGGAACATTCAGACTGTGCCTTTATGGTGGACAACGAGGCTATCTACGACATCTGCCGACGAAATCTCGACATTGAAAGACCAACTTATACCAACTTGAACCGATTGATTGGACAAATCGTCAGCTCCATCACTGCTTCACTTCGATTTGACGGTGCTTTGAATGTCGATCTTACCGAGTTCCAGACCAACTTGGTACCTTATCCACGTATTCATTTCCCATTGGCTACCTACGCCCCAGTCATATCTGCTGAGAAAGCCTACCATGAACAACTCTCTGTGGCTGAAATCACCAATGCTTGTTTCGAGCCAGCCAACCAGATGGTCAAATGTGATCCTCGGCATGGTAAATACATGGCTTGCTGTATGTTGTACCGAGGTGATGTTGTTCCCAAGGATGTTAACGCTGCTATTGCTACCATTAAAACCAAGAGAACCATCCAGTTTGTCGACTGGTGTCCAACTGGTTTCAAAGTTGGTATCAACTACCAACCACCAACTGTAGTACCAGGAGGTGATTTAGCCAAGGTCCAGAGAGCCGTATGTATGTTGAGTAACACGACTGCTATTGCTGAAGCTTGGGCTCGTCTTGATCATAAATTTGATCTGATGTATGCTAAGAGAGCTTTCGTTCATTGGTATGTTGGTGAGGGTATGGAAGAAGGCGAATTCTCTGAAGCTAGAGAAGATTTAGCTGCTCTTGAGAAAGATTATGAAGAAGTTGGAGTTGATTCTGTTGAAGGTGAAGGAGAAGAAGAGGGAGAAGAATATTAAACTCAAACTAAATTTAGTTATTTTTCAAATAAAATATTTGAATTTATACAATACATTCAGTTTTTTAAAATTATATTTCCCTATGTTAACCTTATATTATGATGGTATGATATATCTTGGGTCAAATTTTCAAAATTATTTAAATCTATTACTTTACATTACTTCGCATTCAATCGAGACCATGCTTTAAAAAAAACATAAACAGAAAATTAAAGATAAATGTTAAGGAGGGCGTATAATTGAAGGGATTGTACAATGTTTGTACAGTTCATTTTCTAGTACTTCTGAAGACTATTTACATATATTTAGGCTCAAATCGATTCTCGAAAGTGCTAAACATAAAATTACACACGGACTGGACAAATAGGTAGTTCTGCTGATTCAAACGGTGGCATATCGTTCTTATCTACCTCTATAGAAGCTCGATATCCGGTTCCATTTAATTCACATCCTCCACAATTTCCTCCACAGAATCCTGTTATCACGTGACCATTCATAGTCCGGGTAATGTTTTCAATTACTGCTGATGTTCCAACAGTTTTCCACGTCAGAGAGTCTGGAAACTTGAAGCCCGTCCCTCGGGTGTCGATTACAAATTTTCCCAGAACACCACAACCATTATCTTTAGGGTAACAATCTTTGGCTGTTCCATAATTTTGTGTACTTAAGGAACTCGTTGAAAAGGTATACAAATTGGATTTGACTAGAAGGTTCCGTATGCCAAATTTTAATTTATGAAATTCTGTCTTTCCAGCCCCCTTGATGTCTGGGCTATCTAACGGGCTCTTTGAACAATTGGTTCCGGTCATTTTGAATTCAGAGAAGGATGCATAGTTCGGATACTGAAGACTGATAAATGCACCAATGGATGTTTCACAAAATGCTTTGACCAGCGTTTTAATATTAGAAACATAAAACCAATAGTGTTTTTCTTCAGGGACCTTGTAGCACTTCAAAATATCAGCACAAACAGTAAATCGTTTACATACAAATTTATCCCACAGTCCATACTCGTTACAAACTGGGTTGATTGACGGGAAATATCCTCGTTCACAAGCATACTCCATCGTTTCATTGATTCCCGACAAAGCTTTAGATTCAAACGATGACGAGTTGGCGTTATTTACACCCGGAAAACCCAAACAGCCGATAACTTGACAATTATAGGAATCTTGTAATTCACGACATACGGTGTTATTTGGACAATTATGGTTTTTACACGCACCCAGAAAGGATTCTCTCCAATTTTCCATGTCTATTAAAATATTATTGAAGTCCAAAATCGTGTTGAATTGAGTTGGTCTTTCACTCATCAGTTGACACTGAAAACTAACTCGGTCAAAGTTGACAGCTTTACACAGTGAATGTAATTTACAATATTTACAACATGTCAAAATGTCAGTGTCAAAGATTAAAAAAGGTGTCCTATCAAGTTTTGTGGTTGCTGTCATATTTTGTAATAATTCCTTTTTAAAGCATTTATATGCGTCACTTCCGTTATTGTTCAGAATGAAACACATCACTGTGACACACCAAACTACTGGAATATTCATCCTAACTTTCAGAAAACTACTGTTTAAAGTATTTAACCCAATGTCGCTTTGTCTAGATCTATGTAATGATTCAAATAGTCAAGCTGCTTCAGGAACTTACAAGATACTCGTTTGAGAAACATCAATCTCCTACAAATTTCCACAGGTATATGAGGGAGGACAGGGTAGCCTTTTTGGTGCTTCACGAGTATGAGTCTTTTCGTGAGTCTGAGTAAATTGCAAAAAACTTTCTTTTCAGTAAAACGGCACAATGCCCAGTAAATACACAATTTAAATGTATTTAATATAAATAAAACAAATATAATGCATGGGGATTATTCGAGGTCCTCAGACTCATGAAGCACTTAAGAAAGGCTATCCTGTCCTCGTGTACCTGTGCAAATATATGATTTAATATTTCTGTCTTCATTCAGGTTGAGTCTGAATCAAATTATCAAGTGATCTATTCATCTAGTTATTCCCTTTACTATACAACTGATAAATTTATCTACCTCAATCAAACTGTTTAATCTATTGACGTAAGTGGGTTGGGGCTCGATGTTCGATAGCTTTTCAAACCAATTCTTACAATTTATATTTGACATCGGGTTCTTCGCAATTCAACAATATGGTATCGAACAATTTTCAAATCGCGTAGCTTTCAAATATGAATCCTGTACAGTTCTATTTAAGAAACGATCGTAGTTTGATATGGGGCAGTTATAACTGATTTCGTCATGATATTTCAACACTATAATGTTAATAACGCCCAGTGAGTGTAACGTTTTAAATTTTAACAAATATACTGTATACTATATTGACTTGCACAAGTTTAAATCATTTTGCATACTGCAACTGAGCTCTCATAACTGACAAAACTAGTTTTTCGATGACTGCATGTCTTTGAAAGGTGGACTGTTTTGAATGAGTATAGAAAAATAATCTCTTATATGTTTGTCTCTCGGGAATTTACATGTCTGGTTTTAAAAACAAAAAAATTATTGAGATGGAATAAGTAATAAGCACTAATGTCATCTCTCACCGAACATTTTAAAGGGGAACGTCAAGCATTTTGGGCCTGAAAATATGCAAATAACCTCCAGAAGTACTAAAACTGCACGCACATTTTCTGTATATGTTTTTTCTTTAAAAAGCATATTCTTGCATAAGTACGAGTCGTATTTATGAATTTCAAATGCTGATAATTATGGCTACACAGATATTTGAAGGCTTATATTTCAAGGTATATTTATGAATACTATAACTGATAAGTTTAGCAAGAAAATGTCCAGGTTCTGAGACTAAGATTTGATTGGTGGAACGGATAGTGAATATAACCCTTCAATTAGTGACAAAACAGTCTCCGTACCAAACAGAAGTATTTGTTTTTAAATGATTCAAACACACCCCCCCCCCCCCACCCCCCCACTTTGAAATTTTCGTATAATGTTAAATACAGATGGTATGTGCTGGTAGCTAGCCCCCCTGACAATTATTTGGCCCCAACGCGGACCCTCCACCCAAAAATTCCTAGAAACGCCACTGAAGCTACATAATAATGATAATATACAAAAGCAGGCTGAAAGAGAAAAAACATCTCCAAACAAAAGACTCCCTGAACCAAATTGTAGAATCATTTTCACAAAAGTAGACTTGTAAATGAGTAATAGGTAAATAAAAGAAAACCATACATAATGTATATTAATTATTGGAATATGATCAGACAATAATAAGTGATTAAGAATAATAACATCAAAAGAATCTTTGATGAAGATTAATGTCTCAAATTTCAACTTTTTGAAGTAATATAACACGTTGGTAGAAATGGTGGTGTAAGTAAACCAACTGAAAGAATCAATTTATACTGATATTATCACCAGTCTTACATCAGTTGCTTCCCTTTTATACTATACGATCTAAAAAAAAATATATTTATTGTCACGAATAATTCATTTGTTATCAATCCCCCACTTAAATCGGTTAGGGGGATATAGTGAAAAGTATCCTCCACTCCTGTAAATGGATGATTAAAGTCGGTATCCTATTCATCCATCAGCAATATGCGATCACCGCCCATTGTTCCAACCGTTTAGGTCGACAGCAAAAACCAATTTGGTATATATACGCGAAGAAAATGAACATAATGTTCTCAATCGGTAACATACTCAGGCTGTTAACGTGCTTCAACCACTAGTCGTTATATGTCGTTGAAGCTTGTTTGGTTTTCGTTCCGGGTTCAAATCTGGGATCTGTATGTCTATTTGATACCTTAAAAATCAGCATTCCAGTTTCCCCAGTCAGTTTATCTAAAACGAGGTCAAGCTATTTAAAACTATGTCAAGCTATTTTAAACTATGTCAAGCTATTTAAAACTATGTCAAGCTATTTAAAACTATGTCAATCTATTTAAAACTATGTCAAGTTATTTAAAACTATATAAAGCTATTTAAAACCATTTAAAGTTATTTAAAACTATGTTAAGCTATTTCAAACTATGTAAAGTTATTTAAAACTATGTTAAGCTATTTCAAACTATGTAAAGTTATTTAAAACTATGTTAAGCTATTTAAAATTATGTAAAGCTAATTAAAACTATATAAAGCTTTTTAAAGCTATGTTAAGCTATTTCAAATTATGTAAAGCTATTTAAAACTATGTAAAGCTATTTTAAACTATGTAAAGCTATTTAAAACAATGTCAAGCTATTTCAAACTATGTTAAGCTATTTAAAACTATGTAAAGCTATTCAAAACTATGTCAAGTTATTTCAAACTATTTTAAGCTATTTCAAACTATGTAAAGCTATTTAAAACAATGTCAAGCTATTTCAAATTATGTTAAGCTATTTAAAACTATGTAAAGCTATTCAAAACTATGTCAAGTTATTTCAAACTATGTTAAGCTATTTCAAACTATGTAAAGCTATTTCAAACTATGTAAAGCTAAAATTATGTAAAGCCAATTCCAACTAGGTAAAGCTAATTCAAAATATGTAAAACTATTTCAAACTATGCACAGCTATTTAAAACATTTGCAACTATATAAAGCTAACTATGTTAAGCTAATTGAAACGTCACACACTTAAACTGACACATTTTCCCACGATAAATAGGTGCTCGTTGTGGCTTAAATGTAAGTGCATTTTTGTCCAACCAGTAATGACGTATGTTAATGGTTTTACCATTTTGATATATATTTTTCAATCGATTTAAATGGAATTCTAACGTTTGTTTACACAATTGAAGTTAAAAACATGCGAATTCCGACTTACATTAGAAGTACATTTTTTGACCATTTTTTAAGAGTTACAAACACATTTTAAATGTATAATAAAAAAGAACTTATAATTTTTCTGTTGAGCATACATTTATTTTATTATTTCGTTTAAACGAAATAATTTAGATCGTTTAAACGAAATAGTCAAATCAATAATTAATAAGAGAAAATCTAGGAAAGAAGCGGTAATCTACCATGGACTAAGATATCATTAAGGTTTTTGGTTATGATTAACATTTTTACCAATTTTCACCAAGTGGTAGATGTCAATCAAAGATATTAGTATATATAGATTCAAAACAACCAATCTTTGTTTTTAGAACAATATAGTCAGCGTCTGTGCCATACGTCGCCTTATAAAGAGGCTAATTCAGACAAGGAATTGACAAATTGGTAGTTCTGCTGACTCAAACGGCGGCATATCGTTCTTATCAACCTCTATTTGAAGTCCATTTTCGGTTAAATTCAATCCACATCCTCCACAATTTCCACCACAGAATCCTTTAATCACGTGACCATCCATCGTCCGGGTAATGTTTTCAATCATTGCTGATTTTCCAGTCGGTTTCCACGTCAGAGAGTCAGGAAACTTGAAGCCCGTTCCTCGGGTGTCAACAACAAATTTACCCAGAACACCACAACCATTATCTTTAGGGTAACAATCCCGGGCTCTTCCATAAGTTTGTGTATTTAAGGAACTATTTGAGAAGTAATTGGCGTTAACAGGTATTCTGTAGTAACCATCAGTTATCCACAGTTTTATTTTTTGAAATTCTGTAGTTCCAGCTCCTGTGTTCTGTGGATCATCTAATGGACTAATTGAACAGTTCGTTCCTGTCATTTTGACCTCCGAGAAAGATGCTATGTTCGGATGGTGGAGACTAATATATGAACCAGAATCCCATTTACAGAACAATCTCAGTCGACATTGTTGTATGGCAGAATAGAGCCAATAATCTTTTTCTTCCATACTTTCATTACATTTCAGAACGTCACCACATTTAGAATACGGCAAACAATTAAACTCACTCCACTTTCCATTCTCGTTACAAACTGGGTTGATTGAGGGGAAATATCCTCGTTCACAAGCATACTCCATCGTTTCATTGAATCCCCACAAAGCTTTAGCTTCAAACGATGACGAGTTGGTATTATTTACACCCGGAAAACCCGAACAGCCGATAACTTGACAATTATAGGAATCTTGTAATTCACGACATACGGTGTTATTTGGACAATTATGGTTTTTACACGCACCCAGAAATGATTCTCTCCAATTTTCCATGTCTATTAAAATATTGTTGAAGTCCAAAATCGTGTTGAATTGAGTTGGTCTTTCACTCATCAGTTGACACTGAAAACTAACTCGGTCAAAGTTGACAGCTTTACACAGTGAATGTAATTTACAATATTTGCAACATGTTAAAATTTCAGTGTCAAAGATTAAAAAAGGTGTCCTATTTAGTTTTTTGGTTGCTGTCATATTTTGTAATAATTCCTTTTTAAAGCATTTATAAGCGTCACTTCCGTTATTGTTCAGAATGAAACACATCACTGTGATACACAAAAGAACCTGAAAATCCATTCTAATTTTCAAACAGCCGCTGACCACGAAAGCAAATCTTATATTTCTTTACGGAACTTGGTCCCAGTATTCATAAACAACCTATGGAAACGACATACATTTCGTTTTAATTGAAAAAAATATATTCATAGGTGCTTATGAAAACAACAAACTTAAGTGATCTATTCATCTAATTTCTCAATTGACTTTTCAACAGAAACAGTATTAAGAAACCAACCATCGAAGAGAAAAATTCAAAACGCTCTCATAATGAAGATGGTATCTTCAAATTGGCATTGTTATTGGATGAATAAAAAGTCAAGGGCTATAACTCAAAAACGTTCATCGAAAATACGTCAAACTGAAACTTGACCGAGATCTTATAAATCTTAAGGATCACACCAAGTATCATTGAAATCAGATGAAAACTGTACCTTCTATTGTGTTCACAAACAAAATTAGAATTTGACCAAGATCTTAATCATGGCGCTTTTTAACAAAGTCAAGATCCCCAAAACCGTATATAAATGGAAAATTATATATAAAAGTTGCATTTTATATCGGAAAGTTATTTTTCATTGCAGCTATTCTACCCTAACAACTGATGTCTATATCCCTTCAGAAGGCTTCTGTTAGTTGTTAATAATTGTCTATATATAGTGTATTACTATTGTTTAATGTTTTGTCCCATGAGAATAAAAACGCAAAATAATTAATGGATTTCAATTTTGAATTTAATAAACAAAGGATTATTTTTAATATTTGGAAAAAATGGGTCCAGTAATCTCCCTCGGGACGATGTTTTTTCTTTACCTTTGAGAATGTAGACTGTTGTAAAATTTTAATGGGAACTTCTTTTGATATAATGGTATTTAATTGATTGGAGGCTTTAGCATTGTATTTTACGACGTAGAAGTATTCTTGATAGGGGCATGTTCACTATCTTCACGACCTATCGTACCCTTTTCACAAGAAACAGGGATTTGAAGGCTTGAATTTCGAAGTAGGGTTTTGAACATTATTACGGTTTGGAATAGCAAAAGCATTTCAGGTTATCCCTTTAAATACCAGAATATTAAAATGAATTCCATGTTTACAATATTCGCAACGGTATACAAAGATATCGTCTCCAAGGAGATGAAGAATTTTACTGGGCCCAGTCTTGCCGAATATTAATAATAATCCTGTGTTTATCATATGCCATATTTGTTATATATTAATACTTGTTTTAAAACACGACATAAATTTCCTTTTCAGAGGGGTACAATTGTTCGAAAATGAACTAAGAGATGGTATCGCTTTGAATAGACCTTCGAAAATGTTCAATATCGCTTTTAAGAGAAGTAGAAACATCCTTTCGAACAATCGTACCACTCTGAAAAGGAAATTTTTCCGACCAAGCTAATTAATAAAAGTGATAAATGTTCAATGTCGCCATTTGGGCCTTGTATATTCACTATTAAAGAAAAACTTTCATTTTTACGTTGGACAATCGTACTTTAGTCACATAAACAGGAATGGTTTACTTTTGCTAATCAGTTTAGATGGATTACCGTTAAATATGAGGCTTCAAATGCACCTGAATCCATAATGTTGAATTTTTAATTTTCGTTCGAATAGAAAATCAGGAATAAATTTATAATTGGGACAAATATACATCCTAATGTATAACGTAGAAAATATCATTAATTTGTTTTGAAATAACAATTTTAATAAATAATAGATATAAATATTGCGTTTTATTTAAGCTTCATCTTGTTCCCCTTCTTCTTCATCAAATTCTCCCTCCTCTTCAGCTGTAGCATCTTGGTACTGTTGATATTCAGATACTAGATCATTCATGTTGGATTCAGCTTCAGTAAATTCCATCTCATCCATACCTTCACCAGTATACCAATGGAGGAAAGCCTTTCTTCTGAACATAGCTGTAAACTGTTCAGAGATTCTCTTAAACAGTTCCTGGATGGCTGTTGTATTACCAATAAATGTTCCCGACATCTTCAAACCTCTTGGTGGAATATCACAAACAGCAGTTTTAACATTGTTGGGAATCCATTCAACAAAGTAGCTGCTGTTCTTATTCTGAACGTTCAACATCTGTTCATCAACCTCCTTCATGGACATACGACCCCTGAACATGGTAGCTACTGTCAGATAACGACCATGACGAGGATCACAGGCAGCCATCATGTTCTTGGCATCGAACATCTGTTGGGTGAGTTCGGGTACAGTGAGAGCTCGGTACTGTTGAGAACCTCGAGAGGTGAGAGGAGCAAATCCGGGCATAAAGAAATGAAGACGTGGGAAAGGTACCATGTTGACAGCCAGCTTTCGGAGATCAGCATTAAGTTGACCAGGGAATCGGAGACAGGTGGTCACTCCGGACATGGTGGCTGATACCAGATGGTTGAGGTCACCGTAAGTGGGTGTGGTCAGTTTGAGGGTACGGAAACAGATATCATACAGAGCCTCATTATCAATGCAGTACGTCTCGTCTGTATTTTCTACCAGTTGATGAACTGAGAGGGTGGCGTTGTAAGGTTCCACAACTGTATCTGATACCTGAAATTAAAATATATTAGTCAATTTATTTTTGATCTGTGATTTGAGAAATTTTGAAACTGGCCAATTGCCACTGTGTACAATTCATGAAGCGACCCATTCAAATGTGCTAAAAGGGCACAATCAAGACGTTAACCTGATAACGTCGGGGGAAATGATATGTGCTTAGAAAAGGTATAATAACTTACCTTTGGTGAAGGACAAACAGAGAAGGTGTTCATGATTCTATCTGGATATTCTTCACGGATTTTACTGATGAGGAGAGTTCCCATACCAGAACCAGTTCCACCACCTAGAGAATGGGTCAACTGGAATCCTTGTAGACAATCACAACTTTCAGCTTCTTTACGGACCACATCAAGAACGGAATCTACCAATTCAGCACCTTCTGTATAATGACCTTTAGCCCAGTTATTACCGGCACCAGATTGTCCGAAGACAAAGTTATCTGGACGGAAGATTTGACCAAATGGTCCTGATCGTACAGAATCCATGGTACCAGGTTCCAAGTCGACGAGAACAGCTCTGGGTACATATTTACCACCAGTAGCTTCATTATGATAAACGTTGATTCTCTCCAACTGAAGATCAGAATCACCGTGGTAAGTTCCAGTTGGGTCAATACCATGTTCATCAGAGATCACTTCCCAGAACTGAAAGAAAAGATAACAGATTATTTTGTAATGCGATCAGTATTCAAATAGATTCATGACTGATCATTATACTACAGTACATTATGGTTGCCTCTCAGAATATTGAAAGAGTTACTTACCTTAGCTCCGATCTGGTTACCACATTGACCAGTTTGCATATGAACGATTTCTCTCATTTTGATGGTTGTAAGAACTGACTGGTGTTAAGAAGTGAAGTGTAGTTGAAAGTGGAATGATTTGGTTGAGATTTGTCAGTGTTTTATATCAGACTCAGACAAGACATTTAGTTACCATGAACATATTAAATTCTTTTTTAAAACATTGACTACGTTTATCTACTTAATTCTTTAATCCAATTTGACTTAATTCGATAATCCAATCTGATTGAATTCGATAATCCAATTAATTCTTTGATATTATCTGAACAACCCTCATTAACTACCTAACAGTATCTAACAACAAACAAACAAGACAACAGATCTCTTGTTTCGGGTATAAATTACCAGTTTTAATCATCCACTCTATATTCAGTGGTAACATCTTGTCTTGGTTAGCTTCAATTCTTCCTACAAGGTTCCCGTATCTCAACCTTCGTCAGTTTTAAACCTACGTTCGTTCTTAATTTTAGTTTCAACTTTTATAAACGTTCAATATGGTAAGTGAAATTCTTTTATTTGACGTATTAAATGCTGAACTTTAACGACGCCGCTATCACAAATCATTTGTTATGTCTGCAATCTTTGTATAACTACGTCACAAAGCACTCAGTTTTATTGAAGTTTTAAAACCAACAGACGTCTGACCAGATTCAAGCAAATTGGCGCCGGAAGCACGGGGGCAGAGGGGCAAAGGGGTCGAATTTGGGCGAATATTTGCCCTTTTCAATGTATTCAAGAAAAATATGTTGTTTCCTTACACCATATATAGAACTTCCCAAAACATATTACAATGTAATTCTTTCATTTCAGCGTGAGTGTATCTCTATCCACATTGGTCAAGCTGGTGTCCAGATGGGCAATGCCTGTTGGGAGTTGTACTGTTTAGAACATGGTATCCAACCTGATGGTCAGATGCCTTCTGATAAAACTATTGGAGGTGGGGATGATTCCTTCAACACTTTCTTCAGTGAGACTGGAGCTGGTAAACATGTTCCAAGAGCTGTATTTGTTGATCTGGAACCAACAGTTGTAGATGAAGTCCGAACTGGTACTTACCGTCAACTCTTCCATCCTGAACAACTCATCACTGGTAAAGAAGATGCTGCTAATAACTACGCTCGAGGTCACTACACAGTGGGTAAAGAGATCATTGATTTAGTCCTCGACAGAACCAGGAAGCTGGCTGATCAATGTACTGGTCTTCAAGGATTCCTAATCTTCCACAGCTTTGGTGGAGGAACCGGATCTGGTTTCTCATCCCTGTTGATGGAAAGATTGAGCGTCGATTACGGAAAGAAGTCTAAGTTGGAGTTTGCTGTTTATCCTGCTCCACAAATATCAACTGCTGTAGTAGAACCATACAATTCCATCCTTACAACCCATACCACACTGGAACATTCAGATTGTGCCTTCATGGTAGACAATGAAGCTATCTACGACATTTGCCGACGAAATCTCGACATTGAAAGACCAACTTATACCAACTTGAACCGATTGATTGGACAAATCGTAAGCTCCATCACTGCGTCTCTCCGATTTGATGGTGCCTTGAACGTCGATCTTACTGAGTTCCAGACCAACTTGGTACCCTACCCACGTATCCATTTCCCATTGGCTACCTACGCCCCAGTCATATCTGCTGAGAAGGCCTACCATGAACAACTCTCTGTTGCTGAAATTACCAATGCTTGTTTTGAGCCAGCCAACCAGATGGTCAAATGTGATCCTCGTCATGGTAAATACATGGCTTGCTGTATGTTGTACAGAGGTGATGTTGTTCCCAAGGATGTAAATGCTGCTATTGCTACCATTAAAACCAAGAGAACCATCCAGTTTGTCGACTGGTGTCCAACTGGTTTCAAAGTTGGTATCAACTACCAACCACCAACTGTAGTACCAGGAGGTGATTTAGCCAAGGTCCAGAGAGCTGTATGTATGTTGAGTAACACGACTGCTATTGCTGAAGCTTGGGCCCGCCTTGATCATAAATTTGATCTGATGTATGCTAAGAGAGCTTTCGTCCATTGGTATGTTGGTGAGGGGATGGAAGAAGGTGAATTCTCGGAAGCTAGAGAAGATTTAGCAGCTCTAGAGAAAGATTATGAAGAAGTTGGAGTTGATTCTGTTGAGGGTGAAGGAGAAGAAGAGGGAGAAGAATATTAAACTCAAACTAAATTCAATTATTTTTCTGAATAAATTATTTAAATCTGTTAATTTACATAAATGTTTTTTTTTTGTTTTTTTTTAATTGATACAAATAGAAATATCAACATGGTTAGACAACAGTGTTACAAACTCACATACATTATACATGTATCATCTAAAAAAAAACTGATTTAATCATTGTCTGTTTTACCAACCCCTTTCTCTCTCCCTTAACCATCCCGTGTAAGGTAATTATTTGACTCATAAACTGTATTAAGTAAAGATGACTAGACTAGAATTTCTCAAAAAAGTAAACACAAAATGACAGTCAGCAAAACAATTTGACAAGAGCTCATCCTCTTCAGTCGAAACGTTTCAAGAAAATTACGGCTGTGACAAAACCTTACACAAGGAATGGACAAATTGGTAGTTCTGCTGATTCAAAAAGTGGCATATCGTTCTTATCTACCTCCAGAAGAGTTCCATTTCCGGTTTCATTGATTTCACATCCACCACAATTTCCTCCACAGAATCCTGTTATCACGTGACCACCCATAGTCCGAGTAATATTACCAATAACCGGTGATGTTCCAACAGCTTTCCACGTCAGAGAGTCTGGAAACTTGAAGCCCGTCCCTCGGGTGTCGATAACAAATTTACCCAGAACACCACACCCATTATCTTTTGGGTAACAATCTTTTGCTGTTCCATACGTTTGTATATTTAGGGAACTAGTTGAGAACTCAGGTTCGTTTATAAGGATTTTGTGACCCTCGATAAACAACATTTTTATTTTTTGATATTTAGTTGTTCCAACTCCCGTGTTCTGTGGATCATCTAATGGACTAATTGTACAGTTCGTTCCTGTCATTTTGAATTCCGAGAATGTTGCCATGTTTGGATGCTGAAGACTGAGATATCCACCATACCCCCATTTACAGAACACTTTCAAAAGAATTTGGTGAGTGACCGAATAGAGCCAATAGTCTTTTTCTCCCATACTTTCATTACATTTCCTTACGTCACCACATCTAGAATACGGCAAACAATCAAACTCACACCACTTTCCATTCTCGTTACAAACTGGGTTGATTGACGGGAAATATCCTCGTTCACAAGCATACTCTACCATTTCATTGAATCCCCACAAAGCTTTAGCTTCAAACGAGGACGAGTTGGTATTATTTACACCCGGAAAACCCGAACAGCCGATAACTTGACAATTATAGGAATCTTGTAATTCACGACATACGGTGTTATTTGGACAATTATGGTTTTTACACGCACCCAGAAATGATTCTCTCCAATTTTCCATGTCTATCAAAATATTGTTGAAGTCCAAAATCGTGTTGAATTGAGTTGGTCTTTCACTCATCAGTTGACACTGAAAACTAACTCGGTCAAAGTTGACAGCTTTACACAGTGAATGTAATTTGCAATATTTACAACATGTTAAAATTTCAGTGTCCAGGATTAAAAAAGGTGTCCTATCTAGTTTTGTGGTTGCTGTCATATTTTGTAACAGTTCCTTTTTAAAGCATTTATAAGCGTCACAGCTGCCTATATTCATAATACAAAACAACATCGTGACATATAGCATATATCCACACTTCATTTTAAACAATGTCTTCTATATTGAGTCAACTAAAGGGTAAAATGTTTGGGAGTGAAAATGTTTACAGCTTTCACTTGATATTGTTATCATTATACGCCCACAAATATTGGTGGTACAATTTTAGTTGACGTTGTAAACACAAGTTTTAGCTAATAAAGACATCGTCAGTCATGATGGGTGGCGGAGGGTATTGATACCCTGTGTCGTCCCCCCCCCCACCACCCCACAAATGGTTAAGATTGATTGAGTAGAGTGTCTGTAATGGACATAGAATAGGTACAATTTGGCATTCGAGAACATCCAAACATTTTCGCCAAAGGCACAGTATTGAAACAATTTATGGTCAAACGATAAGAAAACTCATCCGTTCCTTTTGAAAATCATCTCCACTCACAGTGTCACACAAGCATCGTTACTTATGGGCACACGAAGCAAATTTGATCGCTCGAGTATTATCGTCTATCATTTGTGATTAGTACAAGAGTCCCAAATCCACTCTAAATGATGATAACGATATTAAACGCTAATGCCTTCCGTTAAAAGACTTTAGAAGCCACAATTTTGGATTGATTTTGATGAAACTTTGTCAATTTATTTATTACTCAATGACGAATTTAATGAATATCAAAGAATTATTACCAAAAAAAAAATCATTTGAGTAATAGAAAACGAAAGCTACCAGTGGGCGTATCTTATGTTTTTTTTTATGTAAAATTTCTTAATTGCAATCTTAGGGTAGACCTATACGAGAATTGTTAAAATAAATCAATTGTTTATCTGACTGGGAAGATTTAATGAAAAGTAAATAGACAACTTCAACAATATACCGGTAAGATTCGATTATGTTTTCAATATATTTTATCGATTCTAATCCAGTCTAAATGCAAATTGAAAAGTTAATTAAGAACAAAAAATATGGTGTATGTTGAGGGGATGAGATTAAAAATTCTCACAGGCATACTTTATGATGAAGTTTTCCTACAATACAAGTATGAAACCATCTAATAAAAACTGTGCACTGAACAAAACAGCATATTAAAAATGTATTGCAGTATCAAGACAACTTGCCCATTTTAACCAGTATTCAATGTGACCCGACCCCCCCCCCCCCCCTCCCTACCCCTCCTACCCCCTCCACCACCACAACAAACTCCACGATGGATATCTCTTGTCTCATCTCCTGTTTATTCTTCAAGATCACTTAACGCCACTCTGATTTTGACATTACCAAGAACGAGTAATGCATTCTGGGGGTGACAAGAATACATGGAAAAATATTAGTTTCAAATTAAGATTTTTAATTATTTTTTACCAATCATATTTTTGGACAATGGCTGCGTTGTTTGCTTGGTAATTGATTGGGTTGTTGGTTTGGTAATTGGTTGTGTTGTTGGTTGCATTGTTGGCTTGGTAATTGGTTGGGTTCTTGGTTTAGCAGTTGGTTGGGTTCTTGGTTTAGCAGTTGGTTGTGTTGCTGGTTGCATTGTTGGCTTAGTAATTGGTTGAGTTCTAGGTTTAGCAGTTGGTTGGGTTGTTGGTTTAGCAGTTGGTTGTGTTGCTGGTTGCATTGTTGGCTTAGTAATTGGTTGAGTTCTAGGTTTAGCAGTTGGTTGGGTTGTTGGCTTGGTAATTGGTTGAGTTATTGGTTGGGTAGTTGGCGTTGTTGGCTTGGTAGTTGGTTGCGTTCTTGGTTTAGCAGTTGGTTGCATTGTTGACTTGGTAGTTGGTTGCGTAGTGGGTTGTTTCGTTGTAGGCTGTGTTGCAAAGTGAGTCGTTATTGGAATGGTTGGTAAATTCCGTAAAGCTTAATCCAAAGAGAAAAACATGGTGGGATATATCATACAAAAAAAACTTTTCAGATCATTATTTGGTATCTACTATAATTGTAGTCAACGGTCGAAAAGATTTGAAGACCTTGAAAAACCATGACCAAGATCACCAGAGGCTTACAGTGTCTTTACCCAGCTACGACTTCGTTACAATATCACATACTGAAAAGCATTAACCTTAACATATTTCATCGGATTCTAAATAGCCTACATTAACAATATCCAAAAATAAAACCACTTACGATATTCGCAGATCCAAGGGAAGTTGTCGAAGGGTAAGTCACATCCCTGATCATACCACTGACCACCGGGCATCTTTAATAGCACACAGTCCTCTACGGCCGATAGGATCGGAGTTGGTTGTCCAAACGCCCAGTGAAAATAGCTAGATACCTCGCCTGAAAGAATTTGGTTCTGTATGAAAAATATGAAGTTTTATAGACGTAAAATACAATATGTTGACTATTTGGACAAGTGCAATGTAGCGTTAGTCTCGAGAAAGGTAAGGTGAATTGTAATCCCATTTCTCGGTTCAAAATATTTTTCAGGGGGTGGGGGCGAACCCGGATGGTTTTGTAGAGTCGAAGTACGTCACGAGGCGACGCAATCGCAAGCCCATACAAAAGGTCCTTAGAACAAAAATGGAAAATGGCATCAATATGGTGCATTCTGAAAGATATTTCGGGAATGGAGATGGCATAAGGGACTGCCTACTCTGATTTTCATTTGATCGATTTTGATTCTTCAAAAAATATGTCTTTACTAATTTTATTATGGGGGGAGGGGAGATTCTTTCGCACTACCCCGCCGAATTTCTATTTCGATTTTTAACCCCATAAGTGTCCTCCCTTCTTATTTTTCCACCGTATAACAATATTCTAAATAATATAACTACGAGCCCCTGTGTTACAAACCTGACACCCATCTATATTCGCCTTCCTTCTCTTTATCACTCAATCCTAACCAAACACTGCCATAGAAATTATACGAGCTCAAAGCTCCGACTACAAAATCTTCTTTAAACTGATCTTTAACTGTGAGTAACTGTCCACCTGTATTACGGCAGTAGTCGCTAGCTTGAGTATGGTGGTTTTTATCAGTGATTTTAAACTGTAGACATTGATCTTGGTAGATCTTGAGGTATTCATCTCTTTGTAGATTAATTGGGCATCGAGTTACGTCTGTAGTTCCACCTGAAAAATCATTCAAATTACGGATAAATTCTTGGGGAAAATGTCAAAAAATATTAATTCGTGTGTTTTGTTGTGATCTGATTTCAGTATATTTGTATACCTGCTTTTAAAGGGCAACTGTCGGCATATTAAGGCCTATGCTAGAAATTCACATTATCCCTTTAACTAGAAAGTTCCCTTTCTTTGTCTATATACCTATTATGTCTTTTCACTATATCATTGATGTTCAGACTCTAATTTTGACTGTGAGTTGTGTACACTATAATTGATAAGCTTATCTGTAAGGCTGATTTCTGTGACAAACGAATCATTTGCATGTAATGTCGTGGAGAAAAATACGTAATAGGGCCTAATAATAATAACTTTCTTTTTAACTAACAATTTGGAATAAAGGCTTTTTTGTAATCATTGAGTCTAACCAACAAAACTAACTGAACAGCTTTAACAAGTAATAATATAGTGAATCTTACCCAATGTCTGGTTCAATAGACAAAATCCAAGTAATAAAAGAATATAAGTATACCTCATTTTAGTGGATAAGACACAACTCTGACAACAGACAAAAGAAATCTAGATAAAATCAGTATAGATAAGAACAATCAGAACTCTCTCAGTGCTTTTAATCATAAATAATTTTTAAATTCGAAGATTGAAAATAAAGTGAGGTCACGTAATGTATAGTTTTAGTTTGATTACAGCTACTACGTATGTGACACATCTGAGGTACGGCATACTTTTTTATCTACAGCACTTGACTTTAAACCTATTGCGAGTCTTTGAAATTTCCATAAATCATGTACGAATTGACGCATTTAATCACCCAAATGGACAATTTGGCATATGTACGATTTGGTATGTTTATAAATGACTTGACAATCCGGCTATTGTGACTTCCTTTCGTTCATTGAGCCATCTGATTGGTTGAAGAGGTTATCAATAGCCAATTAAAATGTAGTTTTCTCGAAGTAGATAAAAATCCCCGCCATATTTGTTGTCATCAACAAGATGGTGTCTTGACTTGCCCAAACAACTAATTTTCCATACAATTTCAGATTTAAACACAATATGGCGAGAGTACTGGGTATTGGAGAAGGCTTATTTATTTTAGCCTTTTTGTGGGTGTTATGTTTGCTACTCTGTTTAGTTTTTAATCGAGCACAGGGGGCACTTTCGTAAGTATTTTGACTAGTACTCATAGTACTAGTACTTAGTAGTGAAATTAAATTGTTTCTTTTCTTACATTCTGTTTTTTTTTTTTTAGACTAGTAGAGAAGGTTGCAAGACACTCTTATTTCTTAACTACATTGTTTGTTTCAGCATGACAAATCTTCAAATAACTTGGATATTTCATCCAGAATGTCTCAGCACTGACAGCAGTTTGTTCATGTAAAGTACAGGATAAAACTTGAAGCTTGCCACTGGCAGTGCCTGGGAAGAAGTAGTGCTCTTGGCCATAAAGCTACTATAATAATATTGAATATTCCTTTTATTTCAGACATTTAGGTCCATTAGCAATTATTGTAGCTGGTCTGGTCACTATTATTTTAATATTTATTCCACGGGAACCTGAGATATCTACACCAGATGATTCTATAAAGGTGAGTGATGTTTTCAACTTTACACAGTCAACTGTTAATAATAGAAGTCTATGGTATATAAGTTTTTATATTAGAGAATTGAAGGAATATGTACACAGTACACGCTCAGTTTCGACCAATCATGCCATAATCTTAAAAATCATATGTAATCTTTTTAATTTTATTTACTTACTTTTCAAAATTTTAGTTTTAGGATTTGATCACACTTCAAGCGGGGCAGGGAGGAGCAGCACAGAACAGCGTATCGATTTGCTCTGCTGTCCTCCTTGCTACGTTGTTCCGCTTGCAAAGTAAACAACTGAGCATCTGTACATTAATGCTGCTACTAACTGCATTACTTTGTTCTGCCCTGCTCAAACCCTACCCTATTTGACATATCTAATACTGCAGTTCCAAGCTGTAAACAGCAATAAATTTGATTATTTGAGTTATTTCCCTTGAACCAATTTTGATCTACATTTATTGAATGTTCTGAACTCCCATATATTTTGGATTAATCTACAGATTTGATTTGATAGTATTAGAATTAAATATACTGAACAGATAAGGAAACAGAATTACAAGAACGCAACTGGTATTGTCAGTGGAATTTCATACACTGGACGTTTAGAAGTCTAAAGATAATATTTATGTTGAAAAATAACAATTTGATCATGAACAACTCTGCCCAAAAGATCTGACAATGCGACGTTTCTTCTGTTTAGTATATATGACATGAAATTTAGTTACTTCCCTTGAACCATATAACACTGTTATAACTTTTATTTCAGATTTACGACTATTCGATTATCTATAGATTTGGTTTAATAGCTGTAGTGTCGTTGTTTATTATAATCGGTGGTGTTTTATACCTGACCCAGCAGATGATGGTACCTGTTCTAGCCAAACCTATAAGAAGAGCCAGATGAAATGAGCTACAGACTTGATTGTTGTGTACCTAGGTTTAAAGAAGAGTGCAGACCTGGGCCATGTTTCTCAAAAAATCTTACGATTAAGTTTGTCGTAAGTGTGGCATTTTACAATGAATTATTCCATACTTACGACAATTTTTAATAGTAAAACTTTTTGAGAAACAGGCCCCTGATTCTCGTGTACCTGATTTTAGATGACAAGATTTAGTGCTAGACAAAATGTATTGATAAACTTTGATCTGGAGACTTATTCTTAGTAACTCCAAACAATGATTTTAGTGTTCTGTTATATATTTTGCGTTATGAAGACAAAAAAATGAAAAGCGAAGATGCGAAGTTGTCTGGCTCAAAACGGCCACTTCGCATCTTCGCGTTGTCATTTTTTACTCAAGTCAAAAAGCGAAGATGCGAAGCAAATAACCTTCGCATCTTCGCTTTTCATTATTCATTTCTACTTTATAATTTTCATAATTTCAAGACGCGAAGATGGGAAGTGGCCGCTTTGAGCCAGTCATCTTTGTATCTTCGCGTTATCATATTTTTCGAAATTGATATATAAAAAATGTAACACGAAGATGCGAAGATGACTGGCTCAAAGCGGCCACTTCGCATTTTGAAATTATGAAAATTATAAAGTAGAAATGTAAAATGAAAAGCGAAGATGCGAAGTGGCCGTTTTGAGCCAGACAACTTCGCATCTTCGCTTTTCATTTTTTTTGTCTTCATAACGCAAAAGTGCGAAGATCGAAAAAGGACGATATCAGCCACCATAGTTATAGGATTATTGGACAATCACGCAAGCTCAGTCTGAATTAAGTTTTGTTAATCGCAGTAAAAAGAGTTTTCTTATTTTATTTGTGTATTTCAATTTTGGGACAGTGATAACAGTAATTTGTACCACTTGTCAGCGAACACTTAGATTGAGTTGAAATGCTGGAACTGCAGTTTTCCTGATAGAGATAGAAATGAATTGATAACTTTAAACTTGTTGTTTTTGGTTGTAAATACACATGTTTTTATATATTTATATGATAAAACATCAAAAAATTCTCTTCAATTTTACTATCAACCTGATAAGAATACTGAATCCTTTCTACTGGTCAAACCATAGATATCTTATTATACCTTGTTGAGCCCTCTATCTGGAGTGTACCATTGTCGTCAGTCTAATTAAAATCAGACCCTAATTTCGTTTCGTTGTTTTTTTTTTAAATCCAGTTTTTTAACCACTACATTAGGGTCTGAGAATGTGACTGTATATTTGTTCCTCATAATAGATATTCCTAATAGAACGAGATGTGATAATAAACGTTCACCTTCACTTGACCTAATAAACTAGTCTACAGCACTTAGGAATCCTATAATGCACCTATTGTTCGAGAACAAAATCCCAGCGCAGGAGAGGGCAAAGATCTGATTGGTTAAAACAAAGGTCATTAAGGTTAGGTCAAAGTTAACGTGAACGTTTGTTACCGCGTCTCGTTCTCAAACTCAGACTACCGTTTGCAGTTAATTATATTATTATATATCTACGGGTCAAACCTCTTGGCATTGGTTTGTTTATCCACATATATGACATAGTCTTGATTTGTTTATAGACATCATAAAGGCTTCAGCTTTTATTCAATCTTAAGGAAACTTGGTGTCAATTATATATTATATATCACAAACGGGATAATTTGGTTATCGTATTGTATATTCAAACTATTTGGATATACAGTGCCTAGTAGTTGGTTCATCAAATAGCTCTCGCGCTGTAAACTTCTGCGTTTAGGTTTGATATTTGTAACAGCTGGGATTTATTAATCGGAGGGGCGCAGATCCCTTTTATATGCCCACATCTCTTTATGTGGACGTATATTGTCGGCACCCCCTGTCCGTCCACCAACATTTGCTTGTAAATGCTCTAAAACTAGAGTTTTTGATGGAATCGAATGAAATTGTGTATAGATTAATAAACGAAGATTAAGTTCGAATTTGACCTATTTTCGACCTTTAGAAACAGAGTTTATTGACCTTGCCCAAAAATCTTGAATATGCTATTGCTCTCTTAGATTTCAACCGATATTGGTGAAACTTAAAATGGATGTCATTGGAATTAAATCGAAAGGTTTGAGAAAGCTTAGTACTTCTGATTAAAGTTAAGTTTTTTTCAAGATTTAGGCCTCAGTTGTGAGGAGTTTTAGCCTTTTAACCTCTATACAGTAAGTGCTTCTCATCAACACTAATTGCTTGTAAACGCTCTAAATGGTAGATTTTTTGAATCGAAAGAACCATGATGTATACAATTTGAAGACTTCACAGAAAACTATATTCTAGCCATATCCTGATAACCATAATTGTCAAAAAGTTACTCGGCATAACTTGATATGACTATAGTCCGGAATCTGAAAGTATTGGTTGATTACACCTATCGTTATTATATCATTGTCGTAACTATATATTTCAATCAATTATTTATACATTGTATCAATATTATACATATACCTTTTCATCGTCGTCATGGTACTGATACCGATGTTCTTTATGAATGTTAACGGAATTGTCTTATCTGTGCAGAATTTTATAGATCGAGACAATGACAGGATTGCATTCAGTTATACTCAGAGGAATACATGCCACATGCTTTTGTGTCCCCCCCCCCCTCCAGGATTTCTGTCAACGTCTAGAAATGTAGATGTTTTTTGCCGTCGCCTCTGACTCTCTGTACGTTCACAATTTTTTTAGTAAGCGTCAATTCACTTGTTTAAGAGGTGAAATGGCATAGGAACTTTTCTCAAGTGGGGAAGTCGGTCTAAAAGCGTTTAGCGGTTGTGAATTTACTTGGCACGTATCATTCATTACTCATACTTGTGGAATAACTGATAAATCTACGTGTCTATGTTTGTTACCTCGGTAGTGTAATTTATTTCTTTACATAATATAGTCATTACCGAACATAGAAAATAGGATTTCCTGTCGAAATATACTGTACATCCTTTTGCAAAGAAAGAAAGACGAGACTGTGTTTATCCTGTTGAAATATTTATCACTAGGCAACTTGTTGTTGATATAAAAACTTCCAGAAATATTTTAAAAGATTCAATTAAACAAATTATATTTGATAAAAACTAATTTAATCAATAATTTCAAAATTTTCTATTGTAATTGCATTCTAATGAAAAAAATGAACCTATCCAAGTGTGTTGAGTATTAACTATTTATTGATGAAAATGGCGGATTCTGAGATAGGGAAACCCAAAGTATAGCAATATGACAGCTTCATGTGATATCCTGCAATTCTTTATTGTTATCAACAACCACATAGAAAGTTTTATATTTTCTGATTTCACTCCCTGATTTAGCTAATCAAGACGGGGAAATCCCCATGACCTTTAAATAGATCGTATAGTAGCTTCCGGTAGATCACTGTCAGTGACGTCATCAAACGCGTCAGTTTTAGTGGAATTGCAAGAATCACAGACGTCGAAATAAAAATTGAAATGGCGCAAATTGATGCTTTCAGTGTCCCCGATACACATACAAAGTTTAGAAAATTACTTTACAATCCCTTTAACCTCTAGGCAAAGTAGGCAGCTGCCTTCAGCCTATGGAAAGTTGCTCCATGAAAAATCTCGTCATAGTAAAGTAACTAAAAGTTATTCAACGAGAAAGAAGTCCAGAAAGATCTGATTTGCAAGCAAATCAACTTTATTTTTATTTTATTTTTTTTTTTGGGGATACGAGCTTTTTCAACGAAAACGCTGTACACAAGATGCAAGGAAATTTACCCAATTTTTTGAAATTTTCATGAAGTATATTACCCCCAAACCGTTTTCAAGGGGTGATTTTTTTTTTCCATTTGTATTGGTATTTTCATAATTTTCATGTTATTATATTTGGGTTGAAAAATTGTAAAGCGGCCATTGGCCTAATTTTCACCCTTTGCTTTAAAGATTTTATTATTATTATTATTACTGTCTACGGGAATAACAGGCCGCAGATGCAAGGAAATCTGTTCCCATACCCACTTTAAGAGGTGGGAGAATTTTGTTTCGGAAAGGCCTCAGACGCTAGATCGTTATCCTAATATTCAAAATTTACTTGAAGTATAATAACAAGAGGTGAGTGCTGACAACGAGAATTTCAAAACAGGCCGAAGATGTAACAAAATCGGTTCGAAAACTTTTGAGGGAAGCCTACAATGTCCCAAAACCACTTCAAGAGGTGGGAGTTGTCAACGAGAAATATTTTTTTGTAAAAACCTCGGATGCAAGGAAATTAGCCCAAATTTTCAAAATGTTCTTAGAAGAAAATATCTGAAACCTTTCACAAAGGAAAGCGCCAATCGTGCTGTTGCTCAGAAACAACAATTTTTAAAACAGGAACGCCAACCACAACTCGCCATGTCAAAAATATAACATGAAATCTAATATTTAGATTTACAAATTCCTTTAATATTTTAATTAAATGATGTTAATAAGATAACTAAGTTGATTTTTTGTCTTAGTATTTACACTCGACGTTTTCTTATTATTGATCAGCACTTATAAACGGAGTGCCCTGTCAATAAGACACAGGAAATCACTGCTGGCGAATCACATCGATCAAAAACGTTCCGTATACCGCACCGACTCAAATTGGTAAGAATCGTGAAATAATCCACTATTATAGGGTATTGCTGATGGTGAAAATAAGATAAACTTTTAGACAGCTTTGGATTATACATACACAATCATGGTCAGTTAATATGAGTATAGAATTATATTACAAATAGTTGACGTTGGCTTAATTTGAGTCCGCTACATCACTGCTCATTGTGAAAACTGAACTTTTGTCTCAATTACAGTTTTACCAGAAAAAGATACGAGAGAAAATAACATTGACCAAGTTAAACCATCGTAATATATCAGAATAAACAATTAACAGAAATTAAAAATGGATTTTCAAGCTCTCTTGTGTATCACAGTAATGTGTTTCATTCTGAACAATAACGGAAGTGACGCTTATAAATGCTTTAAAAAGGAACTATTACAAAATATGACAGCAACCAAAAAACTAGATAGGACACCTTTTTTAATCTTTGACACTGAAATTTTGACATGTTGTAAATATTGTAAATTACATTCACTGTGTAAAGCTGTCAACTTTGACCGAGTTAGTTTTCAATGTCAACTGATGAGTGAAAGGCCAACTCAATTCAACACGATTTTGGACTTCAACAATATTTTAATAGACATGGAAAATTGGAGAGAATCATTTCTGGGTGCGTGTAAAAACCATAATTGTCCAAATAACACCGTATGTCGTGAATTACAAGATTCCTATAATTGTCAAGTTATCGGCTGTTCGGGTTTTCCGGGTGTAAATAATACCAACTCGTCCTCGTTTGAAACTAAAGCTTTGTGGGGATTCAATGAAATGGTGGAGTATGCTTGTGAACGAGGATATTTCCCGTCAATCAACCCAGTTTGTAACGAGAATGGAACATGGAGTGAGTTTGATTGTTTGCCGTATTCTAATTGTGATGACGTTAGAAAATGTAATGAAAGTATGGAAGAAAAAGACTATTGGCTGTTTGTTGAGCACTACAAAACCCGACTGAAAACTTTCTGTAAATGGGGTTCTGGTTCATATATTAGTCTTCAAAATCCAAACATGGCATCTTTGTCTGAATTCAAAATGACGGGAACTGATTGTTTAATAAGTCCATTAGATGACCCAAAGGGCAAGGAAGCTGGAACGACTGAATTTCAAAAACTAAAACTGGAGATAAACGAAGCTTATAAAATCATTCTTAATGATCCAATTTTCACAAATAGTAGCATAAGTCGTAAATCTTATGGAACAGCCAAAGATTGTTTCCGAAAAGATAATAACGGTTGTGGTGTTCTGGGTAAATTTGTTATCGACACCCGAGGAACGGGCTTCAAATTTCCTGACTATATGACGTGGAAAGCTGTTGGAACATCACCGGTTATTGGTAATATTACTTGGACTATGGGTGGTCACGTGATAACAGGATTCTGTGGAGGAAATTGTGGTGGATGCAAAATTGATCAAACCGGAAATGGGACTATTCTTGAGGTAGATAAGAACGATATGCCACTTTTTGAATCAGCAGAACTACCAATTTGTCAATTACTCATCTGAATGATATTAAAGACGAGGTATGACACAAGCAGACTTTTTGTCAGCATTTCTGAATGTCGATTTAGGACTTGAATATTTTGTAAATAGTCTCCAGAAGTACTAGAACTGCACGAAAATCAAATAATTCATTCAATTATGTCCCTACCTTAACATTTATTCTTCATTTTTTGTAGATGTATTTTCTATATAACGCATAGTTTTATTAAACGCCGAGTCGTAAGTTTTACTTTCAAACGCTGATAATTATGGGTACACATGTGTTTGAAGGCTTCAATTTCGTAGTTGTGAACAATATTACTAATTAGATTAGCTAAACAATTCCAGATTCTGAGATTAAATTTTTTGATCTAACAGTTAGTGCACCTCTTTAATTACGATATGTACCGTGTGTTTTTTTTAAAGAAAAAGTTATATATGTTAACTATGCTATTTTTATGTTATGAATTTATACAAATACCCTTGACATTTACCACTAAGACTAGGTGAAACTTGGTGAAATCGTCTATAATAACCACTAAAACTAGGTGAAACTTGGTGAAATTGTTTATAATAACCCAAGGGACATTTACCACTAAGACTAGGTGAAACTTGGTGAATTGTTTATAATAACCCAAGGGACATTTACCACTAAGACTAAGTGAAACTTGGTGAATTGTTTATAATAACCCAAGGGACATTCACCACTAAAACTAGGTGAAACTTGGTGAAATTGTTTATAATAACCCAAGGGACATTTACCACTCAGACTAGGTGAAACTTGGTGAAATTGTTTATAATAACCCAAGGGACATTTACCATTAAGACTAGGTGAAACTTGATGAAATTGTTTATAATAACCCAAGGGTGAGCTATGAAATATGACTTATTGTTATAATTGTGTATGGAGAATCTTGAAAATCTTGAGTGAAATTAATTGTTAAGTATCGCCCAAAGATGAACCCTGTCAATAATAAAAAATGATAATAATAATAATAATAATGATGATAATATAAGTATTGATTATCTTTGTATATTGAATTATTTTGATAACCTCGGGTAAGAAAAAAAATGTAATGTAGGCCAATTGATTAAAGGAATAATCTTAAAATGAAATAAAAAAATAAATTCCCAAGCATAAGAGTGACGGCCAAGTCAAGGCTGGATCATGTTCCTTTTAGCCATCTTAATGATCTAACCGTTGCTTGGTTGGTAGAGACTTTTTCTCATCATATATCAATCGTACACCCTTCGCGTTGAACTATCTACTGTATCCTAGATATCAGTTTGAAATTTCAGCTGAACCATAGCCCCCTTCCATATGAAATCAAGTTTTAAAGTTTTCAGGTGGGATATTTTCCTGATAATAGCGAAATGGAAGGGTGAAATTTCCCGCAATAATATGTTTGAAGTAATATGATTGGCAGAGAAGAAACCTCTTTACCAATGAATTGTAATGCAAGCAACGGTTAGATCAATAAGATCCTTAATTCGTTGCTAAAGGAACATGAGGCTATATATACGTTTACTATTCCTAACGTTTGAAAGCATGGCGAAAAACACACCAGCAACCCACTTCTTTTATCATGGTAATATCTTTGTCATAAATTGTCTGTTTCCCAACAACATATAAATATATTATAATATGCTTTGTTCTTTAATCTGATTTATGTATAGATTTTGTATTGTTTTCAAATCAATCGATTGAATCGATTAAGATAACGGTTATGCATGTATTGTAAACTTCACCTTGGTTTAATTGTTGTATTTAGAATTCAATAAATGATTCAACATTGTTTTTACCTTCCTCTTTTCGGAATAAAAACATTCCATACTATCTGACGTACTCCGTCTCCGTTTTTTAAAAACAGATTGTATATGAAACCGTCACGCTAGAAGATTGCCGATTGATTATATAATGCCGATGTTTCTCTATAAGAAAGTCTATTTCTCTACCAATATTGTGTTTGCCCGACTTCGCTGATTAATTCAGGGAAATTTAAACCGCTTGAAAAACTCAAAAAGCATCCATAGTTTAATGGCGACGTATGTGATATCTATATAAAGCGAAAGCCGAATTTTTGTAAAGGGCCAAATTTTTAGAATAAAATCTAAGTACCAAATACAGCTTAAAATTATGGCCTTGTCCCACTGAGAATTTAGGCATCTCAATGGTCTCGCGATGGAGAAACTTGGAAAAGTTTTGCGACACAATTGTAGAAACATCGAAACGTGGATGAATCTGTAATATTAAGCGAAATGTTTGAGAGTTCTGTTGATCAGGGTGTGAAAGTCAGATGACCTTGAATAAGTCATTTTCACTCATAATTCCAGTCCAACCAGCTGTAAAAGGGCACGGATAAGATCAATGCCAAGAGGTTTGGCCAAGGACCAGCTGGGAGAAAGGATCCGGAAGGAACCTAAGTTGTTATCCTTGTAAAATATAGATGTTTCTTTCTTTCTTTCTTTCTTACTGGCGATGGTCAAAGATGGTCGGCGACTGTGCTGATGTATCGGTAAATATTCAGCGCTGTATTAGCGATGAATTAGCGAAGGTTCGAGAACGTTCAAAAGTATATGGCGATCATCCGTTAACCATTGCAGATGTATTGCCTAATGTAGCCGAATACGTGGGGGTTGCACAATGTTCGCCGTGCTTCTGCGATGATGTTCCATTAAAACTAAGATAAACTATCCAGTTTGTCGACTGATCTTTCGTTCATTGGTATGTTGGTGAGGGGATGGAAGAAGGTGAATTCTCTGAAGCTAGAGAAGATTTAGCTGCTCTAGAGAAAGATTATGAAGAAGTTGGAGTTGATTCTGTTGAAGGTGAAGGAGAAGAATATTAAACTCAAACTAAATTCAAATATTTTCTGAATAAATTATCTTAATCTATAAATTGCAATTGTTTAAATAATAATTTTCATCTTGATTTGAAGTATTGTACGAGGAAGTTCCACAAATGTAGCTCAGAATACCGTATTTTTTAGGATTATTTCACGACCAATAAGACTAAAGAAATGTTAAAAGCTTCTGAATTATGTAAGTAATTGGTTATTTTGAATAATATTATGACAGACTAAGTTTCTAATATCTAAAGCATCATTGACCGGATCGTTGAACGCTTAAATACATTTTATATCATATATTGATTATTCTTCGACAAGTCAACGATGAAATAAGAAAAGATAAATATTAAATATTAAAGTGTAAGAATTCTTGTGTAATGCAAGAGTGACTTGAAAAAAGTGTCAACTTTATTGTATACGTTGATAAATCAGAGTACTGTCCTACTGGTTCAAAGGGTAAGGTGTCAACTTTATTGTATATGTTGATAAATCAGAGTATTGTCCTACTGAATCAAAGGGTAAGGTGTCAACTTTATTGTATATGTTGATAAATCAGAGTATTGTCCTACTGAATCAAAGGGTAAGGTGTCAACTTTATTGTATATGTTGATAAATCAGAGTATTGAGTATTATCCTACTGGTTCAAAGGGTAAGGTGTCAACTTTATTGTATACGTTGATAAATCAGAGTACTGTCCTACTGGTTCAAAGGGTAAGGTGTCAACTTGACTGTATACGTTGATAAATCAGAGTAATGTCCTACTGGTTCAAAGGGTAAGGTATCAACTTTATTGTATACGTTGATAAATCAGAGTATTGTCCTACTGGTTCAAAGGGTTAGGTGTCAACTTTATTGTATACGTTGATAAATCTCAGTACTTTCCTACTGGTTCAAAGGGTAAGGTGTCAATGTTAATATATACGTTGATAAATCAGAGTATTGTCCTACTGGTTCAAAGGGTAAGGTGTCAACTTTATTGTATACGTTGATAAATCAGAGTACTGTCCTACTGGTTCAGAGGGTAAGGTGTCAACTTTATTGTATACGTTGATAAATCAGAGTATCAGTCAAAGGGAAGGGTGTCAACTTGACTGTATAATTTGATAAATCAGAGTACTATCCTACTGGTTCAAAGGGTAAGGTGTCAACTTTATTGTATACATTGATAAATCAGAGTACTGTCCTACTGGTTCAAAGGGTAAGGTGTCAACTTTATTATATACGTTAATAAATCAGAGTACTGTCCTACTGGTTCAAAGGGTAAGGTATCAACTTGACTGTATAATTTGATAAATCAGAGTACTGTCCTACTGGTTCAAAGGGTAAGGTGTCAACTTGACTGTATAATTTGATAAATCAGAGTACTGTCCTACTGGTTCAAAGGGTAAGGTGTCAACTTTATTATATACATTGATAAATCAGAGTACTGTCCTACTGGTTCAAAGGGTAAGGTATCAACTTTATTATATACATTGATAAATCAGAGTACTGTCCTACTGGTTGAAAGGGTAAGGTATCAACTTTATTATATACGTTGATAAATCAGAGTACTGTTCTACTGGTTCAAAGGGTAAGGTGTCAACTTTATTGTTTACGTTGATAAATCAGAGTCCTGTCCTACTGGTTCAAAGGGTAAGGTATCAACTTTATTGTATACGTAGATAAATCAGAGTACTGTCCTACTGATTCAAAGGGTAAGGTGTCAACTTTATTATATACGTAGATAAATCAAAGTACTGTCCTACTGGTTCAAAGGGTAAGGTATCAACTTTATTGTATACATTGATAAATCAGAGTACTGTCCTACTGGTTCAAAGGGTAAGGTGTCAACTTTATTATATACATTGATAAATCAGAGTACTGTCCTACTGGTTCAAAGGGTAAGGTATCAACTTTATTATATACATTGATAAATCAGAGTACTGTCCTACTGGTTCAAAGGGTGAGGTGTCAACTTTATTGTATACGTAGATAAATCTCAGTACTGTCCTACTGGTTCAAAGGGTGAGGTGTCAACTTTATTGTATACGTAGATAAATCAAAGTACTGTCCTACTGGTTCAAAGGGTAAGGTATCAACTTTATTGTATACATTGATAAATCAGAGTACTGTCCTACTGGTTCAAAGGGTAAGGTGTCAACTTTATTATATACATTGATAAATCAGAGTACTGTCCTACTGGTTCAAAGGGTAAGGTATCAACTTTATTGTATACATTGATAAATCAGAGTACTGTCCTACTGATTCAAAGGGTAAGGTGTCAACTTTATTGTATACGTTTATAACTCAGAGTATTGTCCTACTGGTTCAAAGGGTAGGGTGTCAACTTTATTATATACGTTGATAAATCAGAGTACTGTCCTACTGGTTCAAAGGGTAAGGTGTCAACTTTATTGTATATGTTGATAAATCAGAGTACTGTCTTACTGGTTCAAAGGGTAAGGTATCAACTTTATTGTAAACGTTAATAAATCAGAGTACTTTCCTATTGGTTCAAAGGGTAAAGTGTTAACTGTCGTACAAATTTGACGGAAAACCTTCTGTAAATTTTGGGAAGGCGGATTGGTCAGTCTTCATCGTTCAAGCGTGGAATCTTTAAGAAATTAAACATTAAGATTTATTAAACTAAGCTATCAGCCTACAATATTTGTAAATCAAGATGGAGACGAATCTGACCTAAGATATATCCTCATAATTTCAGGTTAAAATAAGTAAAGATGATTTAAAAGACGTAATTAACAGATTTAAATAATTTATTCAGGTAACATATAATGAATTTAGTTTGAGTTTAATATTCTTCTCCCTCTTCTTCTCCTTCACCTTCGACAGAATCAACTCCAACTTCTTCATAATCTTTCTCTAGAGCAGCTAAATCTTCCCTAGCTTCAGAGAATTCACCTTCTTCCATACCCTCACCAACATACCAATGAACGAAAGCTCTCTTAGCATACATCAGATCGAATTTATGATCAAGACGAGCCCAAGCTTCAGCAATAGCAGTTGTGTTACTCAACATGCATACAGCTCTCTGGACCTTGGCTAAATCACCTCCTGGTACTACAGTGGGTGGTTGGTAGTTGATACCAACTTTGAAACCAGTTGGACACCAGTCGACAAACTGGATAGTTCTCTTGGTTTTAATTGTGGCAATAGCGGCGTTGACATCCTTAGGAACAACGTCACCTCGGTACAACATACAGCAAGCCATGTATTTACCATGACGGGGATCACATTTGACCATCTGGTTGGCTGGCTCGAAACAAGCATTGGTAATTTCAGCCACAGAGAGTTGTTCATGGTAGGCTTTCTCAGCAGATATGACTGGGGCGTAGGTAGCCAATGGGAAATGAATACGTGGATAAGGTACCAAGTTAGTCTGGAACTCGGTAAGATCGACGTTCAAAGCACCATCAAATCGAAGTGAAGCAGTGATGGAGCTGACAATTTGTCCAATCAATCGGTTCAAGTTGGTATAAGTTGGTCTTTCAATGTCGAGATTTCGTCGGCAGATGTCGTAGATAGCCTCGTTGTCCACCATAAAGGCACAGTCTGAATGTTCCAGTGTGGTATGGGTTGTAAGGATGGAGTTGTATGGTTCTACTACAGCAGTTGATATTTGTGGGGCAGGATAAACAGCAAACTCCAGCTTAGATTTTTTTCCGTAATCGACACTCAATCTTTCCATCAACAAGGAAGAGAAACCAGATCCGGTTCCTCCACCAAAGCTGTGGAAGATGAGGAATCCTTGAAGACCAGTACATTGATCAGCAAGCTTCCTGGTTCTGTCAAGGACTAAATCAATGATTTCTTTACCCACTGTGTAGTGACCTCGGGCGTAGTTATTAGCAGCATCTTCTTTACCAGTGATGAGTTGTTCAGGATGGAAGAGTTGACGGTAAGTACCAGTTCGGACTTCATCTACAACTGTTGGTTCCAGATCAACAAATACAGCTCTTGGAACATGTTTACCAGCTCCAGTCTCACTGAAGAAAGTGTTGAAGGAATCATCTCCACCTCCAATAGTTTTATCAGAAGGCATCTGACCATCAGGTTGGATACCATGTTCTAAACAATACAACTCCCAACAGGCATTGCCCATCTGGACACCAGCTTGACCAATGTGGATAGAGATACACTCACGCTGAAAAGAAAATAGGGATATTGTCAATATTATTATATAAAAAAACTTCCCCTTTTGGGATTGTAAAGTGTTTTTCTGATAATTTTATGTGTTATTGGCAACTCTACGATTTGTTCCATTCCTGTCAGACTGCAACCCCATTCAAATTGATCGTTTCGTGACGTAGTTATACATACATGGAGAAATAAAGGAAAGTAAAATGAGTTCACATACCATATTGAATGTTTATAAAGTTTTAAACTGACGAAGGTTGAGAGACGGGAACCTTGTATGAAGAGTTGAAGCTAACCAAGACAAGATGTTACCACTGAATGTAGAGTCGATGATTAAAACTGGTAATTTATACCCGAAACAAGAGATCTGTTGTCTTGTTGTTTGTTTGTTGTTAGATACTGTTCGGTAGTGAATGGATTAAGAGGTGAAATGACTAATTCTTATGGTTGTTCAGATTATATTAAAAATTAGATCATATGAGATAATCGAATTTAATTAGATCGAATTCAATCAGATTGGATTATCGAATTGGATTATATGGATTAAAGTATTAAGTTGCTGACCGAGGTCAATGTTGCCGATAGAGTATTATGTTCATGGTAACTGAATGTCTTGTCTGATATAAAACACTGACAAATCTCAACCAAATCATTCCACTTTCAACTACACTTCACTTCTTAACACCAGTCAGTTCTTACAACCATCAAAATGAGAGAAATCGTTCATATGCAAACTGGTCAATGTGGTAACCAGATCGGAGCTAAGGTAAGTAACTCTTTCAATATTCTGATCGTTTCTTTGTGATTGTGTTTTAAGTTTCAAGTATTGATTCAGATAAAATTTGTCGTGCCTTCCCTCATTTGTATCTAATGTTGGTTTCAATATAAACATAATCTTACATTATACACATCCAAACAATCGCAAAACTTCTATTATAATCTGTTATCTTTTCTTTCAGTTCTGGGAAGTGATCTCTGATGAACATGGTATTGACCCAACTGGAACTTACCACGGTGATTCTGATCTTCAGTTGGAGAGAATCAACGTTTATTATAATGAAGCTACTGGTGGTAAATATGTACCCAGAGCTGTTCTCGTCGACTTGGAACCTGGTACCATGGATTCTGTACGATCAGGACCATTTGGTCAGATCTTCCGTCCAGATAACTTTGTCTTCGGACAATCTGGTGCCGGTAATAACTGGGCTAAAGGTCATTATACAGAAGGTGCTGAATTGGTAGATTCCGTTCTTGATGTGGTCCGTAAAGAAGCTGAAAGTTGTGATTGTCTACAAGGATTTCAGTTGACCCATTCTCTGGGTGGTGGAACTGGTTCTGGTATGGGAACTCTCCTCATCAGTAAAATCCGTGAAGAATATCCAGATAGAATCATGAACACTTTCTCTGTTTGTCCTTCACCAAAGGTAAGTTATTATTAGAACTTTCTAGACAAAGATTTTTTTCCTTTGACAACATCAAACCTAAGGGGGTTTAAATCACGTGGGTTATAAACCAGACCAGAAGTTTCTACATATATGTAAACGTCATTTGCCTTATTCACAAATCTAAAGTTAATCGACAAAAAATGTCTTTCAATTTCAGGTATCAGATACAGTTGTGGAACCTTACAACGCCACCCTCTCAGTTCATCAACTGGTAGAAAATACAGACGAGACTTACTGTATTGATAATGAGGCTCTTTATGATATCTGTTTCCGTACCCTCAAACTGACCACACCCACTTACGGTGATCTCAACCATCTGGTATCAGCAACCATGTCTGGAGTGACCACATGTCTTCGATTCCCAGGTCAACTTAATGCAGATCTCCGAAAGCTTGCTGTCAACATGGTACCTTTCCCACGTCTTCATTTCTTTATGCCAGGATTTGCTCCTCTCACCTCTCGAGGTTCTCAACAGTACCGAGCTCTCACTGTACCCGAACTCACCCAACAGATGTTTGATGCCAAGAACATGATGGCTGCCTGTGATCCTCGTCATGGTCGTTATTTGACAGTAGCTACCATGTTCAGAGGTCGTATGTCCATGAAGGAGGTTGATGAACAAATGTTGAACGTTCAGAATAAGAACAGCAGCTACTTTGTTGAATGGATTCCCAACAATGTTAAAACTGCTGTGTGTGATATTCCACCACGAGGTCTGAAGATGTCGGGAACATTTATTGGTAATACAACAGCCATCCAGGAACTGTTTAAGAGAATCTCTGAACAGTTTACAGCTATGTTTAGACGAAAGGCTTTCCTCCATTGGTATACTGGTGAAGGTATGGATGAGATGGAATTTACTGAAGCTGAATCCAACATGAATGATCTGGTATCTGAATATCAACAGTACCAGGATGCTACAGCTGAAGAGGAGGGAGAATTTGATGAAGAAGAAGGGGAACAAGATGAAGCTTAAACCTGACGCCATATTTATATCTTTAATTTATTAAAATTGTTATTTCTAAACTAATTGTTGCCATTTCCTGTAGTCTGATCGGGTCTCTCAGTCTTCAATATGTCTTCTCGGGCCTCTTTGCCTGTTGCGTAAGAGATGGCTCTGCAATCTCTGGGGTGTCTCTTATCATCAAACGATGTTATTATTAATGTCGACTTGGTAAAATAACACGTTAAAGATGTCGACTGTTGGAAATCAAAAATAAGAGTAGGATATGTTACTGTCCTGGCGAAATTTCACTCATTGCAACATAATTTCGTCCCATACCACGATTCCTTTGCCATGCCTGTCCACGTTAAATCACGAAATTCTTCCTCATCAAAGTCTGATTGTACTTACCAATTCACTGTATTTGAAAGAAATGTCAATTTCAGATATCAAAATCCAGGGGCCTTATTCTCGAAAACTTAACTTTTAAAAACTACAGCAATTTGATTGTATAATAACACTTAAAGATATATTCCCTTATTTTCGTTTATCCATATATATATACCATAATTAGACCGCTAATACTTATATAAATAGAAAGTAGAGATGTTCTAATGACTGGGAAAATACCAGTTTGTCTCACAAGTCGATAGTTAACTCGTTATTAGGCTAATTATGACATAGATTTCATTGTTAGTACCCTAAAAAAATCCCTACCCTTCTAACAAGTCTCAGTCGTTAAGTCTTTTTTGGTTTGTTGATTTGGGTAAGTTAAAGAGACCTACCGACCGCTAGTCACGTGATCAAACATGGAGTCTAGAATTTGGAGTCAAATGGATTTTCGAGCCTCTTTATGTCCACATACTGTTGGTTTATTAACCTATGAATACATAGATTATTTATTAGAAACACCCAATGAATTTAAAACTGATTTTAGTAACTGAATCACTAAAATCATCTTAAGTTAAGTTTTTGAAAATAAGGCGCAAGATATAGAAAGAGAAGGAAAGAGACGTTTTTTTCAGTGAGATAGACCCTAATTATTAACTGGATACGAGAACTTCGAGAAATCCAATACATTGCTAAAGGGACACAACTCATACTTTCCTGAGAAGCAGACACAGTCAATCAGTCGTTTTGTCTGCTATTTACTATAAAAAATATCCGTACAAGCAAAACAATTCCGTTAATCAAAACTCTCGTCCAGAGCATGGCAAAATCGGGTGCAATAATTATATAGAAGAGGACTTTCCATACGAGAAGTACCTTCAGGTGTTTCGAAAAGAGTAAACATAGCTGCTTCGCGCGCGACACCCGCCACTACTATAACGGTCAAAATCACGAGGTGCAACGAGATCAATTCATGCTAGGGCTGCAACGATTCATCGTAGAATCGATGAATCGCGATTCGTTCCTCCTTATCGATGCATCGTGTAAGAAAAAAATAATCGTGATTCATCGGCCCTGATTTTGATTCATTTGATTAACTCTTTTATTGACTGAGAGAACAAGAAATCCTCACGCATTTTATAATTTATGTCATATTGAAATGTTAGAAAATTGCTTTTTACGTATCAATTTGTTTATTATCATCTTAAATCTTTGTTATTAATGATGATGATCTTAAGCATATAAATTTGTTACGAAAATTATGTCAAAAATGTGTTAAAATGTTAATGATTAAAGGTTTTCTTTTCTTTCCGATTTCAAACTCAAGAATCGCGATTTGTAATCGCAATTAATCGAATCGTTGAATGTGTATCGTTTAGCGTATCGAATCGCCACTTCAGGAATCGTTGCAGCCCTAATTCATGCCTGACTAAACAAATCTGCCAAAATGTAAGTAACAGATTTAAAATCCTATTTGACAAGGAGATCTCCGTTTCTACCATAAAATTTTCTACTGTGTTTTTAAGATGTTTGACGTCCAAACGTGGCATCTTTAAGGAATCCAAAATTAAGATTTATTAAACTAAGCTATGGGCCAAAAATATGGTATCTCTCGGGTGTGGCGTCAGGCATGCTTACTCTTCTAGACACCTGATACCACTTTTCATTATGATATACTTACTCATGTATGATTGATATAATTCCTCATTTGAAAAGTTCATAAGCTGTTACCAATGTTTCGTCAAAATGTCCTTTTGGATTTCGAGTTTCGTTTTGCTGTTCGGATCGTCAGTACTTGGTTTCTTTATTCGAACAATATTTGTAAATCAAGATGGAGACTTATCTGACCTAAGATATATCCTCATAATTTCAGGTTAAAATAGGTAAAGATTATATAAAAGACATGTATGTAATTAACAGATTTAAATAATTTATTCAGATAATATTTGAATTTAGTTTGAGTTTAATATTCTTCTCCCTCTTCTTCTCCTTCACCTTCAACAGAATCAACTCCAACTTCTTCATAATCTTTCTCTAGAGCAGCTAAATCTTCTCTAGCTTCAGAGAATTCACCTTCTTCCATACCCTCACCAACATACCAATGAACAAAAGCTCTCTTAGCATACATAAGATCAAATTTATGATCAAGACGAGCCCAAGCTTTATGCCTTTAGAAATAGGGGTATTTTCCCCCTCCGTAGTTCGGTTCACAGCTTACCTTGGCGAAACTTTCCTCAAGCTTCGGTGGCGAAGCTGTTAGCGTGCTGGATCCTTCCCCCAAAGGGTCCCGGGTTCAAGACCCCTCCAAGAAAACTTTTTTTTTCTCAAAAATTCAAACATTTTCTTGGTCTTATCCATCATACACATCTTTTGTGTGCACCCTTGACGTATAATTGTGGGCATATATCACCATCGAGGCTGAGCTTTATACAAATTTCAATCCCTTTCAAAGCCCTTCCCGACCGTACAAATGTTTGAAAGGCCATGCAGGCTTCCTATGTTATTCTTTTCGCCCCAATTTTGTGTGGAAAAGATGCGTCATGAAGCGCTGGTTCGTTTGTTATGCGAACGACCCATTTTTGATCAGGTTATGACAGTTTTATGTGATAAAACGTGGATGCCTTTAGAAAAGGGGTATTTACCCCCCTGCGGTTCAAACCTTACCTTGGTGGAACTTCGCTCAAGCCTCGGTGGCGAAGAGGTTAGCGTGCTGGATCCTTCCCCCAAAGGGTCCCGGGTTCGAGACCCCTCCAAGAAAACTTTTTTTTTTTTCTCAAAAATTCAAACATTTTCTTGGTCTTATCCATCATACACATCTTTTGTGTGCACCCTTGACGTATTATTGTGGGCATAATAATAATAATAATAGTTTATTTACAGTAAATAGGACTATGACCCATAGTTACAATAGTTATAATGTATAGTGACAATTAATAATATAATTCATTAAAATAAACAAAAATATTGCAATAATATAAATAGTTTAACCTTATAATATAGTGATATAGATTTACAGTAATATAACAAGACACTAAATTTGTGTTTTCCGGTATTTCATTGAGTGATTTATAAAATTAGAAATGGAAATTAAAAGTTGTAAATTAGTCGATGAACATAGTTCATAAAACTTTTTTCTGTTGTATTTTATCGAATATAAATTTTTAAATGACATATACCTAAATCTTAAATCTAATTTGGACCAAACAAACATAAAATGAAATGTATCTTCTACCTGTATTTTACATAAAGTTTTGTAATATTTCGTTTAACATCAACATTAATGTTCAATGATAAATATTTTTCTTGACACAAATTAACCTTAAAACATCTATGTTCAGATAAACTAACGCTCTCATTCAGTTTATTAACGCTCTCATTCAGTTTATTAACGCTCTCATTCAGTTTATTAACGCTCTCATTCAGTTTATTAACGCTCTCATTCAGTTTATTGAACCAGTCTTGAATATCTACATCATTTAGACGTTGTTTTATTTGCGGAATAAAAGTCTTGCTATTTCCAATGCACTGGACTGACCAGACAAAACCAAACCCTATAGAACACAATAAAATCCTTATATTTGAAGGACTTTCTTTCTACATCATCTAAACGTTTAAGCATTATATACACCTGTTTTGCATATCTTGTATTTGGCATGGAAATAAGTTTAACCCAGTACTTAATACACATTCTCCTAAAACACCTACTGTTGTACTCGTTTTATGTACACCAAGAACAAATTTACAAAAAGCAACATGTCCTTTCTAAACTCATATTTATAGATATATGAAATGAAGGGGTCCTAGAATGGAACCCTGTCATACACCATATCTTACCAGAAATATTAGTATATCATTTATAGATATAAATAATAGAAGAAGTCCTAAAATGGAACCCTGTCGTATACCATATCTTTCCAGAAATATTAGTATATCATTTATAGATATAAAGAATAGAAGAGACCCTATAATGGAACCCTGTCGTACACCACATCTTACCAGAAATATTAGTATATCATTTATAAATATAAAGAATAGAAGAGACCCTAGAATGGAACCCTGTCGTACACCACATCTTACGAGAAATATTAGTATATCATTTATAGATATATGAAATAGAGGAGATGTTCGAACCGCAATATCTATTATGGTGAAATTATTTCTGGGGAATTGAAACATGTGACTAGATTATTCGTGAAGTGTTTCTAGGGACATACTCTATATACAACAGTCATAGCGAGATATTATCACTCATTTCATGTCCTTATAAGGTAAGATTCAAGTAGCCATTTCGTGGAAATCTAAACTAAACCGGTATATAATGTGACTATTGTAGAAATATTTCTCATACTGCGCTAGGACTAACACAAGACAAGATCTCTAGTGTGTTTTATATTGGAGTTTTATATTTTTAATCAGGATATCTCTAGTGTATATAGAAAAACAAAATGGCGACAGCGAGAGAGAATAACGAAATAGAATGCTCCATTTGTTTTGTAAGAATGGAAACACCAAAAATGCTGCCATGCGGGCACACTTTTTGTTTAAAGTGTTTAGAACAATACATAGCTAATAAAAGAGAGACATTTCCTTGTCCGTTTGGTCAGAAGGATATTACAATACCAGAAGATGGGGCGAAGGAGTTTCCTACTAACTATGCTGTTCAAGCCAACCAACCTTCCCCAACAAAACTAGAAAGAGACCAATCACCCTCAACAACACAACCAAAATGTCCGAACCACAATCAGAGGGAGGTGGATTATTACTGTAATAATTGTAATGTAGGATTGTGTTATAAGTGTATAAACAACATAAAGATCATGAAACACTGGATATAGAATGTGACGAAACACGGAATAAAGCCATAGAAAAATTTCAACATTCACAAAACCTAATCCAACACAGAATCAAAAACTTGGAGAAATCACGCTCTACATTATTAGAATCATTTGAACAACTAAAATCTTTGTGTGAAGATTCCTGCGCTAAAGTGACTGAAAAAACTGAGGAAATTGTTTCGGATTTAAGAAAAAGTTGTGAACAGATTAACAAAGACATCATGAAAAATTTGGAAGAAAATAGGAGTAAAGTAGAGGATAGAGAAATGGAAATGAACTGTGAAATTAATTTATTAGAAAGTAATATGGAATCAAATATTTCACCTTCAACTAAAACAACATTAAGCATTTTATTAACATTGCCTCGTTTGATAGAAATAGAAAAACTGAGTGAAAGTAGGAAAGATGATAATTTGTGTGTACAGTATTTACAGTGGGTGGGGAAGGATTTTAATTTAGATCTAGATCAGTTAGGGTCGGTTATTTCTAAACCATTTTACATACCAGGTTGGAATCAGTTTGTATTTGATATTAGTGATATAGAGAAAGATCACACTGAATATTACAGTAAGTATCAATATAGAGACAACAACCTGGTATGGAGTTGTATTGTAAAGCGGTTAAGTAATGATTATTTAGGTATCTGTATTGAACTGTTACCAGAAAACAATCCTACACTAGACTTTTGTGTTTTTGATGGTCAACTCAGTATATTGAATAGTGATAATAGTAAAACTATAACTAGAACATATAGTAACAGGAGATTAGAGAGAGGTGATAATTTGTGTGGTTTGTGGTGGCCTATCACCTGGTCTGAACTCACTGATACAAACAAGGGTTTTGTAAATTCCAACAATCAGTTTCTGATTCAATTTGATATAACACAGATCAGAGAAATAAAGTTTAGCGAGTAAAATTACTAGAACCAATATTATAGTCTCTATCCAGTCTGGAATCTAAAATAAAGTTAAACCTTTCAACTCATTCCATCTGATACATGTGTATTTATAAAAGTGTATGTTATTGTTAATATTTGTAAATATTTAGTATATATCGGGTGGGCCTAAAGTAATGTCCCAACTTTTGACCTTCACTATTTTCCAAAGCATTTACTCAAATGGACTGAAATTTTGCATATGATTAGTTTATTATATTATCTGCCTTTGGTGCGAGTTTGAGTGATACAGCATCATTAACCTTTAAATGGCATACAAAACTAAATCAGAGGCCGAAAAAATCAATGCCGGAGTCTTCTGAAATTATTCTTGCATATTATGCATGGTGCCATGGTGTCACCTGTCAATCAAGTTTCATATGGGATGTTTGTGGGTTTGAGGTGCCAAAATGTCTAGACAGAGGGCCTAGATGATGTTAAAACATAAACTGCCCAGTAAGATTTTTTACCCCTAGCTAACAACATGGTTTACAGTAGTGCTGATCGAGATTTTTATTAAAACACGTTTCGTTGAGAAGGGATGGAGAGGAAGACGTATAGTAAGAGAATTTCCTGGAAAACACTGGTGTTATTGTTCAGTTTTTGGCACCTCAAACCCACGAACATCCAATATGAAACTTGATTGACAAGTGACACCATGGCACCACGCATATGCAAGGATAATTTCAGAAGACTCCGGCATTGAATTTTTCGGCCTCTGATTTTGTTTTGTATGCCATTTAAAGGTTAATGATGCTATCTCACTCAACCTCGCACCAAAGGTAGATAATATAATAAACTAATCATATGCAAAATTTCAGTAAATGCATTCGAGTAAATGCTTTGGAAAATAGTGAAGGTCAAAAGTTGGGACATTACTTTAGGCCCACCCGATATTAGTTGGGGATCCGTCCTATTAAAATCCATAGCGATTTTCCGGAGACCAGGGTCCCCGGCGTTTGAACGACTCTCAGGTCTTAACGAATTGGCCTACCTTTATAAATTTACGTTTTTCGGAAATTTCGAAGAATGTTCTTATCGATGGAATACAAAAACTTCACAAGAAACTCTCAAAAATGCCGTCTTACGACGAAACAAAATTTGAAGCAGTCCCAGGTCGCCATTTTTTTTTTTAACTGTTGGCGGATGTGGGCGGAGTTTACATGTTTAACCAGAGATAACTCGCTCACGACCTGTAAGCTCCGCCGTTATTGCAGCCATCACTGATAGAATTCTCGCTTGGAAACTTTCGATCAAAATAAAAGGTATTATATGAGCTAGGAGATCATTTAATTTACATTTTTATTTAATAGTTTATGAAAATGTATCGAGATGTGCCGATTTTCAAGGACACGGGGGCTTAATAAAGAATTTGAATTTCCACAATGAAATGATACAGCATGGCAGCCTGACGTTGACCCGCTCAACGGCAGGTTTTATCTGACTAACCCGATATATCTGGGAACACGCTTGGACCATTGTCGACATAATGAGGTTTTATCAATTTGCTCGTTAGCACACTGAAAGTTGGAAACTTGATGCGATCATTGGAATTGATCGATGAACATCTGGGTTATTGCCCTTGACTTTGTAAAAAGGGATGAACATTTGTTCGTGAGCACAATACAAACTATAGTTTCCAACCGATTTTGAAAACAATTGGTGTTATCATTGGAATTGACGAGATCTCGGACAAGTTTTAATTTCATTATTTTCATTTAAGTGTTTTGGATTATTACCCTTAACTTTAAGAAGTTTTTTTTATGAGAAAATTTGTAAATTGTAAATTCGTAACAGCTGCTAGTGGGTGTATATTACCTTGCCTATCTTTCTAGTCCTGAACTAGTTCACTCTATTCTCCCATTCTCTGATAGCTATCTACCCAGCCATATCTGTCCAAATAGCTATCTCCCCCACCCATATCTGTCCAAATAGCTATCTACTCCAGACATATCTGTCTAAAGAGCTATCTACCCAGCCATATCTGTCCAAATAGCTATCTCCCCCAGCCATATCTGTCCAAATAGCTATCTACTCCAGACATATCTGTCTAAATAGCTATCTACCCCAGACATATCTGTCTAAATAGCTATCTACCCCAGTCATATCTGTCCAAATATCTATCTCACCAGACATATCAGTCTAAATAGCTATCTACACCAGCCATATCTGTCCAAATAGCTATATACCCCAGTCATATCAGTCTAAATAGCTATCTCACCAGCAATATCTGTCTAAATAGCTATCTACCCCAGTCATATCTGTCTAAATAGCTATCTACTCCAGTCATATCTGTCTAAATAGCTATCTCATCAGCCATATCTGTCTAAATATCTATCTACCCCAGTCATATCAGTCTAAATAGCTATCTCACCAGCCATATCTGTCTAAATAGCTATCTACCCCAGTCATATCTGTCTAAATAGCTATCTACTCCAGTCATATCTGTCTAAATAGCTATCTAACCAGCCATATCTGTCTAAATAGCTATCTACCCCAGTCATATCTGTCCAAATATCTATCTACCCCAGCCATATCTGTCTAAATAGCTATCTACCCCAGTCATATCTGTCCAAATATCTATCTACCCCAGCCATATCTGTCCAAATAGCTATCTACTCCAGTCATATCTGTCCAAATAGCTACCTACACCAGCCATATCTGTCCAAATAGATATCTACCCCAGCCATATCTGTCCAAATAGCTATCTACCCCAGTCATATCAGTCTAAATAGCTATCTCACCAGCCATATCTGTCCAAATAGCTATCTTCCCCAGTCATATCTGTCCAAATAGCTATCTACCCCAGCCATATCTGTCCAAATATCTATCTACCCCAGCCACATCTGTCTAAATAGCTATCTACCCCAGTCATATCTCTCCAAATAGATATCTACCCCAGCTATATCTGTCCAAATAGCTATCTACCCCAGCCATATCTGTCCAAATAGCTATCTTCCCCAGTCATATCTGTCCAAATAGCTATCTACCCCAGCCATATCTGTCCAAATATCTATCTACCCCAGCCATATCTGTCTAATATCTATCTACCTCAGCCATATCTGTCCAAATAGCTATCTACCCCAGTCATATCAGTCTAAATAGCTATCTACCCCAGTCATATCAGTCCAAATAGCTATATACCCCAGTCATATCTGTCTAAATAGCTATCTACTCCAGCCATATCTGTCTAAATAGCTATCTACTCCAGACATATCTGTCTAAATAGCTATCTACCCCAGTCATATCTGTCTAAATAGCTATCTGACCAGCCATATCAGTCTAAATAGCTATCTCACCAGCCATATCTGTCTAAATAGCTATCTACCCCAGCCATATCTGTCTAAATAGCTATCTCACCAGCCATATCTGTCTAAATAGCTATCTCACCAGCCATATCTGTCCAAATATCTATCTACACCAGCCATATCTGTTCAAATAGCTATCTACACCAGCCATATCTGTCCAAATAGCTATATACCCCAGCCATATCTGTCTAAATAGCTATCTCACTAGCCATATCTGTCTAATATCTATCTACCCAGCCATATCTGTCTAAATAGCTATCTCCCCAGCCATATCTGTCTAAATAGCTATCTCCCCAGTCATATCTGTCTAAATAGCTATCTACCCAGCCATATCAGTCTAAATAGCTATCTCCCCCACCCATATCTGTCTAAATAGCTATCTCACCAGCCATATCTGTCTAAATAGCTATCTACCCCAGCCATATCTGTCTAATATCTATATACCCCAGCCATATCTGTCTAAATAGCTATCTCACCAGTCATATCAGTCTAAATAGCTATCTGCACCAGCCATATCTGTCCAAATAGCTATCTACTCCAGCCATATCTGTCCAAACAAATAGCTATCTACTCCAGCCATATCTGTCTAAATAGCTATCCCCCAGCCATATCTGTTCAAATAGCTATCTACCCCAGCCATATCTGTCTAAATAGCTATCTATCCCAGTCATATCTGTCTAAATAGTCATCACCCCAGTCATATCTGTCTAGATATCTATCTACCCCTGTCATATCTGTCTAAATAGCTATCTCCCCCACCCATATCTGTCCAAATAGCTATCTACTCCAGCCAAATTTGTCTAAATAGCTATCAGAGACTGGGAATAGAATCAGATGTTTCGGACTAGCTATCTTGTATATTTTTATTCAAATTTATTTTTAACTTTATTCAATATTTAAATTAATAATAACCTTTATTGAATAGTTTTCCTTGTTCTTAATATTTATAAATAGAACTCTAGATTTAATTATGGTAGCAGTGTGTCATGTAGTCATGTTTTAGAAATAATGTTTATGTACAGAAAATGTTAAAATAATTGGACTAGTTTTTGTAAAAGAAATAAAGTTTTTAAATTTATTGTGAATATTTTTATTATTTTTGGTATAGGGTGAAAAATATAACTTCTGGGACCGTATGCATAAAAATAATTCTGGATTAAAATCCAACTCTGAGTTAATAATCCTTAAGCGACATTTAGGGGTAGAGATCACAGTGGATGTCTTAGAAAAGGGATATTTACCCCCTCCGGAGTTCGGTTCACAGCTTACCTTGGTGAAACTTCGCTCAAGCCTCGGTGGCGAAGCGGTTAGCGTGCTGGGTACGAGACCCCTCCAAGAAAACTTTTTTTTCTCAAAAATTCAAACATTTTCTTGGTCTTATCCATCATACACATCTTTTGTGTGCACCCTTGACGTATTATTGTGGGCATATATCACCATCGAGGCTGGGTTTTATACAAATTTCAACCCTCTTCAAAGCCCTTCACGACTGTACAAATGCTTGAGGGACCCTACAAGCTTCCTATGTTATTTGTTTCGCCCCAATCTTGTGTGGAAAAGATGCGTCATGAAGCGCTGGTTCGTTTGATATGCGAACGACCCATTATTGATCAAGTTATGACAGTTTTATGTGCCAAAACGCGGATGCCTTTAGAAAAGGGGTTTTCAACCCTCCGGAGTTCGGTTCACAGATTACCTTGGCGCAACTTCGCTAAAGCCTCGGTGGCGAAGCGGTTAGCGTGCTGGATTCTCCCAAAAAAGGGTGCCGGGTTCGAGAATCCTCCAAGAAAACTTTTTTTTTCTCAAAAATTCAAACATTTTCTTGGTCTTGTCCATCATACACATCTTTTGTGTGCTCCTTTGACGTATTATTGTGGTCACATATCACCATTGAGGCTGGGCTTTATGCATATTTCAACCCCCTTCAAAGCAGTTCCCGACCGTACAAATGTTTGAGGGGCCCTACAAGCTTCCTATATTAATTTTGTGTGGACAAGATGCGTTATGAAGCGCTGGTTCGTTTGATATGCGAACGACCCATTTTTGATCAAATTATGACAGTTTTATGTGCTAAAACGTGGATGCCTTTAGGTATTTAACCCCTCCGGATTTGTAAATCAAGATGAAGACGAATCTGACCTAAGATATATCAAACCCTCTTAATTTCAGGTTAAAATAGGTAAAGATAATTGACATGTATGCAATTAATAGATTTAAATAATTTATTCAGAAAATAATTGAATTTAGTTTGAGTTTAATATTCTTCTCCCTCTTCTTCTCCTTCACCTTCAACAGAATCAACTCCAACTTCTTCATAATCTTTCTCTAGAGCTGCTAAATCTTCTCTAGCTTCAGAGAATTCACCTTCTTCCATACCCTCACCAACATACCAATGAACAAAAGCTCTCTTAGCATACATCAGATCAAATTTATGATCTAGACGAGCCCAAGCTTCAGCAATAGCAGTCGTGTTACTCAACATGCATACAGCTCTCTGGACTTTGGCTAAATCACCTCCTGGAACAACAGTTGGTGGTTGATAGTTGATACCAACTTTGAAACCAGTTGGACACCAGTCGACAAACTGGATGGTTCTCTTGGTTTTAATTGTGGCAATAGCGCCGTTGACATCCTTAGGTACAACGTCACCTCGGTACAACATACAGCAAGCCATGTATTTACCATGACGAGGATCACATTTGACCATTTGGTTGGCTGGTTCGAAACAAGCATTGGTAATTTCAGCAACAGATAGTTGTTCATGGTAGGCCTTCTCAGCAGATATGACTGGGGCGTAGGTAGCCAATGGGAAATGAATACGTGGGTAAGGTACCAAGTTGGTCTGGAACTCAGTAAGATCGACATTCAAAGCACCATCAAATCGAAGTGAAGCAGTGATGGAGCTGACAATTTGTCCAATCAATCGGTTCAAGTTGGTATAAGTTGGTCTTTCAATGTCGAGATTTCGTCGGCAGATGTCGTAGATAGCCTCGTTGTCCACCATAAAGGCACAGTCTGAATGTTCCAGTGTGGTATGGGTTGTAAGGATGGAATTGTATGGTTCTACTACAGCGGTTGATATTTGTGGAGCAGGATAAACAGCAAACTCCAACTTAGATTTCTTTCCGTAATCGACGCTCAATCTTTCCATCAACAAGGAAGAGAAACCAGATCCGGTTCCTCCACCAAAGCTGTGGAAGATGAGGAATCCTTGAAGACCAGTACATTGATCAGCCAGCTTCCTGGTTCTGTCAAGGACTAAATCAATGATTTCTTTACCAACTGTGTAGTGACCTCGAGCGTAGTTATTAGCAGCATCTTCTTTACCAGTGATGAGTTGTTCAGGGTGGAAGAGTTGACGGTAAGTACCAGTTCGGACTTCATCTACAACTGTTGGTTCCAGATCAACAAATACAGCTCTTGGAACATGTTTACCAGCTCCAGTCTCGCTGAAGAAAGTGTTGAATGAATCATCTCCACCTCCAATAGTTTTATCAGAAGGCATCTGACCATCAGGTTGGATACCATGTTCTAAACAGTACAACTCCCAACAGGCATTGCCCATCTGGACACCAGCTTGACCAATGTGGATAGAAATACACTCACGCTGAAAAAAAGGAGGGATATTGTCAATATTAAAAGGTAAAAACTTCACTTTTCGGGAATGTAAAGTGTTTTTCTGATAATTTTATGTGTATTGGCAACTCTACGATTTGTACCATTCCAGTCAGACTGCAACTCCATTCAAATTGATCGTTTCGTGACGTAGTTATACATACATGGAGAAATAAAGAAAATTAAAATGAGTTCACATACCATATTGAAGGTTTATAAAGTTTTAAACTGACGAAGGTTGAGAGACGGAAACCTTGTAGGAAGAGATGAAGCTAACCAAGACAAGATGTTACCACTGAATGTAGAGTGGATGATTAAAACTGGTAATTTATACCCGAAACAAGAGATCTGTTGTCTTGTTGTTTGTTTGTTGTTAGATACTGTTCTGTAGTGAATGGATTTAGAGGTGAAATGACTACTTCTTATGGTTGTTCAGATTATATTAAAAATTAGATCATATGAGATAATCGAATTTAATTAGATCGAATTCAATCAGATTGGATTATCGAATTGGATTATATGGATTAAAGTATTAAGTTCATGGTAACTGAATGTCTTGTCTGATATAAAACACTGACAAATTTCAACCAAATCATTCCACTTTCAACTACACTTCACTTCTTAACACCAGTCAGTTCTTACAACCATCAAAATGAGAGAAATCGTTCATATGCAAACTGGTCAATGTGGTAACCAGATCGGAGCTAAGGTAAGTAACTCTTTCAATATTCTGATCGTTTCTTTGTGATTGTGTTTTAAGTTTCAAGTATTGATTCAGATAAAATTTGTCGTGCCTTCCCTCATTTGTATCTTTTGTTGGTTTCAATATTAACATAATCTTACATTATACACATCCAAACAATCGCAAAACTTCTATTATAATCTGTTGTCTTTTCTTTTAGTTCTGGGAAGTGGTCTCTGATGAACATGGTATTGACCCAACTGGAACTTACCACGGTGATTCTGATCTTCAGTTGGAGAGAATCAACGTTTATTATAATGAAGCTACTGGTGGTAAATATGTACCCAGAGCTGTTCTCGTCGACTTGGAACCTGGTACCATGGACTCTGTACGATCAGGACCATTTGGTCAGATCTTCCGTCCAGATAACTTTGTTTTCGGACAATCTGGTGCCGGTAATAACTGGGCTAAAGGTCATTATACAGAAGGCGCTGAATTGGTAGATTCCGTTCTTGATGTGGTCCGTAAAGAAGCTGAAAGTTGTGATTGTCTACAAGGATTCCAGTTGACCCATTCTCTGGGTGGTGGAACTGGTTCTGGTATGGGAACTCTCCTCATCAGTAAAATCCGTGAAGAATATCCAGATAGAATCATGAACACCTTCTCTGTTTGTCCTTCACCAAAGGTAAGTTATTGCAACGTTCTAGGCGTAGAATTGTATTCTTTCAAAAACATCAAATGTAAGGAATGTTTACATCTTGTTGGGCTCTAAATGTTGTAATATAAAAGAGTTATAAGTCTATGTAAGTTGTTATAAATACGTTACATTTGCCTTATTCACAAATCTAAAGTTAATTGACAAATGTCTTTCAATTTCAGGTTTCAGATACAGTTGTGGAACCTTACAACGCCACCCTCTCAGTTCACCAACTGGTAGAAAATACAGACGAGACTTACTGTATTGATAATGAGGCTCTTTATGATATCTGTTTCCGTACCCTCAAACTGACCACACCCACTTACGGTGATCTCAACCATCTGGTATCAGCAACCATGTCCGGAGTGACCACATGTCTTCGATTCCCAGGTCAACTTAATGCAGATCTCCGAAAGCTTGCTGTCAACATGGTACCTTTCCCACGTCTTCATTTCTTTATGCCAGGATTTGCTCCTCTCACCTCTCGAGGTTCTCAGCAGTACCGAGCTCTCACTGTACCCGAACTCACCCAACAGATGTTCGATGCCAAGAACATGATGGCTGCCTGCGATCCTCGTCATGGTCGTTATCTGACAGTAGCTACCATGTTCAGAGGTCGTATGTCTATGAAGGAGGTAGATGAACAAATGTTGAACGTTCAGAATAAGAACAGCAGCTACTTTGTTGAATGGATTCCCAACAATGTTAAAACTGCTGTTTGTGATATTCCACCAAGAGGTTTGAAGATGTCGGGAACATTTATTGGTAATACAACAGCCATCCAAGAACTGTTTAAGAGAATCTCTGAACAGTTTACTGCTATGTTCAGAAGAAAGGCTTTCCTCCATTGGTATACTGGTGAAGGTATGGATGAGATGGAATTTACTGAAGCTGAATCCAACATGAATGATCTGGTATCTGAATATCAACAGTACCAGGATGCTACAGCTGAAGAGGATGGAGAATTTGATGAAGAAGAAGGGGAACAAGATGAAGCTTAAACCTGACGCCATATTTATGTCTTTTATTTATTAAAATTGTTATTTCTAAACTAATTGTTGCCATTTCCTGTAGTCTGATCAGGTCTCCCAGTCTTTAATACGTCTTCTCGGGCGTGTTTGTCTGTTGGGTAAGAGATGGCTCTGCAATTTGTGAGCGCAATCTCTGGGATGTCTTTGCGAAGTCTTCAATCTACTAGGGACTTAGTAGACGTTGCAGCTAAGGTGCTTGACTTGCGTTAAAATCTCATTGCCAATACACAGGAAATGTCAATTTCAGACATCAATTCTAGATTTAGAAACAGAAGGAAAGAGACGTTTTTGTCAGTGATATAGGTAGGCTCAAGTAATTAACTGGATATGAGAACTTTGAGAAATCAAATACATTACTAATGGGACATAACTCATATTTTCCTGAGAAGCCAGTGAATAAACAGACGGACCCACACCACTAAAACATTTTATGCAACTGATTGTATACGAATCTCTCTTCTGGGTTTTTGCATGCCTATTTTTAACTATTTTTTGGTCTCGATTTGGAATTTGTTGTCTGAAATTGCATTTTATTTCAGATTTAGTGAACTTATGAGTAACTTATAGGCGGAAGGGTAATTCTAAAAATAGTCGTTTTTTTAGCAGTCTTGGTCACCTGGTGTTGATATCCGGTAGTGGTCTACTTTCAGTTTAACTGGTTAAAAAATTCCCTGGTCATCATCTATTGAATCCTTGAGGAGACATTAATTATTGGTCAGGCTTTCAAACGGCAAATTGGAAAGTTTTCAACGAGATTTCTGGAAAAAGTAATAGAAGGTTGAAAATCAAGATTTAACAATGAAACGTATGGCAAATTGGTGGTGTCCAGACCCAGTCAATCAACCAGTCGTTTTACCATCAACCGTTTATCTATCCCTCTACAAACGGTCTCCGTGAAAGTTACGCTGGCACTCTGCAACATATCACGGTAATGAACAGCGGCCATTTAACCGGACTACATCAAAGTTGTCACGTAATCTCGTGGTTCTGGTAGTTCAAACATCAGAGGCTGGTCATTCGAGGCTACAGGTACAAGAACATTAAAACAAACAGACATGTATTTCAAATGATAATAAAATGCGTAATTGGTTAGCATCAAATGCACGGGCAAGTGTCAGAATATTCCTCCAAATTATATTTCTATGAACTATATTTTTGTCGCGACGTTACAAGCAAGAAGTAAAGCGTCAAAGTAAAGAGTCTCTCGCATGAAAAACGCAACGAAAAACACCATTATGGTTTACGGAAACTGCCGAGGATTTCCGATTGATCCCTCTAGTGCGAATTTAAGACTACTGCGATTTTTAAGATTCTTGACATTTATCCAGATTCTTATTCTTAAAGGAATTGTATAAAGAGGTTTTCTAAATTATGTAGGCCTATGTGTATTAGGAATACTGAAAGCATAAATTTGCACCATTATAATGTTCTACCAGAGTATTTTGCTTCCAGCAATTCCACTTAATATATATGACGTCAAAAATCTCAAAAGTCTTCCATGATACAAGCATATTTCATGCCATCAAACACTATGTTTAGGTGAAATTCCTAGAACTACAGACGTCAGATTGTGATTTAGAAAACCACTTTAAAATCCCTTTGAGCTTTTAGTTGAATTTCCAATTGAACTAGGAAACAAAAGAGTTACCGTGTCTGGAAATTATCGTACAAGAGACAACAGATAAGATAAAATGTAACGTAATTTAAAGGAGATTGTTCAGCATTTTCGTCGATTTTTCTCTTTAATTTTTCTTCATAGCCTTCAGAAGTACCAGAAATGCTCGAACATACATTTATCTCTTCAAATTTACTCCTTTCCAGACTTCCGATTGCACCAATAAAGGTAGAAATAACTCTACATAGGGCACTAGCGTAATGGCGTAACAGTTCACAAGTTTTGCAGGGGGGTGGGGGAATGGGTTTGGATTGCAGGCGCTCTACAAATGAATTATATAACATTAATGTCAATGCCGCTGTCCTGGTAACTGTCCTTCATTTCATACTGAATGGCGTTTACCCGTCTTCATTAGTCCAAAAAAACAGGTTCAAAATACGTTGGGAGTAAAACTCCATTTTATTTAATTAAAATATTGATCAGCTAAACGGTGAACAGGTTCATGCACTGTTTCACCAAGCTATAAATGTTAGTAGAATACTTGTTTTTTTAATTTTATAACCTAAATTTAAAAACACGTTACTTTTTAAAGATAATAAAACTGAGACCATAATACACGTACTCAAAGATAGAGGAATTCAATCACCAAATAATCAATGTTACCTTTGACAGGGAACTATTCTTCCTACCCATATAGAATTTCATGATAAAAACTCTCAACATCAGGCTTTAAGAAATTCAGAAAGACAAAAACGTCAAAAGAATCATTGTGACAGGGGCAAGAAGAAACTAAAGCAAAAGACATATTAAATTATTAAATTAATCTAAATACTTGTTCCTTTTAAATTATCGATTATCAATCAATAAAAGAAACAATGATATTGTGAAATTAATTCTTCCAGTAAATTAATATTTGATACTTGATAAAACTGTAAAAAGCGTCACAAAAACAATAACGATTTTTATCTTTTAAAGAGGGGAGGTATGACTTTTTCATGAACTATGAATTTGACAATTCTACGCGAAAAGATGTTCAAAATGTTATATGTATCTACTTGCATTTGAAATAGTTTTGCCGTTCAAAAAACTAACGACGAGATTTTTTTAATTAAAATTTTCAGATAATGTAAGGATACATTTCTCCAGATATTGGACAATAGTGGCTTTTTTATTTCAGCAATACTTTTTTTAGCCTCCCAAAACGTCAGATTTAACTTTTAATTTACGTCATATACCTGCTTTAACCGAGACAATTCTATGAAATTAAAAAATAGACCTGTCCGGACATCATTGTTAAGAAGAAAATTTAAGCGAAAAAAAAATCAATACCGGTTTTATATTTACAATTAACGTTTAAAATTTCAACATAATCCTATTCTTATAAAATAAGGTTGTTTCTTTTCTCATAGTCTTGTCGACAGTTATAAAACAAGTGCAATCCTCTTGATAAGACAGCATTGATAGTGAATCACTAAGCAACAGGGATATTTCTTATAAAGCACCAATACAAATTGGTACAATCTTGAGCGAAATTTAAAACCATTCCAGTGGCGCGAGATCATTTCATGAAGTAGATAAATCTTTCACTTCGGGCGAATTTCTTGTCTGAAGAATATTTCGCCATTTGCCGACAACAACACATTTTAGTTATTAGTGGAAGAAAGGTCATCCAATTTACAATTTTAAAGCTAGACTATAAGACATAAATCATTGACCAAGTTAAACCATCGTAATATATTACAATCAACAATTAACAGAAATTAAAAATGGATTTTCAAGATATCTTGTGTATCACAGTAATGTGTTTCATTCTGAACAATAACGGAAGTGACGCATATAAATGCTTTAAAAAGGAATTATTACAAAATATGACAGCCACCACAAAACTAGATAGGACACCATTTTTAATCCTTGACACTGAAATTTTGACTTGTTGTAAATATTGTAAATTACATTCACTGTGTAAAGCTGTCAACTTTGACCGAGTTAGTTTTCAGTGTCAACTGATGAGTGAAAGACCAACTCAATTCAACACGATTTTGGACTTCAACAATATTTTAATAGACATGGAAAATTTGAGAGAATCATTTCTGGGTGCGTGTATAAACCATAATTGTCCAAATAACACCGTATGTCGTGAATTACAAGATTCCTATAATTGTCAAGTTATCGGCTGTTCGGGTTTTCCGGGTGTAAATAATACCAACTCGTCATCGTTTGAAACTAAAGCTTTGTGGGGATTCAATGAAATGGTAGAGTATGCTTGTGAACGAGGATATTTCCCGTCAATCAACCCAGTTTGTAACGAGAATGGAACATGGAGTGAGTTTGATTGTTTGCCGTACTCTTCATGTGCAAATATTTTGAAATGCAGTGAAACAATGGGAGAAAAAGAGTATTGGCTTTATACCCCCAACTACCAAACTCGAATAAAATTGTTCTGTAAACCGTATCATGGTGGATATCTCAGTCTTCACCATCCGAACATGGCAACTTTCTCGGAATTCAAAATGACAGGAACGAACTGTTCAATTAATGCATTAGATGATCCACAGAACACAGGAGCTGGAACAACAGAATTTCAGAGAATCAAAATGAGAAGAACAGCGGGTATTTATCTGTTCAGAATTGCCGCATCTCCGTTCTCAAATAGTTCCTTAAATACACAAACTTATGGAAGAGCCCGGGATTGTTACCCTAAAGATAATGGTTGTGGTGTTCTGGGAACATTTGTTATCGACACCCGAGGGACGGGATTAAAGTTTCCTGACTCTATGACGTGGAGGACTGTTGGAACATCAGCAGTAATTGGAAATATTACTCGAACTATGGGTGGTCATGTGATTACAGGATTCTGTGGGGGAAATTGTGGTGGATGTGAAATTGTTGTAACAGGATATGGAATTCTTCCGGAAGTAGATAAGAACGATATGCCACCGTTAGAATCAGCAGAAGTACCAATTTGTAAATTTCTGTTATAATTGTTCTTTACTCTATCTATAATTCTTTAGTCTTGGGTAAGTGTATATTTAAAGTGGACCTTGCTTATTGCTTCCACAAATTTGAAGGTTGGTTGAATCAGGTTGGTGCTATATATCTACTACCCTACAACATCAAATGATTGAACCAGAAACAGCTCGAACATTTATCGAATCTAGGTATTGAACAATAAATAAAACAATGTTGTTGATTTAATAAATTGAATAGTGACGTAGTGTCTGCAAATGAAGGTCATTAGTTATTTTGACTATATTGTTATTATGAAAATATCTTGTTATTAAAGCAAATATAAGATGTAGGGAGCTCCGTATATTGCTGCTTAAAGCGATACAACCTCTTGAATGAACAAAGAAATTCAGTTCTCAATCTTGGTCAATAAGTGTATATATTCATCAACGATGTCCAAAGTATACAAACAGAATGCAAAAAACCCATAAAACTATGTAAATGTCCATATAATAACAGGTTATAATTATTGATAAACGCCTTACATTGGATTATAGGTTTTTCAATTATTGTATATAAACATTGCTTTCTGGATTTATCAGATTATTTAGGTAATCTGTTGTAGGCTATAGGTTATGCAACCAGGCAAGTCCCTTGATGAATATAAATTCCTATTGACCAAATTTGAAAATTTAAATTTTTTGTTCATTCTAAGAGGTTGTATTCCTTTAAGGAAAATGAGAGTTGTATTGACTGCCATTTTGTCGAATATCTTGAGCCGAGAATAGTCACTGATTTAACATAAATCATTAAAGTTGATACCTTACCCTTTGAACCAGTAGAAACAGTACTCTGATTTATCCAGGTATACACCTTACCCTTTGAACCGAGTAGGCCAGTACTCTAAATAGAATTTTAGCTATCCCGTTTGCTAGTAATAGTAATGTTATAACCCTCCCTCTAAGCCTTAAAATCCCCGTATAGCCATAATTATCAGCATTTTAGGGTAAAAAATTAGACTCGTATTTAAGTGAAACAATTCATTATATTGAAAGCATATGCACACAATGAAAGATAATCATTTAGATAGCTATAATTTAAGAGATTGTGTGGTTTTTGTGCAGTTCCAGTGCTTGTGGAGGATATGTCGACCCTCTAAAATGCTGAACATTTCCCTTTAGTAAAGCTTATTATACGCTTATATTATTTGTTTGTTTGTGATATGGAAACTTATGCTTCAACCACGTCATGTATGTATTATATAAGGCCTTTTTTCAAGTCACGCATTACACAAGAATTCCTAAACTTTAATATTTGATATTTATCTTTTCTTATTTCATCGTAGACTTGGTCGAAGAATAATCAATATATGATATATATGGAGGTATAACGTTGCCAAAATTGCCCAAAAATCCAATGAAATGACTAATGCAGAATGTATAATACAAAAGTGCGTAATGCAAAATGCATAATGCAAAGAGTAAATTGTTAGCTGCATTCGTGTGGCATTTCATTGAATTTTTTAGTATACTTATACATTTTGCATTTTTACACATCGACAATATTGTATTTTGCAGCATTGTATTTACGACATTGGTATTTTAACGTGGCAACGTTATACCTCCATAGATCATAGATATAAAGAGCACTTAAGCGTTCAACGATCCGGTGAAAGATGCTTTAGATATTAGAAACTTAATCTGTCATTATAGTATTCAAAATAATCAATAACTTACACTATTAAGAAGCTTTTAACATTTCTTTAGTCTTATTTTATCCTAAAAAATACGGTATTCTGAGCTACATTTGTGGAACTTCCTCGTACAATACTTCAAATCAAGATGGAGACTATAATCTAAATAATTGCAATTTATAGTTTAAATGACTTTATTCAGAAAATTATTGAATTCAATTTGAGTTTAATATTCTTCTCCCTCTTCTTCTCCTTCACCTTCAACAGAATCAACTCCAACTTCTTCATAATCTTTCTCTAGAGCAGCTAAATCTTCTCTAGCTTCAGAGAATTCACCTTCTTCCATACCCTCACCAACATACCAATGGACGAAAGCTCTCTTGGCATACATCAGATCAAATTTATGGTCAAGACGAGCCCAAGCCTCAGCAATAGCAGTCGTGTTACTCAACATACATACAGCTCTCTGAACCTTAGCTAAATCACCTCCTGGTACAACAGTTGGTGGTTGGTAGTTGATACCAACTTTGAAACCAGTTGGACACCAATCGACAAATTGGATGGTTCTCTTGGTTTTAATGGTAGCAATAGCAGCGTTGACATCCTTGGGAACAACATCACCTCGGTACAACATACAGCAAGCCATGTATTTACCATGACGAGGATCACATTTAACCATCTGGTTGGCTGGTTCGAAACAAGCATTGGTGATTTCAGCAACAGAGAGTTGTTCATGGTAAGCCTTCTCAGCAGATATGACTGGGGCGTAGGTAGCCAATGGGAAATGGATACGTGGGTAAGGTACCAAGTTGGTCTGGAACTCGGTAAGATCGACGTTCAAAGCACCATCAAATCGAAGAGACGCTGTAATAGAGCTGACGATTTGTCCAATCAATCGGTTCAAGTTGGTATAAGTTGGTCTTTCAATGTCGAGATTTCGCCGACAGATGTCGTAGATAGCCTCATTGTCCACCATAAAGGCACAGTCTGAATGCTCCAATGTTGTATGGGTTGTAAGGATAGAGTTGTATGGTTCTACTACAGCGGTTGATATTTGTGGAGCAGGATAAACAGCAAACTCCAACTTAGATTTCTTCCCGTAATCGACGCTTAATCTTTCCATCAACAAGGAAGAAAAGCCAGATCCGGTTCCTCCACCAAAGCTGTGGAAGATGAGGAATCCTTGAAGACCAGTACATTGATCAGCCAGCTTCCTGGTTCTGTCCAGAACTAAATCAATGATTTCTTTACCAACTGTGTAGTGACCTCGAGCGTAGTTATTAGCAGCATCTTCTTTACCAGTAATAAGTTGTTCAGGATGGAAGAGTTGACGGTAAGTACCAGTTCGGACTTCATCTACAACTGTTGGTTCCAGATCAACAAATACAGCTCTTGGAACATGTTTACCAGCTCCAGTCTCACTGAAGAAAGTGTTGAAGGAATCATCTCCACCTCCAATAGTTTTATCAGAAGGCATCTGACCATCAGGTTGGATACCATGTTCTAAACAATACAACTCCCAACAGGCATTGCCCATCTGGACACCAGCTTGACCAATGTGGATAGAGATACACTCACGCTGAAAGGAATGAAGGTATATTTAAAATGTCATCGTGAATACACTTTCTTTAAGGGATTGTTTCTGATGATTCTGTGTGTTATTGATAACTCTATGAGCATCGTTTTCCAATATTTAGACATCTGATGATTCTTTAAAAACGAAGAGTTTAACAAGTAGAGATATTAATAATAAAACCAAGCACGAACGATCCCAACCGCAAAACAAATCTCGAAATCTATGTGAACACATTGGCAATACATTAGTAGCAGCTAATGAACGTTTCATTTGAGGATGTATATCAATAAATGAGTAAATATTTCATGATGAAAAGTGGTATCAGGTGTCTACAGACATCGGTTCACTTCATTTGTCAAATAAAATCTACTTTCATCATAAAAAATATGAAAAATTACTTTAAAACAGCTTTTCGCGACGTCATATATGAAATTAAAATGAGAGGATTTCACTTACCATATTGATTGTTTATAAAAATTGAATCTAAAGTTTAAAACTGACGAAGGTTGAGTGATGGGAACCTTGTAGGAAGAGTTGAAGCTAACCAAGACAAGATGTTACCACTGAATGTAGAGTGGATGATTAAAACTGGTAATTTATACCCGAAACAAGAGATCTGTTGTCTTGTTGTTTGTTTGTTTGTTGTTAATGGATTAAGAGGGTTGTTCAGATTATATTAAACAATTAGATCATATGAGATAATCGAATTCAATCGGATTGGATTATCGAATTAGATTATATGGATTAAAGTATTAAGTTGCTGACCGAGGTCAATGTTGTTGATAGAGTATTATGTTCATGGTAACTGAATGTCTTGTCTGATATAAAACACTGACAAATCTCAACCAAATCATTCCACTTTCAACTACACTTCACTTCTTAACACCAGTCAGTTCTTACAACCATCAAAATGAGAGAAATCGTTCATATGCAAACTGGTCAATGTGGTAACCAGATCGGAGCTAAGGTAAGTAACTCCTTCAATAGTCGGAGAGGTTCAATATTCAGTTCGGACCAATGTATAAATCAAGTTATATTTGAAGAATGGGTTATACTACTCAGAAAATATATCCTTCTGTCCAACCAACAGAACCAACAGATACATAAATAGTACCCAATAAAACATATGAAACTATCTAAATGTAAAAGGAGATTTGAAATATAAAAAAAACAGTTCATCAACACACTATTTATCCCTACAACTATTGTAATCATCCTGTATCTTTTCTTTTAGTTCTGGGAAGTGATCTCTGATGAACATGGTATTGACCCAACTGGAACTTACCACGGTGATTCTGATCTTCAGTTGGAGAGAATCAACGTTTATTATAATGAAGCTACCGGTGGTAAATATGTACCCAGAGCTGTTCTCGTCGACTTGGAACCTGGTACCATGGATTCTGTACGATCAGGACCATTTGGTCAAATCTTCCGTCCAGATAACTTTGTCTTCGGACAATCTGGTGCCGGTAATAACTGGGCTAAAGGTCATTATACAGAAGGTGCTGAATTGGTAGATTCCGTTCTTGATGTGGTCCGTAAAGAAGCTGAAAGTTGTGACTGTTTACAAGGATTCCAGTTGACCCATTCTCTGGGTGGTGGAACTGGTTCTGGTATGGGAACTCTCCTCATCAGTAAAATCCGTGAAGAATATCCAGATAGAATCATGAACACTTTCTCTGTTTGTCCTTCACCAAAGGTAATTATTATTACATGTACTTTTCTAGGCAAATATCATTATCAAAGTGAGGGAGGTTTACGACTTGGTGGTCTATACTCTTTTGTCAGCACAATAAAAAGATCAGGTCAACAAGTGGCCAGTTTCAAAATAGACTTTATCGACATTTTTTATAATAAATCATTGACAAATTTCTTATGATTTCAGGTATCTGATACAGTTGTGGAACCTTACAACGCCACCCTATCAGTTCATCAACTGGTAGAAAATACAGACGAGACTTACTGTATTGATAATGAGGCTCTTTATGATATCTGTTTCCGTACCCTCAAACTGACCACACCCACTTACGGTGATCTCAACCATCTGGTATCAGCAACCATGTCAGGAGTGACCACATGTCTTCGATTCCCAGGTCAACTTAATGCTGATCTCCGAAAGCTTGCTGTCAACATGGTACCTTTCCCACGTCTTCATTTCTTTATGCCAGGATTTGCTCCTCTCACCTCTCGAGGTTCTCAGCAGTACCGAGCTCTCACTGTACCCGAACTCACCCAACAGATGTTCGATGCCAAGAACATGATGGCTGCCTGTGATCCTCGTCATGGTCGTTATCTGACAGTAGCTACCATGTTCAGAGGTCGTATGTCCATGAAGGAGGTAGATGAACAAATGTTGAACGTTCAGAATAAGAACAGCAGCTACTTTGTTGAATGGATTCCCAACAATGTTAAAACTGCTGTTTGTGATATTCCACCAAGAGGTCTGAAAATGTCGGGAACATTTATTGGTAATACAACAGCCATCCAGGAACTGTTTAAAAGAATCTCTGAACAGTTTACAGCTATGTTCAGAAGAAAGGCTTTCCTCCATTGGTATACTGGTGAAGGTATGGATGAGATGGAATTTACTGAAGCTGAATCCAATATGAATGATCTGGTATCTGAATATCAACAGTACCAGGATGCTACAGCTGAAGAGGAGGGAGAATTTGATGAAGAAGAAGGGGAACAAGATGAAGCTTAAAGTTAAAAAAAAAACCATTATCTATTAGATTTTCTATTGCAAAACCAATTATTGTCATTTTCTTCATGATTTAAATGTTAGTTCTTTGTACGATTTCGAGAGAAATGAGAAGTAAAGGAGTTACATTATGTTGGACTATTTATTTTTAGAATTTCCAGTATATCACATGCTTAATATCAAGCTCATGACAAAAGAGACCAACATTTAGTGTGCTATAGGGGGAGGAATTGTGCCAGTACTGTAGGCAAAAGGAACAGTCGGCACTTTTATGGGTTGATAAAGGTTTCGAATATAAGGAAATAGTATTCAGAAACACTAAAATGACCCTTAAAGGGATTGTAAACTGATTTTCTAAACTTTGTATGTGCATCGGGGACTCTGATAGCATCAATTCGCGCCATTCCAATTTCCATTCCGACCTATGTGGTTCTTGCAATTCTACTAAAGCTAACGCTTTTTATGACCTAACTGTCAGTGATCTACCGGAAGCTACTATTGATCTATCATCCCTTTAATGACACGCATATTCATAGGCGTACGGGGCGTTAGTTAACTAATGCTAACTTGCCCGACAAAGAAATGTATATGCCCGACAAGTTGACCCCCACCCCAACCCCTAATTCCCAAAACTTCTCGCCATCTGCCTGATCACATCATTATTTTTTTAAATTTACTTCATGAAAATCACTGGGGGGGGGGGGGGGGGGAGGGGGGGAATTGCCCCCCTGCACCCGCAGCCCATACGCCTATGCGCATCCCTATCAATTAATCTCTTTAAAACTACCTCAAATCAGACTTTTCATTTTGTCTATTCTGAATATGGCGTAGTCTCACAGAAATACGATTTGATTACTGTGGATGGTTAGAACTGGTGAGCTTAGCTCGTAAATTCTTTAAGTACAATGTGTTGATCGAATGGTGACATGCGGTCCGTTAATTAAAAAATCAGAATCTATAGAAGAAGGGTAATACGAATAGACAAAATAAATGTTATGAGAGTAGACGAATTGTCATACCTTTATGGACTGATGTATAGAATCGATCTTGGAGTAAAGGTGTGTAACTCAGCCCTATTAATCTATTGATGAGTTGAGGAAACTGAGTTAGGATTATTTATAACTATAATATATCTTTCAGGCTGGTATATAACACATTTATTAAAACCTTACTTTGGGTATTGAAGGGAAGCAACTGGTCTAAGACATGTGGATATTTCCATCATTATGGCTTCATGAAACGAATATAATAAAGCCATTTAACGACTTCTTTTGATTCTGTGACAATAACTGCAATTTCCAAATTTTCAAACATGGATAGTTTAATTTCTTCTTTAAGTGCCCGTTAAAACATTTTCTATCATTATGATTTCAAAAATGACTTTGGCCATCAGAATCATAAGTTATTAGAATACCGTTTGGATTATGTAAAAGTCTGTCGTCTTCGAAAATGCCACAGATGAAACAAAATAACGGTCTATTATGGAAGTATTGTTGATGTAATAATACATCCTGGGACGTTCGTGGACGTTAGATTACACAAAGCCTGTCATAACTCAAATCCGTCTTAATGTTGCTTTTTAAAACCAAATACCTTGGTCACATCATTTCTTAAGATAATATTGGGTCCAACCCGGAAAGGTAGACTTGCTATCTCCGAAAGAGTTTATAGGTTCGACTTCTATTACAGCCCTTTGGACTCTTCATACCCCTACGTTTTTACTCTAATACCTGGTACCCCTTTGGCCATCATAAGTAACATTAGCCAACATGGAAGTAAAAGGATATTTGTCGTTAAATGCACTTTGATATTTAATCCATTCCATACTTTTAAAAATTGTCTAAGAGGTTTCTCAGGTACCCCTTGTGGTGTTCGCTGGTACGCCCAAGGTTGAGAACCGAGGTTTTACAGGCTGTTTATCTGTCTTGAGGAAGATGATACTATGTTGTATACTAATGAGCTTTTTGTATTTTAATACTAATCCTTACACTTTCCTTTCCATTATTCTTTTGTTTTTTTTGTTTTTTTTTTTCAACTAGATTTCACAGAAATTCCCTACGGCCTTATCATTAAATACAATACAATACAATACAATACAATAGGGTTTTATAAAACCATTAGCAGCAGTCTTCCTTTTAAAGGTATGTAGTCATCGAAATACTGGTTTTATCAGTTTCAGATATCTTAAATGATTTTCGGACTTAAACTCCAATATTTTGTTCCTCTTCAGGAAGTTCTGAACATTCTTACGTGCAAATATAATGAAGTATTCAGTTGATATGGTTAACAATTTCGAATTCCAACCGTTGAATGATCTTTAACGTACACAGTCTGTAGTACAAGGAGTCACGTATACTGTCTACTGACTAGACACTCTTTCCATGTCAGCTTTTCCATCATGACTAAAATAAGAAGGTATTGTCTCGACCCATACCGCTATTGAATCTTGGACCTTCAAGTAAGCGAGCATACGTTTAACACACTGAGCCACTGCGGCTCCGCGGACTTGATGAAGAGCGTTGCTGAGAGGTGCCCCTCCGACATCATGTAAATTGATTTACCGAATCAAGTGGTCCGGCTACAAAACTTTCACTTCCACTTATGAAGTACACAAAATTAAGTTCTCTAGTTAAGAAGAAATTATATGAATAGATCACTTGGTAGTAAAATATTATCAAAAATCAAATTAAACAATTAGAACCAAATTAATGTTGTTGCCAAGTAGCCAACTTAAGATAACTGGACAATTTCAGCCTGTGTTCGTACAGAAGCCTGAGAAATAGTGATCTTTAGACAACTGGGCTATTTTAGTCTGCATCCTTACTTCCAATGTGTTTACATAGATTTCAAGATTTGTCTGGAGCAGTCTGTGTCCGTACAGAAGTTTGACAAGTAGTGATCTTTAGACAACTGGAGTATTTCAGTCTATGTCCTTTATTACAAGTGATCTATTGGACTATTTCAGTTTATGTTCTAAAGTGATGTTAATAATATGGTCCTAGACGGATTTTTCGGAAAGATAATTGCGAACTAAATTTCTTCCGTTTACATAAATATTGGACATAGATCACACCAGTAACATTTTGGTTCGTGGAAGCAGCTAGGGTGAAGTTAAGGATGAATTCTCAGGTCCTCTTGTTTTTCACAGTGTTGTGTTTCATTCTGAAAAATAACGGAGGTGACGCATATAAATGCTTTAAAAAAGAACTGTTACAAAATATGACAGCAACCACAAAACTTGATAGGACACCATTTTTAATCTTTGAAACTGAAATTTTGACATGTTGCAAATATTGCAAATTACATTCACTGTGTAAAGCTGTCAACTTTGACCGAGTTAGTTTTCAGTGTCAACTGATGAGTGAAAGACCAACTCAATTCAACACGATTTTGGACTTCAACAATATTTTAATAGACATGGAAAATTGGAGAGAATCATTTCTGGGTGCGTGTAAAAACCATAATTGTCCAAATAACACCGTATGTCGTGAATTACAAGATTCCTATAATTGTCAAGTTATCGGCTGTTCGGGTTTTCCGGGTGTAAATAATACCAACTCGTCCTCGTTTGAAACTAAAGCTTTGTGGGGATTCAATGAAATGGTGGAGTATGCTTGTGAACGAGGATATTTCCCGTCAATCAACCCAGTTTGTAACGAGAATGGAACGTGGAGCGAGTTTGTTTGTTCGCAGTATTCTCGATGTCGACACAATAGTAATTGCAGAGAAACACTGGAAGATAAAGACTTTTGGCTTTATAACGATGTGTTACAAACTCGAATAAAAGTGTTCTGTAAAGCGAATGGTGGTGGTGGATATATTAGTCTTCAGCATCCAAACATGGCATCTTTCTCAGAATCTAAAATGACAGGAACGAACTGTTCAATTAGTCCATTAGATGATCCACATAACACAGGAGCTGGAACTACAGAATTTCAAAAAATAAGATTGATTATATACAGTGGAAATCAGATCAAACTTGATGGATTTCTCTTCTCAACTAGTTCTCTAAATACACAAAATTACGGAACAGCAAAAGATTGTTACCCTAAAGATAATGGTTGTGGTGTTCTGGGTAAATTTGTTATCGACACCCGAGGAACGGGCTTCAAGTTTCCAGACTCTCTGACGTGGAAACCGACTGGAAAATCAGGAATGATTGAAAACATTACCCGGACTGTGGATGGTCACGTGATAACAGGATTCTGTGGGGGAAATTGTGGAGGGTGTGAAATCGATGAAACAGGAAATGGAACTCTTGTAGAGGTAGATAAGAACGATATGCCACCGTTTGAATCAGCCGAACTACCAATTTGTCCATTCCGGGTGTAATTGTTATTCACTCTGTATATGAATCCGTAGCTAAGTGTATGCTTGAAGTAGACCTTGCTTATAGCCTCCACGAATATCAGATCTAACATTTCAACTATCACGAATTGACATAGTCCGAAACTTGCTGACTCCATTCCCTTGATAGATATTTGGACAGATATGACTGGAAAAGAGTCAGGAAGTTTCGGACTAGGAAAGACCCATCCGGAAGCACTCGAAATTAGTCATTGTATAAATTATATAAATTTCCGTTGTCGTTTTTTTTTTCGTAAATTTGGTGTTTAGTGTAAAGTAATACATAGGCGACATGTAGCAATCAAAGCCATACAATTTATATTGAAGTGTATTTCCCTGTAGCAGCCCCGGTGAGTTTGTCGTGAACATCTCAGAATTTCGAGTTGTGGCGTTAAGACAAGTGAATAACTTCTACTGTTAGGATAAGAAACATCTCCTCTAGAGTGTCTACAAGACTTGTAAACGGACCAACGGAAATGACCTGACCTAATGTTATTCAACGCCATAGTGTTTGTCGAACTCTCTCGTACAAGATGAAGTCTAATCACCTGAGATATATCTTCATAATTTCAGGTTAAATAGGAAAGACAATTTAAAAGACATGTATGTAATTTATAGATTAAAATATATATTCAGAAAATATTTGAATTTAGTTTGAGTTTAATATTCTTCTCCCTCTTCTTCTCCTTCACCTTCAACAGAATCAACTCCAACTTCTTCATAATCTTTCTCTAGAGCAGCTAAATCTTCTCTAGCTTCAGAGAATTCACCTTCTTCCATACCCTCGCCAACATACCAGTGAACGAAAGCTCTCTTAGCATACATCAGATCAAATTTATGATCAAGACGAGCCCAGGCTTCAGCAATAGCAGTCGTGTTACTCAACATACATACAGCTCTCTGGACCTTGGCTAAATCACCTCCTGGTACAACGGTTGGTGGCTGGTAGTTGATACCAACTTTGAAACCAGTTGGACACCAGTCGACAAACTGGATGGTTCTCTTGGTTTTAATGGTAGCAATAGCAGCGTTGACATCCTTAGGTACAACATCACCTCGGTACAACATACAGCAAGCCATGTATTTACCATGACGAGGATCACATTTGACCATCTGATTGGCTGGTTCGAAACAAGCATTGGTAATTTCAGCAACAGAGAGTTGTTCATGGTAGGCCTTCTCAGCAGATATGACTGGGGCGTAGGTAGCCAATGGGAAATGGATACGTGGATAAGGTACCAGGTTGGTCTGGAACTCAGTAAGATCGACGTTCAAGGCACCATCAAATCGAAGTGAAGCAGTGATGGAGCTGACGATTTGTCCAATCAATCGGTTCAAGTTGGTATACGTTGGTCTTTCAATGTCAAGATTTCGTCGACAGATGTCGTAGATAGCCTCGTTGTCCACCATAAAGGCACAATCTGAATGCTCCAATGTGGTATGGGTTGTAAGGATGGAGTTGTATGGTTCTACTACAGCAGTTGATATTTGTGGAGCAGGGTAGACAGCAAACTCCAACTTAGATTTCTTTCCGTAATCGACGCTCAATCTTTCCATCAACAAGGAAGAGAAACCAGATCCGGTTCCTCCACCAAAGCTGTGGAAGATGAGGAATCCTTGAAGACCAGTACATTGATCAGCTAGCTTCCTGGTTCTGTCCAGAACTAAATCAATGATCTCTTTACCCACTGTGTAGTGACCTCGGGCGTAGTTATTAGCAGCATCTTCTTTACCAGTGATGAGTTGTTCAGGATGGAAGAGTTGGCGGTAAGTACCAGTTCGGACTTCATCTACAACTGTTGGTTCCAGATCAACAAATACAGCTCTTGGAACATGTTTACCAGCTCCAGTCTCACTGAAGAAAGTGTTGAAGGAATCATCTCCACCTCCAATAGTTTTATCAGAAGGCATCTGACCATCAGGTTGGATACCATGTTCTAAACAATACAACTCCCAACAGGCATTGCCCATCTGGACACCAGCTTGACCAATGTGGATAGAAATACACTCACGCTGAAATGAAAGAATGTATATTGTCAATATTAATATGAAACACTGTATGTGCATTAGGACATTGATAGCATCGATTTCACCATTCTAGTCAGTCATCTGTTTCACTTGTTTTTGCACAGAAATGGGGACTAAGTAATAGCTTTTGTGATAGTGAAGTCATTAATGGTTCAGCATTTAAGAGCCATATAAACTGTTTAGAAATGTGTAACGATCCATCAGCCGTAGTGGCCCTTGACTCACTTGGGTTCAGACCGACTTGCCAGAATTTTAATGATGTTTGCCCGATTATCTTTAACTCCCTGCTCGAAAACATACTATTTGTTGGGATAGCTCCCCCCTTTCTTCCCCCTGCCCCCTGTCTCCAACGGCTATGTACGATCCATATATCTACTTTAAAAATATAAAATGAAAGTTAATTTACTTACCATATTGAAGGTTTATAAAGTTTAAAACTGACGAAGGTTGAGATACGGGAACCTTGTAGGAAGAGTTGAAGCTAACCAAGACACGATGTTACCATTGAATGTAGAGTGGATGATTAAAACTGGTAATTTATACCCGAAACAAGAGATCTGTTGTCTTGTTGTTTGTTTGTTGTTAGATACTGTTAGGTAGTTATTAGATTGAGGGCGGTAAGGACTGACTCAATCTTGGGGATTACTGGGTATATTAACTCTTTATACATGCTTGTCAGTGTAACACAATTTGTGATAAATCAAATCTGATTGGATTATCAAAATGAAATCCGATTGGATTAGCGAATTAGGTCAGATTGGATTATCGACTTGTTGACAGAGTAATGAAAATGTCCATGGTAACTGAATGTCTTGTCTGATATAAAACACTGACAAATCTCAACCAAATCATTCCACATTCAACTACACTTCACTTCTTAACAGCAGCCAGTTCTTAAAACCATCAAAATGAGAGAAATCGTTCATATGCAAACTGGTCAATGTGGTAACCAGATCGGAGCTAAGGTAAGTAACTCCTTCAATATTCCGACAGACCACAGGATAGACTTGTTTCACGTCCTACTTTCTGCACCTATATATGGGCTAATTGAGGACGGGCAAAGGCCATGCAGTGTGCAATGAAGGAAATTTTGCCAGGACAGCGGCATTAGCCTGCTCTTATTTTCGATTTCCAACTGTCGAGGGATCTTTAACGTGCACAGCCAATAGCACACGGGTCCCATCCGAACGACTAAACGCTTTTCCATTTCAGCCCCTCCGACCTGCATCACTGACAGGGGGAAACCGGGTTGACAAATCCGAAGGTATCGTCTCGACAAATGCCGGGATTGAACCCTGGACCTCCAGGTTAGCGAGCAAGCGTCTAACTCACTGAGCTACCGCGGCTCCCATGTCCAATCTGAGCAATGATTAAATCTTAAAACCAAAAAACTTTTAATCTCGGAACCTGAAATATTTTAGCTAATCTAATAAGGTTCCAAGCTCTCACTGAAAATTTAAGCCTTCAAATCCCCGTGTATCCATAAATATCAGCGTTTGAAAGTCAAAAATACGACTCGTCGTTTAGTAAGACTATGACTTATATAGAAAACACATACAGAAAATGAATAATTGAAGGAATTATGCGATGGACAGTTCCAGTAAATCTGAAGGCTGTTAACATAAATTCAAGGCCCAAATAGATCATCGAAAATGCTGAACATTCAACCTTAAAGGCAACAAAGAGTAAAACATTGGTACATATTTCATCTATCCTCCACAACTACAAAATCTAAATACTCTTCTAAAAAATCCGTTTTCTTTTCTTTCAGTTCTGGGAAGTTGTCTCTGATGAACATGGTATTGACCCAACTGGAACCTACCACGGCGATTCTGATCTTCAGTTGGAGAGAATCAACGTTTATTATAATGAAGCTACCGGTGGTAAATATGTACCCAGAGCTGTTCTCGTCGACTTGGAACCTGGTACCATGGATTCGGTACGATCAGGACCATTTGGTCAGATCTTCCGTCCAGATAACTTTGTCTTCGGACAATCTGGTGCCGGTAATAACTGGGCTAAAGGTCATTATACAGAAGGTGCTGAATTGGTAGATTCTGTTCTTGATGTGGTCCGTAAAGAAGCTGAAAGTTGTGATTGTCTACAAGGATTCCAGTTGACCCATTCTCTGGGTGGTGGAACTGGTTCTGGTATGGGAACTCTCCTCATCAGTAAAATCCGTGAAGAATATCCAGATAGAATCATGAACACCTTCTCTGTTTGTCCTTCACCAAAGGTAAGTTAACATAACAACATTCTAGGCGTAGAATTTTGTTCTTTCAAAAACATCAAATGAAAGGGGTGTTTACATCTTGTTGGACTATGTATGGACTAAGTCTATGTAAGTTGTCATAAATACGTTAACGCCATTTGCCTTATTCACAAATCAAAAGTTAATTGACAAATTTCTTTCAATTTTAGGTATCTGATACAGTTGTGGAACCTTACAACGCCACCCTCTCAGTTCATCAACTGGTAGAAAATACAGACGAGACTTACTGTATTGATAATGAGGCTCTTTATGATATCTGTTTCCGTACCCTCAAACTGACCACACCCACTTACGGTGATCTCAACCATCTGGTATCAGCAACCATGTCCGGAGTGACCACATGTCTTCGATTCCCAGGTCAACTTAATGCTGATCTCCGAAAGCTTGCGGTCAACATGGTACCTTTCCCACGTCTTCATTTCTTTATGCCAGGATTTGCTCCTCTCACCTCTCGTGGTTCTCAACAGTACCGAGCTCTCACTGTACCCGAACTCACCCAACAGATGTTCGATGCCAAGAACATGATGGCTGCCTGTGATCCTCGTCATGGTCGTTATCTGACAGTAGCTACCATGTTTAGAGGTCGTATGTCCATGAAGGAGGTAGATGAACAGATGTTGAACGTTCAGAATAAGAACAGCAGCTACTTTGTTGAATGGATTCCCAACAATGTTAAAACTGCTGTTTGTGATATTCCACCACGAGGTCTGAAGATGTCGGGAACATTTATTGGTAATACAACAGCCATTCAGGAACTGTTTAAGAGAATCTCTGAACAGTTTACAGCTATGTTCAGAAGAAAGGCTTTCCTCCATTGGTATACTGGTGAAGGTATGGATGAGATGGAATTTACTGAAGCTGAATCCAACATGAATGATCTGGTATCTGAATATCAACAGTACCAGGATGCTACAGCTGAAGAGGAGGGAGAATTTGATGAGGAAGAAGGGGAACAAGATGAAGCTTAAATAAAACGCAATATTTATATCTACTATTTATTAAAATTGTTATTTCAAAAGAAATTGTTGATATTTGTTCTGTCACATACAAGTTTGCAGTCATGTTTTTCAAAACAGACCTCACCCATGGGAATTAAAAGTGAAAACGGTTTTTTGTTATGCCTAGTTAAATCAATAAGTACTTAGTTGGAGTAAACTGTGGGTCGACGGGGATGTACTAGCTTTATCTATAATAGCAAAGTCAGTTTTGATGCCGAGTCAGATCAGTAATTGTCTAAGTTGGGTGAAGAGGGAAGGGGGGAGATATCAACTTCCTTATAATAGTAATGCCAGTTTTGACGCCGAGTCAGATCAGTAATTGTCTAAGTTGGGTGCATAATATGAGAATGGGATGTACCAGCTTCCTTATAATAGTAATGTCGGTTTTGACGCTGAGTCAGATCAGTAATTGTCTAAGTGGGATAAAGAAGGGTGCGGCGATGTACCAACTTCCTTATAATAGTAATGTCAGTTTTGATGCCGAGACAGATCAGTAAGTGTCTAAGTGGGATGAAGAGGGAAGCGGGGACATATCAGCTTCTTTATAATAGTAATGTCAGTTTTGATGCCGAGACAGATCAGTAATTGTCTAAGTGAGATGAAGAGGGAAGCGGGGATATATCAGTTTCATTATAATAGTAATGTCAGTTTTGATGCCGAGACAGATCAGTAATTGTCTAAGTGAGATGAAGAGGGAAGCGGGGAGATATCAACTTCCTTATAATAGTAATGTCAGTTTTGGTGCCGAGACAGATCAGTAATTGTCTAAATGTAGGGGTGAAGAGGGGTGCGGGGATGTACCAACTTACTTATAATAGTAATATCAGTTTTGACGCCGAGACAGATCAGTAATTGTCTAAGTGGGATGAAGAGATATCAACTTCCTTATAATAGTAATGTCAGTTTTGTTGCTGAGTCAGATCAGTAATTGTCTAAGTGAGATGAAGAGGGAAGCGGGGAGATATCAACTTCCTTATAATAGTAATGTCAGTTTTGACGCCGAGTCAGATCAGTAATTGTCTAAGTGGGATGAAGAGGGAAGCGGGGAGATATCAACTTCCTTATAATAGTAATGTCAGTTTTGACGCCGAGTCAGATCAATAATTGTCTAAGTGGGGTGCATAATATGAGAATGGGATGTACCAGCTTCCTTATAATAGTAATGTCAGTTTTGACGCCGAGTCAGATCAGTAATTGTCTAAGTGGGATGAAGAGGGAAGCGGGGAGATATCAACTTCCTTATAATAGTAATGTCAGTTTTGACGCCGAGTCAGATCAATAATTGTCTAAGTGGGATGCATAATATGAGAATGGGATGTACCAGCTTCCTTATAATAGTAATGTCAGTTTTGACGCCGAGTCAGATCAATAATTGTCTAAGTGGGATGCATAATATGAGAATGGGATGTACCAGCTTCCTTATAATAGTAATGTCAGTTTTGACGCCGAGTCAGATCAGTAATTGTCTAAGTGGGATGAAGAGGGAAGCGGGGAGATATCAACTTCCTTATAATAGTAATGTCAGTTTTGACGCCGAGTCAGATCAATAATTGTCTAAGTGGGATGAAGAGATATCAACTTCCTTATAATAGTAATGTCAGTTTTGACGCCGAGACAGATCAGTAAGTGTCTAAGTGAGATGAAGAGGGGAGCGGGGAGATATCAGCTTCCTTATAATAGTAATGTCAGTTTTGACGCCGAGTCAGATCAGTAATTGTCTAAGTGGGATGAAGAGGGAAGCGGGGAGATATCAACTTCCTTATAATAGTAATGTCAATTTTGACGCCGAGTCAGATCAGTAATTGTCTAAGTGGGATGAAGAGGGAAGCGGGGAGATATCAGCTTCCTTATAATAGTAATGTCAGTTTTGACGCCGAGTCAGATCAATAATTGTCTAAGTGGGATGCATAATATGAGAATGGGATGTACCAGCTTCCTTATAATAGTAATGTCAGTTTTGACGCCGAGTCAGATCAGTAATTGTCTAAGTGGGATGAAGAGGGAAGCGGGGAGATATCAACTTCCTTATAATAGTAATGTCAGTTTTGACGCCGAGTCAGATCAATAATTGTCTAAGTGGGGTGCATAATATGAGAATGGGATGTACCAGCTTCCTTATAATAGTAATGTCAGTTTTGACGCCGAGTCAGATCAGTAATTGTCTAAGTGGGATGAAGAGGGAAGCGGGGAGATATCAACTTCCTTATAATAGTAATGTCAGTTTTGACGCCGAGTCAGATCAATAATTGTCTAAGTGGGGTGCATAATATGAGAATGGGATGTACCAGCTTCCTTATAATAGTAATGTCAGTTTTGACGCCGAGTCAGATCAATAATTGTCTAAGTGGGGTGCATAATATGAGAATGGGATGTACCAGCTTCCTTATAATAGTAATGTCAGTTTTGACGCCGAGTCAGATCAATAATTGTCTAAGTGGGGTGCATAATATGAGAATGGGATGTACCAGCTTCCTTATAATAGTAATGTCAGTTTTGACGCCGAGTCAGATCAGTAATTGTCTAAGTGGGATGAAGAGATATCAACTTCCTTATAATAGTAATGCCAGTTTTGACGCCGAGACAGATCAGTAATTGTCTAAGTGGGATGAAGAGGGAAGCGGGGAGATATCAACTTCCTTATAATAGTAATGTCAGTTTTGACGCCGAGTCAGATCAGTAATTGTCTAAGTGAGATGAAGAGGGAAGCGGGGAGATATCAACTTCCTTATAATAGTAATGTCAGTTTTGACGCCGAGACAGATCAGTAAGTGTCTAAGTGAGATGAAGAGGGAAGCGGGGAGATATCAACTTCCTTATAATAGTAATGTCAGTTTTGACGCCGAGACAGATCAGTAATTGTCTAAGTGAGATGAAGAGGGAAGCGGGGAGATATCAGCTTCCTTATAATAGTAATGTCAGTTTTGTTGCTGACTCTCATCTCATCAATGTGAAAGAGGAAGTCGAGCGACGACCATAACGTGTGGGCGTATACATGTAAAAACGACTTAAGCTTTGTATAGATTTTTTGTTATTGTAAGACTCCATTCATGCATTGATAAATATTGTTTAAATTAACCTGAAATAGTTCATCCCAAGCCTAATTAACCATAACCTTGTCTTTTGATCAGATGACGATCGATTTGAATATGGGTAAAAATTATTGATTTTAAGAGGTCAATTGTCCTGTTGTTTAATTAGAATTCAATAAATCTTTAAGTCACTCATATTATGGATTTTTTACATTTCTTGTACGCATGTTTTACGAGGGTTGTTCAAGAAGTCTCAAGTCCATCTATTTAATAATTTCGGACATATATAATCACATATCGAAGTATTTCAAACATCCTAGATTGACGCCCTAACCTACCTTCAAACCAAAAGTTGTGACAAAACTGCCTTTTCTACCCTTTTCTTAAAACTATTTGAAGAAACAACTTTCTGAAAGTATTTTAAAATAGCATAATTAATTCCGATTTTAACTATGTAAAATTTGATTAGTTTCGCGTTAGTGGGATTGGAGAGGGGGGCGTTAAAGACCTCAAGAGGGCGACTTTGCTGCAGTAACAAGACGTTGCTTTTGCGTTATGAGTCTCGATATGGATCGAAGATGGCCGACGGGTTCAAAATTTATTAATTCATCCATCCATTCATCATTTTACCCATATTTACCGTGTAAGTAGGTTTCTTTGTTATTGTAACCTTGCCCTAAGAAATTTTGATAATTAAAAACGTTTTTTCCTCAAGCTTTCATTAGCTTTTTGTTGTTCAGTATCGGTCTCACTTGTTGGCATGGTAAAGTAGTTTTTGAAGTAAATACGTTTACTAAGATGTGTGTTTCTTTAAAAAATCAATTATTATTATTATTATTCACACTTCCACAAGATCTACACATTGGCTGACTAAACAAATACAACAAAGGCTCAACATTTAATTCATAACCCTTTAAACAGTGCTGACGATGGCTTCATTCTCCAATACATGTACATGTGTTGACAACTTCAAATGAAATTTTAACAGAAGGCATCCACAATAGTATGTGGGCGTATATGATGTCTATATAAAGTGAAAGCTATAAACAATTTCTCTCACAAATGTTTTACTTTTTAATTAACTTTATAAAGAAGACTACGATTATTTACTATAGAAAATTATATAAAAATGAAGTGTGGATTTATGCTGTATGTCACGATGCTGTTTGGTATTATGAATATAGGCAGCTGTGACGCTTATAAATGCTTTAAAAAGGAACTGTTACAAAATATGACGAGAAGTCAGAAACTGAACTCTGATCCTTTTTTAATCTTTGACACTGAAATTTTGACATGTTGCAAATATTGCAAATTGTATTCACTGTGTAAAGCTGTCAACTTTGACCTAGTTAGCTTTCAGTGTCAACTGATGAGTGAAAGACCAACTCAATTCAACACGATTTTTGACTACAACAATATTTTAATAGACATGGAAAATTGGAGAGAATCATTTCTTGGTGCGTGTAAAAACCATAATTGTCCAAATAACACCGTATGTCGTGAATTACAAGATTCCTATAATTGTCAAGTTATCGGCTGTTCAGGTTTTCCGGGTGTAAATAATACTAACTCGTCATCGTTTGAAACTAAAGCTTTGTGGGGATTCAATGAAACGATGGAGTATGCATGTGAACGAGGATATTTCCCGTCAATCAACCCAGTTTGTAACGAGAATGGAACGTGGAGTGAGTTTGATTGTTTGACATTTTCAAATTGTGGTCAGATCAGGAAATGTAATGACAGTATGGAAGAAAAAGACTTTTGGCTGTATGATGACACTTACCAAACTCTTGTGAAACTTTTCTGTGTAGTGGGACCTGGTGCATTTGTCAGTCTTCAACATCTAAACATTGCATCTTTCTCTGATTATAAAATGACAGGAACCGACTGCTTAATGAGTCCATTAAATAATTCAGTGGGCACCAACTGGGCTGGAACGACAAAATTTCATAAGATAAAGATGAAGCTATCCAAGAATTTCAAGATTATTGTTCACGAGACCCTCCTCTCAACTAGTTATTTAAACCCTCAAAGTTATGGAACAGCCCAGGATTGTTACCCTAAAGATAATGGTTGTGGTGTTCTGGGAAAATTCGTTATCGACACCCGAGGGACGGGCTTCAAGTTTCCAGACGCCTTGGGGTGGAAAACCGCTGGAACATCAGGGATAATTCAAAACATTACCCGGACTATGGGTGGTCACGTGATAAAAGGGTTATGTGGGGGAGATTGTGGTGGATGTGAAATGGATGGAATCGGATATGGAGCTTCTATGGAGATAGATAGTGACGATATGCCACCGTTTGAATCAGCAGAACTACCAATTTGTTCATTTCTCATCTGATTAATATAGAAGGCGAGATTGACACAGGCTCAACTTTTGTAACTATAGAAATATATATATTTCTTAAAAGGACAGTCTTTTTTAGTAGGTTAGAACTTTACCTTGTAAATCTTACTAAAATCGACTACATTATTAGGTTCGATCAAAGACACCCCGACGGTAAGTTTTAAACGACAAAAACATTTTTAGCTTAACCGATACCTTTTTGTTTACTGTACAACTTTCTAAGTTGAAATGACTGATTCCAAAACAAGTTCTAGCTACTAACCAAACAAATAACACAATTTATTTTATTAATTACCTTTTTAAAAAGAAAATCAGGGTGATGAAACGCATTATATCATATCGTAATTTCAGTCTGGAATATGGTCTAATGAATATTGTGATAATTTAACTTTATTGCGTAAAATATATAGTTTTATTAATATTTATTGTAAAGTATATAGTTTCATGTATCAAAATTAATATGTATTGTAAAGTATATAGTTTTATGTATAAACTATATAGTTTTATGTATCTAAATTAATAGGCATCGTAAAGTTCATAGTTTAATGTATCTAAATTAATATGCATTGTAAAGTATATAGTTTAATGTATCTAAATTAATATGCATTGTAAAGTTCATAGTTTAATGTTTCTAAATTATTATGCATTGTAAAGTATATAGTTTAATGTATCTAAATTAATATGCATTGTAAAGTTCATAGTTTAATGTTTCTAAATTATTATTTATTGTTAAGTATATAGTTGTATGTATCTAAATTAATAATCATTGTAAACTATATAGTTTCATGTATCTAAATTAATATTTATTGTAAAATATATAGTTTCATGTATCTAAATTAATAATCATTGTAAACTATATAGTTTCATGTATCTAAATTAATATTTATTGTAAAATATATAGTTTCATGTATCTAAATTAATATTCATTGTAAACTATATAGTTTCATGTATCTAAATTAATATTTATTGTAAAATATATAGTTTCATGTATCTAAATTAATAATCATTGTAAACTATATAGTTTCATGTATCTAAATTAATAATCATTGTAAACTATATAGTTTCATGTATCTAAATTAATATTTATTGTAAAATATATAGTTTCATGTATCTAAATTAATAATCATTGTAAACTATATAGTTTCATGTATCTAAATTAATATTTATTGTAAAATATATAGTTTCATGTATCTAAATTAATAATCATTGTAAACTATATAGTTTCATGTATCTAAATTAATATTTATTGTAAAATATATAGTTTCATGTATCTAAATTAATAATCATTGTAAACTATATAGTTTCATGTATCTAAATTAATATTTATTGTAAAATATATAGTTTCATGTATCTAAATTAATAATCATTGTAAAATATATGGTTTGATGTATCTAAATTAATATTTAATCTAAAGTTTATAGTTTCATGTATCAAAATTAATATTTATTGTTAAGTATATAGTTTTATGTATAAACTATATAGTTTTATGTATCTAAATTAATAATTATTAATATGCATTGTAAAGTTCATATTTTAATGTATCTAAATTAATATGCATTGTAAACTATATTGTTATAATATTGATTTTAAGACATATAGTTTTATTCATCTAAATCAATATCCGTTTCAAAGTATATAGTTTTTTTTTACGTCTATCTATTTCGTTATTCATTGTAAAGTATATTGTTTTATGTATTTAAATTGATATTTATTAAAAATAAAAAACAAATTTCTCGTCTGACCATTAATTATATAAGATTAACTTGACCTTGTCCTTTACCTTGACCACTGAAGTGTACTGCAGTTACGACTTAAAGGGGAATATTCAGCATTTTCGAGGATTGATTTGAGCCTTGAATTTATGTAAATAGCCATCAGATTTACCGGAACTGATTGGTTAAAACAAAGGTCATTAAGGTTAGGTCAAAGTTAACGTGAACGTTTGTTATCGCGCCTGGTTCTCAGACCCTAATGTAGTGGTTAAAAAACAAGATTTAAAAAAAACGAACGAACGAAATTAGGGTCTGATTTAATTAGACTGAAAAAAACTACGTTCGTTTCTTAAATAGAACTGTACAGGATTCAAATTTGAAAGTGGCGATTTGAAAATTGTACGATACCATATTTTTGAATTGCGAGAGAAACTGGCGTAAAATTTAAAAAAATAACATGAATATCTAGAATACTTTATGCGTTAAATAAGATTAACAACAACAAAAATTTAATTGTAGGAAAATCAGTCCAAATTAACAATTTTCAAAATGGCGACTGATCGTTCGTCTCGAGGTACTGCTTTATTCACATGGTTTCGCGAACTTGACATATATAGTTTTCTCTGTATATTAACGCTGGAGAAAAGTCTATTTTAAATTCGATGTGTTTATTCTGTAATTTGTAAAGCTCAATATCTTTTTCAAAATCAACGTGAGTCGTGTGTCAACAGCACATAAAACTTCTTCAGATTCTGAATTGACAACAACAGACGCAAAGGCACCAAGTTTTCAAGAAATTCAATGCGACATCCGCTCAAATTTTATACATTTCTTGTAAGTTTTTCTTAGAGGACATCGAGCCCCAACCCACTTACGTCAATAGATTAAACAGTTTGATTAAGGTAGACAAATTATTCAGTTGTATGGTAAAGGGGATAACTAGAATAGGTCACTTTGATAATTTGATTCAGACTCAACCTAAATGAAACCAGAAATATTTAATCAGAACCAAACAACCATTCTGTTGTGACTTCCTGAAGCAGCTTGACTATATATTTAAATCATTACATAGATCTAGTAAAAGCGACATTGGATCTAGTACTTTAAACAGTAGTTTGCTGAAAGTTAGGATGAATATTCCAGTAGTTTTAAAAAGGAATTATTACAAAATATGACAGCAACCAAAAAACTAAATAGGACACCTTTTTTAATCTTTGACACTGAAATTTTGACATGTTGTAAATATTGTAAATTACATTCACTGTGTAAAGCTGTCAACTTTGACCGAGTTAGTTTTCAGTGTCAACTGATGAGTGAAAGACCAACTCAATTCAACACGATTTTTGACTACAACAATATTTTAATAGACATGGAAAATTGGAGAGAATCATTTCTGGGTGCGTGTAAAAACCATAATTGTCCAAATAACACCGTGTGTCGTGAATTACAAGATTCCTATAATTGTCAAGTTATCGGCTGTTCGGGTTTTCCGGGTGTAAATAATACCAACTCGTCATCGTTTGAAGCTAAAGCTTTGTGGGGATTCAATGAAATGGTGGAGTATGCTTGTGAACGAGGATATTTCCCGACAATCAACCCAGTTTGTAACGAAAATGGAACGTGGAGTGAGTTTGTTTGTGAACGATTTTCTTATTGTCGAAATATTAATAATTGCTACAAATTCCCTGAAGACAAACACTATTGGTTTTATGTTCCTAAATATCAAACGTTGGCTAAGGCGTATTGTTAACTATTTACTGGTTCATTTGTCAGTCTTCAGTATCCGAACTATGCATCCTTCTCTGAAATCAAAATGACCGAAACCAATTGTTCAGTGAGTCCGTTAGAAAACCCAGACACCAAGGGGGCTGGAAAGACAGAATATCAAAAAATACAAATTGGCATACGGACTTTTAGAGCCAAATTCAACGTTGATAACTTTTCAAATAGTTTCTTAAATAAACAAACTTATGGTACAGCCAAAGATTGTTACCCTAAAGATAATGGTTATGGTGTTCTGGGAAAATTTGTTATCGACACCCGAGGGACGGGCTTCAAGTTTCCAGACTCTCTGAGGTGGAGAACTGTAGGAACATCAGCAGTAATTGTCAAGTCTATGGAGTTTAGAAATTGACTTTTGACGGTGGGGATGGGGAAGGGGTGGAGGAAGGGATGGGGGAGGCATGGGGATGAAGGGTTGGGTTAGACTTCATAAAAATTGGAATTGTGACTGAATCTAGGCCGACATACTTCGTGTTTATGGGAGTTTGTAACATTGTTTTTAAATACACATCTATGTAAATGGTAGATTAAAATATTTTATTCAGAAAATAATTGAATTAAGTTTGAGTTCAATATTCTTCTCCCTCTTCTTCTCCTTCACCTTCAACAGAATCAACTCCAACTTCTTCATAATCTTTCTCTAGAGCAGCTAAATCTTCTCTAGCTTCAGAGAATTCACCTTCTTCCATACCCTCACCAACATACCAGTGAACGAAAGCTCTCTTAGCATACATCAGATCAAATTTATGATCAAGACGAGCCCAAGCTTCAGCAATAGCAGTCGTGTTACTCAACATACATACAGCTCTCTGGACCTTGGCTAAATCACCTCCTGGTACTACAGTTGGTGGTTGGTAGTTAATACCAACTTTGAAACCAGTTGGACACCAGTCGACAAACTGGATGGTTCTCTTGGTTTTAATGGTGGCAATAGCAGCGTTGACATCCTTTGGAACAACATCACCTCGATACAACATACAGCAAGCCATGTATTTACCATGACGGGGATCACATTTGACCATCTGGTTGGCTGGCTCGAAACAAGCATTGGTAATTTCAGCAACAGAGAGTTGTTCATGGTAGGCTTTCTCAGCAGATATGACTGGGGCGTAGGTAGCCAATGGGAAATGGATACGTGGGTAAGGAACCAAGTTGGTCTGGAACTCAGTAAGATCGACGTTCAAAGCACCATCAAATCGAAGTGAAGCAGTGATGGAGCTGACGATTTGTCCAATCAATCGGTTCAAGTTGGTATAAGTTGGTCTTTCAATGTCGAGATTTCGTCGACAGATGTCGTAGATAGCCTCGTTGTCCACCATAAAGGCACAATCTGAATGCTCCAATGTTGTATGGGTTGTAAGGATGGAGTTGTATGGTTCTACTACAGCGGTTGATATTTGTGGGGCAGGATAAACAGCAAACTCCAACTTAGATTTCTTTCCGTAATCGACGCTCAATCTTTCCATCAACAAGGAAGAGAAACCAGATCCGGTTCCTCCACCAAAGCTGTGGAAGATGAGGAATCCTTGAAGACCAGTACATTGATCAGCCAGCTTCCTGGTTCTATCTAGAACTAAATCAATGATCTCTTTACCCACTGTGTAGTGACCTCGAGCATAGTTATTAGCAGCATCTTCTTTACCAGTGATGAGTTGTTCAGGATGAAAGAGTTGACGGTAAGTACCAGTTCGGACTTCATCTACAACGGTTGGTTCCAGATCAACAAATACAGCTCTTGGAACATGTTTACCAGCTCCAGTTTCACTGAAGAAAGTGTTGAAGGAATCATCTCCACCTCCAATAGTTTTATCAGAAGGCATCTGACCATCAGGTTGGATACCATGCTCTAAACAGTACAACTCCCAACAGGCATTGCCCATCTGGACACCAGCTTGACCAATGTGAATAGAGATACACTCACGCTGAAAGGAAAGAAGGTACATTGTATATTTAAGATATCATTAAGAAAAGACTTCCATTAAGGGGATTGAAAGAGCTCTTTTGACAGTGACGTCATTTATGGGTCAAAATTTTAAGCAATCTCTCATACACTGCAAGGCAAGGGAAGACAACTCTGTATAAGAGATTGCATTTTAAGAACCATATAAACTATTTAGAAACTGGCAACGAATCATATATATACTTTAATAGTATAAAATAAAAAGATTTCACTTACCATGTTGAAGGTTTATAAAAGCTAAAACTTAAGTTTAAAACTGACGAAGGTTGAAAGACTGGAACCTTGTGAGAAGAGTTGAAGCTAACCAAGACAAGATGTTACCACTGAATGTAGAGTGGATGATTAAAACTGGTAATTTATACCCGAAACAAGAGATCTGTTGTCTTGTTGTTTGTTTGTTGTTAGATACTGTTGGGTAGTTATTAGATTGAGTATGGTAAGGATTATATCTCTAGGAGTTGTGGTAGTAATTTATGATATCAGATTACTGGGTATTATAATCAATGAAAAATCTCACTGTTATACCTTTATTGAGATTAGATTATCTAATTAAATCAGATTGGATTATCGAATTAGATTATATCGATTAAAGAATTAAGCTGCTGACCGAGGTCAATGTGTCGATAGAGTATTATGTTCATGGTAACTGAATGTCTTGTCTGATATAAAACACTGACAAATCTCAACCAAATCATTCCACTTTCAACTACACTTCACTTCTTAACACCAGTCAGTTCTTACAACCATCAAAATGAGAGAAATCGTTCATATGCAAACTGGGCAATGTGGTAACCAGATCGGAGCTAAGGTAAGTAACTCCTTTAATATTCCGATAGACCACAGGATAGACTTGTTACATGTCCAATCTGAACAATATATTTGAACTAATTACTATTCTAATAATCCGATTATAATCTGTTATCCTTTCTTTCAGTTCTGGGAAGTGATCTCTGATGAACATGGTATTGACCCAACTGGAACTTACCACGGTGATTCTGATCTTCAGTTGGAGAGAATCAACGTTTATTATAATGAAGCTACTGGTGGTAAATATGTACCCAGAGCTGTTCTCGTCGACTTGGAACCTGGTACCATGGATTCTGTACGATCAGGACCATTTGGTCAGATCTTCCGTCCAGATAACTTTGTCTTCGGACAATCTGGTGCAGGTAATAACTGGGCTAAAGGTCATTATACAGAAGGTGCTGAATTGGTAGATTCCGTTCTTGATGTGGTCCGTAAAGAAGCTGAAAGTTGTGATTGTCTACAAGGATTCCAGTTGACCCATTCTCTCGGTGGTGGAACCGGTTCTGGTATGGGAACTCTCCTCATCAGTAAAATCCGTGAAGAATATCCAGATCGAATAATGAACACCTTCTCTGTTTGTCCTTCACCAAAGGTAAGTTATTGCCACGTTTGTAGGCAAATATCCTTTTTCTTGACAATATCAAATTATCCTACTGATCTATACCCTTTTGTCGGCTCATTTAAAAGTGTCCCCTTATGCATTGTACAAAGTGGCCAGTTTCAAGGAAGACATATCAAAAGTTAATTGACAAATTTATTGTAATTACAGGTATCTGATACAGTTGTGGAACCTTACAACGCCACCCTCTCAGTTCATCAACTGGTAGAAAATACAGACGAGACTTATTGTATTGATAACGAGGCTTTATATGATATCTGTTTCCGTACCCTCAAACTGACCACACCCACTTACGGTGACCTCAACCATCTGGTATCAGCCACCATGTCTGGAGTGACCACCTGTCTTCGATTCCCTGGTCAACTTAATGCTGATCTCCGAAAACTGGCTGTCAACATGGTACCTTTCCCACGTCTTCATTTCTTTATGCCAGGATTTGCTCCTCTCACCTCTCGAGGTTCTCAGCAGTACCGTGCTCTCACTGTACCCGAACTCACCCAACAGATGTTCGATGCCAAGAACATGATGGCTGCCTGTGATCCTCGTCATGGTCGTTATCTGACAGTAGCTACCATGTTTAGAGGTCGTATGTCCATGAAAGAGGTGGATGAACAGATGTTGAACGTCCAGAATAAGAACAGCAGCTACTTTGTTGAATGGATTCCCAACAATGTTAAAACTGCTGTTTGTGATATTCCACCAAGAGGTCTGAAAATGTCGGGAACATTTATTGGTAATACAACAGCCATCCAGGAACTGTTTAAGAGAATCTCTGAACAGTTTACAGCTATGTTCAGAAGAAAGGCTTTCCTCCATTGGTACACTGGTGAAGGTATGGATGAGATGGAATTTACTGAAGCTGAATCCAACATGAATGATCTGGTATCTGAATATCAACAGTACCAGGATGCTACAGCTGAAGAGGAGGGAGAATTTGATGAAGAAGAAGGGGAACAAGATGAAGCTTAAATAAAACACGATATTTATATCTACTATTTATTAAAATTGTGATTTCAAAAAAAAAATTTTTGATATTATTATCTCCATAAATGGAATTTGACATTCTAACATCATTTGGAAATGTTATAGAGTAAATCCCCTTGCAGATAGCAATAAAGTTACACGTCTATCTTCTCCACATCCTGTCTGGCAGGGTATGCTTACTCTTCTAGACACCAGATATCATTTATTGTTATACATCATCAAATAAAAAGTTCATTTAACTGCCAATGTGTTTAAATGTATTTTTAGTACGATTGAAATCATCTCTGATTGGTCTTCATATTATTTATCTTTAATGATACACTTTCTGTTTTCTGTTCGAAAGTAACTTGTTGCCTTTCAATCATTCTAATCATCAAGTTTCAGTCAGTCACGAATCTTGAGTGTTAACGAGCTAAAAATTAAATGAGAAAAAGGGCAGACGACAAAAACATGTGGGCGTATAAAAAGCACATAAGCTGAGTTCTTTAATCAGAATCTTAAATAGATTGTTTATCGAACTTTTATAAGTATTTTCAAATCGACTTACAATAATGGGATCTTATAAATTACACATCGACGAGGAGGTGAATGCGAATTTAATACCCCGAGGTAGTTCACAGCCTGACTAGACAACCGAGGGGGTTTAAATCAGCATTCACCGATAAAGGGCCAGTCACACCATGACGTTCTGGCCAACATTCTCTGACATTTGAGGAAACCTTGGAAGTCGTCCATGTTCGCTGGGATAGCGCCAGAAGAACGTTTTGTGATCGCCAGTGAACGTCGTTAAGCGTCGGAGAACGCTGGTCCGGAAAAAATTTTTTGAACATGCACAAAAATTTCCACCGAGACGAGCGTTCTCCAACGTTTAAGTTTAAACGCCGAAGACGTTAAAGAACGTTCCTATAACGTTTTACTAACGTCCGACAAATGTAGCACGCGTTCGGCCACCGTTACTCAGTCGTTACTCTAGCGTTACTTGGTTGTTACTAATCGTTTGCTTTGCAGTGAACGACTCACTGACGATTTGCTAACGACCGCTGAACGGTTCCCTAGCGCACACACCAGTAAAGCGCTATTCTGACGTTATTTACACGTTAGTCACACGCTCAACACGCTCGTCTAACGCTGACAAATCGCTATTACACGCTTCTCGTGCGTTAGACACACGCTAATAAAACGTTAGGTACACGTTCATCACACGCCAGATGTGTCATCGAACGCTCTAAAACGCTCAAAACGTTGACTAGAACGTAATGGTGTGACGGGCTTATAAGGAGGTGTGTGACAAATTTATCGTATGATTTAATCTAGTTATCTCCATTCTTCTAAATAAATTACATTTTTCACTTTATCTTTGACCTTCAGACAATTCTTCGTCACAAAAATGTGCGAAATGTTTTTGTACAGTCGCCATTGTAAAAATAAAGTAATCAAATCCATAGGCGTACGGGGCGTTAGTTCAGCGGTGGGGGGGGGGGGGGGCAAAACCAATTTGCCCGACAACTAATGCTAATTTGCCCGACAACGAAATATATTTGCCCGACAATTCGACCCCCACCCAACCCCTAATTCCAAAAACTACTCGCCATCTGCCTGATCACATCATTTCCGAACGATTTTATTTTTTTAAATTTCCTTCATGAATATTACTGGGGGGGGGGGGGGGCAATTGCCCCCCCCTGCACCCCCAGCTCGTACGCCTATGATCAAATCAACTGTCGTAGATGGAACGGCCAATCAAAATGAAAGTCTGGCGTTACGTGATTGGATCTGTACAAATACGCTAAGAAGATTAAAATAAGGTCCCGAAATGTCCAGATAAGACTTATGATATTGAGACTCAGTAATAGTAAATTCCCCTTTACATGCCTGTATGAAAAATCCTGCCATTATATCATTACCAACATCCTACAAAACAAGGCGTTTCTTCGCTACATGTTCACTCTCTTTCACAGATCAAAAAAGATAATTAGGCAGGGATATTAAGTGAAAAAATCTACAAAACCTGCTTAGTGATGCTGGAAAGTTTCAGAATACATGATGATCAGATAGTTGTTGATTTGAAACTATATGTTTTTCCCGAAATCAGGTTCCGTACAAACAAATTCAAAGAACATGTTCATTGTTATGTATTTTAATTAGTCAATCCTTCCTAATGATGATGAAATACAGCGCACCTATAAAATAAATTTATAAATATTGAAGTTATTAAATCAACTTCAGCCAATTAACATGGCAGTTCGTTTGGTATTCATTCTGGAATTCCGTGAGAGGAAATCCGGGATACGAATACATGAAATAAAAATATATGACATGACAGTGGTAATGCACCAGGATGCGACCAGTCCCTGACCCGTCAAAATAGCATCAGAAAAAATAAGGAGGACGCTGATTTATATTTTATTTGGGGGTTTCGGCAACTCCCACTGCTAAGATTCCAGATTAGATAGGCCAAAAGCGCAATTTTTACTGTATGGGATTCGAGAAAGGATATAAACCATCGGTTAAAGCCTAAGGCAAAGTAGACCATAATAACGGGCACTAGCCATCATACGACCCCCCCCCCCCCCTTCCCCACTAAAAAAAGGATTGTCTGTGGAATGTGAACAAAATTTGCCAGTCACTGTTTACTTTATCTACCTTTAAGCTCAAGCGAAACTCCTGAATTTGAGGCGCTAAGCATATAGTGCAAAACGCATTCTTAAGGGTGGTAATATATTCAAGTCCCTGGGCTGCTCCTGTCGATATAAAGAAATATTGATTTTACTGGCCCTGACAACATTATTTTCTGGTTGCTACGGGCCTGATTATTTCGATTATTTGATACAGCCTTAACGAATCTCACCGACTTAAGTCACCTTGTACGTGATACTGAAATAATGTAAGTCATTCTCATCCATCAAGACCGTGGGGATCTCACGAAGGACCAGCAAAACCTATCGCAGCGAATATAATGCAGTTGTCATATATCAGAATTAAGAGTGCGTAATTTATAAAATTTAAATTCTTTCTGGACCACTTGAAGTGAACCGGATGAAATATGAACTGTTTTCTATCGTTGTCATAATATTGACGTAGTGGGAGAACATCCCAAGTGTCAGGGGTTATTGCAGAAACAATGCAAGAAACTATAATATTTTACGTGTGATAAAATCAGGCGGAAATATTAAAATTTGAGTGAAATCTGAAACCGATGTTATCACAGTTTAACTGATAAGATTCAGTAGAAAATCCTGGTTTTTATCGAGAATTATAAATTAGGCCATGTTTATTTCAATGTTTGTTTCTTGTGATGTCTTCGGGCTAGTGTGCAATTAATCTTTGAGCCTAAAGATTGTGCTGCAAAGTACGACGTATTTCTAAATTGAATCAGTATGATCAGAGATGAATCTAGCAAGTTTAAGTTGACATTGCGAGAGTGTTGGTAACATCAATATTATAAAAGGGGTAGAAGTAGTATATCCATATATCTTAGTGTTTTTAATATAAAAGGGGTTGTTTCAAAAAAAAATTTAAATTCATGTGTATCAGGGACACATCAATTTGCACCATTCCAATTTTTAAGCTGATGTATTCTGGTACCACAAATATCTGATTGAAAATTAAAATGGTGTAATTTTATGTTATCAGAGTGTCCCTGATAGTCTTATCTTGGAGATCTAGTTGTAGAAGGGATTTATCGTTGTACATCGACCCGGATACAATAATCAAATTTATATTTGTAGTGGCCTAGGTGTGGAATTGTTTATAAATTGGCATGATAACCCAAACAGTTCCTTATCACTCGGCAGTTTGTATACAAACCCACCATTTTAAACTTTTATTTTCATGTGAACAGATCTAAAAATGGAAATTAAGGAACTTTGTTATGGATTTGTTTTAATTTTGCAGTTTTTAGTAGTTGACAGTCGGTAGGTCTATTTTCTTAACCTCAGATTTTTCTTGCCGACCTATCGGTTAAGAATTCTGTTATAAACGATTAAGTGTTTTGATGGAGATTGAGAAATTGCGATGTAATTTATTATAGGTTTAACACAACAACGAGAAATATCAAGTATACATGTATATATTGATAATTAAGAGAGGTCACTGGTACATGTCGTTATCGTAATATGATATAAATTAACAGTAAAATGTTATACTCTACATGTGTATATAAACAATTAAAGTTACAACACAATTTTGTAGAATATGGACCTTTGAAAATATTTGTGATCCTTTCTTTTCTTATTACGTCTAGTCGTTTGGATGGGAAATAAACCGAGGCACCGAGTGCTATTGAACGTGCACGTTAAAGATCCCTCGACATTTGGAAATCGAAAATAAGAGTAGGCTAATGCGACTGTCCTGTCAAAATTTCTCTCATTACACACTACATGGCGTTTGTCCGTCCTCATTAACCCATGTAGGCGCAGAAAAGCAGGACAGAAAACTCCATTTCATTTTATGTTATTTTTGATTGATTTTTCGAACAATTTGCCTTGTGGGGACTAAAATATGACTTTGCTTTGTATTTTTGTTTTTCATAGATTCACATATGTGGTGACAGCACCTAAGATATTCCGTACGGACACAACTAATACCATAGTAGTGACTGCGACAGGCGAGAAATGGCCGCAAACAGTTCATCTTAAACTCTCATACAGTGGTGGGAAACATATCAAATATGAAGAGTTTGTATTTATACAAGGTAGGCCACCTTTCCTCACTTAATCTTCTTTTTCACATCTTGTTCCTGTGAAGAATAGAAATGGCAAATCTATTTTTGCATTTCTTCGATTTCTTAAATGTTTGGTGCTATGGGCCTAACTGGCAATTGTTCGGATTCAAGTTACTGTCCTTGATCCTATTGAGGTAACTGTCCTTGTTCCTATTCAAGTTACTGTCCTTGTTCCTATTCAAGTTACTGCCCTTGATCATATTCAAGTAACTGCCCTTGTTCCTATTCAAGTTACTGTCCATGTTCCTATTCAAGTTACTGTCCTTGTTCCTATTCAAGTTACTGCCCTTGATCATATTCAAGTAACTGCCCTTGTTCCTATTCAAGTTACTGTCCATGTTCCTATTCAAGTTACTGTCTATGTTCATATTCAAGTTACTGCCCTTGTTCATATTCAAGTAACTGCCCTTGTTCCTATTCAAGTTACTGTCCATGTTCCTATTCAAGTTACTGTCTATGTTCATATTCAAGTTACTGTCCTTGTTCATATTCAAGTTACTATGCTTGTTCCTATTCAAGTTACTGTCATTGTGCCTATTTCAGCTAATGTCCATGTTACTGTTTATGTTCCTTTTCAAGTAATTGTCCAAGTTACTGTCATTAAACAAGTTATATTTCTTCTTTCTGTTGATAGTGTTACGTTGTAAACTTTTCATTTTCGCAAATTTTATTTCTCTGACTTGACTTAAACTACTGAATTTTTTTCAGATGGCATACAGAAGATGGAATTTAACATTCCCTCCAGTCAACTGAAATCTGATGATGTATTTATTGACCTGGATATAACCCATGGGGATCAGAAACGGGGCGAACAGATAGTTATAACTAAAACTAGTGGTTATATATTTATTCAAACAGATAAACCCATTTATACTCCTAGGGGCACAGGTAAGGAATATTAATTTGTTTTCTTATATCAGAGATCCCAGTAGCCGCTATCATCCACTCCATCTTTGTCGAAAGACATCCTCATCGAGTCTAGGATCCCAGGTATCTCATATTTCTTTTTTCGTTTTACCTTGAGATGAATTTGGCATTAGACCAAGTTATTGTGACTTTTTAACGATATGACTTTGAATGATTTACCTTGCGACATCGGGACCAATTGACTGTGATTATTTTGTCTTTTGGTCTAATGCACATAACCAATGTACCTTTTTTATTTACCTTCCAACCTATTTTAAAAGGCAAGTAATTACTGTGACCAATTTAACATTTTATCAATAACTATCTCTGTACTTTATATTACCGTTATCATGACAATTTTATTACTGTGACCGTGACCATTTTAATAACGTGACCAAAATATCTTGACCATATTAATGTGACTAATTTACCATAAACCATGACAAAATTAGACTGTACTTCTGTCACTAATTACTGTAATCAATTTACTGTAGCCATTGAACCTGTCACTAAATAACTGTAATCAATTTACTGTGACCATTGAACCTGTCACTAAATTACTGTAATCAATTTACTGTAGCCATTGAACCTGTCACTAAATTACTGTAATCAATTTACTGTTACCATTGTACCTGTCACTAAATTACTGTAATCAATTTACTGTGACCATTGAACCTGTCACTAAATTACTGTAATCAATTTACTGTGACCATTGAATCTGTCACTAAATTACTGTAATCAATTTACTGTGACCATTGAACCTGTCACTAAATTACTGTAATCAATTTACTGTTAACATTGAACCTGTCACTAAATTACTGTAATCAATTTACTGTTACCATTGAACCTGTCACTAAATTACTGTTATCAATTTACTGTGGCCATTGTACCTGTCACTAAATTACTGTAATCAATTTACTGTGACCATTGAACCTGTCACTAAATTACTGTAATCAATTTACTGTGGCCATTGAACCTGTCACTAAATTACTGTAATCAATTTACTGTGACCATTGAACCTGTCACTAAATTACTGTAATCAATTTACTGTGACCATTGTACCTGTCACTAAATTACTGTAATCAATTTACTGTGACCATTGAACCTGTCACTAAATTACTGTAATCAATTTACTGTGACCATTGAACCTGTCACTGAATTACTGTAATCAATTTACTGTGGCCATTGTACCTGTCACTAAATTACTGTAATCAATTTACTGTGACCATTGAACCTGTCACTAAATTACTGTAATCAATTTACTGTGACCATTGAACCTGTCACTAAATTACTGTAATCAATTTACTGTGACCATTGTACCTGTCACTGAATTACTGTAATCAATTTACTGTGGCCATTGTACCTGTCACTAAATTACTGTAATCAATTTACTGTGACCATTGAACCTGTCACTAAATTACTGTAATCAATTTACTGTGACCATTGAACCTGTCACTAAATTACTGTAATCAATTTACTGTGACCATTGAACCTGTCAATGAATTACTGTAATCAATTTACTGTGGCCATTGTACCTGTCACTAAATTACTGTAATCAATTTACTGTGACCATTGTACCTGTCACTAAATTACTGTAATCAATTTACTGTGACCATTGAACCTGTCACTAAATTACTGTAATCAATTTACTGTGACCATTGAACCTGTCACTGAATTACTGTAATCAATTTACTGTGGCCATTGTACCTGTCACTAAATTACTGTAATCAATTTACTGTTACCATTGAACCTGTCACTAAATTACTGTAATCAATTTACTGTTACCATTGAACCTGTCACTAAATTACTGTTATCAATTTACTGTGGCCATTGTACCTGTCACTAAATTACTGTAATCAATTTACTGTGACCATTGAACCTGTCACTAAATTACTGTAATCAATTTACTATGACCATTGAACCTGTCACTAAATTACTGTAATCAATTTACTGTGACCATTGAACCTGTCACTGAATTACTGTAATCAATTTACTGTGGCCATTGTACCTGTCACTAAATTACTGTAATCAATTTACTGTGACCATTGAACCTGTCACTGAATTACTGTAATCAATTTACTGTGACCATTGAACCTGTCACTAAATTACTGTAATCAATTTACTGTGACCATTGAACCTGTCACTAAATTACTGTAATCAATTTACTGTGACCATTGTACCTGTCACTGAATTACTGTAATCAATTTACTGTGACCATTGAACCTGTCACTGAATTACTGTAATCAATTTACTGTGACCATTGAACCTGTCACTAAATTACTGTAATCAATTTACTGTGACCATTGAACCTGTCACTAAATTACTGTAATCAATTTACTGTGACCATTGTACCTGTCACTGAATTACTGTAATCAATTTACTGTGGCCATTGTACCTGTCACTAAATTACTGTAATCAATTTACTGTGACCATTGAACCTCTCACTAAATTACTGTAATCAATTTACTGTGACCATTGAACCTGTCACTGAATTACTGTAATCAATTTACTGTGGCCATTGTACCTGTCACTAAATTACTGTAATCAATTTACTGTGACCATTGTACCTGTCACTAAATTACTGTAATCAATTTACTGTGACCATTGAACCTGTCACTAAATTACTGTAATCAATTTACTGTGACCATTGAACCTGTCACTGAATTACTGTAATCAATTTACTGTGGCCATTGTACCTGTCACTAAATTACTGTAATCAATTTACTGTGACTATTGAACCTGTCACTAAATTACTGTTACCAATTTACTGTGGCCAATGTACCTGTCACTGAATTACTGTAATCAATTTACTGTGACCATTGTACCTGTCACTAAATTACTGTAATCAATTTACTGTGACCATTGAACCTGTCACTGAATTACTGTAATCAATTTACTGTGGCCATTGAACCTGTCACTAAATTACTGTAATCAATTTACTGTGACCATTGAACCTGTCACTAAATTACTGTAATCAATTTACTGTGGCCATTGAACCTGTCACTGAATTACTGTAATCAATTTACTGTGGCCATTGTACCTGTCACTAAATTACTGTAATCAATTTACTGTGACCATTGAACCTGTCACTAAATTACTGTAATCAATTTACTGTGGCCATTGAACCTGTCACTGAATTACTGTAATCAATTTACTGTGGCCATTGTACCTGTTACTAAATTACTGTAATCAATTTACTGTGACCATTGAACCTCTCACTAAATTACTGTAATCAATTTACTGTGACCATTGAACCTGTCACTAAATTACTGTAATCAATTTACTGTGGCCATTGAACCTGTCACTGAATTACTGTAATCAATTTACTGTGGCCATTGTACCTGTCACTAAATTACTGTAATCAATTTACTGTGACCATTGAACCTCTCACTAAATTACTGTAATCAATTTACTGTGACCATTGAACCTGTCACTAAATTACTGTAATCAATTTACTGTGGCCATTGAACCTGTCACTGAATTACTGTAATCAATTTACTGTGGCCATTGTACCTGTCACTAAATTACTGTAATCAATTTACTGTGACCATTGAACCTCTCACTAAATTACTGTAATCAATTTACTGTGGCCATTGAACCTGTCACTGAATTACTGTAATCAATTTACTGTGGCCATTGTACCTGTCACTAAATTACTGTAATCAATTTACTGTGACCATTGAACCTCTCACTAAATTACTGTAATCAATTTACTGTGACCATTGAACCTGTCACTGAATTACTGTAATCAATTTACTGTGGCCATTGTACCTGTCACTAAATTACTGTAATCAATTTACTGTGACCATTGTACCTGTCACTAAATTACTGTAATCAATTTACTGTGACCATTGAACCTGTCACTAAATTACTGTAATCAATTTACTGTGACCATTGAACCTGTCACTGAATTACTGTAATCAATTTACTGTGACCATTGAACCTCTCACTAAATTACTGTTACCAATTTACTGTGGCCAATGTACCTGTCACTGAATTACTGTAATCAATTTACTGTGACCACTGTACCTGTCACTAAATTACTGTAATCAATTTACTGTGACCATTGAACCTGTCACTGAATTACTGTAATCAATTTACTGTGACCATTGAACCTGTCACTAAATTACTGTAATCAATTTACTGTGACCATTGTACCTGTCACTAAATTACTGTAATCAATTTACTGTGACCATTGAACCTGTCACTGAATTACTGTAATCAATTTACTGTGGCCATTGAACCTGTCACTAAATTACTGTAATCAATTTACTGTGACCATTGAACCTGTCACTAAATTACTGTAATCAATTTACTGTGGCCATTGCCTGAATTCCTATTCCGGGACATGTTACCTGTAATAAACTATTTTTGATGCTTTATTTCAGTCAAATATCGTGTGTTAGCAGTAAATGAAGACCAGAGTCCTACAAATCGTCCAGTTAAAGTGGATATTATTGTGAGTATAAATATTCTCAGTGAAGAATTTTCATTTTGAAATGTGGCTTATTTGCGCGAGTTCAACTTTGAATCTTTATGTACCTAACACATCATTACACTAATGGCTTGCAAATGAAAATTCTTTTAAGAACATTTTTAAAGTGAGAGAGAAAAAACAGTTATAAGCTCTTTGTGATTGTTGAGCAGTATCTTTTATAACAATCAGTGTCATTCTATGAGTATATTTGTCCATTGATTTAATTTAAGATAGTCTCCATATAACTTAATAAGGTTTGTTATATTTTAGAGTCCTAATGGTATAATCCTCGATAGAATGGTGTATAAAAATGGGGATGCCTTCAGTGCTAAGGAATTTCATCTACCGAAAGAAGCTGAACTTGGAGACTGGAAAATATCTGCATCGTTTGAGGACGTATGTATCGTTTCCTGGTAAAATTTTACTAAGAAAAGTGTTTGATAATGAAATTGTAAAGAAATATAGTTGTCTATTATTACATATTAACAAGATTTTATTGGCATACATTAATAGATTTACTTGTTTAGATCATAATATAATTACTGGCAGTTATAATTAAAGTTGTATGTTACGTTTGGTCATTTCCAGGGAACCTCATTAAAAACTGTACATTTTGAAGTCGAAGAATATAGTAAGTTTTTTAATGACGTTTTTATGAAACGCTTTCAGAATTGAGACGGAATACGCAATCTAGAACACAACAAACTCGCATGAATACTTCCAAAGATCAACAGAATTTTCTGAATTGATCTGACAAGTGGGTATAACTTGGTTTCATTTGGGTCTTGAATAAATTAAATTAGCCCCCAGAAATACTACAAGTCTTACTAAGGAGTGTTATTTTAACACTAAGATTTTTATATAAAGAGTATGTTCCAATACAAATTTCGATGTATTTGTATCTTCAGTTTTACCAACATTCAAGGTGTATGTAGAAGCATCAGAGAAAATCATCATGAAGTCAGAAACATATTTTAAAATTAACATCAATGCCACGTAAGTTAGTTCATCGATATTGAAACTTTTCATCCGAAATCATTCAAATATTTAACCAAAAAAAAGCTACAGCTTTTTCTCAACTGGTGAACTTGAGAGGGCTTGACAAGAAACATTACGGGAAAGGTGTGCCATGTAGCACGAAAGGGTTACAATTTAATATAGACCGACAAATCTATTTGGTAATCGGATACGTGATAATCGAATGGGATTACTTCTAAGCGCGATAATCAAATGGGATTTAGTCTATACGTGATAATCGGATGTGATTTCGTCCAGACATGATGATCGGATGGGATTTCGTCTAGACGTGATAATCGGATATGATTACATCCGACGTGACAATCAGATGTGATTTCGTCACGTGGTAGGCGATATCACATCCATTTTAGAAACATATAGATTGCCTAAATTTTATAATGTTAATATGGAGAATTTTGATAAAATTTGATAAGATATATGTTTTATTATTTGATTTCTCCAGGCATACATTTGGTAAAGGAGTGAATGGAAAATGTGATGTAAGAATTGGAGTCTTGGAGAAGGATGGAGCTTCATTATTTCCTAAAGCTTACACCACACAACTCAGGAAAGGACGAGCAACAATCCGCGTAGCCGTATCCGATCTTAAGTCTTCTTTCCTGTGGTTTCCAAAACATGGAACGCCGCTGTACATTGAAACCAACGTAACGCAGACGGAGACTGGTATTGTTGAATCAGCCGCAGACAAATCGTCCGTATTCGCTTCTAGTTTTTATAATATAGATTTGTCGAATTCTCAAAAAACTTTTAAACCTGGTCAGCCTTATCGTCTGGAGGTAGGTCACTGCGCCATATTGAAATTATATTTTGTCAAGCTTGTGAAAAACAGTAGCAAGGTATCAGGAGAGGAGAGAATCATACATACATCATCACATTGCCTCTACCTGTATCGTACGATGATAACAGAACGTTTTTAACCTTTATCCTTCGTTAAAGAAGTTTGTCTGTCGATCGATTCTGTGTATTATCTGATTATATTTTTATATTTAGGTGGATATGAAGACTATAACAGGACAACCGAAGCCAAGGTTACATCTGTATATTAAAACTATTATTGATGGATCTAAACGTAAGTATACTATCGTCTTCTTTACCATCTCTTTTATAATATCATTATACCATCGATATAGGCAGTGGTCGGTTTAGGTACTGTGAGGTATTCTTGAGTAAGTCAACAACCGTTTAAACACCAATCGTCATCCTTGCTTACATTGTCATTTTATCTGAAATCTGGATTTGGTTTTATGTCTGTATAAAAAATAACAAACCAACCATCTGAATTGCAAAACGATACTCGACATGAAAATAACCAATTTGACAATAGTAGGTGTAGGAGCTATATGAGTAATATTTTCATAATAATCCATGTCTAGAAGAGTAAGCATACCATTGTATATAATATAATCCATTATGTCTTCTATTATGTTGTGTTTGTATATATACCAGCTAAGACAACAGTAAAACGGTGTGATGAGAACGGCCATCTTGATTTGCTGATAGACTGGATACCAAGATACAGTCAGAAGCTTAACATCACGGTGAGTGAGGTGCGTATATCACATTTAGATCACATCAGTTCTTCTGTCTATCTGATTACTCCTCTCTGTCGTCTAGGGATTGGAATGAGGATCACTCTGCTATGCCTGGTATTTCTTAAATTCACTCATCATTGACAAAAGAGTCCGTGACAGTTCATGACAATTTATCTATTAGCGATATAAACGTTTAGATAGCAACTGTACAGAATGTCCTTGTAATAATGGCAGTTTTCTGTGGCAAGAATGAGCTAGAAAACTGCCTTTTTACTTTTCCATACGCTTGTTTCTTCGAGTTTATTGATGTAGTTCGAAATGTTACATCAGGCTGCAGGTTAATTCCACTTCCTTGCTTTCTAACGTCCTTATCTGGATATTCCCTCACGAATGTCTGTCTCTATTCCAGGTGATATCTCTAGATCCAATGTTAGCAGCTCAAGAATCTAAAGAATGGATTGTCACACCATCGAATCTAAACTCCATTTCATTGGCTAATAATGTCAGAGACAAGGTACGTAACTCTGTTTCTATATGACTTTACGCTTTATGCACCAATTTGTATCAACTGCAAGTCATCAACAACACCAACAATGTAAACTATAGTATATAGAGCCGGAGCCTAGAGGGGTCAGCCTAGCTGAAAAACTAAACAACAAAAGTGACCAACTGATATAATCGAAGCACCAGATGCATAAGAACAACAAACACCAAGAAAGGCAAAAACACCTACTGTGATCCAAACACCCAGTAGCGGTATTTTGTTGTACCAGTATCGTCCAGTGTCCAGTCTGTATCACTGTTTGTTATAACAATAGATTTCGCTCTGTTTCAGATACATGAATATATGACGGTTAAAGTGAGCTATTCCTATAAAGCAAAACGGACTATGTTTATGCTGGTAAGTAAATATGACACCTTTTCCGTATCCTTATGGTACCTTTATTCGTCTACTGGTAACTTAGGTTTTTCTATTCAACGATTCTGTGAAAACAGTTTTGTTGTACTTAGATTTTAAGAAAGTATTTCCATGTACGTGCATTTGTTCTTTTGGCCGAAATATAATAGGGGATATGTTAACTAACCGTTCGACCATAAAACTTTTAGTCTCAGAATCTGGATTTATTTAGCTAATCTAATCCGTAATAATGTTCTAAACTCTCCTTCAAAATTTAAGCCTTCAAATCCCCATGTATCCATAGATATCAGTGTTTGAAAATCAGAAATATGACACGTCGTTTAATAAGACTGACTTATATAGAAAACACATATAAAGAATATGAAAGATAACTGTACGGGTATAATTGAAGGGATTGTGCAAATTTTTGGGCAGTTCCAGTAAATCTGAAAGCTATTTAAGGTCTAAAACGACTCTCGAAAATGCTGAACATTCCCCTTTGAAATTTGTCTTCACCTGTTTGTATAATCACACAGTATGACTTTCAAAAGGACGCAACCAAACTTTTCAATATGTTTGTTCTAATTTCTCTTATAGGTTCTATCAAAGGGTCAGATTGTATACGCTGATAGTTTTCCGTCCCACACATCAGGAGAGTCTACTATTAAAATACCAGACAAATATCGTGAAGAGTTGTCGCCCTTGGCAAGAATTGTTATTTTCTTTCACGACTATTCCGATATTGAAGCTGAGAGCATGGCGTCAAAATTTCCTTCTAAATGTTTAGAGGAGGTAGGTCGATTTCTTTTCTTTAAAGTTTGATAGATACATTCATGTAATCTGATATGCATTAGGACCACATGAATATGTCGGATTGCACATACAGAGTGTCGGAGTAGTCAAGGTTATAATTCAGAGACACATATTGGATCTTAGTACCTTAATGGAAAATTAGTACAGTCAGTGAGCCAAAAATTTAGGGAATTATTAATATAAGGCAATGCTTGACAATGTACTTTACCTTATAGTTAGAGTTGCAACACAGTGTTCTGGGAGCTGGTCGGTCGTTAAGGTCAAGTCCCAAGAAAAGAGCTTCTATAAAGATAAAGGGTGGACCTAAAATGAGAGTAGGTCTTGTAGCTGTAGATTATGCTGTTTATTTTCTTAATGATGAAATATCTTTAACCAGAGATTCGGTAAGTTTAGAAATGTATAACTGTAAATGCATGGCGGGGTGTCAGAAACAGGTGATCACGGAGTGATGTAGAGGATTGAAGGGCCTATATCACCGTTATGGATGATTTACATGATTCTATTCTCATGTTGTTTAGGGCTGCGAAAACATAATATGGTTTTGTGGACATGCAGGTGTCAATTTTAATCAGATTGCCTTCACAGAGCAATGTTAATTTCTACCAACTTAGTTCCTTTCACTTCTTTTTGTAAAATTAAGTGTTTGTCAATTTCAGTTATTCCAGCAGTTAGGACAACATGATAAAGGTCCACAGATGGTTCAAAGTGCCGCAGCTTCAACTGTTTTTAAGGTAAACACTTTCACTTACCAAACACAACCGACATGTGTCCAGGGGCGTCTGTATGGGGGGATGTTATGTCGGTTAAGAATCAAACTGTAGGACGTAATGTTTTGTAGAAGCGTCAAAGACGTCCATTACTAAGGTGGGGTGCATTTAATAAGGCGGGCGTCCCACCTTGTCGTCGTTATGTTATATGGCGTCATGGCACTTACAAATAGGAGTTTCAATAAAAAAAAATCCGTACAAGCTAACAATTCCGTCAATCAAAAATCTCGTCCAGAGCACGGCAAAATCGAGTCAATATGTCTTGTGATTCTGAACTCCATGGATATTCCTATACATCAATTAAACAGAATATATTCTTTATTGTTTATTTTGTCTAATTCTTGATTTCAGGAGAATAATCTGGTCTACTATTTTAACCATGAGATAGAAAAACCAGCATTTTCGGATGTTGGCAGATTTGATTTTGTACCCAATTTTGCTTCAATACCCCAACACAGAGGTAACTATCATTGAATCATAACGCTCTTATTTTAGGATTTGGAATGCTACAGATTGTAGGCATATACCCCCACATATAAAGTTGAACCCAGTTAAAACATTGTGCGTGTCAGATTTTAGTGAACTCTCTTGTTAATTATATCAGACCACAAATAATTATGGTCATATTTACAAATCAAATAATTCAGTCATACCTGTAACGCCGAGAAGATTGGACGAACAATATTCATTTAGTTTCAGTATGGAATTTATGTTAATTTTTTAAAATCAAGAACTGTGGCTTATATCTAGAGTTCACAGTACTGCCCTGTTGATTGACTTTATATTTGGGACATGATGCCAAACGTACAATTTCTTCTAATAGCTTTCCTCTCCATATGGCAGGCTTTCTTTCCCGCGGGTTAAATCCGGCCCACGACGCCCCTGAGAATGGCCACTCAAGAGTGATCTCTTCCGCTAAAACGCTCTCCTCTCTATGCTAGCTAAGTTCTATTTTTTCATCAAATGCATTAGACAGGGCGGCTCTTGAGTGAGAAGGCCTGCTTTATGATTATTGATTTTATTGTGGTGTTTTAGGATTCGGTTCTACCTTTCTTCATATAAATAAAGAAGTGAAAAAACAGTTTGTGCCTGCCAGAGTTTCTGGTTCTGATACAATTCCTGCCAAGAAAATAAGGAAATATTTCCCGGAGTCCTGGTTATTTGAAGATCGGGTGCTCAGTAGGTGAGAATTATTTTGGTGTTTCTTTCACTTTATTATCAGAATACTAATGATGTGGGTAATAACCGTAAGCTTGAAGGTTAATAACGCCCTCAAACGTAAACTCTCCGTGAAAGTAACGCTAGCGCTCTGTGGTTTATGGAAACTGCCGAGGATTGCTGATTGTAACGCCCTTACACTCACAAATTTGCATAGTGTCTTTTGAGAGAATTAGAATAATCTATCGGATTCCAGTTTAAAAAGTAATGCGATCAACAGAGATTGAACTCAGCTCGTTAAGCTTAAATATAAACGATTTGAATTTTGTTTACAGTCGAGGTCGCCTAACAGAAAAAGTTACCCTCCCAGATACATTAACCACGTGGATCATCCATGCTGTAGGCATTTCCGCTACACGTGGTGTATGTGTGGCGCCACCTATTGAATTTATGACGTATATGCCTTTCTTCGCCAAACTTCAACTACCATATAAGGCAGTAAGATTAGAAGAAGTGGAAGCCAGACTTACTTTGTATAATTATAAAACATCAAATTCACGGGTAAACTGCCTTTTTATACTCCATTTTTGATATATATACGCAACGTGTATCAACACATTACATTACGTTACAACACACTTCTTGTAATGATATTTCTGACAAAAGTCTCTTAATAATTTTCATAAATACCACTTGTAATTCCAGGTTCGTTTGAATATAACAGGTGATATCGGCCTGTGTTTCCCTAAAAATAGACAAAATCAGCTGAATATTGAGCGAACTTTTAAAGTAGAAGAAGTAGGGAGTTTCCCGTTTCAAGTAATTCCATTGATGACTGGCGATCTTACGATCCGTGTAGAAGTTCTTGATGTTTCTTTTCCCGATCACGAGGTTATTGACGTCATAGAAAAGAAACTCTACGTTGTGGTAAGTATGATTATAGCTAGGCAGGGTATGCTTACTCTTCTAGACGCCTGATATCACTTTTCATTATGAAATACTTACTCATGTATCATCGATTTAATTCCTCATATGAAAAGTTCATAAGCTGTTACCTATGTTTCGTCAAAATGTCTTTTTGGATTGTGGGTTTCGTTTTGCAGTTCGGATCGTTAGTACTTGGTTTCTTTATAGAACTTGAATTTTTGATCTATACAGAACTTGATTGACTGGCACGGGCAGGATAAGGTCTCTCCAATATGTTACTTCTCTAACTGCCTGGTGGCAAAACTAAAAGGATGTCCTTTCATATCATCATATCAGAGATATGATTCCCTCCGACAACACAGAATTCTATTTTCTTTTTACACATATTGAAAAAAATGTCGTCATAAACGACATTAATATCTACCTTTTCTGTTCTTTATGTATTTAATACATGTAACATTTTTAACAACTTCAGTCATGAACCCTCGTCAGTTTCCACTACGTTGCAAAGTTGAAGTAGAAATGAATAACACCTCTGTATTAATTTAATAACTAATGTTAGATACTCTATGTATGTATGTGTTCTATTCTAGCCGGAAGGTAAAAGATTAAGAAAAACTATCACTCTAGCCCTGGACCCTGAAGGTAACAATATCAATGGTGGTCGACATCCTCATCGACACAGACATCGACATCGACATCGTCATAACATAGTATTAAATGATACACCAACGATCAACAGTAGGTTTTCAAATTCTATACCATCTTCATTAGTCCATTAGTGCAGAAAAATGGGACGTAAAACACCATTTCATTTCGAATTCCATATTAATGAGATTTTGATTGTGTGCCAACTGCTGAATATAGTAAAAAAATTTAGTTCCCAGTTCCTCGACTAGTACAAACAGTAACATACAAGGTCCTCGTGTATCAAAAATAGACATTAGGTCACTGCACATCCCAGCCGTTGGCCAGGTATCATATATTACAAATATACTTGATATAAGTATGTTATGGAATAATTATGAATATGGTCTTATTAATTATATATAGATACAATAAATAGAGGGGATAATGTACAGAAGACAGAAATTGATTTAGCTTTACCATTAGATATTATACCAGGAACAGCAACTTGTGGTATCCAGGCTTGTGGTAAGATGATATTGTTCATGTTCTCTTAGTGCACAAAGTACTCGCCATCGATTTGGTCAGTGTCTTGTTTTTTCCCTGTGATATATCCAAAAACGTTCAGTTTACCTTTCATATAGTTCGTTAGACTTCAGAGATTTGTTGAATAAAAGCTTGTTTTATATAATTGTCATGAAATGGCGGTGTTCCAACCAATACTCACTTTCGCTCAATTTCATGAATTTTTCACTAACCCTTTGGTTTTGGATGTTTCGTTGGGCTTGCATGGAAAACTGGCTTGTGCACAGTCAAGTCTGTTATCTTAGAACGTAAAACTGAATAGTATTACTGTTCTTACAAATCTCAGAAAGATGACATGATGACTAACGCAACCTACAAGTTAGTTAAATTCGTTCGTTCCTTATGATCAAACTAATATTATACCTTTCTGCTCAATTCAGGTGATTTGATGGGTGATATTATAAATGCTGCTTTATTGGGAACAGAAAATATTTTCGTCTCATCATTTTACGAGGCTGAAGAAGTTATAGGAAATCTTGCACCAGCGGTTCATGCCCTTGAATACCTCAACTCTTCTTATTTACTTCATAAAGATACCTTTAACAGAGGAAAACGTTATATAACACAAGGTAAGAGATACTTTTATCAAAACACTGACCTCTAAATAAGTAGGTATGTTTCAACATCGCTTTACACTTTCAACATAAGCAGCTCTATCGAGATTTTGTTTTAAAAGTAGGTATGTCCCAACGTCGTTTTGCACATTTGTGTGTCTTTTTCGACATTTGAGCCTCGTCTACACGATCTGTTTATTCTCGGGTTAATTGTCTACACGGACCATAAAACTAGTTTAAAAAACTCGAGATACCTTTACCCCAAATTCAATAAAACCTGCAACAGGTGGATGGTTTATTAAGCACAGGTGTAAATAACCCGATAATAACGCCGTATAGACGCAGAATCATCATAGTCCAGAGTTAACAATGGCAGTTACCTATTGGCATTATACGTGGCGATACTAGTACTGCTTCCGGTTTCATCTGCCTTAGTTTAAAGCAACTACCGTAGTATAGACGCGACAAATTTTGCCTCGGGTTTAATAGACTTGGGTTTTAGATAGTCTTGAGATTATGGATCATTCGTGTAGTCTAATCTGTTGGTTGTTGTGTCGGAAGATACCGCGACTAACCTAAAGTTAATGGTATATCAACATATAAAAGTGTTATTCCAATCGATGGATTCTGAGCTCCTCGACAACATATCCTTATTGAGATATTTATTTTAAAATTTAAATTTTAGGGGTTGCCAGATTGATGAGATATCGAAAAGAAAGTGGAGCCTTTAGTTTAAGTATGGACTCACCACCCGCCACTTGGTAAGTTTATTATTTGGTGTCATCATGGAATTGACTATTGGGTGACATTGTCTATACGGGGCAGAATGAAAGGTGGACCTATCGATGGGTACCCTGGGTTATTCAACTATTGCATAACGCTGCCTTCTTACTCCGTAGATAAGAGTGTCATATTTAAGTTAAGTTATAGATGGTTTGACTTAAATCAAAACATCACAAACTGTTTAATAAATGGCAGACGTATTACTTCATATGTATGTCTAATAACACAATTAAGGTCTTTCAAAATTTGACTGTGTTTTAGGTTCACCACATTAGTCTTGAAGACACTCTGCCACGCATCTCGCATCTCATTTGTGGATAAGAAGTTAATAAATGAAGGTTTTCTGTGGTTGTTAGACCAAGTAGATGAAGATGGCCGACCTAAAGAACAAGAGAACAGATTAGCCGGGGTAAGTATTCATCCTTTGTGGATCATTTTAATAAATACGACATGTTTGGCGAATAGTGTAAACTACGCTGAATGCAAAATCACTTTAATAATCTCATTTTAATCTTTTTTCAGCCTTCAAAGGAATATGACGTAATGCTGGCAGCAGAAATTTTAATCGCTCAAAAAGAATGTAACATGTCACAAACTGTAAGTAATTATAAAAATTGAATTCATATCGATTGTTTCTTTCTAGAGGATGTTAACAGGTTCAACCTGTAAAAGCAATCTCATTGTTTACTGTAAATTGAAAATTATAAATAAAGCATGAAAAAATCGGGAGCAACCATTGAATGGTTCATAGTAAGTGGACTTCACATACGAGGAGTACCATCAGGTGTTCCGAGAAGAGAAATGCGCACAACATTCTCCACTACTGTATAGGTCAAGATCATGAGGTGCAACCACCAACCAGTTCATTTCATCTATCATCTATTATAGTACGACCAACAACAACTAGAAATAACACTACTGATGTTTCTGGAGGAGGAGACGGAGAAGGTTAAAAGTCCTGTGATTTTATCCAAGATGGCGTATGCTTTACAGTTAACTGAGAGTCCGGAAGTTAAAAAAGTTGTGGGTAAACTGAAACATGCTGCCAAAAAATCAACAGGTACACTTCAGATTATATTAATTTCAATATATTTGGGTGAATAAGGTCTGTTGGAGGAAAATTAGAACTGTGGCGACATATGCCACCTTTTAATGGGGTTGAGACTAGAAAGAAGACTGGTCAACGGCTTCAGAGTCAGTGGTTGGTTTGGCTTGAAGTGTACCCATTATACATCTGAACAGTCATTTGAAGCATAATTTGCATTTCCATGTGTGAGTTTAATAATAATTCTGGAAAGTAAGAAAGAGGATTAAGCCCACAGAGTGGAGTATGGATTTTCTAGGAAACAATTTCAAAATGTTAATAATCTGAATTAACTTTCAGGATTGACCTACTGGACAGAATCTGAAAACCATGATGGAACTCCATATTGGTACCGACAAGGTCCTGATGCTTTCTCCATAGAAACTACAGCTTACGCTCTCTTGGTTTATCTGAGAAACAGACAGTTAGATCCTCATGCACTTGCTGATTGGCTGATCAGGAAACGAAACGGAAATGGTGGATTTGTTAGTCCAACTGTAGGTTTCTATTAATTTATGATTCGAAGATATTTCAGCTTCTGTGGTATGATCTGTATGAAATAATGAACATGCAGTAGTACTACCGTTATTTGATAGTCTTAGTGACATTGTGGACCAATATCCAGACAGACTTGACGGTTTAGAGGGCCAGTAATATATCAGGAAAGCAATGCATCAATGGTATCATGAGCGACAATTAGAATTTTCTAGGGTAATCCATTATTCCAGAGGACCATCTCGACCTTTGCCCTCCTGTAGCTAAACGCCTGATGCTGTGTGTATCATAGTAGAATGACGATGCATTTGGGATGATTTTGAAATAATGCTTGGACTAATGTCTTGGCTAATATCATTTTATACCATTTGTCTTGTTATTTACAGGACACTGCGGTAGCCATACAAGCTCTAGCTGAATTCTCCAAGTTAAAACATTCAACAGACACTGATCTGCAACTGGAAATTTCTGATTCTTCTTCCAATTATAATCATATTTTAGCTTTTACTACTGATAATGCTATACAACAAAAACAGGCTCCAAATGTAAGTTTAATGATAATGCTATACAATAAAAACAGGTTACCAATGTAAGTATAATGATAATGCTATACAATAAAACAGGTTACCAATGTAAGTATAATGATAATGCTATACAATAAAAACAGGTTCCCAATGTAAGTATAATGATAATGCTATACAATAAAACAGGTTACCAATGTAAGTATAATGATAATGCTATACAATAAAAACAGGTTACCAATGTAAGTATAATGATAATGCTATACAATAAAAACAGGATCCCAATTAAGTGTATTGATAATGCTATACAATAAAAACAAGTTACCAATGTAAGTATACTGATAATGCTATACAATAAAAACAGGTTCCCAATGTAAGTATAATGATAATGCTATACAATAAAACAGGTTCCCAATGTAAGTATATTGATAATGCTATACAATAAAACAGGTTCCCAATGTAAGTATATTGATAATGCTATACAATAAAAACAGGTTACCAATGTAAGTTTATTGATAATGCTATACAATAAAACAGGTTCCCAATGTAAGTATATTGATAATGATATACAATAAAAACAGGTTCCCAATGTAAGCATATTGATAATGCTACACAATAAAAACAGGGTCCAAACGTAAGTGCCGATTCCAGTCTGATGATGCATATAGTCTACATGAGTACCGATATCTAATTATAGGTTCCTGTAGGACAGAAGATTAATATTAAAACTAATGGAACTGGGTTTGGTCAGATGAAAGTGAAAGTAGGGTATAATGTGCCGACTACGCCTAATGATAACTGTAAATATGATGTTACAGTGGAGAGAAATAGAGGAGATTATAGAATTGTTGACGATGACGAGTGAGTTTTTTTTTAATTATATTTTAAAAGGGATAAAGTCGTTTCCGTTTTTTCTTAAAAATCTGATTGCAATAAACTTCACCATATGAAAATGTATTGTCTTACATCTATGAAAATCGTAACTTTTACAGAATTATGAGTCTGTACGTATTATTAAATACGATCAAACACTGATAAATATGGATACGCATGGATTTTATAGGCTTAATTTTCGAGGGAGAGTTGTGATCAATATTACTGATTAGCTTAGCTAAAGAATTCCTTTTTCTGAGACTATTGTATGGTTGACTATTGGTTGAACGAATGGTGAACATTCCATTTGAAGAAGTAATCACTTGGAAAGAGTAAACTCTTGTGAATGATGAAACCTATAAAGACTATTATTTTCTACCAAATGTCAAGCGGAATACACTAACCAATGCAGTCACAGTCTCTTCAAAATGAATATTTGACGTTTTAAATCTTTATATTCAACATATAACATAATATACCATTCAAATAGTCGATTTATATCCGAAGTGAAAATTTGTGTTTATATGCTAGTAATTTTTATACCTTATAAGAAAAACAACTCTGATTTCATCTTCTACAGAATATCCATGTGTAGAATCTGTAATTTTGGTTGCAAACCGAAAGTAGAGAAGAAAAAAAGTCGAAATCAGAAAATAATGAGGCCCACACGTGCTGTCAGACGACCCAAATTTATAAGATACAGAAAACGACGACCAGTACGAATTCCTCGGCGAATTAAGAAAAGTGTTTCTAAAATTAACTTATGCTTGAAGATTTGTCTCAGGTAATTACATAGTTTATACATTCAATAGTACATGTATAATATGTTTGAGTGATGATTGTCGGGGACAATGAAGACAGGCAAAGCCACATATTATGAGATATATGTGTGTGAAAAAACGGATCACTGTCACATGTATTGATATAGCCATTAGACTTCGAGGATGAACATCAACAATTATTTTTCTGGTTTGATGTTGGAAAAGGGGAGGTTGGTCAAGGCAGCATTTCACTTACACGTCTTCATCATATTGTTTTTACGGTGCTATTAATTACTTCATTTTAATTATTTTATTAATATTAATTGTTAACATTGTAGATATAAAGGTAAAGAAAGCAGTGGACCAACCAATGTAGAGATAGAAATGTTAAGTGGATATCAACCAATTCAGGAAGATTTGGATCTGGTAAGAACGCCCTTCCCATTGTTTCATAATTGGTTTTATAAGTGTTTTCTTTCGAAGAGCATAGAGGCTTGACAATGCTGTCTTGGTTTCCTATGACTGATACATCGTTTTTATCCAAGAGTCAAGGTTTCATCGCCAAAATAAAAGATAAGTTCAGAACTAAATCAACTGCACAGATAATTAGTTTTGACAAACTGTACTTGTCAACAGCTTTAATTTTCTAATTAGAAATAATTTTATTTTTGTAGATGAGTAAATTAACAAATGGAACAGCTAGAACTTATCGATATGGTCGAGATTTATTAACTATATATTTAAATCAGGTATGCTATTTCATATATACATGTAAAATATACGCGTGAAATGGTCCTAAAGTCCTTTCTTCAATGGTGAAACGTATTAATTTTTAGACAATTGGATCACAATATGTGCTCACTTTGAAAATGGAACAGGCATGCTCATATCAACAGCAATTGATGAAGAGCCAGAGCTCTACTCGATCTAATAAAGAATATTCTCATATCAAGGATGACTAGCTCAGATACACAGACTCAAAAATGCTTTATGTGTCAAATTGAGTAAATCATCTATAACGGTATATTTACAGGTACCCAACAATAAATCAGTATGTCTCCAGTTCCGAGTTAAAGAAGAGGAAATTGTCAATTATTTACAACCGGCTTCTATAGTGGTGATTCAACCATCAAAACCAGGTACAGTTTCTTCAAATGTATCCAATAAAATTACTAAAAATATTATAAGAATAGGTAGATATATTATATCAATCTAATTAACACACGCTCGCCTTATAAATCTTGTTAGATTACAATGAGACGAAAACAAAAACCGAAACAAAATGTAATGTAATTTGATTTTAATAAGATTGATATTATATGGACTGGTTTCATCATCCCATTTTTCAAATACAAATTTTTGTCCAGAAAAATCACAAGAGCTTAATGCCACAAACTTCGGATGTTACTTACCTGATACTGCTTTACGTTTTCAGAGGAAATTTGTCTGAAGAATTATAACGCTGGAGATAAGTCGACCACCCTTCCTATGTATTGTCTTACACAGAATCAGAGATATAAAGGACAGTGTACATGTATATCAGGTGAGTGGTTTTATTAAAGCTGATCATTCGGTATTTTTGAAGGATAATTTGGGATGAAGTTGAATATATGTACACCGTTTTCAGAAATACTAGAACTGCACGAAAATCGCACAATCCCTTCAAATGTACCTCTACTCTAGCTGAGCATTTATTTTTCAATTTCTGTATATAAGGCATAGTCATTCTTAATACGAGTCGTATTTTTTACTTTCAAACATAGATTTGAAGTCTTAAATTTCGATTATAAGTTGTAAATAATTTTACTGATAAGTTTGGTTAAAAATCTTATTTCTGACACTAAGGCATGATTGGTCGAACGGATTGTGCAAACATTTTATGTGTAAAGTCACCAAAAGATCCAAACGGTCTCCGTGAAAGTTACGCTGGCGCTCTGCAACATATCACGGTAATGAACGGCGGCCATTTGACCGGACTACATCAATGTTATCATGTAATCTCGTGATTCTGGTAGTTCAAGCATCAGAGACGTGTCATTCGAGGCTACAAGTATTTGTAAACAAATAACACAAAAACAAACAGATATGTATTTAAAATGACGATAAAATGCGTAAATGGTGAACAGATAGTCACTACGTAGCATTAAATGCACGAGCAGGTGTCAGAAAATTCCTCCACAGATTCTATTGCTATGAACTATATCAATGTCACGACGTTACAAGCAAGTGGTAAAGCGTCAAAGTAAAGAGTCTCGCGCATGAAAACACAACGGAAAAAACCATTCATTACCGAGACAGATTATGGTTTACGGAAACTGCCGAGGATTGCCGATTGCAAAAGATCGTGACACTACCCTCTTCCGAAGAATGGAAACGACTTTACGAGGAGTCCAATGCATCGCCTTGATATTCGCTAAAATTGTAAATATATAATGACGTCTTCCCCGAATTAGAAATGTTAAAACATGTGTTTCTATCCTTTTTGCCAGGTCTGTGTGGTACGTGTCCATCAAGATCTAAAATAATCAGAAAATATGATTTAATACAAAAACTCTGTCAGTCAGATGTTGGTAAGTTGTACTAGGATTTTTTCTTCATAAATGCATTTCCAGTCACGCCTATTTCATAATTCCCAATTTGTTGTGACTTTTCGGCTAAATTATTCATTGTCCCGGAAAAAAAATCAAACAGTAGGGTGAAAATATTTGTGTAGAAGGGTCAAAGACACCAATCACGAAGGTCGAGTGCAATAAAAACAGGGTGGGGCGTCCCGACAACAATTTTTTTTCCGAAGACGCAGTGGCGTTTCTACGGGCCCGGTCTTGGCTCCCCCACTTTCGACATTTCTTACAATGTTACATACGGATACCTGGTGCTGGTAGCCTCCCTAACTTTTATTTGGCTCCAACTCGGCCCCTACCTAAAGATTCCTAGAAACTCCACTGTGAAGACCCCGGGCCCTCTCGTCGGAAATATTTTTGAAACACTCGACCAGTCAGAATTTTGTTCAAACGCTCCATATTTCCACAAATACTCCGATTGCAAGTTTGTTGCTAATAAGGTTAAGTGCATTTCAGATACAATTTATATAAAGTTTTGATTTCTACTTTCAATTTGTATTTCAGTATATGACGTAGGAGTTAAAGCCACCAATAAAACAGTTTCTACTAAATATATGTCAGCTGTTATTAAAACTCCTCATAAAACAGGTGAGTAATATAGAAAAAAATCAATTAAGATTGAAGGAAAAAAGTATTTAACCTTGAATGGATCGCATTAACATGCTCAACAGCAGAGTCACAGTCACAAAAATCTATCTCGTTAGAAGTGACAAATCGGAGGGAAGTTTAAATTTGATTTAGCTATTGCTTAGTGATTGAAACAATCTTCCAGGAGAGATTCAATCTCTTTATTCAATGAAAACTGCATTATATAGTAGATCTTCATTAGGCCATTTATCCATTTCTCTCTCGATTGCAAGGACCACAGACGTTGGGCAGGAAATTGGAATGGCACAAATTGATCATATCAGTGTCCCCGATACACATACAAAGTTTAGCAAACCACTTTCTTATCCCTTTAAGGACAAGCTGAGATCATTGAGAACCTAATTTGTTATCCTTGTAACAATGGTTGCTTCTTTCACATAGCGATTTTGTTTTTTTCTTCAGGAAGCCATCCAGTGAAAGCTGATCACAATGTTCTTTACACCGCCTCGTTAGAGTGTTCCTGTCCTTCCTTTAAATCAGGAGATTCGGTAGTCATGATGGGCCAGAACCCAGTTCGTTTTAAAACCAGAACCAACGAGGAAATGTAAGTAATGATACATTTCTGATGATTTCGTCGGATTTTACATTTGGATGGAGTAGTGGGTTGTGGGTTTTCGCCATCAGATTATGGCTCAGTCAGTAAAATTGTCAGAGATTCAAATTTAACATTTTATCTCCGTAAATTAAGTACATGCATATAAGATAGTTTCGTCCCAAAAATATTTACATTCCATGTACTGCATTGTAGACAACTCTCTAGCTTATGTGGTGACTTTGTCCCCGGATGGAAACAAATTGAATCGCAGTTAGGACTGTGGTATTAGAAGGTGTCTTATCAAAACGGGAGTTGCTGAGCTGTTCTCACTTTGCAAATATTAATCAAATTTGTTATATCATTTCAGATATAGGTATATTGTGGATGATACAACAACGTTTCTAAGTATTACACCACGTGGTCGAAATGGCGGTGTCGACAATACAACTTTCCTGAGTGCCTTGAACAGCTATCGTGGTTCTTGTACTAATATTGAAGACTAAATTGTGTTCACGTTGTAAGATAATATTGTTGTCACTTCCGCTTTCGCTTCATAAAGCAGAATTGGACAGTATCCATATAGTTTGATCAGCAAACGAGGTTCTTGAACAAACAATTTAATTAAGAGCAAATAAATAACACAATTAATACGCTTAATAATGTGTCTTCTATATGCGGTCAGCGCTGTGCTTTATCTTAAACAACTATGGGCACATCACAAAGCACTTTGAGATCTTTTACCAGAAATAGAAAGTAACAATGTCCAGACATGTAGGCCTGGACTCTGATGACTAATTGGGGATAAAGTGGGCAATTCAGCCGCAGAGTGTAATCAGGTGTTTTGGAAGAGTAAACAAAATCTGCCTATATAAAGACACCAAGTAGTTATAGTGCAATATATAATTCTGAACTTTGTAATCCATACATCTTATATTGATACTTCATAATAACCTGAAAATCCTAATCGTACCATGACAACCTATTATACGGTGCTATAACTTACCATTGTGTATATATATTTTTTATGTTATATAATAAATAAATGAAATTTAGAATTTGTAATGTGCATCTCTAGTATCGTATAGCCTCGTAATAGGTAGATCATGGCAAAATTTTGGTGGGCAGAGGGAGCGAGGTGTTGGCTATTTGCGAAAATATATATTCTAAAAACAGAAGGGGGGTGGAAGAGGCATATGATCACGTTACTACGTTTTGCATGTTGTATGGCACTCAACCGAGCCAAACATCTACATCTTAGTAAATGCTATATAATGTATTGATGTCCTGCTAAACTAGTTAATTATTGTGGTCAGAAATATAGTCACACAGTTACGTCCCTTAGTAAACAGAGGCGGATTGGAAATATTTACTTCAAGTTAGTTACCTTTTATTCTTCATTTTCCATAAACGGCTTCATGTCAATGAAGCGCAGGGTAAATCTCTAAACTGTACAAATTGATTCAGAATCATCAGACTGCCTGTCTTAGAATATTTCTCTACGAGATCGTTTTTCTAATAAATAGTGTTGAAGATTCACAAGTTTTCTAAGGGAGACTACTGGGTGTTTCTTTTCAGACGACAAGAAATGTTGACTAGACGGCTCTGCTAGTTACAGACCATTTTTTAGCACTGATCATAAAAACACTCTCGCTTGTAAGCTACTAAGATCAACTCGGCCCCATGAACCTTGAACCTATAGTTCTTTATTAAACACCTTTTATATATGTTTAAACACCTTATATTGCTAAACACATTATTAGACAATGCTTCAACAAGGTGCATTTCCATAAGCTTACGGAAAATTATTGTATGGCACATGACACCGGTCCTTTTATTGTATACGACGTTTCAGAAATTTACATGTGCAATGATTCGACAATTTCAAAATATCATATTTTAATTTATTGTGATTTGAATTTATCATTTTCACGTGACTCAATGAATGAATATCAGCCTATATATTGACTGGTCTATCGTTCTATATAATAACCCTGTACATCTCGATACGCTAGGGAAATATATATTTATATCTTGTCAATGACATTTCAGCGCTTGTTTTATGCTACCTATGTGAGATTTTAGATCGAATAAAGCGTCTGACTGCAGTCACAGAATCACCATGTCGGCTCGCGGCTGTTTTGTTGTTTTGTTAGTCTGCTTACTAACTGTGAGTGAATCCAAACCTCCTAATATAGTATTTATAGTTGCCGACGATTTAGGTGAGTAGTGATATATACTATATTATAATGTTGATTATCACTAAGAGTCGATATACATACACCTGATTAAGAACGTGTAGTTACAATTACAATTCAATCCCGGCGCATTAACCATTCTTTTGACCAGAATTTTCGTATCAGTTGTAGTGTTCACAGCTTACTGTCAGATTTCGACTCCTTGTTTGAAAGTTAAAAATACGACTCGTGTTTAAGTGAGACTACTCTATATATAGAAAAAGAAAATAATAGTTTGAAGTATATTTGAAGATATTTTGCTATATTCCTGCAATTCTAGTACTTCTGAAGAGTATTTACAAATTTCCATCACCATCACCATCCCCATCCCCATCTAAAAAAAATATCGATTGCTTATCTTTAAGTTATATAATCTTTTAATCGTCATTAGAAGAGAATAATGCTACATTTTTTGAACCATTCATCTCTCACAGTTTCCACTCCCATGCCAAGTGATACCCTATCTTATTGGTCTGATCATATGAAATAAAATGTTTTTAATCGCCAGGTTGGAATGATGTGGGGTATCATAATCCTGACATAAAATCCCCTAATATTGATAAACTGGCTCAAGAGGGGGTAATACTCAACCAATCTTACGTTCAACCACTTTGTAGTCCGTAAGTACAACATTTTCATTTTTTTTTTCTTTAGGGTGGAACCGGTCTTAAATCCAAGAATTGATAATCAGACACAGTTTCCTTTATTCAATTTCCAGTTTGAAATCTACTCGTGGGTACAGTTTGGAGACAGAAAGGGGTGGGACTAGGTTTTTCCCAAAGTAAGATTCAAGAATCTCGACAGTTAATGCTCAATTAATTAGTCTGCCTGTTATTTGTACCTCCCTTTTTTCAGAAGGCTAGCGCCAATCATGGTCAATGAATTGTTGAAACAAATAATTACACGAGAAAATCAGTTTCCAATTAGACCATACTGTAAAGATTTCTTAACGTTGAGTTATGGTTTATTAAAAAAAAATGTCTGTAAAATTTCAGGTCCCGAAGTTCGTTTATGAGTGGATATTATCCTTTTAGAACTGGTTTACAGGTGAGTACTTTTATTTTAAAACACGGATGGACATTGGACATGATATATTATAACATCATTTATTACAGGGTCGTATTAAAGCAGTAGTTCCCAACCTTTTCAAGCTGTGGCCCAAATTCACAAAGCCCCCAGAGCCATGGCCCCTGTTCTATTCCAAATAAGGGTAAAATAGGGAATATAGTACAAGGGTTGTGGTCTTGTGCCTCATCATCATTGGAAGGTCAAATGCATTTGACCACAAGCAACTACGCAGCAAAATATAGTTAAATAAAAGTTGACCTAGAGAAAAAATTATATACATCCTCATGCCTCATGGCCCCCTGACAAATACCCCATGGCTCCCTAGGCGGTCATGGCCCCAGGTTGTGAACCATTGTATTAAAGCCTGGGTTTTCAACTGGTTTTCTCCAGTGTCCCGATTATGTACATAGAAATGATCATGTCCCCTAAATTGTCTGCAGAAGTCATCGAAAACATGCAGTTTTGAAGCATGATAAAGAAATAATACCTATACAGATATTTTCTAATTACGGACTCCGGTTTCAGCAACACTTAGAATGTCTAACGGACCATTTTTATTTCAATTCCAGCATATAGTAATCTTAGCCTTCCAGCCAGTTTGTTTACCTCTAAATATAACAACTCTACCACAGGAACTGAAGAAACTCGGATATGCCACTCACATGGTTGGCAAGTAAGTATCGTAGTTCTTTATTGTATAGATTCTCCCACTCGGTATGTTACACGCATGGTTGGCAGGCAAGTAAGTTCAAAAATAGCCTTTCACCTGCGTTTGCTATGGCGTTCACTAATCATTCGCTTGCCATCGCATAATAAGTCCAATGTTAAACATTCTGCACTTCAAGAGACATTCCAAAAGTTTATCACGCCACTGCTAATTCGCCGAAACATCGATAAAACGTCGGTTCCTGCCAAGTGCCCCAATACTGTTTTGATCCATTTAAAACAAGATGATTAAAAATCACTGATTTCCTTTTTGGTGCCTATTTTAGATGGCATCTTGGATTCTGTAAATGGGAATGTACACCAACATATCGAGGTTTTGATTCATTCTTTGGATATTACAATGCTGAGGAGGACTACTATAACCACAGTCTTAGTAGGGTGCCTTTTAAAGGTTAGTCGATTAAATCTATAAAAAGAGTAGTAAGCTGAATATTACAATAAAATTCGGCAACAAAAAGCCACTGGAACTCTTCTATTCCTTCGTTTTCTAACTTACAAGAGACCATAGGCGTAGGAGACAGGGGGGCAGGGGGCAGCTGCACCCCAAAAAGTATGTTTTAGGGCAAAAAGTTCCAAAAAATCGGGCAATCAATGGGAAAACATTACTAAAATTCGGGCATAAGTCGATCTGCCCCCCTTTTGAGTCGTGGGCTCCTACTTTCTCTTGTCATAAGCTTGAAAACAATGTTATAATGTATTATATATCTATGGTTGACACTGCCATTTTTATCACAAATTTCGCCAACTTTGACTATCAATTGAGTAATTGGACCACGAATTTAGTTACTTTTAACCAAAATCATCAGGATTATTAAATATTTTCAGGATATTATTTGGATTATCGTGATGACCGTCAACCTGTACGAAATCAAGATGGAGTTTACTCTACGGTGTGTCTCATATTTATACTATAAATAATCATACCTTTTATTAAAATAATGATTAAAATTGCTAATCTCCATATTATTAATGTAATGAAGACATCGTACTGTTAAGTGCTCTATTATGGTCATTAAAATGAATGCGAGACTATGTTGTATCGCACTGGAAATGTGGCTTCTGCTTACGTCTCTGGGCCAGATTTCATTGGTCAGGAAATGTGGGAAACACCTTGAAATGTGCGTTGTGAGAATTACTATAGCATCCTTTATGACTTGTTCTTCACTCTGTTATTCTGGTGTAATTTTCAGCACGCCTTTACAAAGAGAGCTGAATCCGTCATTTCACAACACGATACCAGTAAACCCTTATTTCTGTACCTACCTTACCAAGCTGTACACCAACCTATCGAGGTGAGCAAACCCTTATTTCTGTACCTACCTTACCAAGCTGTACACCAACCTATCGAGGTGAGCAAACCCTTATTTCTGTACCTACCTTACCAAGCTGTACACCAACCTATCGAGGTGGGTAAACCCTTATTTCTGTACCTACCTTACCAAGCTGTACACCAACCTATCGAGGTGAGCAAACCCTTATTTCTGTACCTACCTTACCAAGCTGTACACCAACCTATCGAGGTGAGCAAACCCTTATTTCTGTACCTACCTTACCAAGCTGTACACCAACCTATCGAGGTGAGTAAACCTTTATTTCTGTACCTACCTTACCAAGCTGTACACCAACCTATCGAGGTGAGTAAGTCTTTATTTCTGTACCTTCCTTACCAAGCTGTACAACAACCTATCGAGGTGAGTAAACCTTTATTTCTGTATCTACCTTACCAAGCTGTACACCAACCTATCGAGGTGAGTAAACCTTTATTTCTGTACCTACCATACCAAGCTGTACACCAACCTATCGAGGTTAGTAAACCTTTATTTCTGTACCTACCATACCAAGCTGTACACCAACCTATCGAGGTTAGTAAACCTTTATTTCTGTACCTACCATACCAAGCTGTACACCAACCTATCGAGGTTAGTAAACCTTTATTTCTGTACCTTCCTTACCAAACTGTACAACAACCTATCGAGGTGAGTAAATCTTTATTTCTGTATCTACCTTACCAAGCTGTACACCAACCTATCGAGGTGAGTAAACTTTTATTTCTGTACCTACCTTACCAAACTGTACACCAACCTATCGAGGTGAGTAAACCTTTATTTCTGTATCTACCTTACCAAGCTGTACACCAACCTATCGAGATGACTAAACCTTTATTTCTGTATCTACCTTACCAAGCTGTACACCAACCTATCGAGGTGGGTAAACCTTTATTTCTGTATCTACCTTACCAAGCTGTACACCAACCTATCGAGGTGAGTAAACCTTTATTTCTGTATCTACCTTACCAAGCTGTACACCAACCTATCGAGGTGAGTAAACCTTTATTTCTGTATCTACCTTACCAAGCTGTACACCAACCTATCGAGGTGAGTAAGTCTTTATTTCTGTACCTTCCTTACCAAGCTGTTCACCAACCTATCGAGGTGAGTAAATCTTTATTTCTGTACATACCTTACCAAACTGTACAACAACCTATCGAGGTGAGTAAGTCTTTATTTCTGTACCTTCCTTACCAAGCTGTACACCAAGCTATCGAGGTGAGTAAACCTTTATTTCTGTACCTACCTTACCAAGCTGTACACCAACCTATCGAGATGAGTAAACCTTTATTTCTGTACCTACCATACCAAGCTGTACACCAACCTATCGAGGTTAGTAAACCTTTATTTCTATACCTACCATACCAAGCTGTACACCAACCTATCGAGGTTAGTAAACCTTTATTTCTGTACCTACCATACCAAGCTGTACACCAACCTATCGAGGTTAGTAAACCTTTATTTCTGTACCTTCCTTACCAAACTGTACAACAACCTATCGAGGTGAGTAAACCTTTATTTCTGTATCTACCTTACCAAGCTGTACACCAACCTATCGAGGTGGGTAAACCTTTATTTCTGTATCTACCTTACCAAGCTGTACACCAACCTATCGAGGTGAGTAAACCTTTATTTCTGTATCTACCTTACCAAACTGTACACCAACCTATCGAGGTGAGTAAACCTTTATTTCTGTATCTACCTTACCAAGCTGTACACCAACCTATCGAGATGACTAAACCTTTATTTCTGTATCTACCTTACCAAGCTGTACACCAACCTATCGAGGTGGGTAAACCTTTATTTCTGTATCTACCTTACCAAACTGTACAACAACCTATCGAGGTGAGTAAACCTTTATTTCTGTACCTACCTTACCAAGCTGTACACCAACCTATCGAGGTGAGTAAACCTTTATTTCTGTATCTACCTTACCAAGCTGTACACCAACCTATCGAGGTGAGTAAACCTTTATTTCTGTACCTACCTTACCAAGCTGTACACCAACCTATCGATGTGAGTAAACCTTTATTTCTGTATCTACCTTACCAAGCTGTACACCAACCTATCGAGGTGAGTAAACCTTTATTTCTGTATCTACCTTACCAAGCTGTACACCAACCTATCGAGGTGAGTAAGTCTTTATTTCTGTACCTTCCTTACCAAGCTGTTCACCAACCTATCGAGGTGAGTAAATCTTTATTTCTGTACATACCTTACCAAACTGTACAACAACCTATCGAGGTGAGTAAGTCTTTATTTCTGTACCTTCCTTACCAAGCTGTACACCAAGCTATCGAGGTGAGTAAACCTTTATTTCTGTACCTACCTTACCAAGCTGTACACCAACCTATCGAGATGAGTAAACCTTTATTTCTGTACCTACCTTACCAAGCTGTACACCGACCTAATGAGGTGAGTAAATCTTTATTTCTGTACCTACCTTACCAAGCTGTACACCAACCTATCGAGGTGAGTAAACTTTTATTTCGATACCTACCTTACCAAACTGTACACCGACCTAATGAGGTGAGTAAATCTTTATTTCTGTATCTACCTTACCAAACTGTACACCGACCTAATGAGGTGAGTAAACCTTTATTTCTGTACCTACCTTACCAAACTGTACACCGACCTAATGAGGTGAGTAAATCTTTATTTCTGTACCTACCTTACCAAGCTGTACACCAACCTATCGAGGTGAGTAAACTTTTATTTCTGCACTTACCTTACCAAGCTGTACACCAACTTATCGAGGTGAGTAAACCTTTATTTCTGTACTTACCTTACCAAGCTGTACAAGAACCTGTCGAGGTGAGTAAACCTTTATTTCTGTTGGCGTTTATAGACAAACGTGGTATTTTTTTTCATTATGAAAGGTAATACAGGATATTAAAAATCAATTCTCTCTCTTTCAGGTACCCAAACAATACGAAAACATGTATCCTAACATTAAGTCAGAAGGAAGACGAAAATTTTCAGGTGTGTTATTGACTTAAGTTGGACTTTTTTGGAATTGAAACAAATCAGGGGAGTGTCCATGAAAAAATTCCAGAGGGGGTCCAGAATGCGGATTTTACTGAAAGTGGAGGTGCTTCGGTCTATAACGTCGTTTTTGTTTTCTTTTTCTTTGAGGTCACATGAGCAGAGGATGGGTGTTCAGTTGGTCACTCTAACTCGAAAGGTAGAATGTAAATTCATACTTTACAAGAATAACAAAACTAAGGGTTCCTGGGATCGTGGGATCATATTCTCTAAAACTCGAAGATATTCGACTGAAATAATGAGGCCAGCACCGTAACAAAGTACATGTATTATAATTCTGTCTCGTAATTAAATGATTGTTTTGAATAATGTTTTGGCAGGAATGGTGTCAGCTCTAGACGAAGGTATTGGGAATGTAACAGCAGCTTTAAAAAAGAAAGGAATATATGATGATACCATTATACTTTTTACTGCGGATGTATGTTTTAACTCTATTTTACTGTTTCCTAACAATTTACAGTGTCTAGGAAACTATTTTGTTTAGTGACAGGCCAAATTTTGAATAGGGGATAATTTAAACATTGTCAAAGACTGGAAACGTTATGCATGAAATGTTGAAATGGAGACTATTCCTAAGGAGTGGCAACTATAGCCTATACTCTTAGTTATCGTCTTCCATGCCATCCTTTCCAACCAGCATCACTTATTGATGGAAAATGGATTGAAAATCAGTAGACATCGGTACTACGTGTATCTATATCGATGTTATCGACGTCAGATCTACGGGTTAGCAAAACCCTTTTAAAATTAGAAATCTCATTTTTCTTTACTTGGTTCACCCCTCTGCAAAGCGCAATCCTCTGCTAAGTACCACCCTTTAAGCAGCAATTTTTGAGCATTCCCTTAACCACAAACTTAAAACAAGTTTGTCTGTAAAATCTAGTCGGAAGATAGTTGATGTTAGCTCACTTGTCGTATTTATTTCAGAATGGTGGGTGGGTAACAAAATATGGTAATAACTACCCATTACGAGGTGGCAAGTTCACCATTTACGAGGGGGGAACTCGTGGAGCTGCCTTTATTAAAGGTGTAGGAATTTCAGGCAACAGAACATATGATGGGTAAGACTATCAGCGTTTGCAAGTCAAAATACAACTCGATTTTTAGCGACGGGTGCAAAAAAGCAGGATGTAAAGCTCCTTTTAATTTCAAAATTTAGCGAGTCAACATGCACATATTCTAATCAATAATAGTGTTGAAAACTGTCCCTCGAAATTTGAGCCTTCAAATGCCTGTGAATCCAGTATTATCAGCGTTTGAAAGTCAAAAAGACGACTCTTATTTTAGAATGAATATGTCTTATATAGAAATAGAAAGATAAACGTTTAGTTTGAGGTATATTTGGTGGGTTTATGTGATTTTCATGCAGTTCTAGTACTTTTGAAGACTATGTGCATCATATTCAAGACTCAAATCAACCCTCGAAAATACTGATTGTTCCCTTTTTTAAAGAGTTTAATCTTTAGTGCCTTAGAAATTACTGTAAGAAAACAAATTTCAGAAAGTAACCGGTAGAATATCACCCCAAAAATTGCTTTCTCAGTTAATTAAACTTTGTTTAAGGTTAATCCATGCTGTTGATTGGTTACCAACATTAGTTAGTGCTGCTGGCGGTTCAGGTAAGTTTTTAAAGCTTAATAGTGATCTACCGGAAGCTACTTTGAAATCAATGCAGATCACTGGTAGTGACGTCATAAAACACGTTAGTTTTAGTGGAATCGCAAGAAATTGGAATAGCGCAAATTGATGTTATCAGTGTCTTTGATACACATACAAAGTTTAAAGTGATAAGTTTCTTTTGCCTGTCAGTTTAGATCTATAAACATTATTATACAACAGTATAAATGTTTAAGGATATGAAGATGAGTTTGAATATGACAATATTTCAGTAACTGGTAGAGATGGACAAGATCTATGGAAGTCAATATCTACCGGTACTGGTGAAAATAGAACGGAATTAGTTTATAATATCGATGATGATTTTCCACCGGCTGAAGGTCATGCTGCTATTAGGTATTTATTTTTACAATCTACTTCACTTCCGGTTTCCGGACCACTCGTCGCCCCTAACGTGTTTAATTTATCTCCTGGCTTCTCTCGTCACCAGAAAAACCTAAGAAAGCTTCAGAATGAAGAGGCTACGTCGAAAGACATCCAGCTTTTTAAATACCAGAAGATACCACGGCCAATGACTTGTATCACAAAATTTTATGAAAGATGAAGTAATAATAAATGAAATTTTTGATTTGAATAACAATTGCTACTTCCGTTTCAGAATGGGCGATTATAAACTAGTGGAAGGCTTCCCAGGTCTGTTTCCAGACTGGTATAAACCCGACACAGTAGTGAACGCTCTCGATGATCCAGTAGATGAATTTATGGCTAGAGAAGGTTATAAAGCTGACAATGGATATCAACTCTTCAATATTAAAGGTAAGAAAATATACGGGAAAAAATATTCAAAAATTGAAAAAAATGGTATACAGACCTTCATCATGTTGGTGGTTAGAACATGAATAACAACACCCAAGGACAAACGATCACAACCCAACCCTTCCCCCCCCCCCCTTTCTAAGTTCAAGGAGGGTACACGTCCCCGTCCCCCCTAAATCCACGCCCTTGATATGTTATGATCTTCGTCGGATCATCCAATTAACTGAAACAGCCTGGAATAGCATAAAATATGACAGAACTGAAGCTCTTTGTCGCATACATGTATTCACTGTTTAACCTTGATTTATTTCTCTTTCAGAGGATCCAACAGAACACAATGATCTGTCTACCAAGAACCCAGAAATAGTAGCCAAGTTAAAGGCACGATTGGACTATTACAGAAAAACCTTTTACGTGAAGCCAAATTTCCCCATCTTACCGGATTTCGCTGCTGATCCTACAAAATTTAACAATACATGGTCTCCAGGCTGGTGTTAAGGTGTTTTACAAGGGGGTTTGGGGTGGTTTATTGGGAATGGATAGTTTAAGAGACTTAGATTAGGGTGCAAACAAGTAACAGACGGAACGATATTCTACCCTAATACAGTAGTACTCATCTTCAAAACGTCAATGTATTACTTAATATGTATAATTCGTAATACTTTGACCATGCGAAGATGATAATAACTAACATGATCATGTGCTAAAAGGTTGAATACAAATTTCTTGAAAGTTAATTTCTTTACGATGAGAAGTTACCATGAAACAATCAATTTCACATGATGTGATCCTGTAGTAGGCTTTCGTCTATTGTCTGCGTTCGTTAAAGACATAAGATGTAATAGACAATAGATTCTGAAGAGTTTAATTTTACAACATTCCAAATTACTGTAGTTTCTTTTTGAAAAAACTCTTCAGACCGTTTACGAGAGGTTTAAAACTATTGGGAATCTTAAAGGGATTGTAAAGTGGTTTTCTAAACTTTGTATGTGTATCGGGGACATTGATAGCATCAATTTGCGCCATTCCAATTTCCATTCCGACATCTGTGGTTCTTGCAATTCCACTATACCTAACGAACGCGTGATCTGCATAGATATCTCCCCGTAGATCACTGTCAGTGAAGTCATAAAACGTGTTAGTCGGAATGGAAATTGGAAATTGAAATTGTCCCTGATACACATACAAAGTTTAGAAAACAACTTTAGAATCCCTTTAACCCCGACAGTTGACTCACACAAATCAGTCTTCCCCTATTCCTTATTACATTTCCAAGTGGCAGGCGCTGCCAGTGGTCTGACAATGACATCAAATAATAGACTGTGGGTTCAAACGGTATGTTTCAGCATCTATAGGCTGGGTTCTCAAAGTGGGGTTAATAAACCCCCAGGGGGTTAACGAGAGTTTTTCGGTGATGCTTTCTAAGAATAGCTTTTCCTTGCTCACACTCTCTCTGACTGATTGCAGCAAATATATCAAATTTGATTGTGGTCAGTGAAGATATGTTCGGAAGAGTTTGAGAACCCAGGATCCATATCAATATGTATGGACCAAGAAGACTATCTTAATTTGAAAGGTCAACAGAAAAGTTTTTGACCAAGTTACTTTAACATTGAACTCTGGTCTGACCATGACTAGGTTATCTTTTATGTATATTATGTATAGTTATATTGCTATTTTTGTAATTTTCTATGCTTTGTTGAATATAATTTTTATACACTGTTAAAATTGTCTGGATTCCCCTTGTATGTAAGTAACATTTAGATGGGATATGTAGAAGAATTAACATATTATGCTGCTTCTATATAGTTATACATGTATGTTTGATAGGAATGTTGTAGATTCCCCAACTCTCCCCCTTCTTAAGTAATAGACTTTGACTGTAGAGGTATTGTGTTGGGAATGTTTGATTCATTCCATCATTTTGACTCTGTGATTGAGTTGTTCTTCACGGTGTCATTTACAGAAAAGAGTTGTGGGTTTCTCAAGATCTAAGACAGCTGTTGGTTGGGGCCTTAAATGACCAAATATGGACTGTCACTAATTCTCAAAATATTGGACAAAAATATATAACTAACAATTTTCATAAAGGAAATTTAATACATGAAAAATACAATATTGTGTTTGATTTAGGCATCTTCTTGTTCCCCTTCTTCTTCATCAAACTCTCCCTCCTCTTCAGCTGTAGCATCCTGGTACTGTTGATATTCAGATACCAGATCATTCATGTTGGATTCAGCTTCAGTAAATTCCATCTCATCCATACCTTCACCAGTATACCAATGGAGGAAAGCCTTTCTTCTGAACATAGCTGTAAACTGTTCAGAGATTCTCTTAAACAGTTCCTGGATGGCTGTTGTATTACCAATAAATGTTCCCGACATCTTCAGACCTCTTGGTGGAATATCACAAACAGCAGTTTTAACATTGTTGGGAATCCATTCAACAAAGTAGCTGCTGTTCTTATTCTGAACGTTCAACATCTGTTCATCCACCTCCTTCATGGACATACGACCTCTGAACATGGCAGCTACTGTCAGATAACGACCATGGCGAGGATCACAGGCAGCCATCATGTTCTTGGCATCGAACATCTGTTGGGTGAGTTCGGGTACAGTGAGAGCTCGGTACTGTTGAGAACCTCGGGAGGTGAGAGGAGCAAATCCTGGCATAAAGAAATGAAGACGTGGGAAAGGTACCATGTTGACAGCAAGCTTTCGGAGATCAGCATTAAGTTGACCAGGGAATCGGAGACAGGTGGTCACTCCAGACATGGTTGCTGATACCAGATGATTGAGGTCACCGTAAGTGGGTGTGGTCAGTTTGAGGGTACGGAAACAGATATCATACAGAGCCTCATTATCAATACAGTAAGTCTCGTCTGTATTTTCTACCAATTGATGAACTGAGAGGGTGGCGTTGTAAGGTTCGACAACTGTATCAGATACCTGAAATTACAAAAATAGGATTTATTTGAAATATTCTATAGTTATGTCTGATTAGATTAGCCTATGAATTTAATGTGTTGGTGAACGTCGAAATACTTGCAATGGCTTTACTATTTTGACGATAAAATACACAGCCACTGAGAGTTTAAGTCAAAGTTTCCAAGTTGTTAAGATAAACACGCCCATCCCACTTGTCAGAAAAGTTTCAACTCTACTTACCTTTGGTGAAGGACAGACAGAGAAGGTGTTCATGATTCTATCTGGATATTCTTCTCGGATTTTACTGATGAGGAGAGTTCCCATACCAGAACCAGTTCCACCACCCAGAGAATGGGTCAACTGGAATCCTTGTAGACAATCACAACTTTCAGCTTCTTTACGTACCACATCAAGAACGGAATCTACCAATTCAGCACCTTCTGTATAATGACCTTTAGCCCAGTTATTACCGGCACCAGATTGTCCGAAGACAAAGTTATCTGGACGGAAGATTTGACCAAAAGGCCCAGATCGTACCGAATCCATGGTACCAGGTTCCAAGTCGACGAGAACAGCTCTGGGTACATATTTACCACCGGTAGCTTCATTATAATAAACATTGATTCTCTCCAACTGAAGATCAGAATCACCGTGGTAAGTTCCAGTTGGGTCAATACCATGTTCATCAGAGATCACTTCCCAGAACTGAAAGAAAAGAGAATTAAAATGAAATTGAGATTAATGATCAGATGAAAAAAAAGGTTAAGGCTGTGCGTTATTAGAAGTTGAATATAAGCTTTATTTAGTCTACAGTTTTATGCTAGTATATACTTTAGTAGCATAAACTATACTACACACCAAAATGTAGCTTGGCAAACATCGTCGTAGAATAAAAAAGGGTGTATGATCTATCAATTACTTCAACAATGATCTGTTTTCAAACCAACTCGGGATACCAATAGTCTCTTACCTTAGCTCCGATCTGGTTACCACATTGACCAGTTTGCATATGAACGATTTCTCTCATTTTGATGGTTGTAAGAACTGACTGGTGGTGTTAAGAAGTGAAGTGTAGTTGAAAGTGGAATGATTTGGTTGAGATTTGTCAGTGTTTTATATCAGAAAAGACATTCAGTTACCATGAATATAATACTCTATCGACACATTGACCTCGGTCAGCAACTTAATACTTTAATCCATATAATCTAATCTTATCTAATTCGATAATCCAACGATTTATTTCGATAATCAAATCTGGTTTATTCGATAATCCAATCAGATCGATAATCGATAATAAAGATTAAGATAATTTGATTTATCTGAAATCAGCATTGGGAATTCTGAATAAGACGTTAACGAAATTATCTAATATATATGATATGTATGCCATGTTTAAGATCTGGTAAATGGAGGGAGGGGAGGGGCAAACATATAAATGTAATCGGGCAGTATCTAAAAATATTATGAGAGTCTTTAATGTGTAAAATTCTGTTTTTGTTTGTATTTATAGAAAATATTTGATGTTCATTAATGTTAAGATGGGTGTGTGTCGTGTGAGTGTTCAATCCCAGTCACTAATGGTAGCCTTGGTTCCCAACCTTTTGGACTATTCGTACTATTTTGTTCAAGCCATCTCCTGGTACCCCTTTACCCACCCTAAGTAACATTAAGAGCCAACTTGAAAGTAAAAAGATATTTGTCGGTTGATAAAGTTTGATATGTTATCCATTCCATGCTTCTTAAAATTGTCTAAGAGGCTTCTCAGGTACCCCTTGTGGTGTTCGCTGGTACCCCAAAGGGGTATTCTATTGTATTGTTATATTGTAAAATCAGGGTTTGAACCCTAGCAATATCCTTCATTTCTCTGGGCAATATAAACATTATCGGTAAAACGTTTTTATAAGAACATTCAGGCCCGTAGGCATTGAGAAGGGGGGGGGGTGCGTTTTTTTTTCAAACTGAATTTATTTTTTGAGCTCCGAAATAAAAACCCGTTGCATCAATAAACTTGAAGGCTTGATGCACTTCGTTGTCTGTCGACAGAACGTCGTTTCATACAATTGAAAAAAAAACCATTGTGGCAGGCGACACTATGAAATATACACGCAATACACGCAATATGTAGTAATACATAAAGTCTCAATATTAATGCATTTCGTGTTGAAACAAATCTTAAAAGGGATATGATCACTAACTGTTCGACCAAAAAACATTTAGTTTTAGAACCTGAAATTTTTTAGATTATCTAATCCGTAATAATGTTCAAATCCCCATGTATCGTTAAATATCAGCGTTTGAAAGTCAAAAATACGACTCGTCTTATAGTAAGACTATGACTAGAAAACACATATACAGAAAATGAAAGATAAATGTTTAGGCGGGGTATAATTCAACGGTTTGTGCGATTTTTTGACATTTCTAGTAAATCTGGAGGCTATTTACATAATATTCAAGGCTCAAATCGACCCTTTAAAATGATGAATATTCCCCTTTAATTCATTTCATGTTAAAACAAATCGTATTTTTATGCATATAAAACAATACAATAATATACACGTATATCGTTACAATGTTAAAATATTATAATTAAATACATGGGCTGATGATTAACAATAGGTTGTAATAAGATTAATGCGATTTTAATCCTTTATTCGATTATCTTAAATAAAGATATAATATGAGATTTTAAACTACGTTATTACATGTATATACCCAGTAATCTGATAGCATAAACTGTTTTTATTTAGATTATAACCACAACTCCTGTATAAAGGTATAATCATTACTCCACTCAATTTAATAGCTACCTAACAACAAACAAACAACAAGACAACAGATCTCTTGTTTCGGGTATAAATTACCAGTTTTAATCATCCACTCTACATTCAGTGGTAACATCTTGTCTTGGTTAGCTTCAACTCTTCCTACAAAGTTCCCATCACTCAACCTTCGTCAGTTTTAAACTTAAGTTTCAACTGTAACAAACCTTCAACATGGTAAGTGAAATTATTTAATTTTATACTTTAAAGTACTATACGAGGTACATTGTAGTTCGATATATAGATTTTTGTTTTTTTTTTTTATTCTGGAAGTAATTGTTTAATTCATTAATCATAAGTTTCAGTTCGTAGCCCCCCGAATATAGCATGATATAAAAATATGGATGTTCTGTAGTTCAAACAATAATGTAACTTATAATTATATATTGTTATTCTATATAAAACTTAAAAAACAATATGTTAACATAGATTTCACTTTTAAACGCGGATTGAAATTGATATACATAGATTCGAAATCTCAAATCTGGACGGCTATTAGGCCTACGTTAACTAAAAAATTCGAATTTGAGATTTGGGTATAATAGGTCAAATGTATGGTGAACGTTTCTTTCTAAGAGTTTGTAGATGTACTTTAAGAATTAACAAAGTAAACGAAAAGACAACAGTTTGAATTAATATCACGTAATTATATCATGTACAAAATTACCCGTCTTGACCAAGATTTTATCACTATGTGACTATACATTACAAGTCCGAAAGTCTATATTGCTTAGTTGGTTTATATATTGACACATAGTGACTTGTTTTAGCTCATTATAGTAAACCTTGAATCCGTTTTAGCAGAAATTATGAACACTATATCCTTAAATAAATTGAAATGTTTACTTTATGTGATTTTCGTTTCAGCGTGAGTGTATCTCCGTCCACATTGGTCAAGCTGGTGTCCAGATGGGCAATGCCTGTTGGGAGTTGTACTGTTTAGAACATGGTATCCAACCTGATGGTCAGATGCCTTCTGATAAAACTATTGGAGGTGGAGATGATTCCTTCAACACTTTCTTCAGTGAGACTGGAGCTGGTAAACATGTTCCAAGAGCTGTATTTGTTGATCTGGAACCAACAGTTGTAGATGAAGTCCGAACTGGTACTTACCGTCAACTCTTCCATCCTGAACAACTTATCACTGGTAAAGAAGATGCTGCAAATAACTATGCTCGAGGTCACTACACAGTGGGTAAAGAGATCATCGATTTGGTTCTGGACAGAATTCGGAAGCTGGCTGATCAATGTACTGGTCTTCAAGGATTCCTCATCTTCCACAGCTTTGGTGGCGGAACCGGATCTGGTTTCTCTTCCTTGTTGATGGAAAGATTGAGCGTAGATTACGGAAAGAAATCTAAGTTGGAGTTTGCTGTTTATCCTGCTCCACAAATATCAACTGCTGTAGTAGAACCATACAACTCCATCCTTACAACCCATACAACATTGGAGCATTCAGATTGTGCCTTCATGGTGGACAACGAGGCTATTTACGACATCTGCCGACGAAATCTCGACATTGAAAGACCAACGTATACCAACTTGAATCGATTAATTGGTCAAATCGTCAGCTCCATCACTGCTTCACTTCGATTTGATGGTGCCTTGAACGTCGATCTTACTGAGTTCCAGACCAACTTGGTACCCTACCCACGTATCCATTTCCCATTGGCTACCTACGCCCCAGTCATATCTGCTGAGAAAGCCTACCATGAACAACTCTCTGTTGCTGAAATCACCAATGCTTGTTTCGAGCCAGCCAACCAGATGGTCAAATGTGATCCTCGTCATGGTAAATACATGGCTTGCTGTATGTTGTACCGAGGTGATGTTGTTCCCAAGGATGTTAACGCTGCTATTGCTACCATTAAAACCAAGAGAACCATCCAATTTGTCGACTGGTGTCCAACTGGTTTCAAAGTTGGTATCAACTACCAACCACCAACTGTAGTACCAGGAGGTGATTTAGCCAAGGTCCAGAGAGCTGTATGTATGTTGAGTAACACGACTGCTATTGCTGAAGCTTGGGCTCGTCTTGATCATAAATTCGATCTGATGTATGCTAAGAGAGCTTTCGTTCATTGGTATGTTGGTGAGGGTATGGAAGAAGGTGAATTCTCTGAAGCTAGAGAAGATTTAGCTGCTCTAGAGAAAGATTATGAAGAAGTTGGAGTTGATTCTGTTGAAGGTGAAGGAGAAGAAGAGGGAGAAGAATATTAAACTCAAATTTGATTAAATTATTTTCTGAATAAATTATTAAAATCTATTAATTACACACATGTCTTTTAAATTGATACCAATTGAAATACCCACATGGGATACACAACAGTGTTACAGACTCACAAACATAATATGTTATTCAAAACTGGATTTAGTCATATATTATATAATTCTTATTTTTTATCAATTCCCCAAGATCCTTCTTCTCTGTCTTACCCGACCTGTCTAGAATATGATCTGTAAGTTGAAGGCAAATCAAAGTAACTAGACTCTAAATTCTCAAAAGAGTCAACACAAAATGACAGTCACCAAAACAATATGACAAGAGTTCATCCTGTTTAGTCGAAACGTTTTCAGAATATTACACCTGTGATAACAGTCCACTTGTAAAACTAACTACAATATATATTCAAACTTTATCAATTATCAAACATCAATATTTTAAACAAAATTCAATTTTTAATCACCAAAACCTTGACAAATTGTTAGTTCTGCTGATTCAAAAGGTGGCATATCGTTCTTATCTACCTCCAGAAGAGTTCAATTTCCGTGGTGAATCACTTCGCACCCTCGACAATCCTCGATAACTTGACAATTATGGGAATATTGTCATTCACGATTCGGGCAATTATGGTTTTTACACGCACCCAAAATATTGTTAAAGTGAAAAAATCGTATTGAATTGAGTTGGTATTTTACTCATCACTTGACACTGAAAACTAACTCATCAGCTTTCACACTGAATACAATTTGCGATATTTGCAATATGTCAAGATTTCATAGTAAAAAAAAAGATAGTTTGCCAGGCAAAGTAACATACGCCCACTTCAGCAAATTTGAATATTCCAAGTTGATTGCACCATCATCGCACTTATCTGAGCTGATATTTAGATGAATCAAATCGAATGAAAACTCTAGCCTCTATAGTGTACACAAGTTAATTTTAACGTTTTTAACCAAGTCAAGGGCAATAACTCATAAACCGACAACTGGAATCGCACGATTCTCGAATATATCTGAGATATTATCAAGATGAATACACATACCAAATTACATTCAAATCGAATGAAAACTGTAGCCTGTATTACTTACACAAGTTAATTTTTTCACCAAGTCAAGGGCAATAACTCATAAACCGACGACTGAAATTGTGTCAATTTCGAACTGATCCGAGATATTATCAAGATGATTACATGTACCAAGTTTCATTCAAATCGGATGAAAACTCTAGCTTCTATCGTGTAGCGAAATGATCCTAGATATTATCAAGATGAATAGTGAATACCCATACCAAGTTTCATTCAAATCGGATGAAAACTCTAGCTTCTATTGCGTACACAAGTTAATTTTAAGGTTTTTCACTAAGTCAAGGGTAATAACTCACAAAATGACGACTGGAATCGCACCATTTTCGAACTCATCCGAGATATTATCAAAATGAATACACATACCAAATTACATTCAAATCGAATGAAAACTGTAGCCTGTATTACTTACACAAGTTAATTTTTTCACTAAGTCAAGGGCAATAACTCATAAACCGACGACTGAAATTGTGTCAATTTCGAACTCATCCGAGATATTATTAAGATGAATACACATAGCAAGTTTCATTCAAATCGGATGAAAACTCTAGTTTCAGTCCTGGACGCTTGTCAGTTTTTTGAGAAAAAATCCCAAGAAAGAAGAATATTTTAACGCACCCAAATTGACTGCGCGATTTCAAGATATAATCAAGCTTAGTCTCCTGTCCCTCAAATAGAGATTACTGGACAGGATGTTCTGGTCTAGAACGATCTCAACTGTAAAACAAATCCATTTAAACACATTGGCAATAGATAGGTAGCGGTTAAATGAACTTTTCATTTGATGAAGGATAACAATAAATGAGTAAATATTTCATAATAAAAAATGATATCTGGTGTCTAGAAGAGTAAGCATACCATGAGCAGGCAGGATGTGGAGCAGATATACATGTAACTTTATTGCTATCTGCAAGGGGATTTACAAAGTGACATTTCCAAATGATGTTAGAATGTCAAATACCATTTCTGTAGATACATGTAATATCATAAAATACTTTTAAAATAACAATTTTAATAAATAATAGATATAAATATTGCGTTTTATTTAAGCTTCATCTTGTTCTCCTTCTTCTTCATCAAATTCTCCCTCCTCTTCAGCTGTAGCATCCTGGTACTGTTGATATTCAGATACCAGATCATTCATGTTGGATTCAGCTTCAGTAAATTCCATCTCATCCATACCCTCACCAGTATACCAATGGAGGAAAGCCTTTCTTCTGAACATAGCTGTAAACTGTTCAGAGATTCTCTTAAACAGTTCCTGAATGGCTGTTGTATTACCAATAAATGTTCCCGACATCTTCAGACCTCTTGGTGGAATATCACAAACAGCAGTTTTAACATTGTTGGGAATCCATTCCACAAAGTAGCTTCTGTTCTTATTCTGAACGTTCAACATCTGTTCATCTACCTCCTTCATTGACATACGACCTCTGAACATAGTAGCTACTGTCAGATAACGACCATGACGAGGATCACAGGCCGCCATCATGTTCTTGGCATCGAACATCTGTTGGGTGTGTTCGGGTACAGTGAGAGCTCGGTACTGCTGAGAACCTCGAGAGGTGAGAGGAGCAAATCCTGGCATAAAGAAATGAAGACGTGGGAAAGGTACCATGTTGACCGCAAGCTTTCGGAGATCAGCATTAAGTTGACCTGGGAATCGAAGACAGGTGGTCACTCCAGACATGGTTGCTGATACCAGATGGTTGAGATCACCGTAAGTGGGTGTGGTCAGTTTGAGGGTACGGAAACAGATATCATACAGAGCCTCATTATCAATACAGTAAGTCTCGTCTGTATTTTCTACCAGTTGATGAACTGAGAGCGTGGCGTTGTAAGGTTCCACAACTGTATCTGATACCTGAAATTGAAAGAAATGTGTCAATTAACATTTGATTTGTGAATAAGAAAATAGAGCTACATCTTTCTTGAACTGGTCACTTCGTACAATGAATAAGGGTACTATTTTAAATGCGCAAACAAAAGGGTAAAGATAAGAAGAGTAGGATGCAAACCTACCTCAATTTGGTAATGTCGAGAAAAGGGAAAATTGCCTAGAAACGTTCCAATAACTTACCTTTGGTGAAGGACAAACAGAGAAGGTGTTCATGATTCTATCCGGATATTCTTCACGGATTTTACTGATGAGGAGAGTTCCCATACCAGAACCAGTTCCACCACCCAGAGAATGGGTCAACTGGAATCCTTGTAGACAATCACAACTTTCAACTTCTTTACGGACCACATCAGCACCAATTCAGCACCTTCTGTATAATGACCTTTAGCCCAGTTATTACCGGCACCAGATTGTCCGAAGACAAAGTTATCTGGACGGAAGATTTGGCCAAATGGTCCTGATCGTACAGAATCCATGGTACCAGGTTCCAAGTCGACGAGAACAGCTCTGGGTACATATTTACCACCGGTAGCTTCGTTATAATAAACGTTGATTCTCTCCAACTGAAGATCAGAATCACCGTGGTAAGTTCCAGTTGGGTCAATACCATGTTCATCAGAGACAACTTCCCAGAACTAAAAGAAAAGAAAACGGATTATTAAAATAATATTTAGGATTTGAAGTTGTGGATGATAAATGTGTACCAATATATTGCCAAAGTGTTACTTTGGATTTCGAGTTTCATTATGTCTTTACCAATATATTGTTTAAATTGTACATGTAACAAGTCTATCCTGTGGTCTATCAGAATATTGAAGGAGTTACTTACCTTAGCTCCGATTTGGTTACCACATTGACCAGTTTGCATATGAACGATTTCTCTCATTTTGATGGTTGTAAGAACTGACTGGTGTTAAGAAGTGAAATGTAGTTGAAAGTGGAATGATTTGGTTGAGATTTGTCAGTGTTTTATATCAGACAAGACATTCAGTTACCATGGACAGTTTCATTCTATATTAAAACATTGACTACGTTTATCTACCTAATTCTTTAATCCAATTTGACTTAATTCGATAATCCAATCTGATTTAATTCGATAATCCAATTGGATTTCATTTGATAATCCAATCAGATTTGATTCATAACAAATGGTGTTACACTGAAAATCATGTATAAAGCGTTAATATATCCAGTAATCCCCAAGATAGAGTCAGTCCTCAATCTAATAACTACCTAACAGTATCTAACAACAAACAAACAACAAGACAACAGATCTCTTGTTTCGGGTATAAATTACCAGTTTTAATCAACCACTCTACATTCAGTGGTAACATCTTGTTAGCTTCAACTCTACTTGCAAGATTCCTGTCTCTCAACCTTCGTCAGTTTTAAACTTTAGATTCAACTTTTATAAACCATCAATATGGTAAGTGAAATCCTTTAATTTTATATTTTTAAACCACGATCTTTGTGTCAGATTTTATGAAACGTGACGATTTTCCTATTGTTAATTTTCCGTTCATGTGCATAAACATAGCACAATCGCTTGCCCTTTAAAATTAGATTTTACAGCCGTGGTTTTATTGATCTTGTTTACAGTTGTATTTGTAAATTTTCTTCTTACAGTTGTGGTGACTCTACTTTTGAATTCCAGTAGAGATCTGAACGAAAATATTTATTAATATGTTTTCTCTACTCTCGGAGCATGTCTAGTTGAAGCAGTGCAGTTCTTCTTCTGTTCTGATATCTTTACTTTTAGATTGCAGTAGACTTTCATCAACAATATTCAATAATAGTTATCTTGCCTCTACATTCAATTCAAGTAGTTATAGTCATAGCGTTGCATGGAATCTGCTCATAAATACTTACTAATGGTTTACCTGTCTCTTGCAGTTGTGGTGTCTTTACTTTTTAGACTGCTGAAGACTTCTCATCGTCAATATTTAATAAGAGTTATCTTGCCTTTTACAGTTGAAGTAGTTCTACTCAGAGTTGCAGAGGATATCGGAAGTAAAATACTAACTAACGGTTAACTTTCTTCTTTCAGTTATAGTGTAGGTGCAATAGATGTCTGGACGAAGTACTTACTTATAGTCCTGTCTCTTGCAATTGTATTTTGGCTGTTCCATCTCTTACAGATTTATTACATTTTGACATACCATATTTTAATTATTTCCCTTCCAGGTTTTCTATTTGGCATTATCATTTTTGGCAAACAATTCACACTTTTGGCAAATCTAAATTCATAACACACTGTCAGGGGATGAGTAAACATCCTTCAAGCTGGTCTTGAGCATGGATAAATCCTACCTCCCCCTCCAATTTAGAATAAGAACATTAATGGAGTAGGGTTGGGTAGCCCGCTCGCAGCACTTGCACTGACCTTTGGCTTCACAAATTCAATAATTTATTTATTTTTTTTTTTTTTATTTTTTTTTTTTTTTTTTTTTTTTTTTACAATTTGTCGCAATGTACTTAATCGCTTGAGGATAATATGTCCATTTAATACACATGTACTTGTGTATATTGCTATATTGTATATCTTAAAAAAAATATCCAGTAGCCTGTGGTCATGTATTTGATCTCTAAATCATCAAATTCTGTACAATAATTGCTTGAGGATAATATGTCCATTTAATACACATGTACTTGTGTATATTGCTATATTGTATATCTTAAAAAAAAATATCCAGTAGCCTGTGGTCATGTACTTGATCTCTAAATCATCAAACTTGTACATTGATTTTTTTTTTTTTTTTTTTTTTTTTTTTTTTTTTGGTGTCTTTATGTTGTATATTGTATCTATGTTTGTCCGCATGGGCTGGGTGTGAGACAGGACCGTTACCACTCGTGGTATAGGGCCTAATTCTGACCCATGTAAAATAAAGAGTTTATTGCAGTGCGTTCTAGCGAACGCACTGCTTTGTTTTGCAAATGACTTTTTTTTTTTTTTTTGCAGTGCGTTCTAGCGAACGCACTGCTTTGTTTTCATAATGACTTTTTTTTTTTGCAGTGCGTTCTAGCGAACGCACTGCTTTGTTTTCATAATGACTTTTTTTTTTTTTTTTTTTTTTTTTTTTGTCTACTTCTGGTCACGCTAATTCGGTATGAAGGGAGCATGCCACACATTATCTCACATGTTTTCCTACAATCACTAACTGCTCGGTGTTGCTTAAATGTAAAATAACGTTTTTTTTGTCTTACCGGAAATGACATATGACAGAAAAACCCATTTTATGTCTTTTACCTTTTTTACCTCTGTTTTTGAACCGATTTTGATAAAACTTTTTTTGTTTATTTCATTATTCTAATGTCTACATAATAGCTATCAACATAAATGCACTTTTAGACATTCTCTGCTGACTATTTGGAGCACTTTTTTAACCGTTTTTTTAACTTTTGCAATTTTATTTCAATCAATTTGAAAACTTACAGGTGTATAAACATTTTGATTTCTAACTAAGTGGTATAGTTAAAATTCTTATATCACTTCCGGTTTTGACGTCATTCGCTTGTAAAGTTGAAATTTCGACTTCCGGAATAATTAAGATATTCGAAAAAATCGTTTTGCAATGTGCTAGAAATAACCATTGTCTAAATATGGAATGAAAAAATCTGACCCAGATATTTCATATCAGTCGCCATCTTGAAATGACTGATTCTTCTTTAAATCGATATTCAGAAACAGGGAATCAATCGATTTGAATAAAAATGATGTCTATGGAATCTACAGTCGATCGCTAACAAAACATGGGAAGCCGATTTTTGAATTTCGATTCAGATTTTTTTTTATTTCCGGTTTAATATTTTCGGAAATAGTCAAAACTTTTAAGGCTCATATCTTGTGACCTTGACCTTGAATGACCTTGTGACCTGAACAAAAGTCATTGCCCTTGATGAGATCTATCAACTGATGTATTCATTTTTGTTGTCCGATATCTACTTCCGGTTTTATAGCCATTTGAAAATGTCGAGTTTTGACTTTAAACAGCTCTGTCACGTGACCTAATTCATGTACGTCACAAATTATCTTTTAATATTATCACGCTTTATCTCCTGTTTCCAAAAATGTATAACATTAGATATTTCGATCAAAATTGCTTTTTCGAATTTTGTTCTTTGTTCTATAGTAACTCTGCGTGTTTTTTTTGGCGGGAAAAAAACACGTGTTATCTGAATTACGGATTTCATAAGATAGGTAACAATTTCTTCTTAAGATATGGAAGAACATGACAAACAAAGAAAAAAATATGATAAAATCGTAACCGGAAGTAACCCGCTGGCCACCATCTTGAAATAAACATGTTTTCTGTAAATCGAGAGAAGTGAACAGGGTATCATCCGATTTGTATAATATTGATGTCTAGGGCATTTTCAATCTATGGCCAACAAAATGATGACAGCCAATTTGCTAATTTCGATTATAATGTTTGCCTACTTCCGGTAAAAGATATTCAGAAATGACAAAAATTTTCAAAGCTCATTACACGTTACCTTGGATTTGGGTGACCTTATGACCTGAACAAAAGTTATTGCCCATGATGAGAACTACCCAACGGTGTATTCATTTTTGTTGTCCAATATTTACTTCCGGTTTTATTGCCATTTAAAAATTGTTAGTTTGAACTTTGAACAGCTCTGTCACGTGACGTGACGTCACAAAATATCATCTTTTCTTATTACGCTTTATCTTCTCTTTCCAGTGATATATAACTCTAGATATTTTGATCAAAATTGCTATTTGGAATTTTGTTCTTTGATCTATAGTAACTCTGGGTGTTTTTTTGGCGGGAAAAGAACACGTGTTAATTGATTACGGATTTCATAAGATAGGTAACAATTTCTTCTGAAGATATGAAAGAACATGACTAACAAAGAAAAAAAATATGACAAAATCGTAACCGGAAGTAACACGCTGGCAACCATCTTGTTTTCTTTAAATCGACATCAGATTTATATAATTTTGATGTTTATGGCATTTTCAATCTATTGCCAACAAAATGAGGGCAGCTGAATTGCTAATTTCGATTATGGTGTTTGTCTGTTTCCGGTATAAGATATTTAATTCTTGTTTTATAGCCAAATGAAAATTGTCAGTTTGAACCTAATTCACGTACGTCACAAAAAATCGTCTTTTCTTATTATGCTTTATCTCCACTTGATTTATAATAGTAAATATTTTAATCAGTTTGCTTTTTTTTTAATTTGGAAATTTTGTTCATTGTTCTAAAGTAACTGTGTGGCTTTTTTGGCGCGAAAAAACAAGTGGTTCCTAAATTGTGGATTTTTAAAGAGAGTCGACACATTCTTTTGCAGATATAAAATGACATAACATTCATAGAAAAAAAAGGATAAAATTGGACCCGGAAGTAACTAGTAGACCACCATCTTGAAATGACCAACTTTTCTTTAAATCGATATAAATGATCAGGATATCATCCGATTTACACAATGTTGATGTCTATGGCATCTTCAATAATTACTAACAAAATGGTGACAGCCGATTTCCTAATTTCTATTAAAAGTTTTGTCTATTTCCCGTTAAAGAAATTCAGCAATAGCAAACACTTTCAAAACTCAAAACTCGTGACCTTGACGTTTAATGACCTTGATCTGAACCAAAGCTATTGCCCTCGATAAAATCTATCAAATGATGTTTTACTTTGTGTTTTCCGATGTTTACTTCCGGTTTAATAGCCGATTGAAAATTGAGATTTTTAACCATAAACAGCTCTGTCACATGACCTAATTTAAATGCAGGACTAAAATGCAACCGTTTAAGGATGTTTAAATTGCGCACTGCTCAGTACCGTTATCACGGTTCTAGTTTTTTTTTTTTTTTTTTGTCTACTTCTGGTCACGCTAATTCGGTATGAAGGGAGCATGCCACACATTATCTCACATGTTTTCCTACAATCAGTAACTCCTAGGTGTTGCTTAAATGTAAAATGGCGCTCTTTTGTCTAACCGGAAATGACATATGACAGAAAACCCCATGTTATGTTTTTTACCTTTTTTACCTCTGTTTTTGAACCGATTTTGATAAAACCTTTTTTGTTTATTTCATTATTCTAATGACTACATAATAGCTTTCATCATAATTGCACTTTTAGACATTCTCTGCTGACTTTTTGGAGCACTTTTTTAACCGTTTTTCTAACTTTTGTAATTTTATTTCGATCAATTTGAAAACTTACAGGTGTATAAACATTTTGATTTCTAACTAAATGGTATTTTCAAAATTTTTATATCACTTCCGGTTTTGACGTCATTCGCCTGTAAAGTTGAAATTTCAACTTCCGGAATAATTAAGATATTCAAAAAAATCTTTATGTGATGTGCTAGAAATAACCATTGTCTAAATATGGAATGAAAAAATCTGACCCAGATATTTCATATCAGTCGCCATTTTGAAATGACTGATTTTTCTTTAAATCGATATTCAGAATCAGGGAATCATTCGATTTGAATAAAAATGATGTCTATGGAATCTACAGTCGATTGCTAACAAAATATGGGAAGCCGATTTTTGAATTTCGATTCAGAATTTTTTTTATTTCCGGTTTAGAATTTTAAGTAATTGTCAAAACTTTGAAGGCTCATAACTTGTGACCTTGACCTTGAGTGACCTTGTGACCTGAACAAAAGTCGTTGCCCTTGATGAGATCTATCAACTGATGTATTCATTTTTACTGTCCGATGTCTACTTCCGGTTTTATAGCCATTTGAAAATGTCGAGTTTTGACTTTAAACAGCTCTGTCACGTGACCTAATTCATGTACGTCACAAATTATCTTCTATTATAATCACGCTTTATCTCCTGTTTCCAAAAATGTATAACACTAAATATTTCGATCAAAATTGCTTTTTCGAATTTTGTTCTATACTAACTCTGCGTGTTTTTTTGGCGGGAAAAAACACGTGTTATCTGAATTACAGATTTCATAAGATAGGTAACAATTTCTTCTTAAGATATGAAAGAACATGACTAACAAAGAAAAAGATATGATAAAATCGTATCCGGAAGTAACACGCTGGCCACCATCTTGAAATGAACATGTTTTCTTTAAATCGAGATAAGTGAACAGGGTATCATACGATTTGTATAATATTGATGTCTAGGGCATTTTCAATCTATGGCCAACAAAATGATGACAGTCAATTTGCTAATTTCGATTATGATGTTTGCCTATTTCCGGTAAAAGATATTCAGAAATGACAAAACTTTCCAAAGCTCATTACACGTTACCTTGGATTTGGGTGATCTTATGACCTGAACAAAAGTTATTGCCCATGATGAGATCTACCCAACGGTGTATTCATTTTTGTTGTCCAATATTTACTTCCGGTTTTATAGCTATTTAAAAATTGTTAGTTTGAACTTTGAACAGCTCTGTCACGTGACGTCACGTCACAAAATATCTTCTTTTCTTATTACGCTTTATCTCTTCTTTCCAGAGATATAACACTAGATATTTTGATCAAAATTGCTATTTGGAATTCTGTTCTTTGTTCTATAGTAACTCTGCGTGGTTTTTTGGTGGGAAAAAACACGTGTTATCTGAATTACGGATTTCATAAGATAGGTAACAATTTCTTCTTAAGATATGAAAGAACATGACTAACAAAGAAAAAAATATGACAAAATCGTAAACTGAGGTAACACGTTGGCCACCATCTTGATATGAATATGTTTTCTTTAAATCGACATCCGATTTATATCATTTTGATGTTTATGACATTTTCAATCTATTGCCAACAAAATGAGGGCAGCTGAATTGCTAATTTCGATATTCAGCAATTATTGTAACACTTTTATAGCTCATAACTTGTGACCTTGCCATTTGTTGACCTTATGATCCGAACAAAAGTTATTGCCCAAAATGAGATCTATCCAATGGTGAATTCATTTTTGTTGTCCAGTATTTACTTCTTGTTTTATAGCCAAATGAAAATTGTCAGTTTGAACCTAATTCACGTACGTCACAAAAAGTCGTCTTTTCTTATAATGCTTTATATCCACTTGATATATAATAGTAGATATTTTAATCATTTTGCCTTTTTTTTTAATTTGGAAATTTTGTACATTGTTCTAAAGTAACTGCGTGGCTTTTTTGGCGCGAAAAAACATGTGGTTCCTAAATTGTGGATTTTTAAAGAGAGTTGACACATTCTTTTGAAGATATAAAATGACATAACATTCATAGAAAAAAAAGGATTAAATGTTGACCTGGAAGTAACTAGTAGACCACCATCTTGAAATGACCAACTTTTCTTTAAATCGATATAAGTGATCAGGATATCATCCGATTTACATAATGTTGATGTCTATGGCATCTTCAATATATTACTAACAAAATGGTGACAGCCGATTTCCTAATTTCGATTAAAAGTTTTTTTTATTTCCGGTTAGAAATTCAGCAATAGCAAACACTTTCAAAGCTCAAAACTCGTGACCTTGACGTTTGATGACCTTTTGATCTGAACCAAAGCTATTCCCCTCGATAAAATCTATAAAATGATGTTTTACTTTGTGTTTTCCGATGTTTACTTCCGGTTTAATAGCCGATTGAAAATTGAGATTTTTAACTATAAACCGCTCTGTCACATGACCTGATTTATATGCAGGCCAAAAATTCAACCGTTCAAGGATGTTTAAATTGCGCACTGCACAGTACCGTTATCACGGTTCTAGTTTTTTTTTTTTTTCACTTTCTGGTCAGAGCGCCCAGCCAAAACTACACATGCCACATATAATCTCTCAAGATTTCCCACGATAATCTACTGCTCGGTATTGTTTAAATGTAAAATGACGCATGCCCTACCAACCGGAAATGAGGTATGAGAACATATGGGTTTTGATGTTTTGGTCATTATCTCCTTTATTTTTCAACCGATTTTGATCGGACTGACTTTGCATATTTCTCTAATCGATTGTCCACGAGACAAAAGTTTAACAATATCATTTTGAGAAAATTCTTGCTGACTTTTGGAGCACTTTTTCTTGACCACTTTTTCAACTTTTGCAATTTTATATTGATCAACCTGAAAACTTACATGCTTATAGACATTTTGATTGCGAGCAATTAGCAATTTTCAAAATTTCGATATCGCTTCCGGTTTTGACGTCATTCGCTCTCAAAGTTGAAATTTCAACTTCCGGAATTTTGAAGATATTCGAAAAATTCTTTTTGCAATATGTTTGTTATGCAGACTTAAAATTATACAAATCATAAAATTTGACCCGGATGTAACAGATCAGGCGCCATCTTGAAATGGTATATTTTCATAAAACGCAAAATGGGGCCTCAGGGTGTTATGGAATTTGCATAATTTTTATGTCTATGTAATCAACAGTCGACTGCGACCAAAACATGGGAAGCCGATTTTTTAATTTCAATTCTGAATTTTTCTGATTTCCGGAAAAAATAAGTCAGTAATTGTCAAAACTTTCAAGGCCCATATTTTGTGACCTTGACCTTTTGTGACTTTGTGACCTGTACAAAAGTTATTGCCCTTGATTAGATGTATCCAATGACATATTTTTTTCAGATGCCCAATGGTTACTTCCGGTTTTATAGCCGTTTGAAAATTGTAATTTTTAACTTTAAACAGCCCTACCACGTGACCTAATTTACATATGTCTTATTTTCTTTCACCGTCGTACTATGCTATGTCTGCTCTTTCCAATGATATACAACACAATATATTTGAATCAAAATTCCGCCTTTTAAAGTTGGAAAAATTTGTGTCAATTTCGATTGAAACTGTGCGTGTTTTTTTCAATTTTTATTTCGATCGTTCTGAAAACATACAGGTAGATAGACATTTTGATGGCGAACAAAAATATGTTTTCAAAATTTTTGTATCACTTCCGGTTTTGAAGTTATTGGCTCTCAAAGTCGAAATCTCAACTTCCGGGATTTTGAAGATATTTGAAAAATTCTTTTTGCAGTATGTATGTAATATAGACACAAAAGTATACAAATAATAAAATTTGACCCAGATGTAACAGATCAGTCGCCATCTTGAAATGGTATATTTTCATAAAACGCAAAATGGGGCCTCAGGGTGTAATGAAATTTGCATAATTCTGATGTTTTTGGAATCTACAGTCGATTGCTACCAAAACATGAGACGCCGATTTTTGAATTTCAAGTCTGATTTATTTTAATTTCCGGTTAAGATAAATCAGTAATTGTCAAAACTTTAAAGGCTCATATCCTGTGACCTTGACCTCTGGTGACCAAGTGACCTGAAACAAATTCATTGCCATTGACGATACCTATGCACAGATACTTTCATTTAGGTTTTCCGATGTTTACTTCCGGTTTTATATCCATTTGAAAATTGCAGTTTTTAGCTTTAAAGGGCTCTGACACGTGACCTAATTTATGTACGTCACAAGTTCTTTCACAATCTAATTATGCTAAATCTACTTTTTCAATTATATACAACACAATATTTTAAAATCAAAATAGCGCCTTTTGAATTTTGAAAATTAGTTATTCCATCTGCTTGTAAAATATTAAATTTAAATTTCAGTTGAAGGGAGAGAACTACATTTTGACATAAAGCTGCGTTTGGGCGATCGACCTCTCCCATTAACTTGCGTTTGGGCGATACGTTATCATTAATGTACTTTGTTTTACATTGTAACTGTTTAAAAGAAACATTAAGATATATTTTCTTTGAATGAAATATGTATTGATAAAATTCGATCTGTATTTCAAACTATGAAGTATGAATACTGTGCAGTCCGTTTCTAAATTGAGATTTGGCTCTTTCATGTGTCCTTTCTTGCACTTTAGAACTTATTTACAAATATTAGAAATTTTGTGATATGCGTTTTCCACTGATGTATATCAAACTGTGATTACGCCTTTTTTAATCAGATGACTTTTCACTACCGAACATGAAATGTTTATTTCACTTTAGACTACAGTGTGTGAACTGGTTTTTCTACTTTCACTACCGAATTCAAAATTGTGCGTTTTAAAATTTTGAACCTTCTGCATTTTAATGTAAAACAAGCTTTCTTCTGTAAACCTGACATCATGGATTGAAAGATATCACTTTTCACCAATGGACGAAACCGGATGCGCACTGCATGGTACCATTCATGGTTCTAGTTATTATTATTATTAAGTCGAATATTAACCGTGAAATTACTGAAACAGAGTTACTTAACACTCAAACATGAAATTTCTTGTGGAAAATTTTTATGGTCCTAACGGAGAACTCCTTGTAAAATATTGCAAATTTGCTTCTAGCATTTTGGCAGATTTGTTTAGTCAGGCATGAATCGATCTCGTTGCACAACTCATAATTTTGACCTATATAGAAGTGGCGGGTGTCTCGCGCGAAACAGACCATGCTTACTCTTTTCGAACCACCTGATGGTACTTCTCGTATGGGAAGTCCATTGCTATATAATTATTGCACCCGAATTTATCATGCTCTGGACGAAATGTTTGATTAACGGAATTTTTTTGCTTGTACGGATTTGTATTATTATGACAAGCTCAGAGTGAATGGAACTGCAAAAGTATCAGATGACTGACTAGAATGGTGAAATCGATGCTATAAATGTCCTAACGCACATACAATGTTTAGAAAAAACCTCTTTACTATCCCCTGAAGAGAATCCCTTTTCATATTAATATTGACATTATACATTTTTTCCTTTCAGCGTGAGTGTATCTCTATCCACATTGGTCAAGCTGGTGTCCAGATGGGCAATGCCTGTTGGGAGTTGTACTGTTTAGAACATGGTATCCAACCTGATGGTCAGATGCCTTCTGATAAAACTATTGGAGGTGGGGATGATTCCTTCAACACTTTCTTCAGTGAGACTGGAGCTGGTAAACATGTTCCAAGAGCTGTATTTGTTGATCTGGAACCAACAGTTGTAGATGAAGTCCGAACTGGTACTTACCGTCAACTCTTTCATCCTGAACAACTCATCACTGGTAAAGAAGATGCTGCTAATAACTATGCTCGAGGTCACTACACAGTGGGTAAAGAGATCATTGATTTAGTCCTCGACAGAACCAGGAAGCTTGCTGATCAATGTACTGGTCTTCAAGGATTCCTCATCTTCCACAGCTTTGGTGGAGGAACCGGATCTGGTTTCTCTTCCTTGTTGATGGAAAGATTGAGCGTCGATTACGGAAAGAAATCTAGGTTGGAGTTTGCTGTTTATCCTGCTCCACAAATATCAACTGCTGTAGTAGAACCATACAACTCCATCCTTACAACCCATACCACACTGGAACATTCAGATTGTGCCTTCATGGTGGACAACGAGGCTATTTACGACATCTGTAGACGAAATCTTGACATTGAAAGACCGACTTATACCAACTTGAACCGATTGATTGGACAAATCGTCAGCTCCATCACTGCTTCACTTCGATTTGATGGTGCCTTGAATGTCGATCTTACCGAGTTCCAGACCAACTTGGTACCTTATCCACGTATCCATTTCCCATTGGCTACCTACGCCCCAGTCATATCTGCTGAGAAAGCCTACCATGAACAACTCTCTGTTGCTGAAATCACCAATGCTTGTTTCGAACCAGCCAACCAGATGGTCAAATGTGACCCTCGTCATGGTAAATACATGGCTTGCTGTATGTTGTACCGAGGTGATGTTGTTCCCAAGGATGTCAACGCTGCTATTGCCACCATTAAAACCAAGAGAACTATCCAGTTTGTCGACTGGTGTCCAACTGGTTTCAAAGTTGGTATCAACTACCAACCACCCACTGTAGTACCAGGAGGTGACTTAGCCAAGGTCCAGAGAGCTGTATGTATGTTGAGTAACACGACTGCTATTGCTGAAGCTTGGGCTCGTCTTGATCATAAATTTGATCTGATGTATGCTAAGAGAGCTTTCGTTCATTGGTATGTTGGTGAGGGTATGGAAGAAGGTGAATTCTCTGAAGCTAGAGAAGATTTAGCTGCTCTGGAGAAAGATTATGAAGAAGTTGGAGTTGATTCTGTTGAAGGTGAAGGAGAAGAAGAGGGAGAAGAATATTAAACTCAAACTAAATTCAATTATTTCATGAATAAATTATTTAAATCTCTACAATACACACATGTCTTTTGTAAAAAATATTTTCTTATTTTAATGCGTCAACATGAAAAAGACCAAAGTCATGATTTCTGGAACCCACCTTGACTCTCTGAAGAAATCAGGGAAGCATCCATGCGCAGTATGCCATTGCGCATGCTCGGTACATAAAAAAAATGCAGCTGCTTTAAGGCCCCCCTCAAACCTGATCCTTCCATCAAATGCCACTTACACTCTACAAATCTGCATGGAAAAAATTCCGAAGTCTACTCCCCAACCTGACAAACAAGCACCTGCCCAGTCTAATTAAAATCAGACCCTAATTTCGTTCGTTCGTTTTTTTTAAATCCGGTTTTTTAATTAAAATCAGACCCTAATTTCGTTCGTTCGTTTTTTTTAAATCCGGTTTTTTAACCACTACATTTGGGTCTGAGAACCAGGCGCGGCAACAGCCGTTCACGTTAACTTTTCCCTTACCTTGATAAACATGACCTGATAAACTAGTCTACAGCGCTTAGGAATCCTAGAATTCACCTATTGTTCGCGAACAAAATCCCAGCGCGGGAGAGGGCAAAGATCTGATTAGTTTAAACAAAGGTCATTAAGGTTAGGTCAAAGTTAACGTGAATGGCTATTGCCGCGCCTGGTTCTCAGACCCAAATGTAGTGGTTAAAAAACCGGATTTAAAAAAAAAACGAACGAACGAAATTAGGGTCTGATTTTAATTAGACTGGCACCTGCCCATCTTCACGCGAGGCCGTGTCAACCTGTGTGAGAAGCGTTATGCTATATAGATCCGAGACATGGGCTTCTTCCACAACCACAATCAAGCGACTGCAGCGAAATGACAAGGCGATGATAAGGTGGACCTGTCTGATCAAACTAAACGACGACATTCGAATCCCTTCTGTCCCAGCTCCAATTGAATACCATAGACAAAATACTACAGACAAACAGGCTGAGATGGTTAGGGCACATAGAACGCAGCTCAGGCTGGATAGCGCAGGTCAGAAGAATAAATGTCACGACAGCAAGAGTTTCTGGTGGGAAGACCTTGTAAAGCGAGACAAAGAATCACGAGGCCCCACCCTAGCATGAGGATTAATCCAAGACCTGGATAATCAAAACAGGGTATGATGATGATGATGATGATGATGATAATGATAATCTAAAATTTGTGCATAGTCTTTGATCACAGCTTGGGTGTCCTTTCCTCTTTCAGGAACGTTCCTCACCATTTGGTATGTGCAGACACCAAGTTAAGAATATGATTCGTAGAGTATAATATACCAATTATTTACCCATACAATTAACACAGAATCGATAACCCGAGTTGTGTTAGATATATCTCACGCACTGTGATTTTTTTAAATGAGACAATTGTTGGGTCTTGACATTTCGTCGACCCATTTCTTGTTGATTTAATTGGTAGGTAACTGTTATACTCATTAAGCTGTGACAAAGAACTATACCAAACAAATAAAAAAACATTATTAAAATGTAAAGTTGGTTGAATCAATCTTTAAAACTCATTTTGAACTAATCTGCTTTATGTTCCGTAATCGTAAATTACCATGCATCGTGAACACAATTTAGTCTTCAATATAAGTACAAGAACCACGATAGCTGTTCAGTGCACTCAGGAAAGTTGTATTGTCGACACCGCCATCTCGATATAACAATAAATGAGTAAATATTTCAAAATAAAAAATGATATCTGGTGTCTTGAAGAGTAAGCATACCATGGGAAGGCAGGATGAAACGTGTAACTTTATTGCACTTGTACAAATTGCTATGTGCAAGGGGATTTACAAAGTAACATTTCCAAATAATGTTACAATGTCAAATTCTATTTATGTAGATAATAATATCATGTAATATCATAAAATACTTTTGAAATAACAATTTTAATAAATAATAGATATAAATTTTGCGTTTTATTTAAGCTTCATCTTGTTCTCCTTCTTCTTCATCAAATTCTCCCTCCTCTTCAGCTGTAGCATCCTGGTACTGTTGATATTCAGATACCAGATCATTCATATTGGATTCAGCTTCAGTAAATTCCATCTCATCCATACCTTCACCAGTATACCAATGGAGGAAAGCCTTTCTTCTGAACATAGCTGTAAACTGTTCAGAGATTCTCTTAAACAGTTCCTGGATGGCTGTTGTATTACCAATAAATGTTCCCGACATCTTCAGACCTCTTGGTGGAATATCACATACAGCAGTTTTAACATTATTGGGAATCCATTCAACAAAGTAGCTGCTGTTCTTATTTTGGACGTTCAACATCTGTTCATCCACCTCCTTCATGGACATACGACCTCTGAACATGGTAGCTACTGTCAGATAACGACCATGACGAGGATCACAGGCAGCCATCATGTTCTTGGCATCGAACATCTGTTGGGTGAGTTCGGGTACAGTGAGAGCTCGGTACTGTTGAGAACCTCGAGAGGTGAGAGGAGCAAATCCTGGCATAAAGAAATGAAGACGTGGGAAAGGTACCATGTTGACAGCCAGCTTTCGGAGATCAGCATTAAGTTGACCAGGGAATCGGAGACAGGTGGTCACTCCGGACATGGTGGCTGATACCAGATGGTTGAGGTCACCGTAAGTGGGTGTGGTCAGTTTGAGGGTACGGAAACAAATATCATATAGAGCCTCATTATCAATACAGTACGTCTCGTCTGTATTTTCTACCAGTTGATGAACTGAGAGGGTGGCGTTGTAAGGTTCCACAACTGTATCAGATACCTGAAATTGAAGGAAATGATTGTGTCAATTAACATTTGATTTGTGAATAAGAAAATAGAGCTAACATCTTTCTTGAACTGGCCACTTCGTACAATAAATAAGGGGACTCTTTTAGATGCGCCTACAAAAGGGTATAGATCAGTAGGATAATTTGATATTGTCGAGAAAAGGGAAATTTGCCTAGAAACGTTCCAATAACTTACCTTTGGTGAAGGACAAACAGAGAAGGTGTTCATGATTCTATCTGGATATTCTTCACGGATTTTACTGATGAGTAGAGTTCCCATACCAGAACCAGTTCCACCACCTAGAGAATGGGTCAACTGGAATCCTTGTAGACAATCACAACTTTCAGCTTCTTTACGGACCACATCAAGAACGGAATCTACCAATTCAGCACCTTCTGTATAATGACCTTTAGCCCAGTTATTACCGGCACCAGATTGTCCGAAGACAAAGTTATCTGGACGGAAGATCTGACCAAATGGTCCTGATCGTACAGAATCCATGGTACCAGGTTCCAAGTCGACGAGAACAGCTCTGGGTACATATTTACCACCGGTAGCTTCATTATAATAAACGTTGATTCTCTCCAACTGAAGATCAGAATCACCGTGGTAAGTTCCAGTTGGGTCAATACCATGTTCATCAGAGACAACTTCCCAGAACTGAAAGAAAAGAAAACGGATTATTAAAATAATATTTAGGTTTTGAAGTTGTGGATGATAAATATGTACCAATATATTGCCAAAGTGTTACTTTGGCTTTCGAGTTTCATTATGTCTTTACCAATAATATATTGTTTAAATTGGACATGTAACAAAGTTACTTACCTTAGCTCCGATCTGGTTACCACATTGACCAGTTTGCATATGAACGATTTCTCTCATTTTGATGGTTGTAAGAACTGACTGGTGTTAAGAAGTGAAGTGTAGTTGAAAGTGGAATGATTTGGTTGAGATTTGTCAGTGTTTTATATCAGACAAGACATTCAGTTACCATGGACATTTTCATTACTTCATTAACAAGTCGATAATCCAATCTGACCTAATTCGATAATCCAATCGGATTTCATTTGATAATCCAATCAGATTTGATTTATAACAAATTGTGTTACACTGACAATCATGTATAAAGAGTTAATATACCCAGTAATCCCCAAGTCAGTCCTTACCGCCCTCAATCTAATAACTACCCAACGGTATCTAACAACAAACAAACAACAAGACAACAGATCTCTTGTTTCGGGTATAAATTACCAGTTTTAATCATCCACTCTACATTCAGTAGTAAAATCTTGTCTTGGTTAGCTTCAACTCTACTTGCAAGATTCTCGTCTCTCAACCTTCGTCAGTTTGAAATTTTAGATTCAACTGTTATAAGCCATCAATATGGTAAGTGAAATCCTTTAATTTTATATTTTATAAACCACGATCTTTGTGTCAGATTTTATGAAACGTGATGACTTTGATTTTCCTATTGTTAATTTTCCATTCATGTGCATAAACATACCACAATCGCTTGCTGGCAAGAGGTCGAATATTAACCGTGAAATTACTGAAACAGGGTTACTTAAGTCATTTTGACCTTTATAGAAGTGGCGGGTGCCTCGCGCGAAACAGATCATGCTTTCTCTTTTCGAAACACCTGATGGTACTTCTCGAATGGGAAGTCAATTGCTATATAATTATTGCACCCGAATTTGTCATGCTTTGGACGAAATGTTTGATTAACGGAATTGCTTTGCTTGTACGGATTTGTATTATTATGACAAGGTCAGAGTGAATTGAATTGCAAAAGTATCAGATGACTGACTAGAGTGGTGAAATCGATGCTATAAATATCCTAATGCACATACAATGTTTCATATTAATATTGACAATATACCTCCTTTCTTTTCAGCGTGAGTGTATTTCTATCCATATTGGTCAAGCTGGTGTCCAGATGGGCAATGCCTGTTGGGAGTTGTACTGTTTAGAACACGGTATCCAACCTGATGGTCAGATGCCTTCTGATAAAACTATTGGAGGTGGGGATGATTCCTTTAACACTTTCTTTAGTGAGACTGGAGCTGGTAAACATGTCCCAAGAGCTGTATTTGTTGATCTTGAGCCAACAGTTGTAGATGAAGTCCGAACTGGTACTTACCGTCAACTCTTCCATCCTGAACAACTCATCACTGGTAAAGAAGATGCTGCTAATAACTATGCTCGAGGTCACTACACAGTCGGTAAAGAGATCATTGATTTAGTCCTTGACAGAACCAGGAAGCTGGCTGATCAATGTACTGGTCTTCAAGGATTCCTCATCTTCCACAGCTTTGGTGGAGGAACCGGATCTGGCTTCTCTTCCTTGTTGATGGAAAGACTGAGCGTCGATTACGGAAAGAAATCTAAGTTGGAATTTGCTGTTTATCCTGCTCCACAAATATCAACTGCTGTAGTAGAACCATACAACTCCATCCTTACAACCCATACCACACTGGAACATTCAGATTGTGCCTTCATGGTGGACAACGAGGCGATTTACGATATCTGTCGACGAAATCTCGACATTGAAAGACCAACTTATACCAACTTGAACCGATTGATTGGACAAATCGTCAGCTCCATCACTGCTTCACTTCGATTTGATGGTGCCTTGAATGTCGATCTTACCGAGTTTCAGACCAACTTGGTACCTTACCCCCGTATCCATTTCCCATTGGCTACCTACGCCCCAGTCATATCTGCTGAGAAAGCCTACCATGAACAACTCTCTGTTGCTGAAATCACCAATGCTTGTTTCGAGCCAGCCAATCAGATGGTCAAATGTGATCCTCGTCATGGTAAATACATGGCTTGCTGTATGTTGTACCGAGGTGATGTTGTTCCCAAGGATGTTAACGCTGCTATTGCCACCATTAAAACCAAAAGAACTATCCAGTTTGTCGACTGGTGTCCAACTGGTTTCAAAGTTGGTATCAACTACCAGCCACCAACCGTTGTACCAGGAGGTGATTTAGCCAAGGTCCAGAGAGCTGTATGTATGTTGAGTAACACGACTGCTATTGCTGAAGCCTGGGCTCGTCTTGATCATAAATTCGATCTGATGTATGCTAAGAGAGCTTTCGTTCATTGGTATGTTGGTGAGGGTATGGAAGAAGGTGAATTCTCTGAAGCTAGAGAAGATTTAGCTGCTCTAGAGAAAGATTATGAAGAAGTTGGAGTTGATTCTGTTGAAGGTGAAGGAGAAGAAGAGGGAGAAGAATATTAAACTCAAACTAAATTCAATTATTTTCTGAATAAATTATTTATATCTATTAATTACATGGATGTCTTTTACATTGATACCAATTGGAATACTAACATGGAATACACAACAATGTTACAGACTCACAAACATAATATAATATTCAATACTGGATTTAGTCATATATTATATAATTCCTATTTTCTTATCAATCCCCAAGATCATTCTTCTCTGTAAGTTGAAGTCAAATCAAAGTAACTAGTCTCTAAAAAATATGACAAGAGTTTAGTCGAAACGTTTTAAGAATATTACACCTGTGATAACAAATCACTTGTAAAACTAACTACAATATATATTCAAACTTTATCAATCTTAAACAAAAGTCAATTTTTAATCACCAAAACCTTGACAAATTGGTAGTTCTGCTAATTCAAAAGGTGGTATATCGTTCTTATCCACCCCCAGAAGAGTTCAATTTCCGTGGTAAATCACTTCGCACCCTCGACAATCCTTGATAACTTAACAATTATGGGAATCTTGTCATTCACGATTCGGGCAATTATGGTTTTTACACGCACCCAAAATATTGTTAAAGTGAAAAAATCGTGTTGAATTGAGTTAGTCTTTTACTCATCACTTGACACTGAAAACTAACTCATCAAATGTCAAATTTCACAGTGAATACAATTTGCGATATTTGCAATATGTCAATATTTCATATGAAAACTGTAGCCTGTATTACTTACACAAGTTAATTTTTTCACCAAGTCAAGGGCAATAACTCATCAACCGACGACTGAAATTGTGCCAATTTCAAACTCATCCGAGATATTATCAAGATGATTACATGTACCAAGTTTCATTCAAATCGGATGAAAACTCTAGCTTCTATCGTGTACACAAGTTAATTTTAACGTCGTTTTTTCACTAAGTCAAGGGTAATAACTTTTAAACCGACGAATGGAATCGAGCCAATTTCGAAATGATTCGAGATATTATCAAGATGAATACCCATACCAAGTTTCATTCAAATCGGATGAAAACTCTAGCTTCTATCGCGTACACAAGTTAATTTTAAGGTTTTTTCACTAAGTCAAGGGCAATAACTCACAAAATGACGACAGGAATCGCGCCATTTTCGAACTCATCCGATATATTATCAAGATGAATACACATAGCAAGTTTCATTCAAATCGGATAAAAACTCTAGTTTCAGTCCTGGACGCTTGTCAGTTTTTGGAGAAAAAATCTCAAGAAAGAAGAATATTTTAACGCAACCAAATTGACTGCGCGATTTCAAGATATAATCAAGCTTAGTCTCCTGTCCCTCAAATAGAGATTAATGGACAGGATGTTCCGGTCTAGAACGATTTCAACCGTAAAACAAATCCATTTAAACACATTGGCAACAGATAGGTAGCAGGTAAATGAACTTTTCATTTGATGAAGTATAACAAAAAATGAGTTAATATTTCAAAATAAAAAATGATATCTGGTGTCTAGAAGAGTAAGCATACCATGAGCAGGCAGGCGTGTTACTTTATTGCACTTGTACAAATTGCTATATGCAAGGGGATTTACCAAGTAACATTTCCAAATGATGTTAGAATGTCAAATTTCATTTATGTAGATACATGTAATATCATAAAATACTTTTGAAATAACAAATTTAATAAATAATATAAATTTTGCGTTTTATTTAAGCTTCATCTTGTTCTCCTTCTTCTTCATCAAATTCTCCCTCCTCTTCAGCTGTAGCATCCTGGTACTGTTGATATTCAGATACCAGATCATTCATGTTGGATTCAGCTTCAGTAAATTCCATCTCATCCATACCTTCACCAGTATACCAATGGAGGAAAGCCTTTCTTCTGAACATAGCAGTAAACTGTTCAGAGATTCTCTTAAAAAGTTCCTGGATGGCTGTTGTATTACCAATAAATGTTCCCGACATCTTTAAACCTCTTGGTGGAATATCACAAACAGCAGTTTTAACATTGTTGGGAATCCATTCAACAAAGTAGCTGCTGTTCTTATTCTGGACGTTCAACATCTGTTCATCTACCTCCTTCATGGACATACGACCTCTAAACATGGCAGCTACTGTCAGATAACGACCATGACGAGGATCACAGGCAGCCATCATGTTCTTGGCATCGAACATCTGTTGGGTGAGTTCGGGTACAGTGAGAGCTCGGTACTGCTGAGAACCTCGAGAGGTGAGAGGAGCAAATCCTGGCATAAAGAAATGAAGACGTGGGAAAGGTACCATGTTGACAGCAAGCTTTCGGAGATCAGCATTAAGTTGACCAGGGAATCGGAGACAGGTGGTCACTCCAGACATGGTTGCTGATACCAGATGGTTGAGGTCACCGTAAGTGGGTGTGGTCAGTTTGAGGGTACGGAAACAGATATCATATAGAGCCTCATTATCAATACAATAAGTCTCGTCTGTATTTTCTACCAGTTGATGAACTGAGAGTGTGGCGTTGTAAGGTTCCACAACTGTGTCAGATACCTGAAATTTAAAGAAATGTGTCAATTAACTTTTGATTTGTGAATACGAAAATAGAGCTAACATCTTTCTTGAACTGGTCACTTCGTACAATAAATAAGGGGACTCTTTTAAATGAGCCGACAAAAAGGTATAGATCAATAGGATAATTTGATATTGTCGAGAAAAGGGAAATTTGCCTAGAAACGTTCCAATAACTTACCTTTGGTGAAGGACAAACAGAGAAGGTGTTCATGATTCTATCTGGATATTCTTCACGGATTTTACTGATGAGGAGAGTCCCCATACCAGAACCAGTTCCACCACCCAGAGAATGGGTCAACTGGAATCCTTGTAGACAATCACAACTTTCAGCTTCTTTACGGACCACATCAAGAACGGAATCTACCAATTCAGCACCTTCTGTATAATGACCTTTAGCCCAGTTATTACCGGCACCTGATTGTCCGAAGACAAAGTTATCTGGACGGAAGATCTGACCAAATGGTCCTGATCGTACAGAATCCATGGTACCAGGTTCCAAGTCGACGAGAACAGCTCTGGGTACATATTTACCACCGGTAGCTTCATTATAATAAACGTTGATTCTCTCCAACTGAAGATCAGAATCACCGTGGTAAGTTCCAGTTGGGTCAATACCATGTTCATCAGAGATCACTTCCCAGAACTAAAAGAAAAGAAAACGGATTATTAAAATAATATTTAGGTTTTGAAGTTGTGGGGATGATAAATATGTACCAATATATTGCCAAAGTGTTACTAGTTTCATTATGTCTTTACCAATATATTGTTTATATTGGACATGTAACAAATCTATCCTGTGGTCTATCGGAATATTACAGGAGTTACTTACCTTAGCTCCGATCTGGTTACCACAGTTTGCATATGAACGATTTCTCTCATTTTGATGGTTGTAAGAACTGACTGGTGTTAAGAAGTGAAGTGTAGTTGAAAGTGGAATGATTTGGTTGAGATTTGTCAGTGTTTTATAACAGACAAGACATTTAGTTACCATGGAAATTTTCATTACTTCATTAACAAGTCGATAATCCAATCTGACCTAATTCGATAATCCAATCGGATTTCATTTGATAATCCAATCAGATTTGATTCATAACAAATTTTGTAACACTGAAAATCATGTCTAAAGCGTTAATATACCCAATAATCCCCAAGATAGAGTCAGTCCTCAATCTAATAACTACCTAACAGTATCTAACAACAAACAAACAACAAGACAACAGATCTCTTGTTTCGGGTATAAATTACCAGTTTTAATCAACCACTCTACATTCAGTGGTAACATCTTGTCTTGGTTAGCTTCAACTCTACTTGCAAGATTCTCGTCTCTCAACCTTCGTCAGTTTGAAATTTTAGATTCAACTTTTATAAACCATCAATATGGTAAGTGAAATCCTTTAATTTTATATTTTTAAACCACGATCTTTGTGTCAGATTTTATGAAACGTGACGATTTTCCTATTGTTAATTTTCCGTTCATGTGCATAAACATACCACAATCGCTTGCTGGCAAGAGGTCGAATATTAACCGTGAAATTATTGAAACAGGGTTACTTAACACTCAAATTTCTTGTGGAAAATTTTACGGTCGTAACGGAGAACTCCTTGTCAAATATGACAAATCTGCTTCTAGCATTTTGGCAGATTTGTTTAGTCAGGCATGAATTGATCTCGTTGCACAACTCATAATTTTGACCTTTATAGAAGTGGCGGGTGTCTCGCGCGAAACAGACCATGCTTACTCTTTTCGAACTACCTGATGGTACTTCTCGTATGGGAAGTCCATTGCTATATAATTATTGCACCCGAATTTGTCATGCTTTGGACGAAATGTTTGATTAACGGAATTGTTTTGCTTGTACGGATTTGTATTATTATGACAAGCTCAGGGTGAATGGAATCGCAAAAGATCAGATAACTGACTAGAATGGTGAAATCGATGCTATCAATGTCCCAATGCAAATTCAATGTTTCATATTAATATTGACAATATACATTCTTTCTTTTCAGCGTGAGTGTATCTCTATCCACATTGGTCAAGCTGGTGTCCAGATGGGCAATGCCTGTTGGGAGTTGTACTGTTTAGAACATGGTATCCAACCTGATGGTCAGATGCCTTCTGATAAAACTATTGGAGGTGGGGATGATTCCTTCAACACTTTCTTCAGTGAGACTGGAGCTGGTAAACATGTCCCAAGAGCTGTATTTGTTGATCTGGAACCAACAGTTGTAGATGAAGTCCGAACTGGTACTTACCGTCAACTCTTCCATCCTGAACAACTCATCACTGGTAAAGAAGATGCTGCTAATAACTATGCTCGAGGTCACTACACAGTGGGTAAAGAGATCATCGATTTAGTCCTCGACAGAACCAGGAAGCTTGCTGATCAATGTACTGGTCTTCAAGGATTCCTCATCTTCCACAGCTTTGGTGGAGGAACCGGATCTGGTTTCTCTTCCTTGTTGATGGAAAGATTGAGCGTCGATTACGGAAAGAAATCTAAGTTGGAGTTTGCAGTTTATCCTGCTCCACAAATATCAACTGCTGTAGTAGAACCATACAACTCCATCCTTACAACCCATACCACATTGGAACATTCAGACTGTGCCTTTATGGTGGACAACGAGGCTATCTATGACATCTGCCGACGAAATCTTGACATTGAAAGACCAACTTATACCAACTTGAACCGATTGATTGGACAAATCGTCAGCTCCATTACTGCTTCACTTCGATTTGATGGTGCCTTGAATGTCGATCTTACCGAGTTCCAGACCAACTTGGTACCTTATCCACGTATCCATTTCCCATTGGCTACCTACGCCCCAGTCATATCTGCTGAGAAAGCCTACCATGAACAACTCTCTGTTGCTGAAATCACCAATGCTTGTTTCGAGCCAGCCAACCAGATGGTCAAATGTGACCCTCGTCATGGTAAATACATGGCTTGCTGTATGTTGTACCGAGGTGATGTTGTTCCCAAGGATGTCAACGCTGCTATTGCCACCATTAAAACCAAGAGAACCATCCAGTTTGTCGACTGGTGTCCAACTGGTTTCAAAGTTGGTATCAACTACCAACCACCAACTGTAGTACCAGGAGGTGATTTAGCCAAGGTCCAGAGAGCTGTATGCATGTTGAGTAACACGACTGCTATTGCTGAAGCTTGGGCTCGTCTTGATCATAAATTTGATCTGATGTATGCTAAGAGAGCTTTCGTTCACTGGTATGTTGGAGAGGGTATGGAAGAAGGTGAATTCTCTGAAGCTAGAGAAGATTTAGCTGCTCTAGAGAAAGATTATGAAGAAGTTGGAGTTGATTCTGTTGAAGGTGAAGGAGAAGAAGAGGGAGAAGAATATTAAACTCAAACTAAATTCTATTATTTTATGAATAAATTATTTAAATCTCTACAATACACACACGTCTTTTATAAAAATATTTTCTTATTTTAATGCGTCAACATGAAAAAGACCAAAGTCATGATTGAACCCACCTTGACTCTCTGAAGAAATCAGGGAAGCATCCATGCGCAGTATGCCATTGCGTCATGTCATATATTTTTATTTCATGTATTTGTATCCCGGATTTCCTCTCACGGAATTCCGGAATAAATATTAACCAAACGAACTGCCATGTTAAAGGGATTGTAAAGTGATTTTCTAAACTTTGTATGTGTATCAGGGACACTGATAGCATCAATTTGTATCATTCCAATTTCCTTTCCAACCTCTGTGGTTCTTGCAATTCTACTAAAACTAACACGTTTTATGGCGTCTCTACCAGTGATCTACCGGAAGTTACTATGAATATCTAGTTTTAGTTGAATTGCAAGAGCCACAGGCGTCCAAATGGAAATTGGAATGGCGCAAATTGATTCTATCAGTGTCCCTGAGTTTAGAAAATCACTTTACAATCCCTTTCATTGGCTGAAGTTGATTCAATTACCTAAATATTCAGGGGCAGATCCAAGGCGGGGCTCCCCCGTTTTCTCTAAATCCTGGATCCGCCCCTGATATTTATAAAAAAAAAATTATTAGTGCGCTGTATTCCATCGTCATAAGGAAGGATTGACTAATTAAAATACATAACGACGAACGAACAAGTTCTTTTAATGTTTTGTACTTTCCCTCCCACAAAGCCTTCGTTCTGACGCATCACTACGTTTGACCAGAGACCAGAGTCATGCAAGGGGCCTAACAGTCGTTTTGAATAGGAACACTTCCGGTTGGAGCCTGATTTCGGGAAAAACATATAGTTTCAATTCAACAACTATCTGATCATCATGTATTCTGAAACTTTCTAGGTCCTTGACAGCTTCACACAGTAGGAGTAGATTTTTCACTCAATATCCCTGACTGGTTACTTTTTTGATCTGTGAAAGAGAGTGTACATGTAGTCAGATAAATCCTGCCGTTGAGTGGTAAGTGTACATGTAGCTAGTCAGATAAAACCTGCCGTTGAGCGGTCAACTAACATGTAGCCTGACCCAGTCAACGGCAGGTTTTATCTGACTAACATGTAGCCTTGTACATTAACGCCTTGTTTTGTAGGATGTTCGTAATGATATAACGGCAGGATTTTCAATAGAGACATGTAAAGGGAAACTCATAAAACTCCGGATACTTTTTTAGATTTTTTATCAAATTTAACAAAAACAACAATAACATATATATGTAAATATGGAAAATGCATAGAATGTTGAGAGTTCAGACTGGTAATGTTTATAACAGAGTTTTTAAATGTGTTCATGGACAAATCTAAATATCATAAATCCTCTCTGGACATCCTCGGTCCTTTTTTAAGCTTCTTTTTCCCCTTCTTCTCATTTGCAGATGCCATTTTCTTGATTTTATCCAAATCCTTTGAAAGTACATATGTTTCATAAAAAGTCTTGACTAAATCAAACTGAAAATATAAAAGAGAATAAAAGACAATTTGAACTTGTCTGCTAACCAGGTGACATAGAATGGTTTAAAATATATTCTGGACATATAACAGATTTTACTAAACTAACTAGTAGGCCTACTTGTCAGTACTTGCCAAGAAGTGGGGGACAGAGGTTAGTCGGGACCGCTGGTTGGAGGTAGGGGAAGTTGTAAATGACAGAAAATAACAAATACCAGTGTAAACTGGCGTATCTCTGTCCACATTTGTAAGTTTTCTAGATGAGCATGGTGTCTAGTATAAGAGAAAGTACTTTCTGCCCAGATAATTTACAACCAAGGTATATATTTAGATCAAACATACCTCTATCTCAGTCATGTTACTGTAGTCTGGAATCCAATCATCTTGTCTAGGAGTTATGTCCCCTTCTTGAGATATCTTCAAAAATGAAAAGATGATATTGCACAACAAGAGCATTTCTGTTTACCTATTTACATTGAGATTAATAATAAAATCTGTACAAGAATAACTATTCTGTTCATGTCCAAAGCAATCAAAAGTAAAAAATAAAACAGGATTAATAATTATAATTTTATATTAGTGGACTCCTCAAACAAATTACCAACAGGTGTTTCAAATGAGTAAGCATGATTTGCTCCATGTGCAAAACCTACCACTACATAATCATGACAGAAAAAGGTTTGATATGATTTAACAGGTGAGTAAAATATCCTAACTTTGCAAATGAGCTCTCCAATCTACAGTTCCATGAAAGAAATTATACCTAAGAAGGAAGAGTTCAATAGATGATTAAGGGGTGTCAAATAGATAAGCTGTCCAGTCTGTCCCTAATTACTAACAACTATTAGTCCATAAAAACAATTAACTATCTATTATACATGTATATAGAACCATTGAGAGCTTTTCAGGATGGACAATGGTTGAAATTTGGTGGTTAATGTGGTGAAGGCACAATGAACACAGGTTGAAATATGTAATTTGCTCTGATATTGATTTTTTTTACATGCTATTTTGTTTGGGGCAATACTTGTAAATTTTTATTCAATGACTTTCATATTTTTAGGGTCTGACAAGTACATGTTGAAGTAAATCTGTGAGAATTTTGACAGAGATCAGTTTATCAGCAACTGAGTTACTTCCCGTCAAACTTGAGAACATTTTTTTAGACACCCGATAGAACAACATTACATCTAACCATGACAGTCTATACTTACAATTTCTAAAATAACTTTAGCTGGTCCTTCAAAAAGATTGGACAATTCACACCATTCTAGAGCCCAACCTAGTATATATCTCCATTCTTGTCTACGGTCAAATATAGAATGAACCATTTCTGGCATTCTTAATAACAGGTCACCAAATAGAAATACATTCTCATAAATCTTAGATACAGCTGAAAATAGGGAAATAAGAAGTATTGAAATTTATTTTAAAACACAGGGTTATTAACTGTGCTGCTCAGAGGAATAGAAACTTTTCAGATCCTATTTTTCTGTAACTGATTAGACTCATGAAGACTGGCAATGCCATTAAGTGTGCAATGAGGGAAATTTTACAAAGACAGCAGCATTAATCTTCTCTTTATTGTATCAGAATACTGTCAAATCAGCAAAACCATATTATGTTTTTTTTCTATGTCAGCTCCTTCAAACTGAATCAATGGCACCCCCTTGTTCTCAAAATGTATTTGAAAATTTTTTAAAAACAGCAGCAATAAGCTTCTTTTTGTGGATTTTGTACAACCTTTAGCACACAAGACCACAGTATATTGTCCCATTGGGAAAGCTTTTACCATGTCAACCCATCCAAGCTGAATTTATGACAAATGTATAGGGATAGTATGAAAATAAACTTACAGTCTCGCTCTATTTCATCTTCAGGAAATAAACCACCAGGATGTAGATCATATACAGTAACATTCGTCTTAGCTTCTTCTAGTGTCTACACAAAAACAATAACACAACAAATTAAACATATGTCTATCATAGATATTTATATTGCAGCATTACCATCAAAAAAATGATAAGACTAAGAATGATTTTGTTATTTATTTGAAACTACATTATTATATGTTAATTACCATTACAAAAAAAACAGAAACATTGCCAGACATTAAATAACTCCATGATCAGAAATTTGGAATTGAGTTTCTGAGGGCTGAGGGCCCGAACTGGGCCAGCTGCATTTTTAAAAGGGAGCTGCTATAGCTCCATGGATTCCCCTGTAGTAATACCACTGAATGGATTGAAACGTAATATGTAATAAATTCTACAAGTAGTATATCCATTTATCTTAGTGTTTTAATGTGATCTTCCTACTTCTATATGTCTTATTAAACTATAGTAATCTTCCTACTTCCATATGTCTTATTAAACTATAGTGTATATCCATATATCTTAGTGTTTTTATGTAATCTTCCTACTTCTATATGTCTTATTAAACTATAGTATATCCATATATCTTAGTGTTTGAATGTAATCTTCCTACTTCTATATGTCTTACAAACAATAGTATAATCATATATATCTAAGTGTTTTTATGTAATCTTCCTACTTCTATATGTCTTATTAAACTATAGTATATCCATATATCATAGCATTTTAATGTAATCTTCCTACTTCTACATGTCTTACAAACAATAGTATAATCATATATATCTAAGTGTTTTTATGTAATCTTCCTACTTCTATATGTCTTATTAAACTATAGTATATCCATATATCTTAGTGTTTGAATGTAATCTTCCTACTTCTATATGTCTTACAAACAATAGTATAATCATATATATCTAAGTGTTTTTATGTAATCTTCCTACTTCTATATGTCTTATTAAACTATAGTATATCCACATATCTAAGTGTTTTAATGTAATCTTCCTACTTCTATATGTCTTATTAAACTATAGTGTATATCCACATATCTAAGTGTTTTTATGTAATCTTCCTACTTCTATAAGTCTTATTAAACTATAGTATATCCACATATCTAAGTGTTTTTATGTAATCTTCCTACTTCTATAAGTCTTATTAAATTATAGTATATCCATATATCTTAGTGTTTTTATGTAATCTTCCTACTTCTATAAGTCTTATTAAATTATAGTATATCCACATATCTAAGTGTTTTTATGTAATCTTCCTACTTCTATAAGTCTTATTAAATTATAGTATATCCATATATCTTAGTGTTTTTATGTAATCTTCCTACTTCTATAAGTCTTATAAACTTTTACTCCTTATATCCACTATGACAATTAACCTCAGACTGGTCAATACTTACCTGGAATAATTGTTTTAACATTCTTAACACTAGTTGATATCTTTTTTCATAATTAAATTTGGTCACTGCTTTCATTGCTTCATGTTGGGTCAGTCTGTGTTTGAGAAACATGTGTTTATCTTGTGGACAGGTCAAGGAAATTAACTAATCATTTACTAATATACTGAAATAGCTTATAAAAAATAGTCTCCTCTGGACTCCTAATTGATCTTGACAGTGACAAAGAATATTGAGGGATTTCAAATGGGAGACTGGCACAGATTTTTGGATGCTCAAGATACCAAGTTTTTTTTTTGTAATTAAAATCAAGATTGTTTTAGGTATTCAAATGCTTTATTCTGCCAGGAAACATCGAAATTCTCTTTTCATAAGGTAAATATATGTTCTCATTGGTCTTATACTCTTAAAGGATACAAACTTCCTCAGCCAACTTTCTGGGTTGTACAGAGTCATCAGTAATTCTGGTTTCTGCGTCTTTGTCAATTTTATTTTCATCATATTTATGAACATCACATCCCGCTTGGTTCACAAATGTCAGAGTCATAACTCCAAAAATTGATGCCAGCACACAAAATTTCCTTACAAATATTGTAATATTCATGACTTTTTTAACGTATGATACCTTTTAATCAAATCCAAATTGTTGCAGAAAGTTTTAATGTAATGAATTTTCATCATTTGTTAATTTTAGTGCATCATATTAAGTTTTAATTAATCTGTAACCATGCAAGCTGTGGCAAATGACATTTTTACACGTGTTGTTTACAAATAAAGGGGAATCCCATTTCCTGTTCTATTTAAAGTAGCGGATATGACGTCATAAGGTATTCCCTAGAATTACAGTCATGGCCGACGTGGAATTTCTATCTGAGCAGGTAAAGAGAAAACTGAAATATTTGTGACGTTTAATGTACTATTTTTTTCAAGAAATTTGTGAAAATGATAGAACGGATGTTATGTTTTCATTTAAGAAGTGAAAGTGTTGATATTGTGTAAAGTGTTAAAAATATCAGTAAAAAAAATGAATGGAGGAGGGGGGGTCTAAGCTTAATTTTGCTATCGTCCTTTCTACCTTCTACTTTTGGCCTTATTAGATCCATGTAGGTGTTTTATGTCATGTATAGACAGACTTTATGATTAAATTGTGCACATATACCTTTGTGAAAATACAAAGTCTGTATAATTTAGAGTCCATGGCTGGACTGATGACGATCTGAGTGTAGGTTATTATCCTTAGTAATAATATTGTTATTATGTTTTAGACAAATGAAGAATATCTACAGGGTGATATAACTGTACCAGGTTTAGCTAAAAGTGATGATGATCTTTCTACTCTTGATGAACCTGTTAAAGATACAGTGGTAAGATCTGATTTGAAATTCTATTCTATATTATATTTCCAAGTTATGATTTTTTTGTTGGTTGGCATTTTCATTGACTACAAAACAATCTGATTCTCAGCTTAGTAGTATTTTGGAGTTGATATTTCAATTCAAAAATATGAAAATGATGTAAATATAGTGGTTGGACAGTAAGATTGATGTAAAACCAAGCCCAAACTTCATTACTTATAGCGAGTATGTTACTGAGTAACCTATTGGTATAACATACCCAACCCTTTCATTAATATCATTCAGGGGCTGCAGAACGTCTCTGGAAGTGGGCAATATTTTTTAAATCAAACTCGAGTAAACTCCTTGGATTTTCAAATTCAGGGAGTTATTTGTTATAAAGAGGACAAAAATATTTGGATGAAAAAAAAAAAATTTTATGGATCAAAAAGGCTCACCCTGTCATTAAAAGTTAATATTTTTTTTCTATTTCAGTTGAGAGATTTAAAAGCTGTTGGTGAAAAATTCTTCCATGTTTTATACCCGAAAAAGAGTAAAACATTACTTAAAGAATGTAAGTATTAGATAAAGTATTTTATCTGTATTCAATATAATATCATGCTTATTAATAGGACTACACTGTACCTAACTATGTTTTACTTCATACACTCTATACATTGGTACTTCATCTCCAAGTAAGGACAACTCCTTTTCTAGTTCAGACCAACTCTTTTGTTTCATTTATTTCTTCATTACAATCTATACAGGGGCCTTATTCTAGAAAACTTAACTTAGATAAAATCAAGATTTTAAGAAATATAGTAATCTGATTGGATAATAGAACTAAATTTAAAATCGATTTTAATGATTGACAAATCAGAAGACTAGAACACTAAAATAATCTTAAGTTAAGGATTCGAGAATAAGGCCCCAGGACAGGAAAACTAACACTATGTGACATGTTGTGATCTTTTTGCAAAATGTATTTGCCTTTATGCCGTGTATATATGTTGTATTTTTATTACAGGGGATCTGTGGGGCCCATTAATTCTCTGTGTGTTCATGGGAATGTAAGTAAACAATTTACTGAAAAAATCACTGCATTATATATCATTATTATTTACAAACTGATATAATTACAGCTTTAACTAGCCAACTGTGTTGGTATTCACTAGTGCTGGCACGATATATCAATGTATTGCGACACGATACTTGACGATACCTCTCATTTCATAACAAGCAAATGAATTCGTGAATTTTCTCTAACTTACTTGACTGAAATTGTTAAGAAATATTTACAAGACGTGGATATGGAGTATATTCCTTACAGCTAAATTACCAAATATCACATTAATAAAGCTTTACAAAAATAGATAATGGAACTTTGAAGATGAATTTTTGTCCCTTTATCCTATATCGAGATACGTATTATATCGTGGCCTTTGTATCGCAGTGGGTATCGTATCGTGGCATGATTGGTAATACCCAGCACTAGTATTCACACCCAGAATCCAGATAACCATCTTTGTTTAACTATAAGCATACAAATTTTATGATTTACTACAAACATCACCATAGTAAGACTGTTATTTTTAGGTTGTTACAAAGTGGAGATGAAGGCCAACCAGAATTTGCTGAAGTCTTTGTGATATATTGGATAGGAGCTGTTATTGTAACTTTAAATACTAAATTACTAGGAGGAAATATGTAAGTATTGTTTAAAGTTGTGTGTTTTCTTGTTTGTTCTGGAATTGTACAAAAATTTGACAAATGGCATGAAATGGAGTACATTGAATACATTTGAATATATGGAATTGTACACACATGTACATTTTTTCCTGCTTTTTGTTTAGCTTATGTAGCTGCAATAAGGTAAGTTTTGTATGAACAACAGCATTAGCCAGCTTTGTTTTTTGACCTTTTATGGAGGGAATTTATGAATTTATTGTTGTTGTACTAAATCTACTGTTCACATTGATGAAACCAATCTTTAACTTTTTATTTTGTATTCTATTTCAGCTCGTTCTTTCAGAGTGTGTGTGTATTGGGATATTGTGTAACACCGCTAGCTGTAGCTCTATCTGTTTGTCGTATAATATTAATAGCCAATCAAACTACAGCTCTATTTATTATTAGATTTATCTTCGTGGTTATAGCATTTGGCTGGTCAACCTTTGGTAAGTCACCACAATATTAAACATCAACTTAAAACTTTGGTTTTATTCACATCATGAGAACAGCTTACTAGAGTGCTTAGTAACAAATTCACAAGAACAAAAGAAAAATGTTCATTCTTTTACTTTCTTTATTGTTATATATTTGCTGAGATTTTTTATCCCCATTTTATGAGTAATGGCAAAAGCTATTTTCTCATGTAAGGTCACTCTGATCTTGCCTTTAATTAGGAGTATTTGTGTTGTAATTTCCACTTTCAAAATAACATTCCTCTATGAATTGTTACAAAATTTATGGAATTTCATATAAGACCTGATTAACAAATCATAATTATTGGTTACCCCAGTTTTTGAAGCACAGGCTAAATTAGTGACAAAAAATAAAAGGGAAATTTCCTGTATGAGGTATATTTGAAGGGATATGGTATTAGTACTTTTGTCAATTGATGGATTGTGTTTTTTCTTTCTTTTTCAGCTTCTACAGCATTTCTTGGTGAATGTCAGCCTCCCAAGCGTAAAGTGCTATCACTGTACCCAATATTTTTATTTTATTTTGTTATAAGCTGGTTGATCATTTCTCTTACACATTAATGATATAAAAACATTGGGTTTGGTTAGTGCCGCAGTGGGAGATGAGGTGAACACTTATATGATATCAGCTACTGGGGCAGGTATGCTAACTATTCCAGAACTCTTAAAATGGATTCCATATAGCTGATACATAACATCATATTATTAGGTATAGTTCTTACAGAACAAGGGAGCAGGGCATATTGAACTTTCTGGAACACCATTGTCATTCTGTGATTTGTGTGTGTTCATCCTTGCATCTATATTTATTACACAGTGGGGAGAGATACATACATAGTCTAGGGTGGGGCAAAAATAAACTGATGCATTAATTCATCTTCTGTGGGGAAGGGATTTTTCAGGGTGGATTATGGGATTCTAAGGATACATGTTGATCTAATATTTGATTGTAATTTGAAATTATTGGGATTTTGATTCAGTTGTTTCAAATATTTGTTTCTCTGTTAGATAAGTTTGAAGACTTCATTGTATTTTGCAGTTCAATTTAATTATAAATACAATTCATTTCTATAGGCCAGTCAGTTACTGCGTCGTTCTTTACAAACATGACGTCATTTGCCTTGATACAAGGAAATGTAGGTTGTTATGTTTGAGAGTTCGGTTCTCGAAAAAGGTGTGAAGGTCCGATAACCTTGAATAAGTCATCTTCACTCATAATTCCAGTCAACCCAGCTGTAAATGGGTACGGATAATCCGGGAAAGATGTCAAGAGGTTTGGCCGAGGACCTGCCAGGAGAAAGTTTCTTTCTTTTCATTTAACATTATTACATTGATATTATTATGATGGGACATTCCATGACCCAATTAGAAATTTGATTTTGTCTCTATTTATTGCTTTGTTGATTTCTGTTTTGTTTTTTCTTTGGTCATTTGATGTAAATACTGAAAGAATATATTTTCAAAGGAATGAATGAATGAATGTGTGAACAAATGAAAGAGTGAACGTATGTGTGGAAAAAATGAAAGATTTGAATGAGGTGTTAATAAATGAATAATACTTACTCTAGAGGGTGTCTATTGTTAATAAAGTGGTTGATTTTACAGTCTTTATGTTCATTTTCAAATTACCTCCCTTGATCCAATATTTGAAAAAATCTGAATGCATCAACAAGCCATGTCTACATGTCTCTGTGTCAGGACATAATATCGCAGGTCACAAAACTATGTAAGCAAACTGATGAGTTCTGTGTTCAAAGAATTGTGATAATCAACGAAGTCTCTATCAACATTATAGGCATTGAACTCCTTCCATACTTGACCATTATGTCGAGTATTATTGGTATGCAGTATATATTTGGAAGAGTATCAGTGTCATATTGTGTTGTTCTCAAAAGTTTCGAAGATGATGAGGATCAGAGACCTTTGGTGAACATACTGATGTCATTTACACCCTGAAATAGATAGGCCTACATAAAAACTATACAAAGTGTTTACTAAAACAGGCCCGTAGGAAGCAATTTCATATTGGGGGGGGGCGGGGGGTGGGGGGGGGCAAAATGTGCAAAAACTCATTTTCAAGGGGGTTGTGCAGAATTCAAAGCTGCTCCTGCCTATATAAAGCAATTTTGCTTTCACTGGCCCTAACAACATACCAGTAATTTCTTGTTATATCTTAAAAAAAAATATTTTTGTATTGCTTCAGTCATTTATGTCAAAATTATTGGGGGGGGGGGGGGGGGGGGGGCGAATGCCCCTCCCTGCCCCCCCTGTTCCTACGGGCCTGTAAAAGCTTTGACTCTCAATCCACCCATTATGTTATGTAAGAAATATTACTGTTGAATAATATCCAGTATATCCAAATTCAGGTCTTAGGTAATCGCTGATGTTTTGCTTTTTAGAAACCTATTAATATACTAATCTCGTTCAGTAAGAAACATCAGATAGTACCACAGGTTTATGGAGGGGGGTCAGTGTCAAAATATAAGTTGCAGTCAGAGAAAGATGATGAAGTTCAGAATATGATAATGCCTAGGTAGAATACACAGACTAATAATTACTGTGCACAATGCCTACGCAATATCAGAATCCAATTAATATCAATAGAGACATGGAATACCATTATACCATTCGTTACATGGAACAAGTCGGTCTTGCATAGAGGCATTAGGTTCTTGAGCACTGTTATAAAAGGGTGGGGAGTCGAATCCTGTAAAAACCTCACATCACTGACATTCACAAGTCGACGAAACGCATATCGATTATGTGTATCAAAAAAACATGCTAATATAATTGCCCAACAGCAGAAAGAAAAGAAAGACCGCAAAACTGGTAGCCTACATCATACTGACTACTTCAGAAGGTTTTAGAAATCTAAATACTACCTAGGTAGGATACACAGTGCTTAAATAATCTGTGCACAATACCTACGCAATATCTCAAATTCATCATGTCTTGCGGAAATCTTTTCCCTCTCCATTTATAATAAAAGCAAAGACCATAGCATCAAACTTCCTCTTGTATCAATCTTCCGCATGTCCTACATGCTAAACTTCTCAAATTGTACTTTTCTTGCATCATTCAGGTAAATATTCCCTTCTGTCGAACTCTTCCTGACGATGCACTGCACAGGTTCAATGCACAGAAAGAAACGGACTCTGTGCACATTACCTACGCAATGCATTAACAGGTTCCATGGGACTCTTTAGGCTGAAAATAGAACAGGATTTCAATCTTAAAAGATAATCAATTGGAGCTAACCAACGATTTGAAAAATCAAACTTAATGGCACAAAACTAATTAAAAACTCTTATCCAAAGAATTTCGAATATCAAAGAAGCTACATGTATTCTGAAATTCTGCAAAAACTGCTCAAGAGAACCTTGAAAGTCTTGCCAATGTTCTCGAAAGCCTCAATAGTTGTTTAATGTATCCAGAAGAAACTCCGAAGAAAGCACAAGACATTGTGGAATGACTGAAACAATTCGAATGATATTTTATATCGAACCAGTCTCAATATATAACCCGAAATATGCTTGGTATACCATAGTTACTACCTTAGATACAGCTTATAGTCGTGTTTACACCATACAGATTATCAACCAATAACGTCACTCATGTCTTAATCTAGATTCAATCTGGATATAATCTGGTTTGATATCTTTAATCCAGTTTATGTCATAATCCCATCAGTGGCCTGATTTTGTAACTTAGATTGAAGTCATCAGAAGTTTCAAAACAAATAATACACGTGCAAAAATAAACACCGAGTAAGAGGAAACTGACTTATAAAATAAAGGGCCATTTGCAGTGCCCTACCATAATAATTTTCCCCCTAATTTTCGCTGTCAAAAAGCCTCATATATTTTAACTAACCAAAAAAATCGCCCTTCCGTGCAGTATTTTAAAGAAATGTGTTTATTCGAATAAGGGAGGGTGGACGGTGGTAATCACCTTTTTCGGAAAGGAAATTTGCCCCCCCCCCCCCTTTCCCCTCAGACCTGCATTAGGAGCTCTTGTGGGTAAATAGTTTTAAAAAACGAATTAAAGCCATTCCGACCATGGCCCCTCAAACAAACCCCATCCCTTTTAATTTCCATTCTAAATTTGGTATCAGTTTGATTGCATCGAAAAGATAATGGACGTCTGGATACTCCAGACCCAAAACAAAATAATAATTGGATTCTGTGACCTCAAAACTCAAAGTTGAAACAATTTCAGTGCCAAAAGTTAGTTAGATCGGGCTTAATTGTGGCTTTCTGTACCATTCAGATTAAGGTCTTAACCAATCACGACCCTTTAATCCGTATTTGAATATCCGGATTATCTTTGTAATAATCTCTCATAACGACTGAAGGTTATGGACCTAGGTTTCAAGGGTATAAAAATGAACAAATTCACAACAAATTCATATTCGAGTTGACTGTACACACAGTTAGAAGCAGGTTCTTGACAGCAAGTGTGGTTAACATTGGATTATTAATTCTGGGATTGAATTTCGATTGATCGTGCAGAAAGTACAGACATTGAGAATGTGGTATGAGCACTGCATCACTACCACTGCACAAAGGCAAGAAGTATTCGAAAATGTCTATAGAATCATATTTTGAAATATTGCGTAGGTATTGTGCACAGTTGGTCATGATTGCTGTGCATTCTATCTAAGCAGTGTTTCGAACTATTCTGACCTACCGTTGCAAGAAAAACAACACAAGTGTATGGCGATGGCACCAAATGATAGCTTTCTTGAGAAATTTACCTTGAAATATTGCGTAGGTATTGTGCACAGTGGCTCAATTGCGCTGTGCATTCTACCTATACAGTGTTTCGGACAATTTGTAGCAGCACCAAACGAAAGTCCGAGATCATATATGTATCTTGAAATATTGCGTAGGCATTGTGCACAGTTGGTCATGATTGCTGTGCATTCTATCTAAGCAGTGTTTCGAACTATGTGACCTACCGTTGCAAGAAAAACAACACTAGTGTGTGGCGATGGCACCAAATGATAGCTTTCTTGAGAAATTTACCTTGAAATATTGCGTAGGTATTGTGCACAGTTGCTCAATATCACCGTGCATTCTACCTATACAGTGTTTCGGGGTTGCATTTGTATCGAAGAGGATCAGTAGCAAAATTTTTTCGTTAGCTTACGTTGCAAGATTATCTGAAGTTCTTCGGAATCCCCCACATACAGATTTTCATTTATTTATCAGATTGGTGTACTCTTTGGTAATGTAGAAAAAGAGACTTTCCAACAACTACAGCTACCAACAACTACCTAGTTTGTGATATTAGCATCCACTGGCACTGGACGTTAACTTAACGTCCACTGGAAGACTACCAACAACTACCTAGTTTGTGATATTAGCATCCACTGGCACTGGACGCTAACGTTAACTTGTCATCTACCAATCATCAATCCAATGAAGATCCGCTATGACAGGAATGAGGTTTTTGCGTAGGCGTTGTGCACAGTTAAATAAATATTGTGTATTCCTCCTAGGTCTAAATTATCATTTCTTCAACAACTTGGATGGTCCTTTTGAAGTATTATAATTGTAATTGCCTTTAATTTATATATTTCTTACCGAGATTGTTTATGTATTCATTTGATAAAATGAAAATTACTTTCATATCTTAACTTATAAATGAAATTGAGATTTACGTCCGATTGTTCTGAACATACAGAGTTCTAGCGGGGATTTACTAGGCATATCTCTCAATCTGCTACATTACAAGATAGGAATGATGTTTTTGCGTAGGCGTTGTGCACAGTTTAAAAAATATTGTGTATTCCTCCTAGGCATAAAATGTAATTTCTTGAACAACTAGATTTTATTTCAACCATCATTATTTTTACTTTTTGCTTTGTGTTTATGGGCGATGTTGATATATTTTGAAAATAAAGTACCTTTGAATATCACTTTCGTTTATTTACCTAAGTGTATAAGTAAATATTAGTAGGCCATAACGAAATTTCAGGGGCTTCGGAGCGTCCTGGATGTGGAAGTACCCATGGCTAAACAAACTCACCTCCACTCCCCTACAAACACTCCTTGGATTTCAGTCACTCGATTTTCAGATTAAGGGCATTATCCTATAAAGTTGGCAATTCTTTTTTTTTATGTAAGTTAGAGGTCACCCCATCAAACCCCCCGGTTCCCCGGTCCCTAGTCCCTAGTCCCTATACCCCATATACTCGTACTGTTCCGAACTAACACCTTGAAATATGGTGACTTATTTTGCTATTCAATAAGGGCAATACATGTAATATCCCTAGTACACCCATGAAATATCAAGCAGAATGTCAGACTGTCCCAATGATCAGATAATTTACATCTCAAACTTGGTTATTTGCAGAGGCGGATTAACCTCACCCTTGACAAAGTAGGCAGCTGCCTTCGGTCCATCGAAAATTCATGGAAATTGAACCCATAAAAAGTTTTGTCATGGCAAAAAAACATCAATCAGTAACTAAAAAAAAGTCCAGAAAGGTCTGAGGTGTAAACAAATCAACTTTAATTTTCAATTATTTATTCTTTTGATACACGCTCTGTCAACGAGAATGTTATACAAAAAGGCCTTAGATGCAAGGAAATTTACCCTAATTTTCAAAATTTGCATGAGGTATATTAACCCGAAACCTTTTTTAAGCGCTGTCAACGAAAATACCAAACAGACTGGTCCGAAACGGTATGGTCTTCTTTAATGTTTCTGATCTACAATACTACTTTTGAAAGAGCTGGCTTTGGAATTTTATACGCCAACGTGGAATGTGATGCGTATAATGGCGTTACAACCCACGGACGCCCCCATGTTCCTTCAGCAACGTTAGAGTGTTAGACATTTGAAATGATAGCCGTTGCTAAAGGAACATGGGACGCCCCGTAACTCCTTTTTCATATATAACTGTCGGTGAGCGAATGTCTCTTGCTTGGTGTGATGTAGTCAGATAAAACCTGCAGTTGAGCGGGTAGGTGTGATGAAGACCATCGGCATCAAAAGGAACTTCATTTTTCAAGGAATTTTCAAGATTTTTTGAATTTTTTAGGAATAATATTCCCCTCCTTTCTATGCAGTGGCGTTTCTAGGAATCTTTAGGTGGAGGGGCCGAGTTGGGGCCAAATAATTGTCATGGGGGGCTACCAGCACCAGGTATACGTATGTAACATTATACGAAATTTCAAAGCGGGGGGGGGGGGGGGGGGCCAAGACTGGGCCAGCAAAAATTCTGGGGGGGGGGGGGGGGGCATGGCCCCCTCTGCCCCCCCCCCCCCCCCCCCCCCTTCGTAGAAACGCCACTGTTTCTATGCTGAACCAATTACTATTTGAGAAAGTTGCAACTCTGCCTTCTGTTGAATAGTAACTTGTTGCTTTCAACCACTATACCCTCTAACACTGGAAGTGGAACTTTACTTTATGAACGTTACTAAATTCTAATATGAGCGACTGAGAATTCTACACCTAACCAAAATATAAGTATATTAATCTACATAATATATAAGATTTGAACGACATGTAGAAGCAAGGAGCACATATAACAAAAACACAAGACAATGTTATGGAATATAACACACTTCTTTAATAAGGTTAGGCACATAACGTTTTAACACAATATGCACTTGTCGTCATCAGATGTAATGATCTAATTAGTTATCAGCAATTTTTTTTCGAATTTCTGAGTAATTCCAAACGTTCAAACTGTGTCGATTTATTACAACCAACCATTACCATTCAAGTTTTGTTTCACCTCAGTTTTTGAAAAACGGGTCTTGATTAGATGATTAGATTTGTATTCAATGAAACTTCACTACCCACACCCACTTTTTGGTTTCGAGATTCAGAAATTGACCAATTTTGCCAAATTTACGTCGGTACCGATTTGGCAAAATGGAATGCAGTTCATATTGACTTGAGGACGAAGTTGTAACTTCCGGTTGAAAGCGTCAAAATGGCCGCCTTCTGATTATATTTCAAAGATTTTTTTCTTTCAACTGTTTCATTGAACTGAAATTACATTTTTGATCAATAAGAAAGAGGCTGCAAAGACAACTTACAATTGCTGAAATATTGGTCCACTATTAAACGTTTGGAAACGGACGGACATGGAGAATGGGGCCCCTGAATATCTGTCAGCTGATGAGCTGAGAAGTCGGCTGTATCACAGTTTACGAAATAGGGGAATGGTGAACACAATAAAGGTAAGACTGGGAAATTTTAGAGTTATTATTGAAGCCGATGATCTAATGATGGATCTAAGAAAGAATAACATTCACGAGAAACTATATTTCGGGATCGGCAAGCTTTAGAAAGCTGCCGCCTTAAAGAAGTCATGTTGAATCTTGTTTGTTTACATCACGTGACTCCACCTGTCATTGGTGGTGGTAAAATTGAAAGTGTCAGAGGAATGATTTGAGACTAGACATTCAATAAAAATGTAAGTTTTGTATTAATGTAGGATAAGATAATTGGCATGGGCATTAAGAATTGACAAAAACAAATAAGCCAAAAGCTGAAAGACATTTATTTATACATGTATATTAAAAACTTAGTTTTATGAACAATCTCCAAACATGAAAAAAAAAAGTCTGTTGTCTCCATCTACACATATATAGCGTTGTCCGTTAATGTACAGTCTATAATTGTCTAGGATGTGAAAATATGTTATTTTCAATCCATCTTTTATAATTTCAGTCACAGCTAAGAAACAGTCTGGTGACAGAGCTACAGCAATCATTAAAAGGTCGACTGACATTACAAGATCTAAAGACACCAGAAGAAGGCTCACTGCACCATAGAGCAGCTAATAGTTTAATAGTTGATCATCTACGAAGCTATGGTTATGATTACACCAATAGTGTATTTCTACCAGAGAGTGGGCTGTCACAAGATAAGGTATAGCATTCAAACTTGCCTATGATGAATACAAGACAAATTGGACCAAAACAAACTTGGACCACTCTTTTTAGATTCAGACCAATGACTTTGTAAACTCAAACCACTCTTCATTTCACACTCGGACCATTCCTTTGAGACTCCAACAATTAACTATGCAAACTGAATTGTTAAATCGTATTTGTTTTGTTTTCAGGTTTTTAGTAAAGAAGATTTTCTCCAGTTGTTACATATCAATCCTCAATCCAGACTTTATAAACAGTTGGTAAGTTAATTTCTGTTATTTTTATTTTTTTCTAGTTTCTCATAGACATTTATGACTGATTACAGAGGTTTTCTTTTTAGTGTATGCTGTGATACAAGCATATTGCGCAGATGTGTGACTTAGTTAAAGTAGAATTGCTGGAACCAGAGACATCTGATTTACGCTTGGAAAAGTGCAAATTGATGTTTATAAATGTCCTCAAAAAGCGTTCACATACTAAATTAGAAAACCTCTTTACAATCTCTTGAATTTGTGGTGTGAAAATTGCTGTAGATAACTGACAATGAAACCTATTCAGTTGTATACAGTACTATTTCATACGATGTATTTCTTTAGATAGCTGTTTGATTATATTCTGACTAAGCCGTCAAATTGCCGTTTCTCAGTCCTCAATCACCAATAAACACATCAATACAATGTTCCAAACCAATTTATTTTTCGTTTCAGATGTCATGTGATGAAAAATCTGGAAAAGGTATTTATTTTTCAAATGTTTAGTACAAAGGCAATCATTTCAAATCTTCCTGTGTAGCATTGCAGAATTATTTATTAATTTGAAGGATCATTAAAGTAAAATAACTAGATTTTGACAAATGATGCTGTGTAGCCTATCGTATGAAAAATTCACTATAGTAAAACCTCATTACTTAATTTTATTTTCAGGATTTTTATGGAAGTTTTTATCAGAGATGTCTGCTATTCATGCCAGTTCCACACAAGAATTTGGTGTTCAGACTGATCTTATTAAAGTTGGTCCTATATCATCATTAGGTTGGTTACTTTTCATTCTTGGCACATTGCTAACATTTATTTCCATCTGTGATTTTATTTATGTTTACATAGTTAGTTTGTGGAATAAGAAATTGAGATTTCTCACTAAGTAAAGCTTCAGATCAAGATAAAAGTTTTCCTGCCAATCGAATGTATTGAATTTATTAGAAACTCAAAATTTTGAAGGACCTGCATTGACTGGGAAACCTCTGGTTAATCTTTTGCTGGATATAATGCTCACCCTTTCCATAGTTGGTGAGCTCTTTTAAGGGTAAAAATGGGCAATATACAAATGAATATAACGTAGTTAAACTTTGATATCACTATGATTTGTCCAGTCATTTTTCATTCCAGTAGGTCTTTATCTGAATTTATTGTAGAAAACATAAGAATTTGTAGGTGTTAAATATTCAAGAAAAAAAACCGATAACCTATTGTAGAAAACCTGATGTCGCTCTCTGCTTGAGGTTTGATATTTGTTTGTTATAGATGAGAAACTACAAGTGTTAGATCAGTTATATTCTAGTAAAAGAGATGATATGTATAAATCTACCTCCATGTTGACTGAGGAGAGAATTCTTAACTTTCAAAAACAAATGGAGGAACGATATCAGTCACAGTTAAAACAAGAGGTATTAAACTTATTCATTTATTATAGAAGTTATTGCCCTTGGCTCTGAAAAGTTAAAAAATTTGGTTCACAAACTTTGCACATCTCAACTGTTAGAAATAGATTGCAGTCTTATGCCACTGATCCAGCACTATTTACCCATTGCACTCTGCATTAATTCTTTTTCAATAGCCCAATCAGGTGCAGAAAAATTGGACGTTAAATTCCATTTCATTTTCAAATTCAGCAAATATGATTTTAATGTGACACAATCTACTTGATAAATGAAATGTTTTTATATGAAATTAATAATTGTTTAATTGTAGATTCGTAGAATGCGAGAAAATGAGTTAAGCAAGTTAAAAATAGAGGAAAGAGAAAAATGTCGGAAAGAGTTGGATCAGTTACGACGTGATGTATGTATTATTTCTTGATATTAAATTCAAATTGTTACCTGTTAGATTCTGTTTTCAGATTTTATTGTGACTTGACCTTACCAAAAAATACTATTATTAGCAAAGATTTCTGTAACTTTCAAATATAATCATTTTCTGCTTTGTTAACGTTATCTGAATGAGTTTCAAAACATATGAGTATTAAATCCTGAGTATAAAGTTTATAAGTTTTAAAAGGTCATACTTTTAAAAGTTTATTAGGAATATGATTTCTACTTGGCGATTAGTTTCTGGCTATGTGGTTTGTTATAGTTTTATAGTTATTATTAATAAAGTATGTATTATTATAGATGGAACGTGATTATCAGACCAGATATGATTCACTGTTAGTTAGAGAAAGAAATAACACAGAGAGATCACATAGAGAACAAGAGGTAAATATCTAATAGATTTTTCTTTTAAAGGGATTGTAAATTGGTTTTCCAAACTTTGTATGTGTATTGGGGACACTGATAGCATCAATTTGCACCATTCCAATTTCCATTCCAACATCTGTGGTTCTTGCAATTCCACTAAAACTAACGCGTTTTATGAGTTCACTGACAGTGATTCACGGTAAGCTACTATTGATATCTATGCAGATCACTGTCATGCAAAAACCTTGCATAACATTACTTAAGAATTCTATCTTAATATTAGAATCTTGTTTAAGTTAGACCTAGGTGGCAATCGTTTTAAAAACTTTTTGTTGATTATAGATTCGAGATAAAGAGATGCATTCACAGCGTCAAACTTTACAAGAAGAAATAAGTTGTATACATCAGAGAGAGGCTGAGGTCAAACGGGAAGCTGAGGTCAACCAAAGGTCAGTAACATAATGTACAGAAATTATTGAAATATTTATTTCAGGTTATACAGAATTCCTGTTTGAAATGCCAGTAATCATTTATTACTTGGGTTCTTTAACGAACGTTTGTTTTGCTAATGCAGTTCTTCATAATATTGAAAAGTCCTTGTGGTGGCATATTTGGTGATTGCTTGATAAAAGTTGCTGTTTGAGCAGAAAGAATCCACTGATTATAGCATTGATGTCCATTAACACATTAACACAAGGTCCTTTTAAGGTTCTGATGGATGTAACATCCAGTTATTCCTTTTCAATTTGAAAACATTTGTACACTTAAAGAACCATTATTTGCAAAATTCATAATAGTCTTACAGTTCTTTACAATTTTATCTTATACATGTATATTAATATTCCAGAGAGAAGCATTTACAAGACCAACGAATAAAAGATAAAAGGGAAGAGTTAAAACATCGAGAACTGGAAATAAAAAGACAAGAATTAGAATTTCAGCAACGACTAGAAAATGAAATGGCAAAGTTTAAACTTGATCAACAAGCTAAATTTATTAACAGAACCCAAAATATAGAGATCAGGGAGGTGAAGGTCAAAGGTTGGTATAATCTGGATGACTTGAAGCTCTGGTTTGATGCAGCTCATGTCACTTTATTTAAGCTACATCACCTGTATACTCTGTGGTCATAGGATGACTTCAAATGACTCTCTGGTTTGACGCAGAATTCTTAAGTAAAACAAATTAACTTGTGAGTCTACCATATTGGACAGCCAAAGTGGCTTTCTTCTGATTCAGAATGTGACTTTGAATGTTTTAGTTCATGAAAATTTCTAGATTTCTTCAAGTCTTAATCCAGATTGTCTGTTCTGATTAGAACTGTATAATATGCAGAGTATAACAATATTCAGACTATCTCTTTATTTATTTATAGAAAATGAGAGACAAGTGAGTGAAGAGAAAGATAAAATACAGTCATATAAAGATGATATCAGAGATAAAACAGCTAGAGTCAATGAATTAGAGGTAGTGATAATAATATAGAAATTTCACCTTTACTGCTCCAATCCTTCAACAACAAGACAAAAGAATATTGAAAATTAAATATTCTAGAAGTATCCATCCATAATAATAGTGTTATTTACATATATTTGGTGTCTAAAAAAAATTCTCAGCTGTTAGTAAATCAATCTCTTTCAAAATTCTCGCAGATTTTCTTCAATATGTCTTTGTCAAACAATTTTTATTCAATGACTTTAATATTTTTAGTATACTGAAGTATATCATTGAGAATTTTGAAAGAGATCAGTTCATCTACGGCTGAGAATGAAACTTAGGGTGTTTTTATTGTGACACCCAATATAAGTTATTATGATTATTTTTCCATCCATTTTTAACATTCTCGATATGATATGTTGTGTTTGTATCGACCAGATATAGTTATGTTATTTTTATTTTCAGACAATATTACAAGAAGCACGACATAAAGAGGTTTCAGCCACCAGACATAATGAATATCTTAACTCTAAACTTAGAGATGTAAGTTTTTAAAATACTTATAGTTTACTATCTTATTGATAAGAGCTCATCTCAACTTAGCTGTTATGGGTATCAAATGCTCATCAGGACTTCTATTTTTGGAATTGAATACTAGCAAACTCCTAATGTGAGGTTCTATAGCACAGTGGTTAGCGCGTCGTTCTTGACAAGCAGGACGTCATTTGCTTAGATACGAGCAAATGGTGGTCGTTATGTTTGAGAGTTTGGTTCTCGATCAGGGTGTGATAGTCCGATGACCTTGAATAAGTCATCTTCACTCATAATTCCAGTCCACCAAGCTGTAAATGGGTACGGACAATCTGGGAAAGATCAGGGAAGGACCAGCTGGGAGAAAGGATCCACAAGGAACCTAAGTTGTTATCCTTGTAAAATATAGATGTTTCTTTTTTTCTTTTTTTCCATGTTTAAACAAATTGGCTCCCTTTTTTCTTAATAATCATTTCTACTTATTTATGAGTTATTTATGAATTAAAGCTAGAACCAAATTTGTTGATCTAGTCAGCTTGTTTGACTTGTTGAAAAGTTTGTTATGATAATATTTATTATTATATTTCTATTGTTTCAGATGACTGATTACTCTACATTAAAAGAACAAAATGTCTCTCAGAGAAATGAACTGGAAACTCTCAGAAAGTAAGCCAATTTTTAGTTCTGAGACACTGCTTGCTGGATAAACAAAATTATATGATGTTTTATCATTTGGCTCAACCCTCTTCATTTGGTTTGAGACTATGTTATGACTCGGCCATGATAGACGGCCATCTTGCCTGTTAAAAGATTGATTTTGATTGGCTGTTATTAGCACGGAAGGAGACGATACTCTCTGAAAAATTATTTTGATTGACTAAACTATAATTTATTCAATATAACAATCATCGTATTGTATGCAAGGTTATCTAGTAAGTTAGTCCTACTTTCCACAACTGATTGAACAATTAAAGTCAAGCTATATGCAATGCTGGGAAATATGTCAGTCCTTTTGACCTGCATCATTGATAGAATCCTATAGTAATTAGTTTAGAAAATAGAAATATTATTGTTTTATTTCTCCAATTCATAATGATATGTGTCTTTGTTTCAGTCGATTAGCAGAAGTAATGAATATGAATGAAAGAGAAAGGGGAAGTAAGTCACATTTCTAAAAACAATTATACGTTTTCTTATCATAGATTTAACAATTCTTATATATAGAATTTACAATATTAGTATTCCTATTCTAAACCTTTTATATTATTTAATAAAATACAATTATGAAATGAAGCTTTGTCATTCTTAATTCATCTTCATCTAAAAATTTAAATTTCCCCAAACATGGTTTACTCTAGGACAAGAAGAGTTGTTGCGTGAAATGAGACGACCCACACCAGAGACATTGATGATGCAGAGAGATATGGAACGAGCGAGAGAAAATCTTCGTCAAGAACAAGTCGTCTTCGAACAACAGAAACAACTACTAGAATCTAGACTCAAAGACGAGGTGGGCATGTACTAAATAAGTTAAGAAAATGACAAAAACATCCATAATAGTTGAGGTTCTTGAGGATCCTGTCTGATGGCTGGAGATTTTACACCAACTTCATGACAATTCAGAGCCTATGTTCTCAACCTTTTGGTCTCTTTGTACCCCTATTTTTTAGTGCAATCTCCTGGTACTCCTTGCCCACCAGTAACATTAAGCGCCAACATGAAAGTCATAGGATATTTGTCAATTGATGTAGTTTGATATTTAAATCAATCCTAACCACTATTACAGCTGTAGATGATTGACGTATATATTTGTTGTTAAATGTTAGATGTTATATACAGTATGTATCAGTTATATATGTAAATTATAAGGTAGATTGATTAATAGTATATAACACTACTTTTCTTCTTACTACTTCTCATGTACCCTTTGTGGTGTTCGCTGGAACTAGTACCCCCAGTTGGGAACCGATAGGACCCAGACAAAAACTAATCACATGTTGTGTGTTTCAGGTTGACCGTAATAGAGAGTTAATGAGTCGATATGAAGAACAGACATTACAAATGAAAGATATGAATCGAGAGGTTGTGGATTTACGACAACATTTATCAGTCACCAATATAGGTAAGATATATCATATAACAAAACACAAGACAATATTATGGAATATAATGTATGTTCGACTATATGTCGTTCAAATCTTAAGATATATCATATTTATAAATAAGATTGAATGACATTAAGAAGCATGTAGCACATATCCCAAACATAAGATAAATATTATGGAAAGAAATGCGTTTTTCTTGAATTGCGTACTGGATGTTGGATTTTTATTTGATATGAACAGTTCCATATTTATTTTAAAAAAAATGTTTGATTTCGGTGAAGTGTATCTATTTATATTGATTTTCATTATTTTTTTCACGTTTTAGCATTGAACAATGAAGTATATAGAAGACCTCACTCAGAAATGGACGGAAGGTCAGGATATTTTGTTCATATTTCACAAACTGTATATTGGATCAGAGATTTATGGCAAACTTGTCATTTTTGTGACACATTAGTATTACAGATCAATATTTGAATCATAAATCCTCTTTATGTGCCATGATTTCAGCATCTTTGTTTGTCTTCTGGATTGTATCATTGTACCATTTTTAATTTTTTAGATCGTCAATGCATGCTTCACAGCGATCAGAAAAACACGTTGAATTTCAAACAGAGGCTAGACCTGGCTTGCAGACGTCATCCCGTAGTCACCAACAATCCAGACTTCCAGCTCCCTACCGAACACAAGATGTTTACAATGATATTGACTCTGACCTTGACCTTCATATGGGAGTGACACCTGGTGACTACGAACATCTATCATCAGAAGATATCTCCACGGCAACTAATAACTCAGCAGATGTTGTCGCCGATGCTAAATATAGATTAAAAAACCTTGAGAAAGAGGCTAAGGTTTGTACAGTTACAACTTAGTTTACGTATTCAATACTAGTAGTAAATTCTAATGAAGGAGGTAAACGTTTCCTATGAAGTTATTGTTTTATGTAAGCAAAATTGATTAAAAGAGTAATTTTTGATTTTTTTTTTTTAGAATTTAGAAAAAGCATACCAGAATTTCCACTATAATATAACTAATCCTAGTTCTGTACCTGATACAGTACCTATATCATCATTACAACATAGAGAACTAGAACACTCACGTAAGTTGATTGATAATGTATACCTATATCATCATTACAACATAGAGAGCTAGAACACTCACGTAAGTTGATTGATAATGTATACCTTTATCATCATTACAACATAGAGAACTAGAACACTCACGTAAGTTGATTGATAATGTATACCTATATCATCATTACAACATAGAGAACTAGAACACTCACGTAAGTTGATTGATAATGTATACCTATATCATCATTACAACATAGAGAGCTAGAACACTCACGTAAGTTGATTGATAATGTATACCTTTATCATCATTACAACATAGAGAACTAGAACACTCACGTAAGTTGATTGATAATGTATACCTATATCATCATTACAACATAGAGAACTAGAACACTCACGTAAGTTGATTGATAATGTATACCTATATCATCATTACAACATAGAGAACTAGAACACTCACGTAAGTTGATTGATAATGTATACCTATATCATCATTACAACATAGAGAACTAGAACACTCACGTAAGTTGATTGATAATGTATACCTATATCATCATTACAACATAGAGAGCTAGAACACTCACGTAAGTTGATTGATAATGTATACCTATATCATCATTACAACATAGAGAACTAGAACACTCACGTAAGTTGATTGATAATGTATACCTTTATCATCATTACAACATAGAGAGCTAGAACACTCACGTAAGTTGATTGATAATGTATACCTTTATCATCATTACAACATAGAGAGCTAGAACACTCACGTAAGTTGATTGATAATGTATACCTATATTATCATTACAACATAGAGAGCTAGAACACTCACGTAAGTTGATTGATAATGTATACCTATATCATCATTACAACATAGAGAGCTAGAACACTCACGTAAGTTGATTGATAATGTATACCTATATCATCATTACAACATAGAGAGCTAGAACACTCACGTAAGTTGATTGATAATGTATACCTTTATCATCATTACAACATAGAGAACTAGAACACTCACGTAAGTTATCTACCCTGATTAATAATTTATACCTATATCATCATTACAACATAGAGAGCTAGAACACTCACGTAAGTTATCTACCCTGATTAATAATTTATACCTATATCATCATTACAACATAGAGAGCTAGAACACTCACGTAAGTTGATTGATAATGTATACCTATATCATCATTACAACATAGAGAGCTAGAACACTCACGTAAGTTGATTGATAATGTATACCTATATCATCATTACAACATAGAGAGCTAGAACACTCACGTAAGTTGATTGATAATGTATACCTATATCATCATTACAACATAGAGAGCTAGAACACTCACGTAAGTTGATTGATAATGTATACCTATATCATCATTACAACATAGAGAGCTAGAACACTCACGTAAGTTGATTGATAATGTATACCTATATCATCATTACAACATAGAGAGCTAGAACACTCACGTAAGTTGATTGATAATGTATACCTTTATCATCATTACAACATAGAGAGCTAGAACACTCACGTAAGTTGATTGATAATGTATACCTATATCATCATTACAACATAGAGAGCTAGAACACTCACGTAAGTTGATTGATAATGTATACCTATATCATCATTACAACATAGAGAGCTAGAACACTCACGTAAGTTGATTGATAATGTATACCTATATCATCATTACAACATAGAGAGCTAGAACACTCACGTAAGTTGATTGATAATGTATACCTTTATCATCATTACAACATAGAGAACTAGAACACTCACGTAAGTTATCTACCCTGATTAATAATATATACCTTTATCATCATTACAACATAGAGAACTAGAACATTCACGTAAGTTATCTACCTTGATTGATAATTTATACCTTTATCATCATTACAACATAGAGAACTAGAACACTCACGTAAGTTATCTACCCTGATTAATAATTTATACCTATATCATCATTACAACATAGAGAGCTAGAACACTCACGTAAGTTGATTGATAATGTATACCTATATCATCATTACAACATAGAGAACTAGAACACTCACGTAAGTTGATTGATAATGTATACCTTTATCATCATTACAACATAGAGAACTAGAACACTCACGTAAGTTGATTGATAATGTATACCTATATCATCATTACAACATAGAGAACTAGAACACTCACGTAAGTTGATTGATAATGTATACCTATATCATCATTACAACATAGAGAACTAGAACACTCACGTAAGTTATCTACCCTGATTAATAATTTATACCTATATCATCATTACAACATAGAGAGCTAGAACACTCACGTAAGTTGATTGATAATGTATACCTTTATCATCATTACAACATAGAGAACTAGAACACTCACGTAAGTTGATTGATAATGTATACCTATATCATCATTACAACATAGAGAGCTAGAACACTCACGTAAGTTGATTGATAATGTATACCTTTATCATCATTACAACATAGAGAGCTAGAACACTCACGTAAGTTGATTGATAACTTATACCTCAAATCAGAAAAACTGGCAGAATGGTTTGGACATCACTTAATAAAATTTGATATTTCTCCATTGTTTATTGAATTTTACTCAATGTACGGTCAACTGATATTTATGGTGTTTTTTTAATATTGTTAAGTTCCCTGGTTGTTTCTTGTCTCACATTGATCGAGGTTTTAAAAAGTTTTGGTGAATCAGATTTGTAGAAAGATTTCTCTATAATTGTATTAATGATCATTTATTTCTATACCTCTCATTTTTCAGGAACAAGATCTGTGGGAGGAAGTCATCATATGTCGCCTGCCCAATCACCTATACCTCATTCCCTACCCCTGTCCTCCACCCCTCATAATCACCAGAGTAAATCTAGTGTTCTCACTCAACAACAACAATATAGTGATGGTAAGTAGTAGTTTTTAAGTGATACCCTGTCAGTCGCTAAAACCCTAAATCAGATGTCATTAACAGTGTAAGCTATTTGGTATCATTTAAGTGGTATGATATGAATACTTTTAAGGACCTACTAGATTACAAGAAATCTCAAACTGGTTTGGCACATCAGTTTTGTGTTGTAAATGAATGTAAATCTAATGAAATCCTAAACCGGTTTGGAATACCAGATTAGTTTTGTAAACATGTGGCTTTCTATCTTTAGCATATTAAATTTGACAATTCAGCCTTAGAAGGCAGATTCACTGATTTGAAATCCTGATTTGGATACAGGGCAAACCGTGATACAGATTCGGAATCCAGTTTTAGATTGAGTGTCAACAATTAGGGCCTCAAAAGATTAAAATGTATCGATGTATATTTTGTCCTTCAACAGATAGTTTTGAAGAGTTAAGTAGGGGAAGTAAAGAAAAGGTCAAGTCAGATCCTTTATTAAAGTTTAATTTATCAGGAATGTCAGAGGATGACCCGGATAAAAATAAAGGGTAAGTTTCTTCAAGAGTTATAGCCCTTGTGTATTTGGTTATTTATTGTTCGCAAAACTTAGGTATTTCAAAAAACAATTCTATAATATCATTAATATGCAAAAAAAAAGATGTGGAGGTTATAACTTTATATAAGACATAGACTGACAACTTTCTATATTTGAAGAGATGATGCAATGTTCATGTAGTGCCAGAACTTGTGAAACGTGTTCTACCCAAATAAACCCCTTAAAATGTTGACTGTTCTTCTGTAAAATAGCATGTTTCATGAACAGATTTATAATTTTACAGTTCTGCCGGAAGAAGAGAGAAATCTCGACCAATCACAGTGGATGATTTAGAAGCTCGTCCTGGATCACCAAGTCTAGTTGTAGTCGCTGGTTCTGAATCACCCAGTGAACCCAGTCCAGAGAAAGATGAAATAGATCAAATAGTGAAGCCCACCTCAGCCTTTCTACCTCCTATTTCATTAGATGATGCTTGGAAAACCAGTAGTAGTCAAGGTAATAGTCATCTTGTTTTTAAGTTTTAATCAATTGGATTCTAGTTGTTTTCCATAGGCTTTCTAAACTTTGTATGTGTATCGGTAACACTGATAGCATTGCAATTCCACTAAAACTAACGCATTTTATGACGTCACTGACAGTGATCGACAGCAATCTACTATTAATATCTATGCAGATCACTGTCAGTGACGTCATAAAATGCGTTAGTTTTTGTGCAATTGCAAGAACCACAGACGTCAGAATGGAAATTGGAAAAGCTCAAATTGATGCTATCGGTGTCCCTATACACAGATTTGAGCGAAGATGAATATACCACTATTTTGGGATCTATCCGATACAATCAGATTTTATTTATATATTACACATAGAGAGATTATTTAGACCACACTATGTGACCTCTGTTTTTGTCTTAGACAATAATTCTGCATCCCTCTGTATCTTGTGATCAATATTTTCTATTAATCTGTAGATGATAAGGATTTAGCACGAGAGAAAGAAGAACTGGAGAGAGAAAGATGGGAGGATGAACGAAGAGAGAGGGATGAGGAAAGGAAGAAATTAGAGCAAGAAGAATGGGAAAGAGAACAAAGAGAATTGAAAAAACTAGAAGAAGAGGTATGATTGGTTATCTATTGGGATACTTCAAGTTGACAAAAAGTTATATGCAATTAATTGATATCTGGTATTTGGAAGTAGAATGAAAACAAAAAAAACAAGACAGAAAATAGAGAAATAAGTTGTAGGCAAGAGTAGCTGGTAGAAAACATTAAAGAAACAGAAAAAATGTACTGATGGATATATTTGTTTTGTCATCTTACTCTTGTATGACAACTTCCAGATATTTAACTCGCAGTTGCATACTCATTTTTTCAAAATTATGTTTATCTTATCCTTCACATTTCAGTCAAAAGAAGCTTCTGAAAAAGAAGAAGTTAAAGAGACAACAGATGATATTGATCCTGTTATGAAACAATATATGGAGATGGTTCAACAGAATAGACAGAAAGAACAAGAGGTAGGCTACCTTTAAAACTTTAAAGAGAGTTGACTGTGAGAAATGTCAGCAAATGATTAAGATATATAAATGATATTTGATATAAACAATATTGGAAGAAAAAAAATTTGAATCTGGCTTAATTTTTTTAAGGAATCATGGCAGAGATCAGATAAACTTCAACCATATTTTCACTGAAAGTGATGTCTGTAGTAAATATTTTACTGTTATGTATTTTACAGGTTGACAATATTAAAGTGATGTCTGTAGTAAATCTTTTACTATGATATATTTTACAGGTTGACAATATTATATTGATGTCTGTAGTAAATCTTTTACTGTTATGTATTTTACAGGTTGACAATATTAAAGTGATGTTTGTAGTAAATCTTTTACTGTGATATTTTTTACAGGTTGACAATATTAAAGTGATGCCTGTAGTAAATCTTTTACTATGATATATTTTACAGGTTTACAATATTATATTGATGTCTGTAGTAAATCTTTTACTGTGATATATTTTACAGGTTGACAATATTTAAGTGATGTCTGTAGTAAATCTTTTTATATGATATATTTAACAGGTTGTCAATATTAAAGTGATGTCTGTAGTAAATCTTTTACTGTGATATATTTTACAGGTTGACAATATTTAAGTGATGTCTGTAGTAAATCTTTTACCATGATATATTTTACAGGTTGACAATATTAAAGTAATGTTTGCAATAAATCTTTTACAATGATGTATTTTGTAGGGTGACAAGATTTAAGTGATGTCTGTAGTAAATCTTTTACTGTGATATATTTTACAGGTTGACAATATTAAAGTAATGTTTGCAATAAATCTTGTACAATGATGTATTTTGTAGGGTGACAATATTATAGTGATGTCTGTAGTAAATCTTTTACTATGATATATTTTACTGGTTGACAATATTAAAGTGATGTCTGTACTAAATATTTTACAATGATATATTTTACAGGTTGACAATATTTAAGTGATGTCTGTAGTAAATCTTTTGCTATGATATACTTTACAGGTTGACAATATTTAAGTGATGTCTGTAGTAAATCTTTTTATATGATATATTTAACAGGTTGTCAATATTAAAGTGATGTCTGTAGTAAATCTTTTACTGTGATATATTTTACAGGTTGACAATATTTAAGTGATGTCTGTAGTAAATCTTTTACTATGATATATTTTACAGGTTGTCAATATTAAAGTGATGTTTGCAATAAATCTTTTACAATGATGTATTTTGTAGGGTGACAAGATTTAAGTGATGTCTGTAGTAAATATTTTACTGTGATATATTTTACAGGTTGTCAATATTAAAGTGATGTTTGCAATAAATCTTTTACAAGGATGTATTTTGTAGGGTGACAATATTATAGTGATGTCTGTAGTAAATCTTTTACTATGATATATTTTACTGGTTGACAATATTATAGTGATGTCTGTAGTAAAGCTTTTACAATGATATATTTTACAGGTTGACAATATTAAAGTGATGTATGTAGTAAATCTTTTACAATGAAATATTTTACAGGTTGACAATATTAAAGTGATGTCTGTAGTAAATCTTTTACTATGATATATTTTACAGGTTGACAATATTAAAGTGATGTTTGTAGTAAATCTTTTGCTATGATATACTTTACAGGTTGACAATATTTAAGTGATGTCTGTAGTAAATCTTTTACTATGATATATTTTCAGGTTGTCAAACAAACAGTAGATAAATGGAGTAAAAATTCAGGCGATAAAACTCCTCAAGTTAGTGAGGAGGAAATTTCTATAGTGGAAGATTTAAAAAGGTAGGATAGGATAATCGTTTGGATTCAAAAAGGATTCACCGTCTTGAAACATTTTGTGATATTAGTCATTTAGTCATAAGGACTCAACGATGCTCACTGAATGATATAATGTATGATTGGTGAACTCATATAACATTAAATTAATCATTTTCCAAAAGTTATGGAGAATATCCTGGTCATGATATAACTATTTTGTAAGAAAATGGTGATTAATGGGCATATTGCTTTTCATTGTGAATTTACTACTTTTTAACAATGATTATATTGTGTTTCTTTTATTTCAGTGTAAATGGATCTGATGATGGATTTAGTTGGTGAACCTTATTAGAATCTGAACTATCCTCCTGAAAAGACTATTGACCATTATAGAAAGAGTCACAGTCAGAAGAAAATAAGTGCTATGTGTCATGAGATTAGATAATGTTAACTGATGATATTTGATATATCAGTTCTTCCATTCCGTCCTTTTAGCTTCAGTTAGATTTGAAGTAGTCATCTTCTTTAAATGTAATTTAAGATTTTTATTTTCCAAGCTAGTTATTGTCTTACATATGAAAGTTTTTAACAAATTTAAATAATAAGTGTATAGACAAAATGTCATATATGAATATACATTTAGTAGGAAATACAGGAACTGATTTGTGTGCATGTTGTGTCTAGACTCATGCCTAGTACCTTGTGTATCTTTTTCCCTGCTTGGGACACTGTCACTGAAAGCTGATAATGTCCAGTTCTTCAGCTGCAAATATTATTGTGTAATTACTCCACTTTTATTCTGATTAAGAATTCCTCTTTGAGCCTTAGCTTTCAAAAATGTAGGCATCCATGCATAGTTTCCATGAATTTCAGTATATTGTTATATTCTATATTCTATGATCAGTTGTAGAAACAATAGAAGTGTATAGTGTAAGCTTATTGTGATAGTTCATGTACATGTATATATTTCTGTATAAATATTTTACTGTAAAAATTATGTAAAATCTTCTATTTTATATTTATTATAACAAAATAAACTGGTACTTAGTAATGGCTCTTTTCTCTCATACCAAAAGGTTATCTTGTACTCATTTTTTCCTAACAAATTTTTCTGGGATCAATCCTTGTTTGTAAGAGTTTCGATATTTTCAAAATTAATCGAACTTGTTGCCTCATGCTGTCAAAGAGAATTTAGATCTTTGAATGTATTATTGTCAGAGAAGCCAGAACCTCCCACCATTTAAGACTTTCAGAGAAACCTGAACCCCTTGTTCCCTAGTGCTTTAAGAGAAACCTGAATCTCTCATGACTCAATGCTTTCAGAGGAACCTGAACCTCTCATGACTCAATGCTTTAAGAGAAACGTGAACTCCTTGTTCCCCACATGTTCCTTCAGCCGTTGCTAAAGGAACATGTCTTCCCCAGTGCTTTAAGAGAAACAAAAATCTTTCGATCCCCAGTACTTTTAGAGAAACCTGAACCCATTGTCCCTCAGTACTTTTAGAGAAACCAAAATCTCTCGTCCCCCAGTACTTTTAAAGAAACCTGAATCTCTCGTTCCCAAGTACTTTTAGAGAAACCTGAACCTCTCATTCCCAAGTACTTTTAGAGAAACCTGAATCTCTCGTTCCCAAGTACTTTTAGAGAAACCTGAATCTCTCGTTCCCAAGTACTTTTAGAGAAACCTGAATCTCTCGTTCCCAAGTACTTTTAGAGAAACCTGAATCTCTCGTTCTCAAGTACTTTTAAAGAAACCTGAATCTCTCGTTCCCCAGTACTTTTAGAAACCCGAATCTATCGTTCCCCAGGACTTTTAGAGAAACCCGAACCTCTGGTTCCCTACGACTTTTAGAGAAACCTTAATCACTCGTTCCCCAGTACTTTTAGTGAAACCTGAATCTCTCGTTCCCCAGTACTTTTAGAGAAACCTTAATCTCTCGTTCCCAAGTACTTTTAGAGAAACCTGAATCTCTCGTTCTCCAGTGTTTTTAGAGAAACCTGAAAATGAACTCCATTCATTTCATTGCCTTTCTTGTTCCCCGGATCACACAAATTTGTAAATAAAGATTGTTAAGTATCTCTGCTTTTCATCAATTTTATTGTCAAACTCAATCTCTGGCTAGAAAGTTTTCTAAAATTGAAAAAAAAGAAATAGCGAATGAGTTGTGAAACATACTTGTAATAGGCTGGTGATTGTCGTATTTTACTGCACATGAATGGAAAATGGATATGGTAATTTAAAGCGTCACACGTTTATCAAAAGAATGACACAAAGATTGTGAAGGTTAACATTTTCAAATAGCAAGCTCAAGTAGGACTAGACTTATAATCAGTATTGTCTTTAAAATCCTGCACTTTAAGCCATGACTTATTATGTATCTGTTCTCAGCCTATTATCGACTGAGATTGGGGATTTAAAGTGACACTTTTTGTCAGACATAGTTTTAATTCATCTCGTAAAGTTAAAGTTTAAATGGCGCTTTTGGCTCTTTTTTCGGTGTCTGATTGGGCTCAGGTAAAGGTATGTTGCTAACCCAAAATATTCCAAAATGTCACTAGCAATCCTGCTATCCTGAAGTGTATTGTAGGAGCCAAGTATTACATCTTTTAGACGGGTCAAGGCTCCCCTCTTAACCTTTTCACTGTTATAACACTGAAAAGAGCTAGCTGTCTCTTCAAAAGACTGTTACATGAAAAGCTGTTTTAAGTTCATTATCGATAAAAATCGAATCGATTTAAATATATCAGATTATCGTAATCTGGATTCAATTATGTCAAATTAACCAATAGAAACCAGTCCTTACTATTCTAGTTTTGGTTTAGTCCAATGGTAAATGCTAATCTGCATTCACTAACAATACTAAGAAGTGAGAATTTTGTATAATGGTTTGTAATATCTTGTGTAATTTCATGTCATAAGAAATGAGATAAACCACAATCAATCGAATTAACGGGGTTGTGGAGAAATCATAAGATTTAAACGAGTGGGTTTTCATTACTCAATCTTTCTCGTCGATGTCTTTTTCAATCTCACTTTGTTAGAACTCGGACGCATTTGATTCTTGTGAGATTGCTATAGATGTACTGTACAAACTCGTGTTTCTAGAGATTCCAAGAAAAACTACTAATCTTACGGATATTTAACGGAGCAGCTACCTTGAAAATGGAGATGATTGTGTTTCGACTGTAAGATAATTAGTTGATAATATTTAGAATAGAGGAAACAAGGATTCAAAATGGTGCAGACAAACAGAAACCTTCCATCTCAGTCTGTCAGACGTTCTTACGATGTCAACACCAAGGCTTTGTATATTCCTGGTGATGATTCAAGAAAAGTTCGGGATGTTTCTCCAACTAAACTGACGACCGAGTTTGAGAGAAGTGCCAAGGACGTGAATAGCACAGGGCGATCTGCGTCAAACACATACAATGACGCACAAAAAGCGAAACGTGAAACACCTGTTCATAAAGGAAAATTATTTCAGAGACATCTAGAGGCCACAAAAACGATTAAAGCTAAATCAGAAAATGGGAACCGAGACAAGAAAATCAAAAGCTCTCCTAAAATTAAGGTTACGGTCCCTTCAGAGCAGACCAAGAAACAGTTACCAAAATCAGTTAAAACATCTACTCCATTGACCAGTCCGAGACCGACCCCGTCTCCGTCTCCAATTATGTTTAACGGTAGACCAAAATCTTCAGGAGTCGAGACATTATCCAAACCTTTTGATTTCAACAATCGGAGGTCTTCAGTTGCAACTTCCAATCCAAGTATCAAAAAAATTTCTTCATTTGCTACAGCTGGAAGACAAGTTTCTTCTATTCTGAAATTCAAAAAAAGTTTTGGGATTTCTTTAAAGAATTCGATTCCAGAAGACGTTATTGAAGTGGGAGATGAGATTCGAGAGCTGCCTAAAAGTCCTCGATTTGCATCGTACCTTTCCCCGGAGGCTCAGTTCGCTGTTATGAAAGGGTACGAAGATGTCCTTCATCGTGAAATTTCCATTAAATTGCCGATGTATAAACCTCATTTAAAGAGAACGAAGACGCCCAACAATAAGATTGAGATGAAACGTTTGGATCGAGCAGGGTTTAGACGATCTCGAGATGATGATCTTGACAGCGTCTCCAGCATCTACAGCGATGATAGTACAGCTGATTATTTTGAAACAAGACGAGCAAGTATGCCCGCAACGACCAACTTCTATGGTTTTTCAGCTCCAATGTTGAAAGATCGTCCAAGAGCACACAGTTCACCGGCGTCTTTTGTGCCTCGAGAGAAAAGATTGGTTTTGACATATCGATTCGAAAGCGCCATGGATATTCTGGACACTCTGAGATTTCAAAGCGGAAGTTCAACCATCTCCCCGAGGGTCACTGACAACCCGCGCAAAATTTTACCCGTCAAAGACTTTAACAACTGGACTTGCGTGTGGCATAATGAATTTGAGACCAAGGGGGCTAACGATTCATCCGTTAAAGCTTGGCGAACTTAGATTTTAACGTTTACTCCATCGCACAACCGAATCCTTGTCTCAGAAACAGGAATTTTGTAGATTAACTAATCATAAGCACTGTTCACAGCTCTCCCTCGAAATTTAAGCCTCCACATATATACATGTGTTTCCATAATTATCTGTGTTTACAAGTAGACAATACGACTCGTGTTTTAGTCAGACTTTACCTTTTGTAAATGACACATATACAGACACTATAGGACAAATGAGTACTAGAGGTATATTCAAAGGGGAAAAGTGTTTTAGCAAAGATTTCCTTTGTAGCAAAAACACTGATTCTCGCAAATTTTTCATTTATGGATGGTTCGTCCATTTGAACAAGGGATGTCTTTTCAATATCAATCCACCAACCCCTTACCAGTTTAGGCTAAGAATGATATGTAGAAATGTTGAAGAAAGGGGCTTTCAATATCAACCCATCGACTCCTAACCAGTTTCAGACCATGAGACCCTTATGAGAGGTGCCAATTCATACCTTATGTAGGCTAATGAATGAACCATATTTTGTATATTTTCCCTGGTTTGACTATTATGTTCCATTTGTGTTGTTTCCTGTTGATAATTATGTTGAATAAATTATTATATTAAATAGATAGTGTTTTGTTCTTTAATAATTATTATAATATCTTGAACATTTAGGAGTGGTCTCAGGTTTTCATCCGGTTATTGCGTAAGGTGCAATCCCTGCCTTAAGTGGCGAGGTAGTGTCGTAATTTTCAAGACGTTTTTATTAAACGGAGAAATGCAAAAACTCAAAAGTAAAGAGCTTATACATTATAGTTGAAGTCATAGCCGTAGGGGCCCACAACTTAGCAGGTGGGGGGGGGGGGGATTAGATCGACTTATTGTCCGAATTTTAATGATATTTTGCCCGATTTAATGGATTTTTTGCCCGAAAACATAATATTTGGGGGAGCTGCCCCCCTGTCTCCTATGGCTATGGTTGAAGTAACCAACATTTAAGTTAATGGGCGGACCCTCAAAATAATAAACCATGGCATCAACAAACTGATAAATGGTAGTAAGCTATTATTTCTGCAAATAAACTTATGACACACCCATTTGAACATAAAAACAGCATTTGAATCCGTGTTATTACAAAAATAATTCTGGTTGAAAAATTAAACCCTTTTAGCTAGAACCGCCCGTTCGATTATCTTCCCTTGCCTAATTATTGATTTCCGGTTGTAACTGTGGTCGGAGGGAGGAGAAGAGAACAGCCTGAATAATGGCGACTTGATGTTTACAGAAGTGTCATGTAATCAAATTGGAATAATAAACAGAATTATTGGAATATGTTGCCACCGCCTCGGAAGGTTTGTGATTATTTATTTTAACATATTTTTTACAATTTCAAATTCATCATGTGAGGTGCCGTAAATTCTGAAGCAGTGAAACTTATTTTGAAAACTGACGTTCCACAGTAGCAATGAACTAAAGTAAGGCAAATGTAGATTAAACCTACTATTTCACTAAAGTAATTCATTCGTTTGTAGTGTTCAATCAATTCATGATCAGAATAAGATCGATTTGTCTTTTTTGTAGGTGAAGCCTTCAGTTCAACTGAAAGCAGTCCACAGTGAGCAGGTCTCAAAATTACAGGCCAAACATCAGCAGGAATGTGATTTATTGGAGGATGTAAGGTGAGCAAAATATGAATCTTTAGGGGGTGGGGCTTTTTCATGAATGGGGCATTTTAAGTAATGAAAATGTTTTTTTTCCTGTTAAATCCAAGCCTGTTTTTAATCCAAGCTAGTACGGATCAAATCAGACTGGTTTAAAGATATAAAGATAAAGTTTGATGAACATGACAGTTGTTGTATGGATTTGCCAGTGATGTCTGACTAGAATTAAAAAATGATCATCATCAGTTTTCATGTTTGTATTAAGATAACTATGTTTAATGAAGGCCTTACCATACCCTACCAAATTGAAATAAGCTTGACATTTCATTTAAAACTTTGTGAAAAAGGTTCTTAAAATTGAAAAAAATAACACCATTGAAAGTCAAAGAATGGTACTGTAGCTCAAGTCACAGGAGAGATGTTAATTTAATTGGTTTAAATTGAATTTTTTCTATGTCAACATCCCCGACCTCCTTTAAACCTTCATTATAATAAAAAACAATATTTTGAAATGAAATATGTAAAGAATTGTAATCACCACTTGAGAGTAGATAAACAATCCTAGTTTTATCAGTTATTTATCTGTCACGCCTCCTTATTTCAATTACTCTACTTTTACTTTATGATTCACTCTGTTCCTACTCTACATTTACTTTATAATTTACTCTCTTCCTACTCTACATTTACTTTATAATTCACTCTCTTCCTACTCTACATTTACTTTATAATTCACTCTCTTCCTACTCTACATTTACTTTATAATTCACTCAGTTCCTACTCGACATTTACTTTATAATTCACTCTCTTCCTACTCTACATTTACTTTATAATTCACTCTCTTCCTACTCTACATTTACTTTATAATTCACTCTCTTCCTACTCTACATTTACTTTATAATTCACTCTCTTTCTACTCTACATTTACTTTATAATTCACTCTGTTCCTACTGTCTTTACTTATTCAAAGCTAAAGGGGAATGATCAGAATTTTTGAGAGTCTATTTTGGCCTTGAATATATGTAAATAGCCTCAAGACAAACTAGAAAAGCACAAAATCTCACAATCCCTTCAATTTTACATTATCATTTATCTTTTATTTTCTATAGTCTTACTAAATGATGAGTTGTATCTATGACTTTCTAACGCTGATAATTATGGATATGCAGGGATTTGAAGACTTATATTTCGGGGAGAGTTGTGACCATCATTATGGATTAGAATACCTGGTAGCTAAGAAATTCCTGGTTCTGAGACAAAAAATTTCTTGGTTTAAAAGTTAGTGAACATATCCCTTTAAAGTGATTGTAAAGAGGATTTAAAAAAAAAAAAATATGTGTAGGCCTACTACACTAATTAATAAGCATCCCGTTATCCCTGAGCCAGTGTCTACTGTTTATAAAGTAACACACTATACTTTTTCAACTATCTTATCCTTCGCATATTTTAATAGTAAATAATCAATTGGTGATAAATGTCAAAAAGAATTTTATTCATGACTTCAGGGTGGACTTGAGATAGTAATTTTATGGGAATGTCTACCTTTTTTATACGCCCACACGATAGTATGGGCGTATATTGCGGTTACCCCTGTCGGTCCGTCCGTCCGTCCGTCGGTCCGTCCGTCCGTCCGTCGGTCCGTCCGTTCACATTTACCTTGTGCTCACTCTACAGACTACAATTCTTCATGGATTCTTTTGATATTTTGTATGTGTGTCAATATCATTATGAAGATGTGCACTATTGAATTTGGTGATGATTCGATGATTTTCTTCCGAGATATCGCGTAAAACTCTGATATCGCGTTCGTTTTTTTGCTCGTGCTCACTCTACAGGCAACAATTCTTCATGGATCCTTTTGATATTTTGTATGTGTGTCAATATTATTATGAAGCTGTGCACTATTGAATTTGGTGATGATTCGATGATTTTCTTCCGAGATATCGCGTAAAACTCTGATATCGCGTTCGTTTTTTTGCTCGTGCTCACTCTACAGGCTAGAATTCTTCATGGATCCTTTTGATATTTTGTATGTGTGTCAATATTATTATGAAGATGTGCACTATTGAATTTGGTGATGAATCGATGATTTTCTTCCGAGATATCGCGTAAAACTCTGATATTGCGTTCGTTTTTTTGCTCGTGCTCACTCTACAGGCTAGAATTTTTCATGGATCCTTTTGATAATTTGTATGTGTGTCAATATTATTATGAAGATGTGCACTATTGAATTTGGTGATGATTCGATGATTTTCTTCCGAGATATTGCGTAAAACTCTGATATCGCGTTCGTTTTTTTGCTCGTGCTCACTCTACAGGCTAGAATTCTTCATGGATCCTTTTGATATTTTGTATGTGTGTCAATATCATAATGAAGATGTGCACTATTGAATTTGGTGATGATTCGATGATTTTCTTCTGAGATATCGCGTAAAACTCTGATATCGCGTTCGTTTTTTTGCTTGTGCTCACTCTACAGGCAACAATTCTTCATGGATCCTTTTGATATTTTGTATGTGTGTCAATATTATTATGAATATGTACACTATTGAATTTAATGACGATGCGATAATTTTTATCGCATAAAACTCTGATATCACGTTTGTTTTGGTGTTCACATTTACCTCTTTATCAAGCTGCTGGTGGGCGTATACGCTTGCGAGACTTGCCGCAAGCCTATGTTTTAAATATACATTTTACTATGTATCTACTTAACCAACCTGATTTTTGTTTTTGCTTATGCTTATTGATTAGAAAGAAGTTCAAACATGGGCATTAAAATGTCGATGTTTGTAGTTGAAACTTTCAGAATAAGTAGGAGACACATTTCTCTACATTTTGACGTTTAAATACATTAGTTTTCCTACACTGTCACTGAACAAAACATAGAAAATTTTAAAGGGTTATGTTGTTTTGGCATTCCAAAATTAGCAGCAATATATTTTTTATGAAATCTTCCAAATAATGTAATGAACACATTTCTTCGAATTTTGGTCTCAAGTTTGAGTAAATTCTAGCCCCTGAAAAAAAAGCAGATCATCCCTTTTAAAGGATATGTTTACTTACAATTCCCTGTGTATCCATTAATATCGGCGCTTGAAAGTCAAAAATACGACTTGTTGTTTAGTAAGACTATGACTTACATAGAAAACACATATACAGAAAATGTAAGATAACTTTTAAGGTACTGGTATAGTTGAAGAGAATGTGTGATTTTTTGGCTGTTCTAGTAAATCTGAAGGCTATTTACATACATTCAATGCCCAAATTGATCCTCAAAAATGCAGAACATTCCCCGTTAATGTTTTGTCATATCATTCTTTGCTCTGAAACCAGGGACATTTTCATGATGTGATCAATGCATCAAATTTAAGTTCAAGCAGAGTATGATTTGATAAGAACATTGATTATGAATACAATTGGTGCTAAAAGAGTATCATTTTCATAGGAGTAATCATTATGAATGGAAATTGGGGATCAAAGCGTATTATTTTGATAAAAATCATCATGAATTAAATTGGTAATAAAAGCGTATTATTTTGATATGAATAATGATATATAATAGTAATAAAACAGTAGGATGTTAATAGTAACAATGATCAGAGAGTCTAACAGTCTATTTAATCATTATATTCTTTCACCTTTGACCCCCGCTGTCAATCATACTGTATCTTGTTATTAGATGGTATTAATTCAATCATTCTATTAAATTGTCTGAGGTATAAAGTAGTATGGACAGTAAGTCAGTAGTTAAATAGGAGGTGGAATTGAAATGGAGTTTTACATCCTACTCTTCTGCTTTTGATTGGGCTAATCAAAGGGATTGTAAAGAGATTTTCTAAACTTTGTATGTGTATCAGGGACACTAATAGCATCAATTTGCGCCAATCCAATTTCCATTCCGACGTCTGTGGTTCTTGCAATTCCACTAAAATTAACACATTTTATGATTTCACTGACAGTGATCTACCGGACGCTAGCTACTATTGATATCTATGCAGATCACTGGAAATGGTCGAAGGATGAAGGTGGTAAATACACAATATGAGTGGTTATTAAGCAAAGCACTAATTCTAATTAGCTGTCAATGGACAGTATTTGATTATTAGTTTCACTGAAACCATCTGAAGCTTGTAATATGAATATGACACTGAGCACTGATCATGTCATTGATAACCTTCACCTTACTGCAAGTCTCTCGTAGGTGTCATATTATTGTCAGCTTGTAAAACTGTGGGAAACTGAAGCAAGTTGGTTGCAGGTTGATCATGAAAAAATGCAAAAAAGGTATCCAAATGTTGCAAACTGTTACTGCTTCACACAATTTTTTTAAGTTTGGTTTATCAGATCAAAACATATCAACAGTAGTGATAACAGTATTAGATTCGACCCTGTTAACACCTGCAAACATCCTAGCACTAAGATTGTTATTAGAATGAGGAACCTCATTTGGTATACTCCTGTTTTAGGTCAAATATTTACTCTGAAATGGCTACCTATATGATTAGTTGATCTTTAAGTCACTAGGAAATGAACTACTTAAATTGAAGTGCTGCTATCTTGAAATGTTTCAATTTATGAAGCTGCTCTTGCCCATTAACAGGTTAGAATTGCTGTCAATATGACCGATAATGACTCAAATATTGTTGAAGGTTGCGCCAAATGTTGAGGTACTGGATATCAGTAGCTTGGATCAAACAGTCATCTATCTTGAGATGTGTCTGGTCATCAGACTCCGGTAGAATTGTGTAGCTCGGATCAATATGAATAGAAGAGATAGATTAATTTCATCTTTGATACTGATATTGTGTTCAGATAGATCAGTTGGTAGTAATTTTGTTTTTGTCTTAAAAAAAAAGAACTATTTAGCTGTTCATCATTGGCTGTATTGGCTATTGTACCATCCACTCATGGCTTGACATTGTGAAGATGAGTATCGCAAAGTTTCATACATCTGATCATGACATTAATTTTTTTAGATTTCTCTAGTTGGTAGATTTGGGGATAAGTATTAGTGTCTAAATCAGTCTTGCTACTTGAGTGTGGGATATTGTAGATGAGATCAATAAGTCCTATCTATATAAAGAAATATCTACAAGTGTAATATTGTAGCTGAGATCAATAAGTCGGAATGTGGTAATACAAACAGTAAATGATTGATAGATTGTCTATAGTAAAATAGTTTTATTGGGTATTTCACTTCTCAATCGATGATGCTGTTCCAAATTGTTGATCTAAATTAGGTTTCACTGCAATGGTTTCTTTGTGATTTTTTTTCTCCAGGCTAGACCATGCTGACAACTTGGGGCAACTGACATTAAAATACAAGGCTATCTAAAACAGAATGTAAAGAAGTTTTTAAGTTTTGTATCAGATACACTGATATCATCAATTTGCACCATTCATCTGTGGTTCATATAGATCTACTATAGCTGTTTTAAGACATAACTATTGTAAAGGCCCCTAGCACCAACTTTTGCACTATTTACGTAAAATGTTTTTTGTGGAAATGCAAGAACTTCAAATATCTGACTGAAAAATGGAATGCACTTCTCCATTCTATTAGTGTTCCTGATACTCTTGAAAGTGTAAGAAAACCTTTTTCCGATCCCTTTAAGGTAAACCAGGCCTTCTCAATTAAATTATGTAAAGGGCCAAATGCATGTTATGAAAAGAATAATATGGCCAAATAGAGCTTAGATGGCATAGAGAGCAGAGCGTTTTAGTGGAGGGGTGCTCATGGGGTCCACTATTAGGGGCGTCACAGACTGACTTTTGAGAAGGCCTGAGGTAAACCATTTCCGATCGCCCAATGGGTGATATCGTGATAATTCCAATAATCTCAACAGCTATAAACAGTAGTAGATTTTAATGAAGGATTATTATTGATTTCTACTCTATACCTGTTTATTTCATTGAGTTTAAATTACAGTTGATTATTCTACTCGTTAACTTAACGATTTTATCATTTAACATTCTTACTATCAGTGTTATTTACAGTATATTGTTCAAATACCATTCAGACTAGTCTGTGATATCAGCTTATATTGGAAGTGGAAGTCTTTTATTAATCTATCCTTCACTTTAATAAGGGAGCGAAGGTGGCTTAGTTAGTAAAACGCTTGCTTGCAAAATAGGTCCAAAAAATTTCATCTTTAGTTTCATAACAAGATGAAAACTTGATCTTGATAAACATTTGGGAAAGCTTCTCAGCCTCCATTTGACGAGAGCTCTGTTAGTTCAAATCCTTATCTGGAACTTAGTTCTTAAAATGTGCAAAATAAACATACTGCACTGTATAAGAAAGAGAAGTCTACATCAAGAATACTCCAGTCTCTGAGACAAGAAACATAATCGCTGACTGAAAGGCTTTCAAACAAAGTTGTACAAGTGAGGAATTAGCCAGGTTCGAATTTCAATGAAAAAAAAATAGGTCAGAGAAGAAAAAAAAAATAAAGTGTTAAATTTCTATGATCATTAGTCATGTCAGTTGATATTTCTCTCAAGTCTGGCTTAAAAAATAAAAATAGGCCAAGAATTTTAAATGTGGGTTATAATTAGTGAAAAGGAAAAGAAAAAAAAAAACATTTTCTTTGAGAATAAATGAAACAATGGCAAAAGGATTCAAATTTTTGTATTACTTTGTTAAATGTGAAGAAAGAAAAAGAAGACAAGAGTTAAATATAGTTTAAAAAAAGAACTGAAATTTTTCATGTAATGTTTAAAAAAAAAAAAAAAATTTGTGTAATGTTTGCCTAATCACAATTTCTAAACCATCTACATCAATTCATTGTTATAAGATTAATTGAGAATATTTACATTTTATTGTCACGCGCTACAGTGAACCCTTGTGAAAATTTTGCATTCATTTACCGATGAACGCAAAATTCTAGAGTGATCTCCTGTGACGTCGCTAAACAAAATCTTCCCTAACAACGTAGATTGCGGCGTATGAATACACACCATCATTATTTTAAGAATAAACAAATGATGGATCAAAAATCAGCTTGGATACTTTAAGAAATCGAAAAATAAGATATTTTGAACTTATTTGATATGAAATAAAGTCTCATTTTGGACAAACAATGAATATAAAAATCGTAAATGTCGACTATTTGAGTGATCTGCCTTGACGATCTCCCTTTTTGACGTCATTCAACTTTTGACGTCATGTTATTTGACAGGAGTTCTGTTGCCGATTTCGTTCCCAATTTTCTTTCAATTTTAACTACATTATAGCCATTAAAGCTATAATTTTACCACTAAAATATGGTAAAAGATACATGAACTCTACCGAATGTAAATATAAGGATTGAATGCAGATTTTTTTTGCGTTCATTGGGTGATGAACGCCGAATTTTCACATGTTAAACCTGACATGAATGGCTTCTGCATTCAATCCTTAAATCAAGACAATTTTTATACAATTTTTTAAATTGTTTGTATATATATATTTTGAATAAATATCAATTTTGTCTGTATATTTTGAATAAATATCAATTTTGACTGTATATTTTGAATAAATATCAATTTTGTCTGTATATTTTGAATAAATATCAATTTTGACTGTATATTTTGAATAAATATAAATTTTGTCTGTATATTTGGAATAAATATAACTTTTGTCTGTATATTTTGAATAAATATTAATTTTGTCTGTATATTTCGAATAAATATCAAATTTGTCTGTATATTTTGAATAAATATCAATTTTGTCTGTATATTTTCAGGACATATTGTCAGAAGAGGTCAGCTTTAGAGAAAGAATATGCTCAGGTAGGATCTCATCTTAATTTTCTTCAAATAAAGAAAGCGATTTAGGAACATTGACTATTGACTATTGACATGTTTTTTATACGCACTCATCTCTCTATGAGGACGTATATTGTCGGCACCCCTGTCCGTCCGTCGGTCCGTCCGTCCGTCCGTCAACATTTGCTCGTAAACGCTCTAAAAACTAGAGTTTTTGACGGAATCAAATGAAATTTGATATGTGTATACATATTCATAAAACGAAGATCAAGTTCGAATTTGAGCTATTTTCGATCGTTAGAAACAGAGTTATTGCCCTTGCCACAAATCTGTCGGTCTGTCAGTCAACATTTGCTTGTAAACGCTCTAAAAACTAGAGTTTTAGACAGAATCAAATGAAATTTGATATGTGTATACATATTCATAAAACGAAGATCAAGTTCGAATTTGAGCTATTTTCGATCGTTAGAAGCAGAGTTATTGCCCTTGGCCCAAATCTTGGATATGCTATTACTCTCTTAGTTTTCAACTGATTTTGATGAAACTTAAAATGGATGTTATTGGACCTAAATCGAAAGGTTTGAGAAAGTTTAATTTAATCCCGATTAAATTTTTCGTTAGGCGTATATGGCCGTGGTCCACTATCTTTAAATTTCTAGTAGAGACATACTGGTAACATAACATCTTACATTTTGACAATGTCAATTCATATTATAAAAAAAATTGTGTTGCCTACGATCAAAAAGAAGAATTAATTCTAGTAGAAAGTTTGAAAACTTCTTATGTCAATGTCAATATTAGGATTATAGAATTGATTGAAGCCATATTTCATAAAAAACATCCAACCCTCCAGTTATTATAATAAATACTATATACCAGGCTTTCGCAAAAAGCAGCCAGCAAGGCCATGAGAGTGACCCGCTAAATTCCTTTGCCCCGCCTAGCTCACTTCATTACCTAAGCTCTATTTGGCCCTTATATCATTCATAAAATACATTTGTCCCTTTACGAAAATTAATTAGGAAGGCCTGCTTTATACACTTATTCTCCTTGATCTGTTAAGATTCTTCTGTAAATAATATTTTTGTGGAATTTTGACCTGTTTGCTTATTGTAGAATTACTTACATTTATTAAAGGAATCAAGTATTGAACATAGCATTTGGTATAAATATTGAATCACCCAGTACAAGAGACAAAATTTGTCAGATTGTAGATGGCAATTGAAGTCATCTGCAGAAAAACATGAAAGAAAACATCAAGATTTACAATTAATCAGATTAAAAAGTAAAAGTCTATAAACGATGATTTATTGAAAACACATCAAACGAAATAATCCAGCCTTCTAGCAATGGAAGTAAAGAAACTGTAAAAAAAAGTATGAAAACGATAGAGGAAGTCAATAATGTGGTAAAATAAAAGTTTATACAAGATTCCTCAATCTAAACAAATTCTCTTACCATCCTGTGATCAATATTCTGATTTTAGACTCAAACTTTTTATCGTTAAACTTCGTTTTCCTTCTATATTCATGGTTTGGAACTTGATTTGATGCTTATATCAATATAGTCCGTAACTTGATATTGAACAGAGGTCCCATGTGAGATAGTCTGTGCATGTTCTATATATATCTTGACTTACAAATGGGAAAAGAGTCGATTGATATTACTGTCATTTCATTGCAGACAGCTCATGGCTCATTGCTCATTGCTCATTCAATAGCTGAAAAATGCTTTGTAAAACAAAATTTAATTTCTCATGGCTATGACCTGCAGAAGGTTCCATTGTTAGATAAGTGACAGTGTGACGATATATAAGTTCCTCTATATTAAATGTTCCAAAGAACATTGGTTATGTAATAATTGTTCCATTTAGAACTTGTATTATATAAAACTAGACCTAACCCTAACCCTAACCCAAATATTATATGATAAGAGTTCCTGAGATCATTTATTATAATAATTTTTGTTCCACGAGGAAAATTTATTATGAGGAACAAATATACAGTCACAACAGCTTCTGTTAAGTAAGTAGCTAGGAAACTATGGGAGCATTGCACGTGTCTTATTTTAAAGGCATCTAAAGTGGTTTTTATGTGTAACAGGGCTTTGTTCTTGGCTTCTATTTGCATATAAATTGTGTCTTGTGTCTGTGGTTCCTGCAATTACATGTATGTAAAGCATGTTTTCATGGTTCTATCAAGACCACATCTATGTTTGGGACTACACTAGATATCAACGTCAAGTCTCTCAATTTATTTATTAAGATATCATGTCTGATTACATCAACTTGTTATTTTTACATTATTTTAAATTCAATCAGTGCGTATATCAAAATTAAGTTTATCGATTATTCTTGCCAACAATTTAAAAGATATTTTGTTAAGAAATTGAGATTATCAAATTTACATTTAGAGTTTTATCTTTATTTCAACAGAGGGTTGTTGAGTTCAATTCCAGCTTTCATGATCAGTTTCGCTTACAAATTACAAGTCTTATGTCTGCTTTGTGTACAGAAACAAAAAGCGTTCAAAGAAATCCAACAAATCAGAGGCGTTTTTATTAAACCAGGCCTTCTCAAATGGTGGCCTGTGACGCCCTTGAGAATAGCCCCTCAAGAGTGACCCTTTTTTGCTAAAACGCTCTGCTCCCTATGCTAGCTAAGATCTATTTGGCTCCTATAATTGAGAAGGCCTGTATTAAACTGTTTTTTGCTTTGCTTAAAATTCTATTTAACTAAAAACAACCTCATTTCCAGCAAACCAATCTGAGTGCTCGATTTAAATAGACACCAGATTTTCTGCATTTGATCATGGAAACAGACAAGTTATTGTGGAACAATTCTAAGATTCCATAATCTGCAGGATTCCCCAGTAACAGCAGACCTAGAAAAAAAAAAGTATTGGATTTTTGTCTCGGCTTCATTATAACAACTAGCGTAGTAACAAGTACTGAATGAAACAAAGGGTCAAGGACAATTCAGCTGACATAACCTAGTTTGGAATGATAAAGATTGGTATTGATTGGTCAATAACTGTAGTATATTGCTGATATTGCCCACTTATTAACCAATGGTTATTGATTATTCTAATTATACCAGTAGTTGATGTGATAATAACCAGAAAGTTATCTCCGAGTTTGATTAGGTTGGAACAATGCATATATTAGCTCTATTATTAGTTTCTGTGGCATAGCCAAAACTTTTAATGTTATTCTGTGATTGTTTAGCTTGACATAACTTAATAGCTGGGAGGGTTGCTGCCAAAGTAGAACACAAAGCTGTGTAAGAAGCAGATCTTTTTATTAGTGACCTTGGTCAGTATAAAGCCCCCAAGCTGTCCCATATAGATCTGAGTACCTGAAATGTAGTCTCATTAGATCAACTGGAAGAGAAACAATGACATAAATAAATATAATTGTTGTATATCTCTTGTGAAATTAATCTATTCAACCCGGTTTCCCCTGCCAGTGACGCAGATTAGAGGGGCTGACATGGAAAAAGTGACTAGTCTTTCATATGGGACATTAAATCAAGGCCCTGTGTGCTACAGACTCTGCACGTTAAAGATCCCTAAACAGTTTGAAATAAGAGTAAGCTAACACAGTCCTGGCCAAATCCTTGCCTTATTGCAAACTTTAAGGCATTTGTCTGTTCTCAGAAGGTGAGGAAAAGCAGGACGTACAACTTTATTTCATTCATTGTGAAATTAATCACAACTTATTCTGACATTTTCTGACTAGCCAAATTCAATGTTCTCAGTTTATACCAACTTCTTGTAATAAACTTCTCAGTCTTGAGCAATTTGACATCAGTATCTCTTTTGTTTGCTTTACTGGACATTTTATTGTCAGCAGTTGTAATAACTTGTCTTTATTAGATTAAGACTGGATGTAAGAGACAGACAATAGACTTGATTAAATAACCAATCGATAGTGGTCAAAGTAATATCGGATTATCCAGGTCACTTAGTTTGTCAAATGAAGTCTTGATTAACAAGACAATTGTGTTAGCGAAGAATAACATCTTAAAGAGGCCATAATAAATTTTTGCGATATCAAAGCCTGTATTACCTAGCCTTTACAATTGCATGGTTTTCTCAATCAGTTGCAATTTAAATCGTTGTAAAGAACCTTAAACATTGAAATAAATACTTTTTTATACGCCCACACATTAATGTGGGCGTATATTGTAGTCGCCCCTGTCTGTCTGTCTGTCCGTCTGTCCGTCCGTCTGTCCGTCTGTCCGTCTGTCTGCCTGTCCACAATTGTTGTGGACACGATAGAGAGCTGGTTTCTTGATGGATTTTGATGAAACTTGCTGTGAGTGTTTGTTATCACCCAAGGATGAACCCTATTGAAAATTAGACGACTCGAAAAATATTTCATGGGTTATTGCCCTTGCTTTTGAAAATATCTTGTGGACACCATAGAGAGCTGGTTTCTTGATGGATATTGATGAAACTTGGTATGAGAGTTTGTACTGACATTAGGATAAACCCTATTGAATATCAGAAAAATCGAAAAAATATTTTTTGAGTTATTGCCCTTGTTCTTTAAAACACATTAATTTTTCAGCCGTTACACTCTCAAAGTTGTGGACATGATAGAGAGCTGGTTTCTTGATGGATTTTGATGAAACTTGCTGTGAGTGTTTGTTATCACCCAAGGATGAACCCTATTGAAAATTAGACGAATCGAAAAATATTTCATGGGTTATTGCCCTTGCTTTTGAAAATATCTTGTGGACACCATAGAGAGCTTGTTTCTTGATGGATTTTGATGAAACTTGCTGTGAGTGTTTGTTATCACCCAAGGATAAACTCTATTGAAAATCAGACGAATCGAAAAATATTTCATGGGTTATTGCCCTTGCTTTTGAAAATATCTTGTGGACACCATAGAGAGCTCGTTTCTTGATGGATTTTGATGAAACTTGGTATGAGTGTTTGTATTGACATTAGGATAAACCCTATTGAAAATCAGAAACATCGAAATAATATTTGAGTTATTGCCCTTGTTCTTTAAAACGCGTTAATTTTTCAGCCTTTAACAAAGTTGTGGTCACGTTAGAGAGCTGGTTTCTTGATGGATTTTGATGAAACTTGGTATGAGTGTTTGTATTGACATTAGGATAAACCCTATTGAATATCAGAAACCTCGAAAAAATATTTATGAGTTATTGCCCTTGTTCTTTAAAACACGTTAATTTTTCAGCCCGTTACTCTCTCAAAGTTGTGGACACGATAGAGAGCTGGTTTCTTGGTGGATTTTTATGAAACTTGCTGTGAGTGGTTGAAATCACCCAAGGATGAACCCTATTGAAAATCATACGAATTGAAAACTATTTCATGGGTTATTGCCCTTGTTAACTTGTAGTTGTAAACACTAAAAAATCGCTCAATTTTGTAAACATTCTTGATGGCACGGTTTTTGACAGATGTTTCATTTACTGATAATTCTTGTCGACCTCCCGGACGACTTGGCTGCCATTACAAAAGTGGGCGTATTACGATGGGGCATCGCTATTTTTTAAATTTGTATTTTATGAAGTTTTAGGGTTTTAATGTCTGTAAATTTTCTACTGAAATCAGAATAACTGGAATAGTTATATAACGTTTTGATGATTGTTTTTTGTGTGCAAGGAAACACTTTGAACAGAAAAACCTTACCCTTTTATAAGCTTATATCATGATGGCAAAAATTAACTTTTGGTTTGAATGCTGCTTGCCAATGGGACTCTATTATTTTGCTAATTTTTTTCTGAAATCTCTGGAACCAAAAACTAGGACAGGTAATCAGAACTATCGAAAAAAGAAAACCAAAAATTAGTTAGGGTAGTCAAGAGATTACAAAAATAGTTAAAATTAGTAAAGGAAATATAAATTTTCACTGTGTTGAGAAACTGTTATAAATGTTGAAATATTTGAAATATAGACAGAACACCTGCTAGTTAGGTAGAATGTATATATCTATCTATTTTCTAGAGTGTATCTATCTTTTAAAATATATCATTAGTAATATTATACCTATAGCTAGTACCCAGGTGATAGGACTGTATTTTATATTACCAATAAGAACACCAACAACATGGCCAGGTGACCATGATACTACTATATATATTATGGTTTGTCACCCTTTGTTGGTCAATACTGACAGATTTTGGTGTATCTATCTTTTAAAATATATCATTAGTAATATTATACCTATAGCTAGTACCCAGGTGATAGGACTGTATTTTATATTACCAATAAGAACACCAACAACATGGCCAGGTGACCATGATACTACTATATATATTATGGTTTGTCACCCTTTGTTGGTCAATACTGACAGATTTTGGTGTATCTATCTTATAAAATATATCATTAGTAATATTATACCTATAGCTAGTACCCAGGTGATAGGACTGTATTTTATATTACCAATAAGAACACCAACAACATGGCCAGGTGACCATGATACTACTATATATATTATGGTTTGTCACCCTTTGTTGGTCAATACTGACAGATTTTGGTGTATCTATCTTATAAAATATATCATTAGTAATATTATACCTATAGCTAGTACCCAGGTGATAGGACTGTATTTTATATTACCAATAAGAACACCAACAACATGGCCAGGTGACCATGATACTACTATATATATTATGGTTTGTCACCCTTTGTTGGTCAATACTGACAGATTTTGGTGTATCTATCTTATAAAATATATCATTAGTAATATTATACCTATAGCTAGTACCCAGGTGATAGGACTGTATTTTATATTACCAATAAGAACACCAACAACATGGCCAGGTGACCATGATACTACTATATATATTATGGTTTGTCACCCTTTGTTGGTCAATACTGACAGATTTTGGTGTATCTATCTTATAAAATATATCATTAGTAATATTATACCTATAGCTAGTACCCAGGTGATAGGACTGTATTTTATATTACCAATAAGAACACCAACAACATGGCCAGGTGATATGACTGTATTTTATGTTACCAATAAAAATATCAACAACATGATCAGGTGATATCATTGTCATGAAGACTTCCATCATAATTACTGGGTTGGTTCATTCAAGTCATATGAGACTTGCATACAGGCTTGTCATCAATATTGATATAATGCCCTTTTGACATTTTAGAGTGCACAATTCTTGACAGATATTGATGAAATTTTGTTAAGTAGATGTATTTCTATAATAAAATACATCATTAGTAATATAATATCTATAAGTACTACCTATGTGGTAGGGCTGTTTTTTAGATTAAGAAGTAATATGCCAGGTGATATCACTGTAATATTTTTTAAAATGATGAACCCCCATTGAAGACCAGGGTTGAGTCATCATGATAATTAATGGTTTTTATTATTTAAATAGTAACTTAATAATTCTTCTGTAATATTTTCCCTTCACAGTAAATCATACTGACACAGTTTTCATTCAAATTCAAATGATAAATTATTATAAGCAACTTTATTCCTTAAACAATGGAATATGATGTGTATCACATATATGTGATGCTCCCACAACTCAATATTCTTGTCATTTTTGACATAAAACCTTTGTGTTTAACTATCAGTAGTGTGAAACTTGACAGAAAGATACTAATATGTGTTATCTTCTTATATTCTGTTAAAATTTCAGTTCATTTTAATGCTCCCTTCTATGTTAAATCAAATTACAAAGTTTCCTTATATTTTTCTTATAATGGATTGAAGGAATTTCAAGAATATTGTGTTGTGAAAGCAATGGATATATGTTATATTGTTGCTGAAGGAACATGACTAACAACAGACTTTACAGTCTTCAAGACATTGTTTATCAATAACATGCTAGTAATAAAATTCTATTCTGATATTACCCAATGAAATGATTCAATAACAGCCATGTTTACGAATGTCAGATCTGGAGCGGGAAAATTACAAGTGAGCAGACGTCAAGTTGATTATTATAGAAACAGAGAAATTGGTGAAGAGTTGATTAAAGAAGGTGACTAATTTAAAAGTTGGTAGAAAGCCAAAGTTTTTCTCGTTACAGTGATGTTATGGTCGTTCTGGTGTAGAAATGGTGTAGTGATCAATATTCTGGTGTATTGCATTAAAGTGATCATACCTAGATATTGTACTAGGCCGTCGAGTATGAAAACAACAACTGAGAAGTTTCATTTGTGTTTTTATTTCTATGGCGCTGTATTTGGTTCAAAATAGTATCCAGATCTGATTGTATAAATGACTAATCTTATCAAATTGAAGTATATTTGGCATCTTTTGAATGGATGACATCATTTGTGTTCCGAATCTTTGTTTCAAAGCAAGACGTGAATAGGGTCTATTGCTGAAAACATAACCATCTTCCTTCCATGTTATTAGAATGATCTTGCATATAGGGTGTGGCATCAAGCAGGGTATGCTAACTCTTCTAGACACCTGATACCACTTTTCATTTTGAAATGTTTATTCATTTATTGATATACTTCCTCAAATGAAAAGTTCATTAGCTGCTACCAATGTATTGCCAATGTGTTTACATGGATTTCGAGATTTGTTTTACTGTTTGAATCTTTCTTGCTTTAGTTTTATTATTCTTTAGTATAATTTCAGTTTCTTTTTTTTGTAAATAAATAAAAGTAATTATGTTGTGATTCCTGTATGTGCATTAATGTCTTTGCTTGGCTATAGAATTGTTCGTACTTTCAGCAGCAAATTAGAAATCGCGTACCTATCAGAGGTTTCCTTTCTGGGAAAGTTTTTTTTGTTAATTTGAAACCTGTTTTGACATTTGAGTTTTAAATTGAAATGATTACCTGTATTTATCTTAAGATTAAACTAAATTTAAGAAAATTGATAGTAAAAGTTGATAATTTGATTTGTTGCCAAAAACCTGGTGTTTTCAAGTATTCTGATCTGGTTACAATGATAGTCAGAACATCAATAAATCTATCTGTTAAATGAATATTATCTCATTTATCTGTACATTATATTTCATTGCCAGAAATTGAGAGATTTTAATCTTTATATTCAAAGATATTAATAGTGCTTGGCCTTTGATTTTTTAAATATTAAACAAATTTCATCTCCTTAGCCTGTTTTGCCAAATTTATTGAGTGTAAGAATCTATCACTTTGTTTGGTGGTTAGTTATCTGTATTGGGGTGTTAAAAACTTTCAAGGAGGTTTTCTGAAAACCTTCATAATATAAGATGTACTAAAAAGGGCGAAAAGTTGGTCCACCAGTAGAGTCATCAGCTTGATGATATTAAAAAACATTTTGTGAGTTTTTATTTTCCTATGGATGAGGCAATAAACCATGGCCATGCCTCATGTCAGATTGTATTCTCTCCTCATTAAAGGGATATGTTCACTAACTATTTGCCCAATTAAATTTTAGTCTCAGAACCTGGATTTTTTTTAGCTTATCTAATCCGTAATAATGTTCCTAACTCTCCCTCAAAATTTAAGCATTCAAATTCCTGTGTTTCCATAACTATCAGCGTTTGAAAGTAAAAAATACGACTCGTCGTTTAGTAAGATTATGCTTTATATAGAAAACACATAAACAGAAAATTAAAGATGAATGTTAATGTAGGGGAATAATTAAAGAAATTGTGTGATTTTTTGTCTGTATTCATTAGTTCAAACAGATGGAGAAAAGAAGGCGTAGAACAAGATTTCGTTTCATTTCAGTTTAAAGTGATACCACCTCTTCAAAAACGTAAGAGTTTATATTCATAAGGGACTTTATCTGGTGTCATAAACATAAAACAGATTACCTGCATAATCTGATAAATCCAGAAAACTACTTTATATGTAATAATAATTGAAAAATTACCAAATAATATACTGTAACTGTATGGAAAATTACTTAGTCATATTGGATACTGTTTGTATACTTTTGACAATGTTGGTTGATGAATGTATACTCTGATTGACCAAGTTTGAGAACTTAAATTTTTTGTTCATTCTAAGAGGAAGTATCGCTTTGATATTGCGAAAGAAATCTGCAAGTGGAAACTACGCTATATTTCTATATGTTATTAAACACTAACAATAAATCATACAAGTCTATTTCTATTTATAAGTTCATTTTATAAGTATTTACATAGTTAAAATAGTACATGTATATAGATCCTATAGAAATATATAAGTAAAAATATAAACAAACAGTGTATAGGTCATGATAGTACAAATATAATGCATAAGAATAACAAACAAGAAATAGAGGAGTGAATAAGAGCATCCATGCATATATATGTATTAAATCATAAATCTCAATTTAAAGGGGACCGGTCTTCATTTTTATTGGTTGATTTGGGCCTTTGTTATGTGTAAATAGTCTTCAGAAGTACTCAAGCTATAAGAAAATCGCAAAATACCTTCAAATATATCTCAAACTAAAAAATTCACGTTTATTTATTTTTTTTCATTGCTGTACGCGGCTGGTCTCCAGCCTGTGTGAAGATTGTGTGTCTTGTTGACCAAGTCTACAATTCAAAATACGGTATGCTTGTGTGGGCCTGTGCAGTAGTCTGGATGACCTGACCCGCGCTGTTGCACTACGGGAATAACTTATTTGTTATCAAGATGGCGGGACGCTCAATGTGTAGTAGGGCATTGGGACTTTCAAACACGGATAATTAAGGATACACATGGATTTAAAGGCTCAAATTTCAACGGTAAGCTCTGTAGACTATTTCTAATTAGCTAAGCTAAAGATTTCACATCTTTGCGACCGTCGGATGATTGTCCGAAACGAATAGCGAACGTAGCTCTTTAAGCATCCATACTCCTCTCAACCAGAGTTAGAGTTACCCCTAAACAGGCATTGATCATCATTTATTCTGTGCAAGTTAAAAAATCAGGGTATTATTCCGAAACCTTCTGTCTACAGTATTGTATTACTACTGCCATGCTGTCAAAAAAGTGTTCATTTCTTGAAATTTCTTGAATTTACACCCTTTGATAGAGTCTCCCAGTTTTTTACCCCAATCTCCCGATTATTCAGGGTCTGTCTCCCGATTTTTACCCCTAACCTGAACACATGTATGATCTTTAGTCTGTTGTTTCACTGTTTGACTTTTCAATATCAAAAGAAAATGATTTGTAAAAATGTGCGTCAAATTAGATCATTGTCACTTTTAGGGGCTTATTTATTATCTTTTTCAAGTGAAGTTACACAATGGTGTCATAATATCAGTAAGTAAAAAGATTAAGGATCAAGAGATTGTAGGGGGTGGGGTTCTAAAAAATTAATATGTAATGAAGATACTGATACAATTTTCGGTCAGATACCCCGTAAACTAAGTGTTTGGTGACGTCACATCAGCAAAATATGCATGTTGCAGAAAACTTTAATAGGTGTGATAACATCAAATGCTATAAGTTTTTGTGGAAATTGCTAAAGCCACAGACATTTGATTGAAATTGGAAGATACAAATTGATTCCATACTTAAAAATTTAAAAACATAATTTCAATCACTTTCGAGATAATGAACATTGTATATTTCATTGTACATTTATTATATTCCAAATTATATTGTATATTTTCAGGATTTTCTATAGTATAGTAAATTATACAGTTACTGATATTATATATTGTATATTTTCAGGGATTATTAAGGTTTATATGTTTGGATATTATATTCAGAATTATATTGTATATTTCAGATAGTCTCTATTCATTACTATGGGAATTATACAGTTAATGATATAATTAAGAAATAACAGTTTTTATGGATATAGACTTCTATTTATTAGAATGTGTTCAATAATAAATAGAAGTCTATATCCATAAAAACTGTTATTTCTTAATGTGCTGTGATACTTCTAAATGTCTTACAAGGATGAATGATATAATTATTGTATATTTCAGGGATTATTAAAGCTCGCTAACCAATTATTAAAAAGAGAATTCCCGTCACAACCTGACAGTGTCAGTTCAGAAGATGGCAGAGAACACAAGTATGTTTTATTTTATCTGATCTTTTGTTTTCTTATTTTTTTGTCGTGATGGCAACTCATAGCTCAGATAAATTTTGAAAAGTTGCAGCTCATTTTCTTTTCGAAACACCTGAAGGTACTTCTGGTATGGGAAGTCTACTACTATATAATTGCACCCAATTTTGTCATGCTCTGGGCGAGATTTTTGATTAACGGAATTGTTTTGCTTGTACGGATATTTATTATATACACATTCCAATGCAATTGACATAAGCAGTGGAATAGATTCACCAAGTTCCAGATTTTGGGATGTAGTACTAGCCCAATTTGAGATAAGGGCATTAAAAAGACCACAGGTTTTGAAAATGTGTTTGTAATTTATGTAATAGGTGTTGTAACTTAAGTAATCTACACAGTAAACAAGCTCACTGATTAGAAATTTCTTCAAAGAATCTCATTCAAATCTACGAGCGTATAATTCAGTCTACAAATAGAAGATGATTTACTCTGTAATGATTTGATTTTTTGACTGAAATGTTTTTGATTGAAATCTATTCAAGCTTTAACTGGTTGAATAACATGCTTTTACTGAGTTAGAATTACATTTATCATTTATTCGCTTTATTCACTCTATTCACTCTATTCACTGTATTCATTGGAATAGGAAAGAGATTTTCTGCTATTTTCATGTGAAAAGAAGGCATTCACTAATCTATTAATAAATATTCACAAACTGAAAACATATAATAGATAGCATATGAAATATACTGAATAGAATATGAAATCAGCAGTATTAAACTTTATTTTCCATGTGGAATCTCAGAGATGGAGACAAGAATTAGCATACTCATATTGTTCCTTTCATCATCTGAAATGACACAGCACAAATATAAGATAATCAGTAATGACAATAATGTCTGTAAATTTTTAATAAGGATTTCAATCAGTATTGGAAATGATAATGGAAAATATTAGATAGATGTCATGTACCAGTTACCATTTAGCAGAATTACAGCTATTGTTGAAATTGAAGCTTAGAATGTCCCTTTGCACACTAAAACTCAGTGGCAAAATAAGGCCACAGATGCATGACAGATTGTAATGTCAAATTATGTAAGAATGTTTTGTACAAGAAAACTTTTGATGCATTGGACAGTACATTTGAATGTCAACCTGACATGGCTCCAAACTCAGTCTTCCAGAAAATACTCCGGAATCTCTATAATAGGTTAAGTTTAGACTAGATTCTGGATGTATTGAAAGTTAGTGAAGCTTGAATCAGAAATCAGTTGATTCTAAGAGTTCCATTCATTAGCCACCATCTCACTCTACAGATCACAAATAGCATCTATTGTATCATTGTCACTTGTCAGAGAGGAGAAAATTTATACATTTTCTTTTCTTTCATTGAAATGGCCAGTCTGATTAGAATATTGCTGGGAATATTTTCTATAAGAATAGGTTTAATGGGTAACATAACTTTCTAGTCTTAAAATACAACTACAGATTTGTATATGAATAGGTCTAATGGGTTACAACACTCTTTTCAAAGATCTGAAGACAAAATCTTGTGCTTCTGTTTGCTAAAAGCTTATTAACCATCAGGAATTCTGAGATATTCATTATTAAAAACTGACATGAATTGTGAAAGAGATATAGTTTTTGTGAAGCTAAGATTCTACCGTGTGTAATACTTGTCAGAATTAACATTCAATATCTGGTTTCCCTGTAATTCTCCAAGAACCTACACAAGCTGTCCCTTAAAAACTGTTATCTTCACACCCTATTGAACATTCTCAACAATATTATCAATGATGACTAATTTTTCACAATTGTTTATCAGCTCTGCTTCAATCATTAAAACAATCACCAGAAAAAACTTTTTCAAAATAAATATGACAGAAAAATAAGCACTTTGATTCACTTAGATTATATGTATTACAATCCTATTATTGACATTTATATAGCAAATGGTTCCCTTATTGTGATAGGTATGCAATTTGAATTTCCCCTTTTTGAGGTGTAAGGGTTTTTAAATTTGGTTTGGTGTTTCAATGATACTTCTTCAAATTTTTTGTAAAAGGGATAAAATGATTTTTCTTTTCTTTTAAATTTACTAGTCTTGGTAATGGGAGGTAGGTTTGATCAAATGTGTGTTGTACTTTTGTTTTTTATGTGTAATTAGCATGAGTGTTGTATCAGTTTGCATTTTCTTTATGATTTTTTAGCATAAGGATGGCTTAGCAAATGTAAAGAATACCTATAGATTTGTGGGTTGAAATGCTAAATTCTGTCGAAATAGTATTCGTCATTTCTTTTTATGTTTAAAACAGTATGTTGTGTTCAGGTATTCATTGTTGTTAATTTCTAATTTGATTATGTATTTTATTTACCTAGTATTTCATTTTGTTTGCATAAATTTGATTTGTTTATTTTTTTATTTTGTCATTTAGTTTACCTTATTGTTCATTCCTTCATTAACATTTTTGATACCTTTGATAACATGATATGCCTCCTTAGCAAGCATTGGTATAATTTACAGAATTTAAAATAAGATTTATTTATTTATGAAATTAGTTGTTTTATAGAGAAATTTGATTGAAATTGGCTGTTCTAATTCATACAAGGAACGAAAAGTTGCTGAATAAGTTTTGCTAAATAGATTTCTTTTGCAAAATATGAAAACATCTAGAATTCAATAAAGACTAAATTTAAATATCTATGCTTGACGAAAATCTCAAAACTTGGTGATTGTCATCGAATGTAACCCTTCTTGTTCTGTATTTTACAGGACAGCCTGTACAGTATGGCACACTATACTGGAAGAAACAGAGAAACTTGCGAAAGCACGGCTCCAGGCAGCAGAAATATACAGTGATAAAATAGCTGAACCTATTAAACCTCTCAGATCTAGTAAAGTTCAATGTATGAAGAAGGTAGGGAAGTATTTTTAGTAGTCTTGTCTTTTTTTAGCATTTATACAAATTCTTGTACCTTAAGATTCAAATAGATAAAGTATTAATGCAAGATTATCAATATAGGCAATAGTAAACACAACAATTGAAATTCTTTATCGTTTGTTCTTTACTGCTATTTTCTACTGTATTTTTGCCCCTGTATAAAACTGCCATGGTCAAATTGTTAATCTGGTATTTCTACTGTAGGTGATGCCTCAGTTAACAACAATCCAATCTGAATTATCTCACTCTGTATCAGAGATGGTAAAATCACAGAAACTATATAATACAGAGGAAAGCCTGTCTCATGAAGCTCGACAAAAATCAGCTGAGACAGATGACAAGTAAGTGTAGAATATTTTATCTGAAACCCTTAAACAAAGATATTATAATCCAGAAATTAAAGGGATTGTTAAGTGATCTGCTTAGGTATCAATAGTAGCTTCCGGTAGATCACTGTCAGTGACATCATAAAACGCGTTAGTTTTAGTGGAATTGCAAGAACCACAGATGCCAGAATGGAAATTGGAATGGCGTAAATTGATTCTATCAGTGTCCCCGATACACATACAAAGTTTAGAAATACACTTTACAATCCCTTTAAGATGTACAGTTATTTGATTTGATGTCTGGACCATTAAAATCATCTTAAATAGTATAGAGTATGTTTTAAAGGCAGCTTACTGCACTTAACTTTTATTAATTATTCCTTTTTTTTTTCAGATTAAAAAGAAAATCTACTGGTATATTTCAATCTTTAGCTAGTTTACAGAAAACAAGTGCTAAGGTAAAGTCCTCGACTTGTCCTATCATAAGTTCTGTCATTCAATTTGTAATCCTGTTAGTTCTTTCTTAAATCAAATGATGTAATGTTGGTTGTATATAAACAGATTATTGTGTGAGCATCAGTGACATAAATGAGACGCAAAATTTGAGAGGCTAAGATGTTTTTCTATTACTGGACTGATGTGTTATTTTACTTATGAGAGTATAAATTTTGATGTTTATGAATTTCAGTTAAAGAGTAGAAGAGAGGCGTGTGAAATTAGATCTACAGCTTGTCGTAATGATCATATATTAAATTTATCAGCAGCTAACGCCCATCAAATACGATATTATAGTACAGATTTACCGGAATTATTACAGGTAGAGTCTTATATTGCCAGTGTTATTATGACATTAATACTCTAAAGTGGCATTAGACCCAAGTTAATCATCATCAATGTAGCCACACTGAGTGAAAATAATTTCTGAGCGTTGAAGAGTGTTGAATATGAAATAATTCAAAGCTGAAATATAAAAACTTCAACTACGTAGGCTCAGAGAGGAGTGCAAAGTAGACAGAAATAGACCTTATGTAATGAGAGATACTTGCTTCAGTAATTATTGTTTTGGAGATCACAACAACCTAGTGTCCCAACTCATTTTCAAAAGCGCTTATCAATTTTAGATTTTCCAACCCAGTTCTCTGTTTTCCAATCCAGTTCTCTGTTTTCCAACCCAGTTCTCTGATTTCCAACCCAGTGCTCTGTTTTCCAACCCATTTCTCTGTTTTCCAACCCAGTGCTCTGTTTTCCAACCCAGTTCTTATGTCTGTATGTCTTAGGTCCGATTGGCTGACATGAGTACTGGATCCCAATGTGCTATAGTGTTTGCTGGTAGATTTTCTCAATGAATCTGACGTTATGTATATATTATTGTAGATATTAGATGGAGAGGTCTATGAGAAGATAGAAGAATACTTCACACTGATTGGTCACACAGCAGCAGACGTTAGCCAATCAGAAACAGAGAGTTTCCGTAATATTGTTACTCAGGCGGAAAAGGTTTGTATTTTTAATTTATTATCACAATAAATCAAATTAAGTTGAAAATTTTGAAACACAATTTAAGTTTGTGTAAACCAGACAATTTTTGAATGAGAAAGTTTTTATGCGATTGAAAAGAATTTATCAGAGACACATTATTTTTATTTGCATCATTATTTGTTCAACATCTTTGGATCCTGTTATCCTAGATAGAAGAACTTGATTACAAAGACAATGTCACATCTAGTATAATCTATATGTCAAGTACAGAAACTGTAAGATTCCTTATGGACATACAAAAGTGAAAGTACAAACCATCTGTTGCAAACTTCAGAACATCAAAAGGAAAGTTATATAGATTAAATTGGAAAAAGTAACTTTAAAAAAGAAAAAATGGGTCAAATAAAAGTATATTGGAAGTTTTATAGAAATTAATTTTGATGATTGATTATATCAACCTATATTTTATCAAGAGTATGTCATTACACAATGAAATAAAAGAATTGCAAAGTAGCTTCAAACTAGCAAATATTCTCTGATGTTCAAAATGTTTCCACAATAATGTTCAGTTTCAACTCAGCATTTAGACTATTAGATAGATATACAAAGTCAATCCACACATTCATGAATTGAAAGAAGTTATATTATATTGAGATATTGATTATTACAAGTTATATATTTTATAACATTATGTCACTGTGTAATATATATTATACCTTGTGACAGCTGGTTATAATCTTTATCAGATTAAATATTACTTATATCAATTTTACTTCTTATATTACTTACCTGTTGTAATGCCTTTTCTCCCATAAACTTTACAGTTATTAAGATATTTCACAATTGTTTAAGGGATTGTAAAGAGGTTCTCTAAACTTTGTATGTATATCAGGGACACTGATACCATTCCCATTTCCATTCTGATGTCTGTGGTTCTTGCAATGCCAGTAAAACTAAGGTGTTTTATGACGTCACTAACAGTGATCTACTCGAATCTACTATTGATATCTATGCAGATCACTGATGGTGACCTCATAAAACGCGTTAGTTTTAGTGGAATTGCAAAAACCACAGACGTCGGAATGGAAATTGGAATAGCGCAAATTGATGCTATCTGTGTCCAAGATACACATACAAAGTTTAGAAAACCTCTAATCCTTTTAACATGTCTAGTTTCCTAGGGCTCTAATGAATTTAATATGCACCATTCTTTTGTTCCTGGTAGCGCTTGTTTGCCCAATTGTCTGTCTGCACCTACCTTTTTTACGTAAGAGCTGGAACATGTTCTTACTCTGTTCCAACTTGGTTTGGTGAAGTTCTGATTGATTCTAGAACTTGCCAATAAAGCACACTCAATGTAAAATACGCACATATAAAGTATCACTCGTGGTATTGGGCCTAATTCTGACTCATGTAAAATAAAGAGTTTATTATTATTATTATAGAATAATACCTCTTATGAATCATTTTAAGTGTTAATCTTTATTAATGAGATATGTTATTATTATTATTATTGTAGATATGTCGGCAGTATAGTTTACAATGTTTTTTATATCAATATCCAGCTTTTACCAATTTATTACAATATCAGTTTGAACCTTGTAATCAAGATCCGGTAAGTTATTAACAATGTCTATCTCTCACACCTCAAACTTTTAACACTTGGCAGACAGAGGCTGTGTTGCTTGCTCACTATCCCGTAGGTCTAATGTTCAATCCCAAGTATAAGAGGAGATGATATGTTCAAGGTCAAGGTGTTTGGATGGGACAATCAAACAAGACCCTGTATGCTAGAGACTGTTCATATTTAAGACCCATCACCATTTGGAAATATAAAAGAGAAGGCTTGGCACATTCCATTTGTCCTTAATTTGCGCATACCAAACCCATGTCAAAGGTTTTGCTGATGGTCACTTTAATTTTTTTACATTGATATTGACTCTTAATGGCTGAATTAGATGCTGAAGGTAGTTCAAATGTTTGTTATTGTAGATAACTAAAATTAGCGGAGATTACAATGCAGCACCAGATCTTGAAAAAGAGGCTAAGAAATGGGCAGCAAGGGTTGCTAAGGAAACAAAACTTATTCGTGATTATACAAGATCTATGAAAATCATCCAATCTGCGGGTTCTTCAGAGAGGGTGAGTTTTATTTCATTATCTATGACACAATTTGAAGTGAATAGTAATCATGCCCTGATTCTGTGCCTGTCTTATTTTGTTCCCAATTCCGGAAATCCTGTAACAGATCAAGACTTTGAGCATACAAACGCTTTGTCGCCATCGTAAAATACTGTTTATAAAAGGCATTGAATCATGTAATATTTGGCAAGAAGAGCTGAGCATCATCAAAATCACTATTTTGAAAACTGCATCCTGAATCACTAAACAGTTATCCACCCATTTTTCTGTTTTGTCCTTGAAATGCATTTTGTTTTTTTCAGATATCTGAATCCAATGATGGTGGAGGAACAACTCCAACTCAAGATCCAGAACAGAAATTAGAGGAATTAAAACAGAACATCAGAAAAGCTGAGGTAAAGTTTCGATCTGTTGATCATTTTCATTAGTCAGAATTTAATTGTTTAATTGCTCAGCTGGGGTAAAAATAGCAAACCTCATAAAATTTTCCATAGATGAGTTGTAATTTGGACTTACAAATTGAAATATCAAATGGGAAAATGTAGACATGGAAGGCTATAGTTATTCCCTGCATTATTGCTGTTTTTAATCAGATGAATTGAATGGTTTATGTATATTATAGACATCCAAGGCTAAAGCTGAAGCTAGATTAGAAGCTTTAAAAGATGCTGGTTGTAAGTATGTTTAATAATTTTATGGCTGTGACTGAATTAAAAAACACTAAAAAGATCACTAGTTATACAAAGATATTTTGGCTCATCCGGGTACCGTCAAAATATATACACAACCAGTCCATTATATTTTCAAGAGTATAAAAGTACCTTATTTAGAGTGTTGTTTGTTTGGCAAGTTACAGCAACACCCTTGAAAATATAATGGACTGGTTCTGTATATATTTGACTGTACCCGGATGAGCCGAAATATATCTGTTTGACTATAGTTATACATACATCAAGCCTATTATTGGCTAACTCTGATATTTTTTCATAAGATCACTCAAATTATTGGCAACGGTTAAACATCGCAGAAATATGTGTATTATTTGTCTATTTTATTTCTGATTACAGTGAACATAGATGAATATCTGAACAACGCTCAGATGGACAGTCTTGGTACTGATGAATCTAATATGGCAAGAACACCTAGTCAAATGTCACTACGTACAGAGAGTTCAGGAGGGGTAGGTAACTCTTGTTTATATTATTACTCTAGTCTAGAACACCTAGTCAAATGTCACTACGTACAGAGAGTTCAGGAGGGGTAGGTAACTCTTGTGTATATTATAACTCTAGTCTAGAACACCTAGTCAAATGTCACTACGTACAGAGAGTTCAGGAGGGGTAGGTAACTCTTGTTTATATTATTACTCTAGTCTAGAACACCTAGTCAAATGTCACTACGTACAGAGAGTTCAGGAGGGGTAGGTAACTCTTGTGTATATTATAACTCTAGTCTAGAACACCTAGTCAAATGTCACTACGTACAGAGAGTTCAGGAGGGGTAGGTAACTCTTGTTTATATTATAACTCTAGTCTAGAACACCTAGTCAGATGTCACTACGTACAGAGAGTTCAGGAGGGGTAGGTAACTCTTGTTTATATTATAACTCTAGTCTAGAACACCTAGTCAAATGTCACTACGTACAGAGAGTTCAGGAGGGGTAGGTAACTCTTGTTTATATTATAACTCTAGTCTAGAACACCTAGTCAAATCTCACTACGTACAGAGAGTTCAGGAGGGGTAGGTAACTCTTGTTTATATTATAACTCTAGTCTAGAACACCTAGTCAAATGTCACTACGTACAGAGAGTTCAGGAGGGGTAGGTAACTCTTGTTTATATTATAAGTCTAGTCGAGAACACCTAGTCAGATGTCACTACGTACAGAGAGTTCAGGAGGGGTAGGTAACTCTTGTGTATATTATAACTCTAGTCTAGAACACCTAGTCAGATGTCACTACGTACAGAGAGTTCAGGAGGGGTAGGTAACTCTTGTTTTTATTATAAGTCTAGTCGAGAACACCTAGTCAGATGTCACTACGTACAGAGAGTTCAGGAGGGGTAGGTAACTCTTGTTTATATTATAAGTCTAGTCGAGAACACCTAGTCAGATGTCACTACGTACAGAGAGTTCAGGAGGGGTAGGTAACTCTTGTGTATATTATAACTCTAGTCGAGAACACCTAGTCAGATGTCACTACGTACAGAGAGTTCAGGAGGGGTAGGTAACTCTTGTTTATATTATAAGTCTAGTCGAGAACACCTAGTCAGATGTCACTACGTACAGAGAGTTCAGGAGGGGTAGGTAACTCTTGTTTATATTATAAGTCTAGTCGAGAACACCTAGTCAGATGTCACTACGTACAGAGAGTTCAGGAGGGGTAGGTAACTCTTGTGTATATTATAACTCTAGTCTAGAACACCTAGTCAGATGTCACTACGTACAGAGAGTTCAGGAGGGGTAGGTAACTCTTGTTTATATTATAAGTCTAGTCGAGAACACCTAGTCAGATGTCACTACGTACAGAGAGTTCAGGAGGGGTAGGTAACTCTTGTGTATATTATAACTCTAGTCTAGAACACCTAGTCAGATGTCACTACGTACAGAGAGTTCAGGAGGGGTAGGTAACTCTTGTTTATATTATAACTCTAGTCTAGAACACCTAGTCAGATGTCACTACGTACAGAGAGTTCAGGAGGGGTAGGTAACTCTTGTTTATATTATAAGTCTAGTCGAGAACACCTAGTCAGATGTCACTACGTACAGAGAGTTCAGGAGGGGTAGGTAACTCTTGTGTATATTATAACTCTAGTCTAGAACACCTAGTCAGATGTCACTACGTACAGAGAGTTCAGGAGGGGTAGGTAACTCTTGTTTATATTATAACTCTAGTCTAGAACACCTAGTCAAATGTCACTACGTACAGAGAGTTCAGGAGGGGTAGGTAACTCTTGTGTATATTATAACTCTAGTCTAGAACACCTAGTCAAATGTCACTACGTACAGAGAGTTCAGGAGGGGTAGGTAACTCTTGTTTATATTATAACTCTAGTCTAGAACACCTAGTCAAATGTCACTACGTACAGAGAGTTCATGAGGGGTAGGTAACTCTTGTGTATATTATAACTCTAGTCTAGAACACCTAGTCAAATGTCACTACGTACAGAAAGTTCAGGAGGGGTAGGTAACTCTTATCAATAATATAACTCTAGTCTAGAACACCTAGTCAGATGTCACTACGTACAGAGAGTTCAGGAGGGGTAGGTAACTCTTGTTTATATTATAACTCTAGACTAGAACACCTAATCAAATGTCACTACGTACAGAGAGTTCGGGAGGGGTAGGTAACTCTTGTTTATATTATAACTCTAGACTAGAACACCTAGTCAGATGTCCTTACGTACAGAGAGTTCAGGAGGGGTAGGTAACTCTTGTCAATAATATAAATAGCCAGGAACATCCTGCACAATATAGAGCCAAAGCGATATTCTAATTTGTAACTGGAGGATTGATTAGCCGATTTAAAATGATAGACAGCTATCTTGCCCAGTAAATGGTAAAAAGCTGAATTGACTTTGGCTGATTTGAAAGCAGCTGCAACACTGTCTGAAGGAGCATTTTATTGGCTTAAATATTTTGATTTCAATTTGGCAATCTCCGATATACAAGGTTTAACTAGCACTAGTGTTCCTGAAGTTGATATAAGTGTATGACCTTTGATTTTCTTAATTTTCCAGCACAGTGAAGAACCAACGTACACCCATTATGATGATGATGATGATTTTATAGATGATACGTTTAATACCTCCGCTGATAATGAGGCTGTATTTACTCACAGTTCTGGTACCCAATATCCGTTAAAATGTAGAGCTCTTTACGCTTTTGATGTGAGTAGAATTAAATCTGTTAAATCTTTAAAATAAATTGTTGTGTTGCTTAATGAATGCTGTAGTGTGACAAAAATATTATGGATATTTGAAAAGGCATTTCATTTTGTGTAAGAAAATTGAGTTTCTTTATGTAGTATAATTTCTTTGCAGGCGTCTAATTTTGATGAGTTAACTATACAAGCTGATGAAGAAGTAGAATTGGTTGCTAATGGTGACGGTGATGGCTGGGTCAAGGTCAGTTTTTTATGTGTAATTTGTTTATTTTGATGAATTGAATTGGTCAAAAATATTCTGTGACAAAATTTGATTGATCTGTAGTAGAAATCTTGGTCATTCATACTAATATATAGTTATTAAAGCTTGCAATACAAAGAATATGAACAAAATTAGAATTGATGTACTTAAACCAAATAGATCTACACTTAAGTTATCGACTTTTATTGTTTGAAAATCACAAAATGTATATTTTTCAGGCACGCAATAAAGATGGTAAGAGTGGATACATTCCAGAAAATTATGTAGATGTGAACAACACAGGGGTAAAACCTCCTACGAAGACTTCAGTGACATCAGTAACATCAGAAACAGAGCAGCAAAGTGAACCTCCCACCCCTGTAGCGCCCCACCCCCCTGATGTACAGTCTCCAATAACTGAGATACAACATGAAACAACCTCTAGTTATTCGTCTGGTGATTTAGAGGTACAGCAGACGACAGATGTAATGCCAGTTGATAACTTCCCACCCCCTCTTTTAGAATGTGAGTTCATCTTTCATCTTTTGACCTTTGATCCTCCATTTCAAGTTTTTGTGTATTCATATTTACTTAAAATGTTTGCTTTGAGTTTAAATTTTAAAAAGTTATCCGCTTTTTTGTAACCACCTGAATGATTATTGAAATCTGATCTTTTATTGAACAAAACATTCCATTACTTGAGTACATGTATTTTACCAAATGAGTTATGATAAGCTATAACAATATCATAAGATGGTTTATGGTGGATTCAGATTAAACTTATCAAGTCTATATGGATCATTAAGATTTCTAGATTTCCTAGAGTATCTGATCAGAAATCCTTCTACATATGATGTAATAAACTATTGACATATATTTGTTTACTTACCGTGATTCCTTATTTTAAATACCTTTACATGCCGACTTGAGCATGCGCATTGTTATGTTTTATGTTATGGCACCTAATACATGGGCTGAATAAATGAGTGAACAATATAGTATTTTATATCAATATTAACATGATGCATGTTTCAATTGATTCAACGATTTGTTTCTCCTATTACAGCTGTAGAAGATATATGGGTAAGAGCTCTCTATGATTACGAAGGACAAACAGCTGAAGAGCTCCAGTTTCAGGAAGGAGCACTGATAAAATTATTACGGAAAGATCATGGAGTTGATGATGGATTCTGGGAAGGGGAAATTAACGGTAAAGTCGGATTGTTTCCATCGTTAGTTGTGGAAGAAATCAGCCAAGAAGGAATTTCATTTGATGTAAGTAGATTTCAGGAATTGAGTGTTATTGTTAATTGTTAGATTACCATGTTTGCTCAAAAGGACAGATATAAAGGAATTATTATATCCTCTTCAAGTGGTAATGTTGATATTCTAGTCCTGGCCACCATTTGACTCATGTGTTTTGCTGTCATATTTCCAGCCAAAAATTTTATATTTGTGACAAATTTCTTTGTAAATTATTTTGAGAAACTGAGTCAATTATACCAATACAAAACAAAACTTAGCATATTTCCATTTTTATGTCCAAGCCAATTTAGGAACCAGCCATTGATGATTACTTTCAGGATCCATTTTCTCCAGTATTATCCAGTCCCCCTGATTTTGCCCCACCCCCACCAGTGATGGTGACCCTGCCTACCCCAGATGATCTTCCACCCCCTATATCCAATGGAAATGGTAAGTAGTGAGCTTTGTTTGGTTGAATGTAATCTGGTCTACAATCATCTGACTTTCAAAACTAATGAAAACCTTTGGTTCTTGGTCCCAAAAAGAAACGTCCCTTAGTGAGACAGGAAGCATCTCAGCTGTTGGTAATCTGCTCTCTTTCAAATTTTTCATAGATATACTTCAATATAGCATTGTCCAGCTTTAAACGTATGAACCCATCGCATAGAAATTGTACAAAAACTGCCCCAACAAAGTAGCATGTCAAAAAATGCAATGTCTGAGACAGGTACATTGTGTGTGAACGAGGTGAAAAATTTGAATTAAAACTTGCTCAAGAAAGAAAATATTGTGAATATTTAGAATAGTGTTTCAAAGAATTATATTGTCCTCTTTGCATTCTAAATATTGTATTTGAACATGTTAAACATAGTATATTTTGATCATTATGATGTTGTATAGCTTGGCATGTAAAAGATTAGAGAAACAGTGTGCTATCATCATTGTGTTTGTCTTTCTTTAGAAATGGCAGAACTAATATTTAAAAATTTGTGTAAGTGTTGTTAGCATAGACTTGTGCATAGCTAGTTACTGTGTATTCTTTGTATAGGCATAGTGTAGACAAATATACCATTGTCTTCATAAAATCAAGCTTTTACATACCTCTGTACCTTGTGCAACAACATGATAATATGAAGATAATTGATGCGCTTGATTGAAGCTAGAATTAGAACCTGTTCAGATCTTCTCAATTAAACTCTTATCATTGATTGATTTTTAGTATTATTTGATAATTAGTAACTTTTAGCAGGTAGTTTGTTCCAATCAGTCTTTTAGTATTGTTTTCATATGATTACCAAACTATATAATGTCCATGATTGAATAGTATTCAGAATTCTCTTCCATCTTACATGTGTTTATTCATATTCAGTTTTCACCATAGTATAACCCTTTTCATCTCTTCAACAAGCTATTTTCTCGTTTAGTTGTAGACTCTTTATAATTTAACAATGAATGTTCAGAACACATAAAAAATAAAGGAGTTAAGCTAAAATAAATATATGTATTTTCAGTTTATAGAGTAAACTTCCCAAATTATTCTTCAAGTGATTGTTAACAGTAGGTCTCCATTTGTTTGTCACCAAATGTTATCACTCATTTTTGACTCTTGTTGATCTGCTGCAAAATCACTTTCAAATGAAAATTTGATTCGATTAACAAATTGTGTGATCCTACTAAATTTGATATTTTTTCACTGACAATGTTTTCAGTTTTAGTTTTGTTTCCACTGTTCATTAACATATAATTGAATATTTTAGCATAAAACATAAACACGAAGTCTATTATGTCTAGTGACTGTAAAATAAACACAGATTCCATTATTCTAATAACTAATTCAACCAAAATATGATATGAACTTCTCCTAGATTTAGTTTTTAACTTGACATACGAATGCAAAAATGTTTTCATTTTTATAAAGAGGTGTGAATAAATGATGTGCCATGTTAGGTTCAATATGGTATCAACAGCCAGTGACAGTTTTAAGAACATTTGATTCTTTACATTGTTTTCTCTTGCTGTTCTAGTTCTTTTTTTTTTACCTCTGAATTTTTGGATTGATATTTAAAGGGACTGTAAAGATGTTTTCTAAATCATTAATGTGTATTGAGGACATAGACTTTTAGTGAATTACAGAAATTGATAATTGGAATGGTTCAAATTAATGCTATGCAAAAAGCCAAAGGTATACACATTAAACCTCTTTACAATCTCTTTAAACCTTTGTTCCCAACTGGGGTTACTGGTACCCTAAGGGATACCAGCGGACACCACAAGGAATACCTGAGAAGCCTCTTAGATAATTTGAAAAAGTATTGTTATATACTATTAATCAAAGGGAGATTCATGAGCTAAAATGTTCATGATTCTATGATATCAGTGTTGGCTCTTAATATTACTTAGGGTGGGTGAAGGGGTACTAGGAGATTGCGTAAAAAAATAAGGGTATGAAGAGTTAGAAAGGTTGGGCACCTTGCCACCAAGGTATTTAAGGGTATAATAATTTGTAGACTGGCTTCATTGATTTTATTTAATTTTTATTAGCTAGATATAGAAGACATTAGAGTAAGCTTATTATATGATTTCTTTTTCTATTGTTTTTGGGTTGTCAACTTTGTGTGGACTATACCCTGGTGTGACCTCTCCTTCTCCTTTATTCCATCCTTTTCTAGCCCTTTTGAAGCTTCTTTCTGATATGAACCAAACTATTTTTTTGTCACTCTTTGTCCCTTCTTTTTTTGTACTTGCCTTTTTTTCAGATTGATATTGTTTGATTTGTCTTTAATCTTTTACTATTTGTCTTGAAACCTTATCACAACTTGCCCGACAGACACCTTCTAAAAAATTTTCTATTTTTGTTTTTCTTATCGTTATTTGACATTCAATTTATTGTGTTGATAACATCATGTGGCTAGTACTGGAGGTTTGGAAGGGTATGCTTACTTCATAATACAGAAATCCTTCAACTTTGTATGTCAGTTCGCTCAATGGGATGCTTTCACGCTGACCTGAAGGTACAAGATTCAATATCAGCATGGGTTGAGATGATACCTTTGGATTTTTCTTCCCAGTGACGCAGGTCAGAGAGGCTGACATTGAAAAAGTGTCTTGTCATTTGGATTGGACAATAGACTGAGTCACCACATCTTGATTAACCCATAATTAATCAAAGTGTTTGTTTCTTACACTTTTTATACGCCCACATGAAATGGTGTGCTTACTTTGTAAGAGACAAAGTGTCAGCTCTTTCAGTGAATTAGACACTTACTTGCTAACCTGAAGATCCAGGGTTCAATCTCAGTATGAGTTGAGATTCAACCTTCAACCCATTTTATTTTACTGTCAGTATGCAAGTTCCAAATCTGAGGTGATTTTTTTTTTTAGTTTTATTTATATTTATCACCATTTATTTTGTTAAGAAGACCTGGTTTAATTTCAGTGTATAGTCCAACTATTAAACGTAGCCAAGTTTTACGATTAGGAAGAGTTAATCCCGAGTCTTGTGAATCAGCTGTTTAGTTATAGGTAGATTATAGAATGCATGTCAACTCTCTAATTACATGTGCATGCATGAAATTATCTTTTACTTGTAGAAAAAAACTTTTTAATTTGCTAACTTCGACTTATAAATTTTTAATGGATAGGTTGGAATTGGAATAAGGGATTTTCTTTTAACCTAATTTTTTTATAATTTTTCTTCATGGACAGGGACAACTTTATTAACTACAGGAATATTGACTGACTAACCTTCATACTTTACTTGGAATAAGTCAATAATTCAGTACTAAATAATGCCAAAACTTTGTTAAAGAACAGTTCACATTGCCTTCAATGAAGCAGCATCAGAAAATCCTTGATAACTTGAGATGCAAAATGAGTAAAACATTGATTGCAGGCAATATGAATTGAATATAATAACTTTATAATCTTTGACTTCTCCGGTAAATCTATTTTTAAGGTCTATATAATATAACAAATACCATGCTTTCTCTTATTGTTCTATAGATGTGTATCTACTTTCTTTTTAACTAACTTTCTACTACGTACATGCTTTTGACTCAGAGCCAAAGCGATCACATGATAATGTCTGATATAAATACAGATTCATTGCAATTTAATTTATTGCTTGATGTTTCATTTTATGTGTTTCTTTCTGCGGATGACTACCGGTACAATTGCGGTTGCCGGTTGTTTTTGTGAAGCCAGATTATCTATAATTAAACCTGTAGATTAAACATGAAAAAGAACAAACAGATCTGTATTTATATCACGGTTGAAGAATGTGAGGAACCTTGTTTTTGGAACATATTAATTCCACAATTCATTGTTCCTTTGAAACTTCCCCATGTTTATATCAGACATGATTATGTTGATTGATCAATAAAAGAATGAATTAATAAAGTTTTATATCACATAACTAATATCACAAAAAATAACTGAACTCAATTTATGGTATGCTGAATTTTATATAGATACTAATATAATATTATGGAACATCATACTCATAAGCATTTATTATTAATCAAAAATCAAATGAAAACTAAAATATTAAGACGTTTATGTTTGCTTGCTTTGTTGTAGAGCATTTTGCATCTTGTGAAAAAAATCTTTTTTCTTAGTTTAGAATAAATTAGATAATGTTGCAAATTTGTGCATTTTGATAAAATAATTATGTTCAATGTTTAGTGATATTGTTGATATGTTAATGAGAAATTCTCCTTCCTGTTTGATTACAGATTCTGGAGAAACAGAAGAAACTATAATTCCAAATGAGCAGGTAGGTCTTTATGTGATCTTACAGTCTAAAAAGACAATTCTTCTTCTTGTAGTGCTTAATCCTTTTGGGGCACAGAGCATATTAAGCTTTTGTTTTTGTAGTTATTTAAGCAATAAACTGTTACCTCATGCCTTGTATGTATGTATATCAGGACATATGTTGCAAATAGGAATTTATAGTCATTAACACATCTATGGTTAATTTAAAAGCCAACCTTTGTCCTAATATATACAAACATATTTGTTATTGGGTGAAAGTTTATCATTTAAGATATCCTTGGGATTATAACCTTAAACAGATAGTCAGGAACTATTTTTGTTTTCTCCTTGAAATCAGATATTTTTTTTTAAATATCTTAAAATATATTATTTTCTTTTGTGCTGCTCAGAAGAATGAGTCCAGGTTTGTAATCTATTAGATCTGCTATGTCAATCTTGTCAATCAAATTATGTTAATAAGGGATTGCCAATATTCTGACATTTTTTCTTCAGCATGTCACTTATTCAATTTGATAAATTTCCTCAATTAAAAAAAAGAGAGAAATTTGTTTTTGCTTAGATTTTTTTTGACGCTTTCTTGAAAACATATTGATCAGGAGAGTTACAACACATATCTTACCCGTCTTCACAAAACCTTGACATTGGAAGATGGCCATACCCATACTCCTTTAGCCTTTGTCCTACACATGATCAAAACTACAAGTGTTAGATTTTTCAAAATTTAGTTAGCTCGTTCCTATTTGATTTTTACACCTGATAATTTTGTTATTTCAGCATTTAAAAAAGGTACGATTCTGTGAAAATAATGTGGTCTCAGACAATTTGATTAAAGCGCGTTATTTACTGATGGCGGATTACTACGATAGCGATGGTGGTGAAGAATCTCTTGTTTGATGATGGGACTATTTTATTGGTGTAGGAATATATGTAAATATCTGGCTGTGTGCTCAAAATTACATTAGGATGAAAATGAACATTTTGATGATTCATTAAGTCCAATGTTATTTTGTACATTCAAGCCAAATTATGTTTATGCATATTAAATAACGGGTATTGAATATGCAAATTAGTGAAATAGACCATGTAGAGCACAAATAGTTTGTAGTGCCAGTAGGAATTGAGTAGATAGTCCTTCAAATTCATATTAATTCATGCAAATTTATGTAAATATATGCGCACATGTAAATATTCATATAATAAATAATCTTCATTGTGTTTTTGCAATGAATAAAATGCACTTTATAATGTAGCTGAATGTGGAATTTCATTAATTTCCATGAAAATTATGTTAATTCATGCAAATTTATGTAAACCCATGCTAATTTATGTAAATTCATATATAATCCATGTAAATATATGCAGGGCATATTACATTGGTTATTAGTAAATGGCTTTTTATTGTTTTTAGAGATATAACTCTGAGTGACTGCAGTCCTCAGAGTTGGTTGTTGTTTTATGTTAAAGTTTTAACAGTTGTTAACCTGTAGAACAGATTGTGATAAATAACTGTAACATGAAATCTATTGAAGGTTTCATGCTGAATTTTAAGGAGGTGGTATAGAAGTTCAGTCTAAACAGGAGCACAAATCATTTCCTAAATTTTTATTAAAAAACATTGTTTTAAAAGAAGCCCCTCCATTTTTTTTTTAGATATTTAGATGAGTTTGTGCTTCCTTTATAGACATTTAAAAAGTCCTAATAAGCATGCATAGAAAACAAATGATCGATATAACCTTATATGGATTTCATGTTGCAGCCTATGATATAATATATAAACTATTATAATGTGAGGTTTGTTGTAAATCATTTATTATGCTATAACATGACATACTGAGTTTTATACTAAAATTATTGTAATTATATAAGTATTGGAGAACTAGATAACTCAATACTCATTGAGTTACACATAGACACCAATATATTAAATATATGATCACTGCATATATATTGAGGAATATAAAGCATTTAAGGGGTGAGATTGATTTGAATTAGCCTTTGACCTTGATTATTTTACAAACAGAATAACCTTAATTTAGGTATATTTAAGTAGGCGTTAAAAGATGAAGTATTTTATCTCTAGGCAATGTAAGTTCAGTCAAGTAAAAATATTGACATATTATATTTCATTCTCAAATCAGAGTAGACTACTTGTTTATATATTTTGAATCTAAGTTATTATGTTAAATTGTAAAACTTGACTGCACAATAGTGTTTACTCTATAGAAATAATATAAAGGAGATAAAATCATAATATACAATTTGTGTGCAATAAAAACTCTATTCAAGAGATGGAAACCTGATATAGCTCAACATTGTACATTACACTTTTAACATTGCTCACTATTCAACACTTCAATACCCAGTGAAACTGTACTAAAATATGATTTTTTGTGCAATAACTCAAAACTTACAATTAAAACTTATACTTATTAGAACTATATACATAAGCAGAATAAATGCAATATCAACTTGTCATCAGAAATCATATAATTTATTCGTTTTATATTTTAAAAATAGTAGGCCTACAATTCCCAACTACTGATTTTAGCATCATATAATCTTGGCTTGGGCATGTATAGCTTCTCAAGAATGATACAGTGAGGATAAAAGTGATTATGTTGAAATGCTATGTTCAAAAAGTCACCTATTATTGTCACTTTGAATCGTATGTATTATAAGATTTTACATACCGGTAATATTGAAGAATTGTTTTTTAAGAACATGTTACCAGGGAAACAATAGTATATAGAATTGTATAATATTTGTGTATAGTATATATAAACAGTAGGTACTTAGTAGTTTTAGTCTAGATATCATAAAACTAATCTTACATAGATTTTTATTATAAAATACAAAATATGTAGCCTAGCGCCCTTTTCACTTACAATAATTTTACTCAGTGACAAAATTGATCGTCAGATTTTGTTTTTAGAATGGGGACATTTAAATCTTTGTACCAACAAAACGTGTCTCAGAATACCAATTGTATTACCTCTTCAACATAATTATCATAAGTTTCAAATGTCTCCAATCATATACCAAAAAACATTGATTTTAACACTTTGATCTTCCTTTTGGAATCTCGTCTCATTTTTATAAGATCATCACACAAGAATTTTGCACCATTGTGCACTTTTTTTACTTTTTTTTAAAATTTGGAAATCAAAGAATTCAACGAAAACACTCAACCATCATATCAAGATAATTATAAATATGCAATTTTTGATAAAAATAAGATTTGAATGTTTATAGGACCACTAGGTTTAAAGCTAGAGAAATGAAAAGGAGTTTTACATCTTAACTTGACCTGAACAATGCAATATTGATTTATTAAGGAATAGAAAAGTCTATACTGAACAGATAAAGAAACATCGCAAAACACAAAGTAAATAGTGAATTATCAGAACACAACTTGTATTGTCGGTGAAATTCCATTCACTGGACGTTTGAAAGTCTAAAAATAATATTTATGTAGAAAAATAACAATTTTGATCATGCTCACTTTTGCCCCAAAGATCTAATAATGCGACGTTTCTTTATCAGTTCAGTATAGTAAAATTTGTAATTGTACACTATATACCAATTAGTTGTGAAAGTATCATTGAATATGTTACCTTATTTACTTTAGATTTAAGGTATCTGATGTTCCTTTTCTCTAGCTTTGAAACCTAGTTTATGACGAATAGCTATGCATTATGTGGCTTTTTATAGCCCCTTGTCTTTGATGTTGTCAGTTTTGTGTAGTTATATATTAATGGTATCTCCAATCCAATTTTGAAAGACGTTAAATGCTAAATATTATTCATATACATGTATAGGATTTGTGATCTGTATTTTGATCTGATAAATGGATGTAATCTCAGCCAAAAATATTGTGTATAAAATTTTTGAAATTATTTGTTGGACATGGTAGCTTTAATAGTATGATTATTGTGCTTGTATTAACCGTCATTAATAATAGCTTATGTGTAGGATAATGCATGGTTTCGAGGGATTAGTTGACATAATGCCCGCGGGCTCGGGAAAGCACGAGGGCCGAAGGCCCGAGGGCTTTTCCGAGCCCAAGGGCATTATGTCAACTAATCCCGATAGAAACCATGCATTATCCGACATAAAAACCGATTCCTAATTCAATAATTGGTAAATATGTTGAAAAATCAATCAATACATTTAACATCACATGGGAGGTAATCCATGTCGTGTGAAAAAATGTTCCAGAATTTTCAGAAATATTTAGTTTTTAATATTAAATATCTAATTTTACATTAAAAAATTCTAAAATGTAGTATTGAAAGATATAAATCCCTCGAAAATTAATTACGCTCTAAAAATCTAGTTTTTAAATTTTTAAAACCATTTTTAAAAAATAAGATGACCAGTAAAAAACATTACAAGAAATTTAAGGGTATATATTGTTGTATCAACCTTCATTGTAGCATAGGAAGCAAGAAACCTTACAGATCACTGGGTAGTGACTTGATACTGTCTGATAAGATTGCATACTTTGTCACTGGGTAGTGACTAGTTACGATTCATCAGCTTGATTTTGAAACTTCAATATTAAGTTTGAAAGAAAAAAAAATCTTTAAGACGTAGAGTTGAATGCTCAAATGTATTGGTGTTAGATTAAAGTATATTCTCTCGAATGTACTTTGGTAGAGGGGATATTATCTCTAAATGTACCTGTCCGCGGGGATATTATCTCGAATATCCCTGGGTTGAGGGATATTCTCTCGATTGTCCCTGGGTTGAGGGATATTAGCAAAAAGAAAGACCTGCCATAACAATGGGATGACGTCACAAGAGGTTTTTATAGCATAATAATCAGTGGTTCAGCTAGATGCTAGAGATAGTCCCTATTGTAGTTGAGCCATAATATTGTAATGTTTCACACGAAATCTAACAGCTGATATTAAACACCAGATATAATCATAGTTATTATAGTTTTTAGATTGTTTTAGATATTATTTTTCTGTGCATTGACATTAGGCAAATTAAAGGGAGCTAACTTAGTAAGTACTACAAGGGGAGAGAACTCTATCTTGTTTGAATATTTAGAATTCTTTATTATATATATTTCACTGTAGATAGATTTTTTAGATCAACTTTACACATGATTTTTGGTGCAGTGACACTAAAGGGAGCTAACTTTAGTAATGACTGCTATGGGAGAGAACTCTTAGTGGTTTGAAAATATATTGTATGTAGAATGGATAACACTGTAGATTTTAGAATTTTAGACTGAACACATGATTTATTGTGCAATGACTGTAGGCCAGTTAAAGGGAGATAATTGGGTAAATTTTCTAATGGGAGAGAACTCTTGGTGGTTTAAACACATATTGTTGGTGAAATACATAGAATGCATGTAGATAGATTTTAATCAGCTTTACACATAATTTTTGAGTGCAATGACTAAAGGCTAACTAAAGGGAGATAACTGAGTAAATTGTCCAATGGGAGAGAACTCTTGCTGGTTTGAATATAAAATGTATGTAAATTACACTGTAGATAGAATTTTAGAACAGCTTTACACCTATTTATATCATCTAACTATATTTCAATGTCTTTATGTATTACTTTCATTTTAATAACATTTATCTTACAATATACTCCTCAAACTTTACATTTCTATTCTCTGATGTTCTGTGTAGGGATTGATATTCTTTGGGTAAGAGTTTATAAAACTTCTTTACAATCCAAGAATTGAAAGTAACACTATAGGCAGTTCTAATATAGTTAATTAAATCAGATAATTCTTAATTTAATAAGTTATATTTTTAGGTTGATTTTAATTGTGATTCATTTATAGTGCTGAATTTGGTGATAGTCGTTTACATTTTGTCTTTTTGTCAATTTTTCATTTTTTAATTCATTTTGGGAGAATGCAAGGCCTAATTCAATGTTATTATATGTTCTACAATTTAAACAACTTAGAAATTGTAATAATGGGGCCCTGTTTTCACAAAATCTTAACTTACTAAATATTCTTTTGAGGACATACCGTAGCTTATTGATTGGCTAATAAAACTAATTTAGTTCAGTGATGGATCAATGAGATGAATAGAAAAAATATTCCATGTTAAGTTTTTGTGAATGGGGCTCTTGGTTAAAAAATATTGAATAAGATTTGGCTATATCTTTATATTTATATATTTTACGTTGATTTGATTGTATACTGATGCTATGTTGTTTTTAATTTTTGTTCTGAAGATATTGTGAAATTTTATGATTATATAAACAAATTTGAGGTTTGTTGAAGAAATACTTACATTACTTAGTTTAAAATCCTTCTGGTTTCTTGTTTTCAGAATACTATACATGGCCTCGTTATAGCCTCATATCTGAACTATACCCTTCTTGAAGATGTCTCTTAAATTGGATATGTCTCCAAAATATAGTTAATCAATGTACAGAAGCAAAGAAGGGACATTTTACAAACAAACAGAATATATAAATATTCACCAATACTTAACACAAAACGAGTTGCAGCAAATAATCAAACCGTCGTTTCTTGGGCATTGAGAAAATTGTTCTAGATGGTGAAAACATGAAGTCATATTATGTTTAATGTCCTTTCTTTGCTTCCATAAAAACTATAAGTGAAAGAATCATAATTAAAATAAAGAGTATATTCAGTTTATTATACAGTTAAGTTTGTTGTAAATTTTGTTTTATTTTAGACAGACATAAAGAATTTCAAAGAAGAAATGTGTTTTTAACTTTATGAGGCTTTACTGTTTTCGGGTAAAGTTATTGCTTGGGATAACTAAATGGAATCACGCTCCCTTTGTTTCCGTCTTATAAGAAACCTTGATGGTAAATATAAATTGTAAATGAATGGTAGGAATATCTTATGTTTCCTTTAAAACTTAAATGCATGTTACTCGTTTTAATACCGCCATTGGGGTCTATTATCTATTTCGTATTTCATTTTAGCTTGGACAACAGTCACTGTCCTTCTTGGTCTCTTGACAGTCAGATATCTGTGACAATCTGGATTCTGTAGTGGATCGTTTTTAGCCTTGAAATTGGAATCTGTATCCACTATTGGAAGCTTGGAAGTCGACGGTCTGTTTAAAATGTCTGTAAATTCCATTCCTTCTTTCATTTGGTCTGTTTTGGTCTCTGATGCCCACTTAATCACTGGAAAACAAGATCGAATGTCGTTGTAGTAAATCTATCCCTCAAGGTCATACGAGTGAAGTAGTCCCTCGAGGTCTTCGAGTAAATTGGTCCCTCAAGGTCGTTCTAGTATATCTATCCCTCAAGGTCGTACGAATGAATTAGTCCCTCGAGGTCATACGAGTAAATTAGTCCCTCAAGGTCATAGGAGTAAATTTGTCCCTTAAGGTCGTGCGAGTAAGGTCCCTCAAGGTCGTACGGGTAAATTGGTCCCTCAAGGTCGTACAAGTAAATTTGTCCCCCAAGGTCGTACGAGTGAAGTAATCCCTCGAGGTCTTCGAGTAAATTGGTCCCTCAAGGTCGTACGAGTAAATTGGTACCTCAAGGTCGTACGAGTAAATTGGTCCCTCAAGGTCGTATGAGTAAATTAGTACATCAAGGTGGTACGAGTGAATTGGTCGTACGGAGAAATTGGTGCATCAAGGTCGTGCCAGTGAATGTGTCCCCCAATATGCCTTTAAAGTTACAAATACTCACATTTCAGAAGAGTTTCTCTTTGAGAATCATCATTCCGACTTTTAGCTCCAACTAATATCACATCTCGTTTTGGTGTCCACATATTTTCTAGATATCTAGCTTTTCTACCGATCTAAAAATAAAAATTTTAATTGAGATCATACACCCCTTCTTTGCTATACTTTGACAACCAGACAGCGGCATAGCGTAAACCCAGATAATGGACAAGAATTTTGCCAATACGTGCCAACCACATCTAATAGATGATCACACCATAAAAAGAAACCCATAGTACTTAGTCTGATCCCATCCAAAAGAAAAACCTACCCTATAAGCTAATCCGGCCATCAAACCACAAGGTAAACACACCAAACATCCTAGTATATTGTTCCAGTCTAATACATGGTTAAAACTATCAGAGTTGGTGATACAGAATCGTCCTCCAATACACACAAAATCTCTCTTTAATACATCAGAGGCCCATTTCTCTACTGCTGGTCCATAGTCGATCTGAAAGAGAAACATTTAAACGGCACTGAGATATTAGGTGATTTTTCTAAACACATTGTCCTTTTTTACCCCGTATCGTTTAACAAAATACAATTGTTTATACTCCTGTTATATTTTAGCTTTTACACCATGCTCTTGATATCTCCACATTTTGGTTGAACACCACGAACATGTCATATATCAAACTAAGTCAAAAGCCTTATTCAAATCAACAAACTTAAATGTTTTATAGATTTTGGTTTACCTCAAAAGAGAAGTGCTGCTTTCCCCTTTTCCCAGCTTCTTTTACCATATTTAGATTATTCTTCAAGGTTTCTATCGCTTCTGACTTATTGTTGATGAAAATTATCATAGGAACTACAAATTGTAAAGAAACTAAAATATTTCATGGAAGATTATAAAAGTTACAGAACACTGCTGGAAATGTTACCAAATATAAGAATTATAATTTTGATGTTATAAAATACTGTGATCACTAATACACCTTCTGATCCAGGGTCAAACATGAACCTGCGTATGAATGGTATCGAATCCACGTGGGTAGATTTCCATTGGATATACGTCATATTAAAAGAAAAATTTCGCGAAAACAAGATTGAGCCTTACTTTCAATGGAGTCTTTAAAAACTTTTCTCTCCACCAAGTTCACATGAAGCATGGAATATTTAAGTTGTAATTTCTCTGCACAAATATCTATATCATTATTATTCTTACAATGTATAACCCTGGAAATATACAGCAAAATACTCAAGTGTTGTATATAGGTGATGGACAGGGGCGGACTGGCGCCTTGACGCGGCCATGGTTTTTTTCCATTGACCGGCCCACTTAAATGTGGCGGGCAAAGCACCAACCCAGAGCGTAGGGGTCTTAACAGGGGCGGTTTCACGTTCTTGGAAAGGGGGGATCATAGATCCAAATTTTACTCGAGCGAAGCGAGGCAAAAATTTTTTTTGGCTTAAAGGGGACCAGTCTTCATTTTTATTGGTTGATTTGGGTCTTGAATATACTTAAGTATCCTTCAGAAGCACTAGAAATGTACGAAAATTGCATATTTCCTTCAAATATATCTTAAATTAGACATTTCTCCTTCTATTTCTATAGATGACTTTTCTATATACATATTGCATAGTATCGCTAATGTGTAGTAGGGCATTATAACTTTCAATTGCTAATAATTAATGGATGCACATGGATTTGAAGACTCAAATTTCAATGGTGAGTTGTGATAACCAGTACTAAATTGCTGAGCTAAAAAAGTCCCCGTTACTAAGACTTGGAAAAATCGACCCACGAAAATGAAGCCTGTGTCCCTTTAAAAACATAGAATAAGTATAAATTGTACTAATTTAACGGTTTCTGACGTGAACCATGTATGTTTTATAGTAAACGTTAATGGGTTAGACATTTTTGATTTCGTATTCTCCCCATTCTTAAAAAAAAAAAAAAAAAAGACAAAAAGACAGGATCCCCTGGATCCGCTACTGCTTAAGGGGTCCGACTCAAAAAAATTTTGAAAAATGACTGCCATAAAGGTGATTTCCGAGCGCCTCCAGCGGATTTCGGCCACTTTCTTTTGAAATTTTCAGTAGACCCATTTTTTTTTTTTCAAATATAAATATTTTTTTTTGTCATTTTTCACAACCGGCCCCGTGCACACCGGCCCGCATGGCTTTAGCCATGTAGCCATGCGGCCCAGTCCGCCCCTGGTGATGGACTTTACTCAAGTAGTCAAATAGTATTTAGGGTAAAAGCCTGATTTGTTTGGTTGGGATAGATCATCAATCCAACCGTGATCAAAGGCTTTCCTATAGTCTTTGAATAAACTTATGTCTGTTTTTATCTATATGGAAATATTTATTGAAATAATGGGGCAGTAGCGATTTAAGATAATAGAAAGAAGAGAAAAATTATGCACCTACCACATATCACAGAACTGGTCCAACTGCCCTGACAGTTGGTCGTCAGAGGGCCCCGCTGTATCCATCAAACAATTAATTTCAGATTTCTTTCCTTGTCTCAAACCATCCCGGAGCGATTCTGATAATTTTGCTGGATGAGATTCATAAATACGCCACGGTGCTATCGATATGCTGTCCTCAACAAGTTCTGTTGAATCCAAAAGAGGAAAACTTAATTCTGTAGCCATTTTGATTCGACTTCGTCCGATTTATATCCTTTATAGTTATTTTCAAAAAAACATCTGAATTTTCTGCATTGAACGTTATCCTTACACTCCTTAGATATAGAAACTACTGCTCACTCTTTGTCTTTAACAAAGTATCATTAAAAACGGTTGATTGTCCAGAAGACCGATACAAATACCAGAACTTGTTTTAATATAGTTTCTTTTTACAAGATTTATTAGTAGGTATTATTTTACACAGAGGAAGATTGATTCTTATATTTTAAGCATTTCCACCCAAAAAAGAAATAATACAGCATGTATTTAAAGTCATAATCAACATATTTAACCTTTAACTTGCACTTTGTTTCATCATAAATCTTTACTTTGTGACCTAGGTCAGTGCCTTTATGAGACTATATGTTCTCATCACCACCTAATACCGCTCACCTTTTATGTAATTTCATCGTTTCAAGCAATGATATCAAGCGTTATCGTTGACCAATAATGTCTTAGTTTTACCATGCCAATATTGATTAAAAAATACTGTTCAGGTCTGATGATTCATATTGTTTCTCAGCTTTGTGATTGTGGACAGTGTGGTGAACATCAAGTCTCATAGGACTTAAAATACCAAACCTTGTTTTCTATGGATGGCTGGTTATAATTTCATTTTATTTTACTGTAGAAATTAAGTGCCACCTCCCACCCCCTCACACACATTCACGTTAGTATTGGGATAGGGGACAGACTGAATATTGGGTAGGGGTATTCGGTTCTAATGGGATCACTCTCACGAATTTTTGATAAATATAATTGATTTGGTGCATTCTGAAACACATTTTATTGTTAAAACGTAAAAGAAACATATTATGAAATGTTGCATCACCACACACTTTTCTAAGAACACACTGGCCCAATATTCCAAAGAAAATAATTAAACTAGTTCCGGTTGTATTCAAGACACACTCTTATTGTCAGTTGGCCTAGTTATTTTCAATGGTCCTACCTGGATTTAATGAGCCTTATCATATTAACCTATTTTCTATCAAACTCAGTCAAAACTATTCATTTGAATCAGGTAATATCGATCTACATAAAACATTAGTAAGGGATCGATAGGAACATTTTTCTTTGGTTGTACCTTTAGGACCAGAATAACTATCCTTAAAGGGGAATGTTCAGCATTTTGTAGGGTCGATTTGGGCCTTGTAATGCAAATAGCCTTCAGACGTACTATTAATGCACGAAAATCATATATTCCTTCAATTATATCCCTACATAAACATTTATCCTTCATTTTCTGTACATATGTTTTCTTTATAACGCATAGTCTTACTAAACGGCGAGTCGTAATTGTGACTTTCAAACGCCGACATTTAAGAGTACACGTGTCTTTGAACTCTTAAATTTTGTAGGAGAATTGTGAACAATATTATGGATTAGATAAGCTTAAAAATTCGAGATTCTGAGACAAAAATTCTTTTGGTCGAATAGTTAGTGAACATATCACTTTAAAGTAAGAGCCTACAGGAGGCCTGGGTGATACTGATATTGTTACTGTCAGTGTTTTTGTATGGGGTAAGGGTGGAGGTGAGGTCTGTTCGATTTTTTGAACCACGGGACCCTCCACATCCAGGGATTCTCCTCGATCTCTAACTGTTACGCGACCCTGGAAGATGCCATATTTTAGATCAAAAATACTATAAGTGTTCAAACATATATATTATTTTTGATCGCTTTTGTTTTGTAGGTGTTTCGTTATACCTTGACCACTCCATACCCCCTCCCCAACCCATAACCACACCACTGTGAGTTTTGCAATATAATTATTAACTTCCGGTAGTTTTTGTCTGTTTGTAAACTATAGTCACACCCTCGATTCACCAATAGCCTCTATGATATTTAAAATTAGGCGTCTATTCTTGGCATTGTCTGATTTTTTTAATTCAATCTTTCTAAAAGAGGCATTTGGCTTTCTGACGCCCTTGGTGTAGGAAGAATTGGGTTCTTTGTCTCTAGCAAGAAAACTCATCAGTCGTGGGTAAGATAGTGGGTCAGATCGGTAGGTTCTTTTGAATGTTGATTCACTATCAACTTCCGATATGTCTGATGTACATGTACATTGTTCTTCTGATGCGTTTTTTATGTCGTGAATCATTCTATGTGATTCTTCTGAAACGGCTGTTAGCTTTGATGTCGGTTGTTCAGGTTCGTCTTTTGGTGGATTCACTAGTTTTGGATCTTGTGACATCCATTCTATCACTGAAAAAGATTAAGGCATTTTATCAACTAATGATCGACCGCGGACGACATTTGTTTGACGAGCGGAATATTTTATTGAATCGTTCCTCAATTCTGGCCTGTAGGGTCGAATTGCACATTATGTTGTTTGGTTATTTGAAGAGCTAGTTCGATGTTGTCAGTTTTCTTTCCACCAAAGTGCTGTGTTAAAAGGAGATAAATTGATTGAAATTTACATGGGAGGGCCTTCGGTAGACGTCCATTGAAGAGTGGTGCTGAACCCGAGTGTCCATCAGACCATGTTTGACTGTACTCACATTTCACCAGTGTGTCTCTTTGAGAATCACCATCTCGACCTTTAGCTCCAACTAATATCACATCTTTTTGTGGTGTCCAGATATTTTCTAGATGGCTGGGTTTTCCTCCAATCTGTAAACATAATAGACCTACTTTAAATTCTTTGATTTTTAAAACTATGTAGGTCAGCCACGAAGTTTCGTATTGCGACTAGTTAGGGTAACAACAAGGATTCTGTAGGCTCAAATTGTGTCGATGAACTGTAAATATTACAACTGGTAAAGCTAACTAAAAATTCCTGATTCTAGGACTTAAAACGATTTGTCGTGCGGATGATAAAAATGTTATGAACCAACTAAATGACCTGAAATGAATTTTATACTAATGAAAAAATGAAATGAATGGAGTTTACGTCCTGCATTTCTGCACCTATGAGCTAATTAAGGACAGGCAAACACCATGCAGTATGCAATGAGGGAAATTTTGCCATAACAACTTATTTTTAAGCTCTTATTTTTTATTTCCAACGGTCGATAGCACACGGGACCTCGATTTATTGTTCTATTAGAACGATTAGACCCTTTTTCCATGTCTTTATACTAATGAAGACGAGTAACGAAAGGTCGTTTAACGCCATGGCGTGTACATTGGTGAAAGATTTTGTTTGTTTTCCAATATACACTCTAATCTACCCTATAAGCTGATGCATCTAACATTAATCAGAGGTAAACACACCAAACAACCAACTAAATTATTCCACTCCATAACACGTTCATAACTATCAGAGGTTATACAGAATCTTCCTCCAATACACACACAATTTTTCTTAAATATATCAGAGGCCCATTTCTCTATTGCTGGTCCATAGTCGATCTGAAAAAGAAAATTATATGAAAACAATCTATATCTCTGCATCGAATGTCCAGGCATGGATGTCCTAAAGGGAGACGTTTATCGTCCCTACGACAAGCAATACCTTAGGCTCAGTACCAATGCTTCAGGAAGGCCAACGCTCACAAAGATTCCACCCCTAGGCGAGATCTAATCTTCGTCGCATAATTGCCTGCAACAGAAAACCTTGTTCCGCTGCGACTAATTACGGATTGATTGACTTAAGAGCATTATGTATGAATTCCAGATGCGGTGTCATAGTCTTTATCTGCTCAAATGACATGTATTCTCTTTCTGACCATCATCCCAATGTCATACCTTTCTCCTTTACTATGTACGTCAAAAGCCATGACCGATAATAGTACATGTACTAGAAATACGGACAAATTTGATTGGCGACAATATCCTACACGTTCCAATGAAAACCTCTGTCACAAATAACAGACCTTTACGCATGCAAGCTATTTATTTCTTATCATCCAGCCGTCGAATGAATTGCAAATTTTATTCATTGCTTAACCAAGACTATACGTTGTAATAGCAGAGCCTATGGCCATAACTCGATACTACAGTACATTTGATTGGTTGCTAGGTTGCTATTATTAGTTGCACTGTAATATATAGACAACTGTCCGAGATTCACTCGGGGTTATCTGTCAACGTATTAGATGTACGGTAGTTAAAGAGAATAACTTGACCACGGGAAGATGTTTCTGACCATACTTGAGTTCCTCGTCGATAGTTTTATAAGTTCTTTTTCCAAAGACTTTTCAACAGATGTCTCAGGTAGGTATCACCACCATCACTGCCGTCAAAGGCGGATTAGGGCTCTGGGGCTTAGATGGGGGAAATTTGGGTGATTTGTATCCCTCCAAGTGACAGGATTTACCACTGTCGATGGTGAAATAAACGTGAAAAAAAATCTATGTTACCATTCCCGGTTACTCGCCAGAAACTCCGGGAATCCCGGGAATTCCAGGGTACAAACCCTACTCCGAAGGCGCGAGCGGCAAATTTTAGAGGATTCTGACACACATGTCGTCCAAAAATAGGGGGGGGGGGGGGGCTTGATATTTCGAGCGCCTGCTTTTTGACAATTGTTATAAGCACAAGATTAAAATTAGTACACACTATATCCAAACCTTTCAAAAATCTACATTTGTAAATTTATTTCCTTACCTCATAATAAAAGGGTTTTCCATTATTTCCTTCTTTTTTCAACATACGTAGATTATTCTTCAACGTTTCTATCGCTTCTGATTTATTGTTGATAAAAATTATCATTGGAGCTGAAAAAGATGTCACATGAAACTAGACCACAAACTTCGGGCATGATCCGTCGGGTTTTATCATTTTATTCATTATTCATATTATAGTGGGTCTGTTTCTGAAAGTTCATTTCTCTGTCGCAAATATCATTTGGCTTGAATCACATTTAGGCTAAGGATTAATTTTCATTATTCATTTACAGAATCCAACATGTTTTAAAAGGCACCTGTTTTGAGAGTCCAGGACTAACTATGGGAGAACACAATAAGGGTTTAAATTCTTACTTTCGAGAAAGTCTTGAATTGACTTCAAATTAACATGAAGCTTGGAATATTTGAGTTGTAATTTCTCCAGACAAATATCTATATCATTGTTATTCTTACATTTTATAACCCTAGAAATATACAAAGTCAATACAAATCCAAACAAGCAAAACAACTTCCGTTAATCAAACCTGCATCCAAAAACATGGCACAGTAAGAGCAATAGTTGTATAGTAGTGAACTACTACAAAGAGAAGTACCATTAGGTGTTTTGAAAAGAGTAAACTGGTAAATGTCATCAATGTTACTGATAAAGAAAGAGAATAAGACTAGTGAAAGAAGTCAACCTTGCGTCACCCCATTATGTTCTATTGATTGTAGCCTTAGTGGGAGGCCTTTTGCTATTACATTTTTCATTGGTTTGATTGACTGTCTGTCTTTTATATATACTTATCAGTTTGGTTTCACCTTCCAAAAATTCACATGACTTTTGACGCTTTGGGAAAATGTTAATTCTTAGCTACATGTATATCTAAGAGAGATGACATTCATGGTGTATAGTTGAACATGATATAAAGCGTGCAAATATTTGCCTAAGTCATAAACTTTTTTTTTTTGCTTACCACATATTATACAAACTGTCCTGTTTTCCACTTAGTCGTCTGTCTGAGCTTCCAGAATGCAAACAGTTAATTTGTGAGTCACTTTTCTTTTTATTTCCACCATTTCCTAACATTCCTGATAAATAACTTGGTCTCGAATTATAAATTCTCCATGTTGATATCAGGATGTCGTCATCACCAGATTCTGTAGATTCCAAAAGTGGAAATGATAATTCTGTCATTTTGTATTTTGATCGCTCACACAGGTGACTCACTTCACCTAAAGAAAACGATTCGTAAGTTAAAGACTCCTACAAAATCATGAAATCAATTTCGAAGACTGAAAAGCAAGTCATATTAATCTCCATCCTTCACAAAAGGAGACCGACAATTTCACAAATATTTGTTTACAAAATCGAAATCCATATACAAATCACAATATAATCCATGTTTCCTCTAATCAGATTAGTCCGAAACTTCCTGGTCTATGTTTACCTATCCATCTTTTGATTGGATATGCATTTAAGATCCGGTTTGTTTGACAAAAAAAAATATAAATAATAAATAGCGAATGGGTACGTTATTTATTCACCTATATGCAGGCTACTCTGTAGTTTGTTCTCATTTGTATACCAATTGACTATACCCCATTTACTATCAAATTTCATCCATACTTCATTTCTACTTGACAATATTAGATATGTTATAGAAGTATTTTGTACACAACTTACATAATACATTACCACAAATTATTTACCGGTATAGGCCTATCTATAGCCCTCTCTTACTATATATGACTTAAACCCCATTTAGACCGTGACCGTTAGACCAAGTTTGACTGTACTTGCATACCTCAACAATAGTAATGTTATACAAGTAATTTTTATACAATTTACAATGTACAATCTGGAGCACAGTATACCAACTACCAATACTTTTTTTGTTTATAAATTTATTTTGATGGCATTAGCTACGGAAGATACGGAACATTTGTTGAGAGAATTTTTCCATTCCTAAAGTGAAAATCTGACGCTTCGGTAATTGTTTTGGCTCATACTGTGTCGGGTGTAGGGTGATTCGGTTTTAAATGCTAATAACCCGTGTAACATTCTGATTGGACAAGCCTTTGCTAATCAAATCTCCTTTTTAAAAACTCTGACTTATTTGGACTAAATGTTGTTCAACATAGTTGTACACTAAGTTCGTGTGTGTTATTTCCATGTAAGAACCATACGTAGTTTCGAATACTCTTGAAGCATGATTCTCGATTGAAGTACCCCAAGAATATTAGAATATGTTTAGTATTCGAACAATCAATAAAATTTTAATTTCAGAACAGAATGTGGAATTTTTGTAGCTTATATAATCCGCGACAATGTTCCCAACTCTCCCTCGAAATTTAAGCATCAAAATCCCCGTGTATCCATAATTATTAGCGTTTGTATGTCAAAAATACGACTCGTCGTTTTGTAAGATTATGCCTTATAGAAAACACATAAACAGAAAATGAAAGATAACTGTTAAGCTTAGGTACTGGTATATAATTGAAGGGATTGTGTGATTTATGGGCAGTTCTAGTAAATCTGAAGGCTATACATGTATTTATATAAATTCAAGGCCCAAATCGATCCTTGAAACTGCTGAACACTCTCCTTTAATTATTTAAAGAAACGTGTTAAAATCCATGAACATTGAACATTGGCTATATTTTAAAAATAAAAACAATTCATAACAACATATCTTAACAGAAAATCACAAGTAAAAAAGTAGAATGATCAAACATGTAGGTCATCCGTGAATCGAAATGTTTATCACATTATATTTAACATTTTTGACATTGGCAATATTAGCAATATCTAGTTTTTCGATATTTTGTTTCCGGAAATTTGTGTTCACACTTTAGATTCACCAATAGCATCTCTAACTTTTAGAAATGGGCGTTTTTTCTTGGCATTGTCTGTCTTTCGCACTACAATTTTTCTAGAGGAAGCATTTGACTTTTTAACGTCTTTAGTTTTGGAAGAATTAGTTTCTTTGTCTGGAGCAAGAAAACTCATCAGTCGTGGGTAAGATAGTGGGTCATATCGGTATGTTCTTTTGAATGTTGATTCACTATCAACTTCCGGCATGGCTGATGTACTTGGTTGTTTGGAACTATCTTTGATTTCTCGAATCTGTTGGTCAGTTTCCTCTGTAACGACTGTCAGCTCTGATGTTGGGGGTTGTTCTTGTTCGTCTTTTGGTGGGTTAACTACTTCTGGGTCTTTTGACATCCATTCTATTACTGAAAAAGTTTAAGGCATTGCATGACATATTCTTTAAAGAAAATATTTTGGGTATCAAGAACGAATATAATAGCCAGATTGGTCGAATCTCACACAGAAATACCTTGTCCTTCGCGAGCTTGTCTGCAGTCCTTTCGACTTACAAGTTATATGATTCAAGATCATACAGAATCAACTATTTTTTACTTATAGAAATGATGTTTTTGCAACTTCGGGGTATCTGTTGTCATTGCAAACATGTTGTGAGAAATATTTGAGATACTCACATTTCAGAAGAGTATCTCTTTGAGAATCACCATTCCGATCTTTAGCTCCAACTAATATCACATCTTGTTTTGGTGTCCACATATTCTCTAAATAACGAGCCTTTCTTCCAATCTGTAAACATAAAGTGAATTTGTCCAAAACTTTTAGAGTCCAAGTACGTCGCGTAGTCCTACACTTGCCAGGCCACAATATGTTAATGAAAGTGGCTGTTGACACCATCTGACCCTGACATTTGAAATGAAATGAATTTACGACTAGTGAAAAACGCTATGTACATGTAGAGGATGTGTCAGATCATTGACACAAAACAATCTGTTCCTGGTTGATCGGAATCTACCCAGAAAACCAACCATAGTACTTAATCTGATCCCATCCAACAGAAAAACCTACCCTATAAGCTGTCCCGGCCATCAAACCACAAGGTAAACACACCAAACATCCTAGTATATTGTTCCAGTCTAATACATGGTTAAAACTATCAGAGTTGGTGATACAGAATCGTCCTCCAATACACACAAAATCTCTCTTTAATACATCAGAGGCCCATTTCTCTACTGCTGGTCCATAGTCGATCTGTCAGAGAAACAATGAAAATACTTCATATCCCCACAATAGAATTCAGGTCGATCGAGTTCTTCGACAGTGGCGATACTAGTGGGGATGCAGGGAGGGGGCATTTGGACCAAAAATTTAGTTTGTACTACCATGTGTACCCACTCAATATTTAAGAAATTAAACATTATTTGGTAGATGTTTTTCCCAAAATGTGTGTCAAAATGCCCCAAAATCAATTATAATTTGGAAGTCCTGCGCCATTGACTGTTCTATGTTTGAAAACTCGATCCTATTAGTAAACTGAATAAAAATCCATTTCTACCTAAAAAAAATCTCTATTGAAACAAAATCTAGAAGCATGTTCGCCAAGATATTTCGTACGTCAAAAGCCTTATAACCATCTGCAATCCTTATTATATCTTCTTACCTCATAAGAAAAGTGTTTTCCATTTTGCCCAGCTTCTTTCACAATATTTAGGTTATTCTTCAACGTTTCTATCGCTTCTGATTTATTGTTGATAAAGATTATCATTGGAACTGAAAAAGATGTCATATTATTATACACTTTGGATCATTTTTTTTTTGTCTAATTATTTGGTTCGGTTAGTTTTCTTACATTGAAACAATTTTTTCCACATTAAAAATCACGGTCACAAAGACAAAGGATTTTGTTTTACAGAAAGCACATAGGGGCAAGGATCAGAATTTAGATACCTGGGGCCTTATTCTAGAAAACTTATAATAGATAAAATCCAGATTTTAAGAAATACAGCAATCTGATTAGATAATAATACTTAATTATACTGATTTTAGTAACTGACCAATCAAATTACTGGATCACTAAAATCATCTTAAGTTAAATTTTCGAGAATAAAGCCCCAGCTTTAATGGTCTTCTATAAATTCAAAAGTTCAGAAAGGGGTCTTTATTGAATGCCTTGAAAGACTGGGTGTCTCAAAAGAGACGTCCCCAAGTCCCCAAGTATCTCAGCTGCTGATGAACCGACCCCTTCCAAAATTCTCACAGATTTACTTCAACATGTCCTTGTCAGCCCCTGAATATGAATATGAGAGTCATCGATTAAAAAAGTAATGCCACGAACAAATTAGCATATCAAAAAGGCAATACCAGAGCAAATTACATATTCAAACGTGTGTTCATTGTGCCTTCGCCACAACGACCACCAATATCAACCATAAGGAGGTTTTTTGGGTACACTCGATATATGAGAATTATAGAAACCTTACTTTCAATGGAGTCTTTAAACACTTTTCTCTCCACCAAGTTCACATGAAGCATCGAATATTTTAGTTGTAATTTCTCCAGACAAATATCTATATCATTGTTATTCTTACATTGTATAACCCTGCAAATATACAAAGTCAATAAAAATTCAAACAAGCAAACAACTTCCGTTAATCATAGTTATTGTTATCAATGTTATTGATCAAGAAAGAGAATAAGACAGGTGAAAGAAGACAACCTTGTATTAACCCAAGTGGAATGCTTTTTATTTATATAGTTTAGATTGGATTGATTGTTTTGTTGGTTTGTTTTTTTTCAATAGAGATATATCATATGTAGGCTACTCTTGTATGTACATGTACACGTATTCTTATCGGCTTGGTTCACCGTCAAGCAAATGGTAGAAGGTGAAATGTACTCTACTGTTTCCAGGTACCAATAGTGGTTTATTGTACGTAGAAAACATGCACAAATTTGACTGAATTATATTTGCTTACCACATATTACAGAATTGGTCCAGTTGTCCAGTGAGGCCCGAGTCAGAGCTACTAGAATTCATCAAACAGTTCATTTGAGAGTTTTTCTCTTGACTTCCTCCATTTCCCAGCATTCCTGATAAATAGGTTGGTCGGGAATCATAAATTCTCCATGGTGATATCAGGATGTCGTCATCACCAGATTCTGTAGATTCCAAAAGTGGAAATGATAATTCTGTCATTTTGAATTTATGTTTCTCTTCACCTTCGGAAATTGTTTAACCTTTTAGTTATACATATCCCTCTACATATCCAAACAATATCGACCAATTAACAAATTTTTAAAAAATTCAAAAACATATATTGAAAAATAAATTCAAATATAATCCTATGTTTTTCTCAAAACATTTCGAATTAGAAACATCCTGATCTATATCGATCTATCGATCCTATGATTGAATACAGATTTAAGATCCGGTTTGGTGATATCTTGGCGATAAATACAATATGTGTCATATGAACAAATAAATAGGGAAGGGGTCGTAAATTCCCCTTTTGTTTTGATTCAAAAAGTGGTCCGTTACTGAAAATCTTGAATAAATTAATGATAATAAATTGTTCTTAACTCTTTTCATTAATTTCTGATTTCTTATGTAGAATATCACCGATATGAGGGATGACAAAATGACAAAAAAGTAACCAAGAGAGTTGTATTAGGAGGGTTAGGGATAGGGTTAGGGTTAGGTAGGGTTAGGGTTAGGGTTAGGGTTAGGTATGCTTGTTTTCCCTGCCACGGCACGGAAAGTTGGAATTAAAAAACGGTCGAATTCTTATCTGTAAAATTCCATTTCATTTTACAACGTTTTGAAATATCAATATCCTTGCTTAAGATTGTTAAATTCTGTGAACAACGGGTCTACATGTATTTACCATAGTTAAATAATGTGCAGTATTACAAAGTAAATATTGTCATTGTATATTACAGTAATGTTTGTCTTTTGTTATAATTTACAATATGTAGATACAACTTTCACTAGTATATACATGTATATATATCTCTGAGGATGGGCATTATAACCCCCCCCCCCCCCCTTCAAAGCCCTTCCGGACCGTACAAATGTTAAAGGGGCCCTAAAAGCTTCCTATGTTAATTTTGTCGTCCCAATATTGTGTTGAAAATATGTGCCGTTGAACGCTGGTTCGTTTCATATCCAAACAAGCTCTCAAATTGTTTGAGGGGCCCTACAAGCTTCCTATATCAATTTTGTGCTGAAAAGATGCGCCGTTGAACGCATGATCATATGCGAACGACCCATTTTTGAACAATCTATGACGGTTTTCTGTGCTAAAACGGGATTGGCTTTAGAAAAAGGGCGTTTACCACTCTCCAGAGTTAGGGTCACGACTAACTCTAGCGCAGCTCCTCTCAAGTCGATATGGCGAAACGGTAAGCGTTGTTGGAGCCACCGCTAGAGGGGCCCGGGATCAAGACCCCATCGAAACCTTTTATTCTTTTTTTAAAAATTCAAACACTTTATTATACATCACACGTATGTTTTTTGTCAACAACTGACATATTTGTGCCTCAATTTTTCGCCTCAATTTTGTGCTAAAAAGATGTGCCGTTGAACGCTGGTTCGTTTCATATGCGAACGACACATTTTGGATCAATCTCTGACAGTTTTGTGTGCTAAAACGTAGTTGGCTTTAGAAAAGGGCGTTTACCACTCTCCAGAGTTAGGATCACGGTTAACTCTAGCGCAGCTCATCTCAAGTCGCGATGGCGAAGCGGTTACCGTGTTGGAGCCACAGCTAGAGGGGCACGGGATTAGGACCCCACCGAAGCCTTTTATTTCTTTTTCAAAAAATTCAAACACTTTCTTGATCTTATCCATCAAACACATGTTTTTTTGTCAACAGGTCAATTCTCGGTGGTGGTATGCGCACAAATGTGTCAGTTGTTGACCAAAAAACTTTGGTATAATGGATAAGATCAAGAAAAAGATTGAAATTTAAAAAAAAAAACAAAAAACAGGGTTCGGTGGGTTCTCGACCCCGGGCCCTCCTAAAGGTGGCTCCAGCACTTTAACCGCTTCGTTTCTGGTGAGAGTCAGTCAGACGGAGGGGGGTAAACGCCCTTTTTCTAAAGCTAATCACGTTATGACGCATCTTTTCAACACAAAATCGTAGCAAAAAATAAATATCGGAAGCTTGTAGGGCCCCTAAAACATTTGTTCCTATTGGGGATGGCTTAAGCCCTTTGTATAAAGTCAATTCTCGGTGGTAGTATGCGCACAAATGTGTCAGTTGTTGACCAAAAAATATTGGTATGATGGATAAAATCAAGAAAAAGTTTGAAATTTTGAAAATAAAATAACAGTTTCGCTGGGGTCTCGATCCCGGGCCCTCCTAAGTGTGGCTCCAGCACGCTATCCGCTTCGCCATCACGACTTAAGAGATTTCTGGCGAGAGTCAGCCGTGACCCTAAGTCCGGAAAGGGTAAACACCCTTTTTCTTAAGCCAATCACGTTTTAGCACACAAAACTGTCATAGGTTGATCAAAAATGGGTCGTTCGCATATCAAACGAATCAGCGTCCAATGACGCATCTTTTCAACACAAAATCGTGGCAAAACTAAAATATTGGAAGCTTGTAGGGCCCCTCAAACATTTGTTCCTATTGGGGATGGCTTAAGCCCTTTGTATAAAGTCAATTCTCGGTGGTGGTATGCGCACAAATGTGTCAGTTGTTGACCAAAAAACATTAGTATGATGGATAAAATCAAGAAAAAGGTTGATATTTAAAAAAAAAATAAAGAGTTCGCTGCGGTCTCGATCCCGGGCCCTCCTAAGTGTGGCTCCAGCACGCTACCCGCTTCGCCATCGCGACTTAAGAGATTTCTGGCGAGAGTCAGCCGTGACCCTAAGCCCGGAAGGTGGTAAACACCCTTTTTCTTAAGCCAATCACGTTTTAGCACACAAAACTGTCATAGGTTGATCAAAAATGGGTCGTTCGCATATCAAACGAATCAGCGTTCAATGACGCATCTTTTCAACACAAAATCGTGGCAAAAAAAAAATATTGGAAGCTTGTAGGGCCCCTCAAACATTTGTTCCTATTGGGGATGGCTTAAGCCCTTTGTATAAAGTCAATTCTCGGTGGTGGTATGCGCACAAATGTGTCAGTTGTTGACCAAAAAACATTAGTATGATGGACAAAATCAAGAAAAAGGTTGAAATTTTGAAGAAAAAAAAAATAAAGGGTTCGTTGGGGTCTCGATCCCGGGCCCTCCTAAGTGTGGCTCCAGCACGCTACCCGCTTCGCCATCGCGACTTAAGAGATTTCTGGCGAGAGTCAGCCGTGACCCTAAGTCCGGAAGGTGGTAAACACCCTTTTTCTTAAGCCAATCACGTTTTAGCACACAAAACTGTCATAGGTTGATCAAAAATGGTTCGTTCGCATATCAAACGAATCAGCGTTCAATGACGCATCTTTTCAACACAAAATCGTGTCACAAAATTTATATCGGAAGCTTGTAGGGCCTCTCAAACATTTGTACCGATTGGGGATGGCTTAAGCCCTTTGTATAAAGTCAATTCTCAGTGGTGGTAGGCGCACAAATGTGTCAGTTGTTGACCAAAAAACATTAGTATGATGGATAAAATCAAGAAAAAGGTTGATATTTTGAAAAAAAAATAAAGGGTTCGCTGCGGTCTCGATCCCGGGCCCTCCTAAGTGTGGCTCCAGCACGCTACCCGCTTCGCCATTGCGATTTAAGAGATTTCTGGCGAGAGTTAGCCGTAACCTTAACTTCGGAGGGGGGTAAACTCCCTTTTTCTAATGCCAATCACGTTTTAGCACACGAAACTGTCATAGGTTGATCAAAAATGGTTCGTTCGCATATCAAACGAATCAGCGTTCAATGACGCATCTTTTCAACACAAAATCATGGCACAAAATTTATATCGGAAGCTTGTAGGGCCTCTCAAACATTTGTACCGATTGGGGATGGCTTAAGCCCTTTGTATAAAGTAAATTCTCGGTGGTGGTATGCGCACAAATGTGTCAGTTGTTGACCAAAAAACATTGGTATGATGGATAAGATCAAGAAAAATGTTGAAATTTTGAAAAAGAAATAAAGGGATCGTTGGGGTCTCGCACCCGGGCCTACCTAAGTCTGGCTCCAGCACGCTACCCGCTTCGCCATCGCGACTTAAGAGATTTCTGGCGAGAGTCAGCCGTGACCCTAAGTCCGGAAGGTGGTAAACACCCTTTTTCTTAAGCCAATCACGTTTTAGCACACAAAACTGTCATAGGTTGATCAAAAATGGTTCGTTCGCATATCAAACGAATCAGCGTTCAATGACGCATCTTTTCAACACAAAATCGTGGCAAAAAAAAAATATTGGAAGCTTGTAGGGCCCCTCAAACATTTGTTCCTATTGGGGATGGCTTAAGCCCTTTGTATAAAGTCAATTCTCGGTGGTGGTATGCGCACAAATGTGTCAGTTGTTGACCAAAAAACATTAGTATGATGGACAAAATCAAGAAAAAGGTTGAAATTTTGAAGAAAAAAAAAATAAAGGGTTCGTTGGGGTCTCGATCCCGGGCCCTCCTAAGTGTGGCTCCAGCACGCTACCCGCTTCGCCATCGCGACTTAAGAGATTTCTGGCGAGAGTCAGCCGTGACCCTAAGTCCGGAAGGTGGTAAACACCCTTTTTCTTAAGCCAATCACGTTTTAGCACACAAAACTGTCATAGGTTGATCAAAAATGGTTCGTTCGCATATCAAACGAATCAGCGTTCAATGACGCATCTTTTCAACACAAAATCGTGTCACAAAATTTATATCGGAAGCTTGTAGGGCCTCTCAAACATTTGTACCGATTGGGGATGGCTTAAGCCCTTTGTATAAAGTCAATTCTCAGTGGTGGTAGGCGCACAAATGTGTCAGTTGTTGACCAAAAAACATTAGTATGATGGATAAAATCAAGAAAAAGGTTGATATTTTGAAAAAAAAATAAAGGGTTCGCTGCGGTCTCGATCCCGGGCCCTCCTAAGTGTGGCTCCAGCACGCTACCCCGCTTCGCCATTGCGATTTAAGAGATTTCTGGCGAGAGTTAGCCGTAACCTTAACTTCGGAGGGGGGTAAACTCCCTTTTTCTAATGCCAATCACGTTTTAGCACACGAAACTGTCATAGGTTGATCAAAAATGGTTCGTTCGCATATCAAACGAATCAGCGTTCAATGACGCATCTTTTCAACACAAAATCATGGCACAAAATTTATATCGGAAGCTTGTAGGGCCTCTCAAACATTTGTACCGATTGGGGATGGCTTAAGCCCTTTGTATAAAGTAAATTCTCGGTGGTGGTATGCGCACAAATGTGTCAGTTGTTGACCAAAAAACATTGGTATGATGGATAAGATCAAGAAAAATGTTGAAATTTTGAAAAAGAAATAAAGGGATCGTTGGGGTCTCGCACCCGGGCCTACCTAAGTCTGGCTCCAGCACGCTACCCGCTTCGCCATCGCGACTTAAGAGATTTCTGGCGAGAGTCAGCCGTGACCCTAAGTCCGGAAGGTGGTAAACACCCTTTTTCTTAAGCCAATCACGTTTTAGCACACAAAACTGTCATAGGTTGATCAAAAATGGGTCGTTCGCATATCAAACGAATCAGCGTTCAATGACGCATCTTTTCAACACAAAATCGTGGCAAAAAAAAAAATATTGGAAGCTTGTAGGGCCCCTCAAACACTTGTTCCTATTGGGGATGGCTTAAGCCCTTTGTATAAAGTCAATTCTCGGTGGTGGTATGCGCACAAATGTGTCAGTTGTTGACCAAAAAACATTGGTATGATGGATAAGATCAAGAAAAATGTTGAAATTTTGAGAAAAAAAATAAAAGGTTCGTTGCGGTCTCGATCCCGGGCCCTCCTAAGTGTGGCTCCAGAACGATACCCGCTTCGCCATCGCGACTTAAGAGATTTCTGGCGAGAGTCAGCCGTGACCCTAACTTCGGAGGGGGTAAACTCCCTTTTTCTAATGCCAATCACGTTTTAGCACACGAAACTGTCATAGGTTGATCAAAAATGGTTCGTTCGCATATCAAACGAATCAGCGTTCAATGACGCATCTTTTCAACACAAAATCATGGCACAAAATTTATATCGGAAGCTTGTAGGGCCTCTCAAACATTTGTACCGATTGGGGATGGCTTAAGCCTTTTGTATAAAGTCAATTCTCAGTGGTGGTAGGCGCACAAATGTGTCAGTTGTTGACCAAAAAACATTAGTATGATGGATAAAATCAAGAAAAAGGTTGATATTTTGAAGAAAAAAATAAAGGGTTCGCTGCGGTCTCGATCCCGGGCCCTCATAAGTGTGGCTCCAGCACGCCACCCGCTTCGCCATCGCGACTTAAGAGATTTCTGGCGAGAGTTAGCCGTAACCTTAACTTCGGAGGGGGGTAAACTCCCTTTTTCTAATGCCAATCACGTTTTAGCACACGAAACTGTCATAGGTTGATCAAAAATGGTTCGTTCGCATATCAAACGAATCAGCGTTCAATGACGCATCTTTTCAACACAAAATCATGGCACAAAATTTATATCGGAAGCTTGTAGGGCCTCTCAAACATTTGTACCGATTGGGGATGGCTTAAGCCCTTTGTATAAAGTAAATTCTCGGTGGTGGTATGCGCACAAATGTGTCAGTTGTTGACCAAAAAACATTGGTATGATGGATAAGATCAAGAAAAATGTTGAAATTTTGAAAAAGAAATAAAGGGATCGTTGGGGTCTCGCACCCGGGCCTACCTTAAGTCTGGCTCCAGCACGCTACCCGCTTCGCCATCGCGACTTAAGAGATTTCTGGCGAGAGTCAGCCGTGACCCTAAGTCCGGAAGGTGGTAAACACCCTTTTTCTTAAGCCAATCACGTTTTAGCTCACAAAACTGTCATAGGTTGATCAAAAATGGGTCGTTCGCATATCAAACGAATCAGCGTTCAATGACGCATCTTTTCAACACAAAATCGTGCAAAAAAAATATTGGAAGCTTGTAGGGCCCCTCAAACACTTGTTCCTTTTGGGGATGGCTTAAGCCCTTTGTATAAAGTCAATTCTCGGTGGTGGTATGCGCACAAATGTGTCAGTTGTTGACCAAAAAACATTGGTATGATGGATAAGATCAAGAAAAATGTTGAAATTTTGAGAAAAAAAATAAAAGGTTCGTTGCGGTCTCGATCCCGGGCCCTCCTAAGTGTGGCTCCAGAACGATACCCGCTTCGCCATCGCGACTTAAGAGATTTCTGGCGAGAGTCAGCCGTGACCCTAACTTCGGAGGGGGTAAACTCCCTTTTTCTAATGCCAATCACGTTTTAGCACACGAAACTGTCATAGGTTGATCAAAAATGGTTCGTTCGCATATCAAACGAATCAGCGTTCAATGACGCATCTTTTCAACACAAAATCGTGTCACAAAATTTATATCGGAAGCTTGTAGGGCCTCTCAAACATTTGTACCGATTGGGGATGGCTTAAGCCCTTTGTATAAAGTCAATTCTCAGTGGTGGTAGGCGCACAAATGTGTCAGTTGTTGACCAAAAAAACATTAGTATGATGGATAAAATCAAGAAAAAGGTTGATATTTTGAAAAAAAAATAAAGGGTTCGCTGCGGTCTCGATCCCGGGCCCTCCTAAGTGTGGCTCCAGCACGCTACCCGCTTCGCCATTGCGATTTAAGAGATTTCTGGCGAGAGTTAGCCGTAACCTTAACTTCGGAGGGGGGTAAACTCCCTTTTTCTAATGCCAATCACGTTTTAGCACACGAAACTGTCATAGGTTGATCAAAAATGGTTCGTTCGCATATCAAACGAATCAGCGTTCAATGACGCATCTTTTCAACACAAAATCATGGCACAAAATTTATATCGGAAGCTTGTAGGGCCTCTCAAACATTTGTACCGATTGGGGATGGCTTAAGCCCTTTGTATAAAGTAAATTCTCGGTGGTGGTATGCGCACAAATGTGTCAGTTGTTGACCAAAAAACATTGGTATGATGGATAAGATCAAGAAAAATGTTGAAATTTTGAAAAAGAAATAAAGGGATCGTTGGGGTCTCGCACCCGGGCCTACCTAAGTCTGGCTCCAGCACGCTACCCGCTTCGCCATCGCGACTTAAGAGATTTCTGGCGAGAGTCAGCCGTGACCCTAAGTCCGGAAGGTGGTAAACACCCTTTTTCTTAAGCCAATCACGTTTTAGCACACAAAACTGTCATAGGTTGATCAAAAATGGGTCGTTCGCATATCAAACGAATCAGCGTTCAATGACGCATCTTTTCAACACAAAATCGTGGCAAAAAAAAAATATTGGAAGCTTGTAGGGCCCCTCAAACACTTGTTCCTATTGGGGATGGCTTAAGCCCTTTGTATAAAGTCAATTCTCGGTGGTGGTATGAGCACAAATGTGTCAGTTGTTGACCAAAAAACATTGGTATGATGGATAAGATCAAGAAAAATGTTGAAATTTTGAGAAAAAAAATAAAAGGTTCGTTGCGGTCTCGATCCCGGGCCCTCCTACGTGTGGCTCCAGAACGATACCCGCTTCGCCATCGCGACTTAAGAGATTTCTGGCGAGAGTCAGCCGTGACCCTAACTTCGGAGGGGGTAAACTCCCTTTTTCTAATGCCAATCACGTTTTAGCACACGAAACTGTCATAGGTTGATCAAAAATGGTTCGTTCGCATATCAAACGAATCAGCGTTCAATGACGCATCTTTTCAACACAAAATCATGGCACAAAATTTATATCGGAAGCTTGTAGGGCCTCTCAAACATTTGTACCGATTGGGGATGGCTTAAGCCTTTTGTATAAAGTCAATTCTCAGTGGTGGTAGGCGCACAAATGTGTCAGTTGTTGACCAAAAAACATTAGTATGATGGATAAAATCAAGAAAAAGGTTGATATTTTGAAGAAAAAAATAAAGGGTTCGCTGCGGTCTCGATCCCGGGCCCTCATAAGTGTGGCTCCAGCACGCCACCCGCTTCGCCATCGCGACTTAAGAGATTTCTGGCGAGAGTTAGCCGTAACCTTAACTTCGGAGGGGGGTAAACTCCCTTTTTCTAATGCCAATCACGTTTTAGCACACGAAACTGTCATAGGTTGATCAAAAATGGTTCGTTCGCATATCAAACGAATCAGCGTTCAATGACGCATCTTTTCAACACAAAATCATGGCACAAAATTTATATCGGAAGCTTGTAGGGCCTCTAAAACATTTGTACCGATTGGGGATGGCTTAAGCCCTTTGTATAAAGTAAATTCTCGGTGGTGGTATGCGCACAAATGTGTCAGTTGTTGACCAAAAAACATTGGTATGATGGATAAGATCAAGAAAAATGTTGAAATTTTGAAAAAGAAATAAAGGGATCGTTGGGGTCTCGCACCCGGGCCTACCTCAGTCTGGCTCCAGCACGCTACCCGCTTCGCCATCGCGACTTAAGAGATTTCTGGCGAGAGTCAGCCGTGACCCTAAGTCCGGAAGGTGGTAAACACCCTTTTTCTTAAGCCAATCACGTTTTAGCACACAAAACTGTCATAGGTTTATCAAAAATGGGTCGTTCGCATATCAAACGAATCAACGTTCAATGACGCATCTTTTCAACACAAAATCGTGGCCAAAAAAAAATATTGGAAGCTTGTAGGGCCCCTCAAACATTTGTTCCTATTGGGAATGGCTTAAGCCCTTTGTATAAAGTCAATTCTCGGTGGTGGTATGCGCACAAATGTGTCAGTTATTGACCAAAAACATAAGAATGATGGATAAAATCAAGAAAAAGGTTGATATTTTGAAAAAAAAATACAGGGTTCGTTGCGGTCTCGATCCCGGGCCCTCCTAAGTGTGGCTCCAGCACGCTACCCCGCTTCGCCATCGCGACTTACGAGATTTCTGGCAAGAGTCAGCCGTGACCCTAAGTCCGGAAGGTGGTAAACACCCTTTTTCTTAAGCCAATCACGTTTTAGCACACAAAACTGTCATAGGTTGATCAAAAATGGGTCGTTCGCATATCAAACGAATCAGCGTTCAATGACGCATCTTTTCAACACAAAATCGTGGCAAAAAAATAAATTGGAAGCTTGTAGGGCCCCTCAAACATTTGTTCCTATTGGGGATGGCTTAAGCCCTTTGTATAAAGTCAATTCTCGGTGGTGGTATGCGCACAAATGTGTCAGTTGTTGACCAAAACACATTAGTACGATGGATAAAATCAAGAAAAAGATTGATATTTGGAAAAAAAAAAATACAGGGTTCGTTGGGGTCTCGATCCCGGGCCCTCCTAAGTGTGGCTCCAGCACGCTACCCGCTTCGCCATCGCGACTTAAGAGATTTCTGGCGAGAGTCAGCCGTGACCCTAAGTCCGGAAGGTGGTAAACACCCTTTTTCTTAAGCCAATCACGTTTTAGCACACAAAACTGTCATAGGTTGATCAAAAATGGGTCGTTCGCATATCAAACGAATCAGCGTTCAATGACGCATCTTTTCAACACAAAATCGTGCAAAAAAAAAATTGGAAGCTTGTAGGGCCCCTCAAACATTTGTTCCTATTGGGGATGGCTTAAGCCCTTTGTATAAAGTCAATTCTCGGTGGTGGTATGCGCACAAATGTGTCAGTTGTTGACCAAAAAACATTAGTATGATGGATAAAATCAAGAAAAAGGTTGATATTTTGAAAAAAAAATAAAGGGTTCGCTGCGGTCTCGATCCCGGGCCCTCCTAAGTGTGGGTCCAGCACGCTACCCGCTTCGCCATTGCGACTTAAGAGATTTCTGGCGAGAGTCAGCCGTGACCCTAAGTCCGGAAGGTGGTAAACACCCTTTTTCTTAAGCCAATCACGTTTTAGCACACAAAACTGTCATAGGTTGATCAAAAATGGGTCGTTCGCATATCAAACGAATCAGCGTTCAATGACGCATCTTTTCAACACAAAATCGTGGCAAAAAAAAAATATTGGAAGCTTGTAGGGCCCCTCAAACATTTGTTCCTATTGGGGATGGCTTAAGCCCTTTGTATAAAGTCAATTCTCGGTGGTGGTATGCGCACAAATGTGTCAGTTGTTGACAAAAAACATTAGTACGATGGATAAAATCAAGAAAAAGGTTGATATTTGGAAAAAAAAAAAATACAGGGTTCGTTGGGGTCTCGATCCCGGGCCCTCCTAAGTGTGGCTCCAGCACGCTACCCGCTTCGCCATCGCGACTTAAGAGATTTCTGGCGAGAGTCAGCCGTGACCCTAAGTCCGGAAGGTGGTAAACACCCTTTTTCTTAAGCCAATCACGTTTTAGCTCACAAAACTGTCATAGGTTGATCAAAAATGGGTCGTTCGCATATCAAACGAATCAGCGTTCAATGACGCATCTTTTCAACACAAAATCGTGCAAAAAAAAAAATGGAAGCTTGTAGGGCCCCTCAAACATTTGTTCCTATTGGGGATGGCTTAAGCCCTTTGTATAAAGTCAATTCTCGGTGGAGGTATGCGCACAAATGTGTCAGTTGTTGACCAAAAAACATTAGTATGATGGATAAAATCAAGAAAAAGGTTGATATTTTGAAAAAAAAATAAAGGGTTCGCTGCGGTCTCGATCCCGGGCCCTCCTAAGTGTGGCTCCAGCACGCTACCCGCTTCGCCATCGCGACTTAAGAGATTTCTGGCGAGAGTCAGCCGTGACCCTAAGTCCGGAAGGTGGTAAACACCCTTTTTCTTAAGCCAATCACGTTTTTAGCACACAAAACTGTCATAGGTTGATCAAAAATGGGTCGTTCGCATATCAAACGAATCAGCGTTCAATGACGCATCTTTTCAACACAAATCGTGGCAAAAAATAAATATCGGAAGCTTGTAGGGCCCCTCAAACATTTGTTCCTATTGGGGATGGCTTAAGCCCTTTGTATAAAGTCAATTCTCGGTGGTGGTATGCGCACAAATGTGTCAGTTGTTGACCAAAAACCATTAGTATGATGGACAAAATCAAGAAAAAGGTTGAAATTTTGAAAAAAAAAAATAAAGGGTTCGTTGGGGTCTCGATCCCGGGCCCTCCTAAGTGTGGCTCCAGCACGCTACCCGCTTCGCCATCGCGACTTAAGAGATTTCTGGCGAGAGTCAGCCGTGACCCTAAGTCCGGAAGGTGGTAAACACCCTTTTTCTTAAGCCAATCACGTTTTAGCACACAAAACTGTCATAGGTTGATCAAAAATGGGTCGTTCGCATATCAAACGAATCAGCGTTCAATGACGCATCTTTTCAACACAAAATCGTGGCAAAAAAATAAATTGGAAGCTTGTAGGGCCCCTCAAACATTTGTTCCTATTGGGGATGGCTTAAGCCCTTTGTATAAAGTCAATTCTCGGTGGTGGTATGCGCACAAATGTGTCAGTTGTTGACCAAAAAACATTAGTACGATGGATAAAATCAAGAAAAAGGTTGATATTTGGAAAAAAAATACAGGGTTCGTTGGGGTCTCGATCCCGGGCCCTCCTAAGTGTGGCTCCAGCACGCTACCCGCTTCGCCATCGCGACTTAAGAGATTTCTGGCGAGAGTCAGCCGTGACCATAAGTCCGGAAAGTGGTAAATACCCTTTTTCTTAAGCCAATCACGTTTTAGCACACAAAACTGTCATAGGTTGATCAAAAATGGGTCGTTCGCATATCAAACGAATCAGCGTTCAATGACGCATCTTTTCAACACAGAATCGTGGCAAAAAAAAAATATTGGAAGCTTGTAGGGCCCCCCAAACATTTGTTCCTATTGGGGATGGCTTAAGCCCTTTGTATAAAGTCAATTCTCGGTGGTGGTATGCGCACAAATGTGTCAGTTGTTGACCAAAAACCATTAGTATGATGGACAAAATCAAGAAAAAGGTTGAAATTTTGAAAAAAAAATAAAGGGTTCGTTGGGGGTCTCGATCCCGGGCCCTCCTAAGTGTGGCTCCAGCACGCTACCCGCTTCGCCATCGCGACTTAAGAGATTTCTGGCGAGAGTCAGCCGTGACCCTAAGTCCGGAAGGTGGTAAACACCCTTTTTCTTAAGCCAATCACGTTTTAGCACACAAAACTGTCATAGGTTGATCAAAAATGGGTCGTTCGCATATCAAACGAATCAGCGTTCAATGACGCATCTTTTCAACACAAAATCGTGCAAAAAAAATATTGGAAGCTTGTAGGGCCTCCCAAACATTTGTTCCTATTGGGGATGGCTTAAGCCCTTTGTATAAAGTCAATTCTCGGTGGTGGTATGCGCACAAATGTGTCAGTTGTTGACCAAAAACCATTAGTATGATGGACAAAATCAAGAAAAAGGTTGAAATTTTGAAAAAAAAATAAAGGGTTCGTTGGGGTCTCGATCTCGGGCCCTCCTAAGTGTGGCTCCAGCACGCTACCCCGCTTCGCCATCGCGACTTAAGAGATTTCTGGCGAGAGTCAGCCGTGACCCTAAGTCCGGAAGGTGGTAAACACCCTTTTTCTTAAGCCAATCACGTTTTAGCACACAAAACTGTCATAGGTTGATCAAAAATGGGTCGTTCGCATATCAAACGAATCAGCGTTCAATGACGCATCTTTTCAACACAAAATCGTGCAAAAAAAATATTGGAAGCTTGTAGGGCCCCTCAAACATTTGTTCCTATTGGGGATGGCTTAAGCCCTTTGTATAAAGTCAATTCTCGGTGGAGGTATGCGCACAAATGTGTCAGTTGTTGACCAAAAAACATTAGTATGATGGATAAAATCAAGAAAAAGGTTGATATTTTGAAAAAAAAAAAATAAAGGGTTCGCTGCGGTCTCGATCCCGGGCCCTCCTAAGTGTGGCTCCAGCACGCTACCCGCTTCGCCATCGCGACTTAAGAAATTTCTGGCGAGAGTCAGCCGTGACCCTAAGTCCGGAAGGTGGTAAACACCCTTTTTCTTAAGCCAATCACGTTTTAGCACTCAAAACTGTCATAGGTTGATCAAAAATGGGTCGTTCACATATCAAACGAATCAGCGTTCAATGACGCATCTTTTCAACACAAAATCGTGGCAAAAAAAAATATTGGAAGCTTGTAGGGCCCCTCAAACATTTTTTCCTATTGGGGATGGCTTAAGCCCTTTGTATAAAGTCAATTCTCGGTGGTGGTATGCGCACAAATGTGTCAGTTGTTGACCAAAAAACATTGGTATGATGGACAAAATCAAGAAAAAGATTGAAATTTTGAAAAGAAATATAGGGTTCGTTGGGGTCTCGATCCCGGGTCCTCCTAAGTGTGGCTCCAGCACGCTACCCGTTTCGCCATCGCGACTTAAGAGATTTCTGGCGAGAGTCAGCCGTGACCCTAACTTCGGAGGGGGGTAAACTCCTTTTTCTAATGCCAATCACGTTTTAGCACACGAAACTGTCATAGGTTGATCAAAAATGGTTCGTTCGCATATCAAACGAATCAGCGTCCAATGACGCATCTTTTCAACACAAAATCGTGGCACAAAATTTATATCGGAAGCTTGTAGGGCCTCTCAAACATTTGTACCGATTGGGGATGGCTTAAGCCCTTTGTATAAAGTCAATTCTCGGTGGTGGTATGCGCACAAATGTGTCAGTTGTTGACCAAAAAACATTGGTATGATGGATAAGATCAAGAAAAATGTTGATATTTTGAAAAAAAAAATAAAGGGTTCGCTGCGGTCTCGATCCCGGGCCCTCCTAAGTGTGGCTCCAGCACGCTACCCGCTTCGCCATCGCGACTTAAGAGATTTCTGGCGAGAGTCAGCCGTGACCCTAAGTCCGGAAGGTGGTAAACACCCTTTTTCTTAAGCCAATCACGTTTTAGCACTCAAAACTGTCATAGGTTGATCAAAAATGGGTCGTTCACATATCAAACGAATCAGCGTTCAATGACGCATCTTTTCAACACAAAATCGTGGCAAAAAAAAAATATTGGAAGCTTGTAGGGCCCCTCAAACATTTGTTCCTATTGGGGATGGCTTAAGCCCTTCGTATAAAGTCAATTCTCGGTGGTGGTATGCGCACAAATGTGTCAGTTGTTGACCAAAAAACATTAGTATGATGGATAAAATCAAGAAAAAGGTCGATATTTTGAAAAAAAAAATAAAGGGTTCGCTGCGGTCTCGATCCCGGGCCCTCCTAAGTGTGGCTCCAGCACGCTACCCGCTTCGCCATCGCGACTTAAGAGATTTCTGGCGAGAGTCGTTCGCATATCAAACGAAACAGCGTTCAATGACGCATCTTTTCAACACAAAATCGTGGCAAAAAAAAATATTGGAAGCTTGTAGGGCCCCTCAAACATTTGTTCCTATTGGGGATGGCTTAAGCCCTTTGTATAAAGTCAATTCTCGGTGGTGGTATGCGCACAAATGTGTCAGTTGTTGACCAAAAAACATTGGTATGATGGACAAAATCAAGAAAAAGATTGAAATTTTGAAAAGAAATAAAGGGTTCGTTGGGGTCTCGATCCCGGGCCCTCCTAAGTGTGGCTCCAGCACGCTACCCGCTTCGCCATCGCGACTTAAGAGATTTCTGGCGAGAGTCAGCCGTGACCCTAAGTCCGGAAGGTGGTAAACACCCTTTTTCTTAAGCCAATCACGTTTTAGCACACAAAACTGTCATAGGTTGATCAAAAATGGGTCGTTCGCATATCAAACGAATCAGCGTTCAATGACGCATCTTTTCAACACAAAATCGTGCAAAAAAAAAAATTGGAAGCTTGTAGGGCCCCTCAAACATTTGTTCCTATTGGGGATGGCTTAAGCCCTTTGTATAAAGTCAATTCTCGGTGGAGGTATGCGCACAAATGTGTCAGTTGTTGACCAAAAAACATTGGTATGATGGACAAAATCAAGAAAAAGATTGAAATTTTGAAAAGAAATAAAGGGTTCGTTGGGGTCTCGATCCCGGGCCCTCCTAAGTGTGGCTCCAGCACGCTACCCGCTTCGCCATCGCGACTTAAGAGATTTCTGGCGAGAGTCAGCCGTGACCCTAACTTCGGAGGGGGGTAAACTCCTTTTTCTAATGCCAATCACGTTTTAGCACACGAAACTGTCATAGGTTGATCAAAAATGGTTCGTTCGCATATCAAACGAATCAGCGTTCAATGACGCATCTTTTCAACACAAAATCGTGGCAAAAAATAAATATCGGAAGCTTGTAGGGCCCCTCAAACATTTGTTCCTATTGGGGATGGCTTAAGCCCTTTGTATAAAGTCAATTCTCGGTGGTGGTATGCGCACAAATGTGTCAGTTGTTGACCAAAAACCATTAGTATGATGGACAAAATCAAGAAAAAGGTTGAAATTTTGAAAAAAAAAATAAAGGGTTCGTTGGGGTCTCGATCCCGGGCCCTCCTAAGTGTGGCTCCAGCACGCTACCCGCTTCGCCATCGCGACTTAAGAGATTTCTGGCGAGAGTCAGCCGTGACCCTAAGTCCAGTAGGTGGTAAACACCCTATTTCTTAAGCCAATCACGTTTTATCACACAAAACTGTCATAGGTTGATCAAAAATGGGTCGTTCGCATATCAAACGAATCAGCGTTCAATGACGCATCTTTTCAACACAAAATCGTGGCAAAAAAATAAATTGGAAGCTTGTAGGGCCCCTCAAACATTTGTTCCTATTGGGGATGGCTTAAGCCCTTTGTATAAAGTCAATTCTCGGTGGTGGTATGCGCACAAATGTGTCAGTTGTTGACCAAAAAACATTAGTACGATGGATAAAATCAAGAAAAAGGTTGATATTTGGAAAAAAAATACAGGGTTCGTTGGGGTCTCGATCCCGGGCCCTCCTAAGTGTGGCTCCAGCACGCTACCCGCTTCGCCATCGCGACTTAAGAGATTTCTGGCGAGAGTCAGCCGTGACCATAAGTCCGGAAAGTGGTAAATACCCTTTTTCTTAAGCCAATCACGTTTTAGCACACAAAACTGTCATAGGTTGATCAAAAATGGGTCGTTCGCATATCAAACGAATCAGCGTTCAATGACGCACCTTTTCAACACAGAATCGTGGCAAAAAAAAAATATTGGAAGCTTGTAGGGCCCCCCAAACATTTGTTCCTATTGGGGATGGCTTAAGCCCTTTGTATAAAGTCAATTCTCGGTGGTGGTATGCGCACAAATGTGTCAGTTGTTGACCAAAAACCATTAGTATGATGGACAAAATCAAGAAAAAGGTTGAAATTTTGAAAAAAAAATAAAGGGTTCGTTGGGGTCTCGATCCCGGGCCCTCCTAAGTGTGGCTCCAGCACGCTACCCGCTTCGCCATCGCGACTTAAGAGATTTCTGGCGAGAGTCAGCCGTGACCCTAAGTCCGGAAGGTGGTAAACACCCTTTTTCTTAAGCCAATCACGTTTTAGCACACAAAACTGTCATAGGTTGATCAAAAATGGGTCGTTCGCATATCAAACGAATCAGCGTTCAATGACGCATCTTTTCAACACAAAATCGTGCAAAAAAAATATTGGAAGCTTGTAGGGCCCCCCAAACATTTGTTCCTATTGGGGATGGCTTAAGCCCTTTGTATAAAGTCAATTCTCGGTGGTGGTATGCGCACAAATGTGTCAGTTGTTGACCAAAAACCATTAGTATGATGGACAAAATCAAGAAAAAGGTTGAAATTTTGAAAAAAAAATAAAGGGTTCGTTGGGGTCTCGATCTCGGGCCCTCCTAAGTGTGGCTCCAGCACGCTACCCGCTTCGCCATCGCGACTTAAGAGATTTCTGGCGAGAGTCAGCCGTGACCCTAAGTCCGGAAGGTGGTAAACACCCTTTTTCTTAAGCCAATCACGTTTTAGCACACAAAACTGTCATAGGTTGATCAAAAATGGGTCGTTCGCATATCAAACGAATCAGCGTTCAATGACGCATCTTTTCAACACAAAATCGTGCAAAAAAAAAATTGGAAGCTTGTAGGGCCCCTCAAACATTTGTTCCTATTGGGGATGGCTTAAGCCCTTTGTATAAAGTCAATTCTCGGTGGAGGTATGCGCACAAATGTGTCAGTTGTTGACCAAAAAACATTAGTATGATGGATAAAATCAAGAAAAAGGTTGATATTTTGAAAAAAAAATAAAGGGTTCGCTGCGGTCTCGATCCCGGGCCCTCCTAAGTGTGGCTCCAGCACGCTACCCGCTTCGCCATCGCGACTTAAGAAATTTCTGGCGAGAGTCAGCCGTGACCCTAAGTCCGGAAGGTGGTAAACACCCTTTTTCTTAAGCCAATCACGTTTTAGCACTCAAAACTGTCATAGGTTGATCAAAAATGGGTCGTTCACATATCAAACGAATCAGCGTTCAATGACGCATCTTTTCAACACAAAATCGTGGCAAAAAAAAAATATTGGAAGCTTGTAGGGCCCCTCAAACATTTGTTCCTATTGGGGATGGCTTAAGCCCTTCGTATAAAGTCAATTCTCGGTGGTGGTATGCGCACAAATGTGTCAGTTGTTGACCAAAAAACATTAGTATGATGGATAAAATCAAGAAAAAGGTCGATATTTTGAAAAAAAAAAAATAAAGGGTTCGCTGCGGTCTCGATCCCGGGCCCTCCTAAGTGTGGCTCCAGCACGCTACCCGCTTCGCCATCGCGACTTAAGAGATTTCTGGCGAGAGTCAGCCGTGACCCTAAGTCCGGAAGGTGGTAAACACCCTTTTTCTTAAGCCAATCACGTTTTAGCACACAAAACTGTCATAGGTTGATCAAAAATGGGTCGTTCGCATATCAAACGAATCAGCGTTCAATGACGCATCTTTTCAACACAAAATCGTGGCAAAAAAAAATATTGGAAGCTTGTAGGGCCCCTCAAACATTTGTTCCTATTGGGGATGGCTTAAGCCCTTCGTATAAAGTCAATTCTCGGTGGTGGTATGCGCACAAATGTGTCAGTTGTTGATCAAAAAACATTAGTATGATGGATAAAATCAAGAAAAAGGTCGATATTTTGAGAAAAAAAAATAAAGGGTTCGCTGCGGTCTCGATCCCGGGCCCTCCTAAGTGTGGCTCCAGCACGCTACCCGCTTCGCCATCGCGACTTAAGAGATTTCTGGCGAGAGTCAGCCGTGACCCGAAGTCCGGAAGGTGGTAAACACCCTTTTTCTTAAGCCAATCACGTTTTAGCACACAAAACTGTCATAGGTTGATCAAAAATGGGTCGTTCGCATATCAAACGAAACAGCGTTCAATGACGCATCTTTTCAACACAAAATCGTGGCAAAAAAAAATATTGGAAGCTTGTAGGGCCCCTCAAACATTTGTTCCTATTGGGGATGGCTTAAGCCCTTTGTATAAAGTCAATTCTCGGTGGTGGTATGCGCACAAATGTGTCAGTTGTTGACCAAAAAACATTGGTATGATGGACAAAATCAAGAAAAAGATTGAAATTTTGAAAAGAAATAAAGGGTTCGTTGGGGGCTCGATCCCGGGCCCTCTTAAGTGTGGCTCCAGCACGCTACCCGCTTCGCCATCGCGACTTAAGAGATTTCTGGCGAGAGTCAGCCGTGACCCTAAGTCCGGAAGGTGGTAAACACCCTTTTTCTTAAGCCAATCACGTTTTAGCACACAAAACTGTCATAGGTTGATCAAAAATGGGTCGTTCGCATATCAAACGAATCAGCGTTCAATGACGCATCTTTTCAACACAAAATCGTGCAAAAAAAAAATTGGAAGCTTGTAGGGCCCCTCAAACATTTGTTCCTATTGGGGATGGCTTAAGCCCTTTGTATAAAGTCAATTCTCGGTGGAGGTATGCGCACAAATGTGTCAGTTGTTGACCAAAAAACATTAGTATGATGGATAAAATCAAGAAAAAGGTTGATATTTTGAAAAAAAAATAAAGGGTTCGCTGCGGTCTCGATCCCGGGCCCTCCTAAGTGTGGCTCCAGCACGCTACCCGCTTCGCCATCGCGACTTAAGAGATTTCTGGCGAGAGTCAGCCGTGACCCTAAGTCCGGAAGGTGGTAAACACCCTTTTTCTTAAGCCAATCACGTTTTAGCACACAAAACTGTCATAGGTTGATCAAAAATGGGTCGTTCGCATATCAAACGAATCAGCGTTCAATGACGCATCTTTTCAACACAAAATCGTGGCAAAAAAAATATTGGAAGCTTGTAGGGCCCCTCAAACATTTGTTCCTATTGGGGATGGCTTAAGCCCTTTGTATAAAGTCAATTCTCGGTGGTGGTATGCGCACAAATGTGTCAGTTGTTGACCAAAAAACATTGGTATGATGGACAAAATCAAGAAAAAGATTGAAATTTTGAAAAAAAATAAAGGGTTCGTTGGGGTCTCGATCCCGGGCCCTCCTAAGTGTGGCTCCAGCACGCTACCCGCTTCGCCATCGCGACTTAAGAGATTTCTGGCGAGAGTCAGCCGTGACCCTAAGTCCGGAAGGTGGTAAACACCCTTTTTCTTAAGCCAATCACGTTTTAGCACACAAAACTGTCATAGGTTGATCAAAAATGGGTCGTTCGCATATCAAACGAATCAGCGTTCAATGACGCATCTTTTCAACACAAAATCGTGCAAAAAAAAAATTGGAAGCTTGTAGGGCCCCTCAAACATTTGTTCCTATTGGGGATGGCTTAAGCCCTTTGTATAAAGTCAATTCTCGGTGGTGGTATGCGCACAAATGTGTCAGTTGTTGACCAAAAAACATTGGTATGATGGATAAGATCAAGAAAAATGTTGAAATTTTAAGAAAAAAAATAAAGGGTTCGTTGCGGTCTCGATCCCGGGCCCTCCTAAGTGTGGCTCCAGCACGCTACCCGCTTCGCCATCGCGACTTAAGAGATTTCTGGCTAGAGTCAGCTGTGACCCTAAGTCCGGAAGGTGGTAAACACCCTTTTTCTTAAGCCAATCACATTTTAGCACACAAAACTGTCATAGGTTGATCAAAAATGGGTCGTTCGCATATCAAACGAATCAGCGTTCAATGACGCATCTTTTTAACACAAAATCGTGGCAAAAAATAAATATCGGAAGCTTGTAGGGCCCCTCAAACATTTGTTCCTATTGGGGATGGCTTAAGCCCTTTGTATAAAGTCAATTCTCGGTGGTGGTATGCGCACAAATGTGTCAGTTGTTGACCAAAAAATATTGGTATGATGGATAAAATCAAGAAAAAGGTTGAAATTTTGAAAAAAAAATAACAGTTTCGCTGGGGTCTCGATCCCGGGCCCTCCTGAGTGTGGCTCCAGCACGCTACCCGCTTCGCCATCGCGACTTAAGAGATTTCTGGCTAGAGTCAGCTGTGACCCTAAGTCCGGAAGGTGGTAAACACCCTTTTTCTTAAGCCAATCACCTTTTAGCACACAAAAATGTCATAGGTTGATCAAAAATGGGTCGTTCGCATATCAAACGAATCAGCGTTCAATGACGCATCCTTTTAACACAAAATCGTGGCAAAAAATAAATATCGGAAGCTTGTAGGGCCCCTCAAACATTTGTTCCTATTGGGGATGGCTTAAGCCCTTTGTATAAAGTCAATTCTCGGTGGTGGTATGCGCACAAATGTGTCAGTTGTTGACCAAAAAATATTGGTATGATGGATAAAATCAAGAAAAAGGTTGAAATTTTGAAAAAAAAATAACAGTTTCGCTGGGGTCTCGATCCCGGGCCCTCCTAAGTGTGGCTTCAGCACGCTACCCGCTTCGCCATCGCGACTTAAGAAATTTCTGGCGAGAGTCAGCCGTGACCCTAAGTCCGGAAGGTGGTAAACACCCTTTTTCTTAAGCCAATCACGTTTTAGCACACAAAACTGTCATAGGTTGATCAAAAATGGGTCGTTCGCATATCAAACGAATCAGCGTTCAATGACGCATCTTTTCAACACAAAATCGTGGCAAAAAAAAAATATTGGAAGCTTGTAGGGCCCCTCAAACATTTGTTCCTATTGGGGATGGCTTAAGCCCTTTGTATAAAGTCAATTCTCGGTGGTGGTATGCGCACAAATGTGTCAGTTGTTGACCAAAAAACATTAGTATGATGGACAAAATCAAGAAAAAGGTTGAAATTTTGAAAAAAAAAATAAAGGGTTCGCTGGGGTCTCGATCCCGGGCCCTCCTAAGTGTGGCTCCAGCACGCTACCCGCTTCGCCATAGCGACTTAAGAGATTTCTGGCGAGAGTCAGCCGTGACCCTAAGTCCGGAAGGTGGTAAACACCCTTTTTCTTAAGCCAATCACGTTTTAGCACACAAAACTGTCATAGGTTGATCCAAAATGGGTCGTTCGCATATCAAACGAATCAGCGTTCAATGACGCATCTTTTCAACACAAAATCGTGTCACAAAATTTATATCGGAAGCTTGTAGGGCCTCTCAAACATTTGTACCGATTGGGGATGGCTTAAGCCCTTTGTATAAAGTCAATTCTCGGTGGTGGTAGGGGCACAAATGTGTCAGTTGTTGACCATAAAACATTAGTATGGTGGATAAAATCAAGAAAAAGGTTGATATTTTGAAAAAAAATAAAGGGTTCGCTGCGGTCTCATTCCCGGGCCCTCATAAGTGTGGCTCCAGCACGCTACCCGCTTCGCCATCGCGACTTAAGAGATTTCTGGCGAGAGTCAGCCGTGACCCTAAGTCCGGAAGGTGGTAAACACCCTTTTTCTTAAGCCAATCACATTTTAGCACACAAAACTGTTATAGGTTGATCAAAAATGGGTCGTTCGCATATCAAACGAATCAGCGTTCAATGACGCATCTTTTTAACACAAAATCGTGGCAAAAAATAAATATCGGAAGCTTGTAGCTCCCCTCAAACATTTGTTCCTATTGGGGATGGCTTAAGCCCTTTGTATAAAGTCAATTCTCGGTGGTGGTATGCGCACAAATGTGTCAGTTGTTGACCAAAAAATATTGGTATGATGGATAAAATCAAGAAAAAGGTTGAAATTTTGAAAAAAAAATAACAGTTTCGCTGGGGTCTCGATCCCGGGCCCTCCTAAGTGTGGCTCCAGCACGCTACCCGCTTCGCCATCGCGACTTAAGAAATTTATGGCGAGAGTCAGCCGTGACCCTAAGTCCGGAAGGTGGTAAACACCCTTTTTCTTAAGCCAATCACGTTTTAGCACACAAAACTGTCATAGGTTGATCAAAAATGGGTCGTTCGCATATCAAACGAATCAGCGTTCAATGACGCATCTTTTCAACACAAAATCGTGCAAAAAAAAAATTGGAAGCTTGTAGGGCCCCTCAAACATTTGTTCCTATTGGGGATGGCTTAAGCCCTTTGTATAAAGTCAATTCTCGGTGGAGGTATGCGCACAAATGTGTCAGTTGTTGACCAAAAAACATTAGTATGATGGATAAAATCAAGAAAAAGGTTGATATTTTGAAAAAAAAATAAAGGGTTCGCTGCGGTCTCGATCCCGGGCCCTCCTAAGTGTGGCTCCAGCACGCTACCCGCTTCGCCATCGCGACTTAAGAGATTTCTGGCGAGAGTCAGCCGTGACCCTAAGTCCGGAAGGTGGTAAACACCCTTTTTCTTAAGCCAATCACATTTTAGCACACAAAACTGTCATAGGTTGATCAAAAATGGGTCGTTCGCATATCAAACGAATCAGCGTTCAATGACGCATCCTTTTAACACAAAATCGTGGCAAAAAATAAATATCGGAAGCTTGTAGGGCCCCTCAAACATTTGTTCCTATTGGGGATGGCTTAAGCCCTTTGTATAAAGTCTATTCTCGGTGGTGGTATGCGCACAAATGTGTCAGTTGTTGACCAAAAAACATTGGTATGATGGATAAGATCAAGAAAAATGTTGAAATTTTGAAAAAAAAATAAAGGGTTCGTTGGGGTCTCGATCCCGGGCCCTCCTTAGTGTGGCTCCAGCACGCTACCCGCTTCGCCATCGTGACTTAAGAGAAATCTGGCGAGAGTCAGCTGTGACCCTAAGTCCGGAAGGTGGTAAACACCCTTTTTCTTAAGCCAATCTCGTCTTAGCACACAAAACTGTCATAGGTTGTTCAAAAATGGGTCGTTCGCATATCAAACGAATCAGCGTTCAATGACGCATCTTTTCAACACAAAATCGTGGCAAAAAAATAAATATCGGAAGCTTGTAGGGCCCCTCAAACATTTGTTCCTATTGGGGATGGCTTAAGCCCTTTGTATAAAGTCAATTCTCGGTGGTGGTATGCGCACAAATGTGTCAGTTGTTCGACAAAAAACATTGGTATGATGGATAAGATCAAGAAAAATGTTGAAATTTTGAAAAAAAAATAAAGGGTTCGTTGGGGTCTCGATCCCGGGCCCTCCTAAGTGTGGCTCCAGCACGCTACCCGCTTCGCCATCGCGACTTAAAAGATTTCTGGCGAGAGTCAGCCGTGACCCTAAGTCCGGAAGGTGGTAAACACCCTTTTTCTTAAGCCAATCACGTTTTAGCACGCAAAACTGTTATAGATTGATCAAAAATGGGTCGTTCGCATATCAAACGAATCAGCGTTCAATGACGCATCTTTTCAACACAAAATCGTGGCAAAAAATAAATATCGGAAGCTTGTAGGGCCCCTCAAACATTTGTTCCTATTGGGGATGGCTTAAGACCTTTGTATAAAGTCAATTCTCGGTGGTGGTATGCGCACAAATGTGTCAGTTGTTGACCAAAAAACATTGGTATGATAGATAAGATCAAGAAAAATGTGGAAATTTTGAAAAAAAATAAAGGGTTCGTTGGGGTCTCGATCCCGGGCCCTCCTAATTGTGGCTCCAGCACGCTACCCGCTTCGCCATCGCGACTTAAGAGATTTATGGCGAGAGTCAGCCGTGACCCTAAGTCCGGAAGGTGGTAAACACCATTTTTCTTATGCCAATCACGTTTTAGCACACAAAACTGTCATAGGTTGATCCAAAATGGGTCGTTCGCATATCAAACGAACCAGAGTTCAATGACGCATCTTTTCAACACAAAATCGTGGCTAAAAATAAATATCGGAAACTTGTAGGGCCCCTCAAACATTTGTTACGATTGGGGATGGCTTAAGCCCTTTGTATAAAGTCAATTCTCGGTGGTGGTATGCGCACAAATGTGTCAGTTGTTGACCAAAAAACATTGGTATGAGGGATAAGATCAAGAAAAATGTTGAAATTTTGAAGAAAAAAAAATAAAGGGTTCGTCGGGGTCTCGATCCCGGGCCCTCCTAAGTGTGGCTCCAGCACGCTACCCGCTTCGCCTTCGCGACTTAAGAGATTTCTGGAGAGAGTCAGCCGTGACCCTAAGTCCGGAAGGGTGTAAACACCCTTTTTCTTAAGCCAATCACGTTTTAGCACACAAAACTGTCATAGGTTGATCAAAAATGGGTCGTTCGCATATCAAACGAATCAGCGTTCAATGACGCATCTTTTCAACACAAAATCGTGGCAAAAAATTATATCGGAAGCTTGTAGGGCCCCTCAAACATTTGTTCCGATTGGGGATGGCTTAAGCCCTTTGTATAAAGTCAATTCTCGGTGGTGGTATGCGCACAAATGTGTCAGTTGTTGACCAAAAAACATTAGTATGATGGATAAAATCAAGAATAAGGTTGATATTTTGAAAAAAAAATAAAGGCTTCGCTGCGGTGTCGATCCCGGGCCCTCCTAAGTGTGGCTCCAGCACGCTACCCGCTCTGCCATCGCGACTTAAGAGATTTCTGGCGAGAGTCAGCCGTGACCCTAACTTCGGAGGGGGTAAACGCCCTTTTTCTAATGCCAATCACGTTTTAGCACACAAAACTGTCATAGGTTGATCAAAAATGGTTCGTTCGCATATCAAACGAATCAGCGTTCAATGACGCATCTTTTTAACACAAAATCGTGGCACAAAATTTATATCGGAAGCTTGTAGGGCCTCTCAAACATTTGTACCGATTGGGGATGGCTTAAGCCCTTTGTATAAAGTCAATTCTCGGTGGTGGTATGCGCACAAATGTGTCAGTTGTTGACCAAAAAACATTGGTATGATGGATAAGATCAAGAAAAATGTTGCAATTTTGAAAAAGAAATAAGGGTTCGTTGGGGTCTCGATCCCGGGCCCTCCTAAGTGTGGCTCCAGCACGCTACCCGCTTCGCCATCTCGACTTAAGAGATTTATGGCGAGAGTCAGCCGTGACCCTAAGTCCGTAAGGTGGTAAACACCCTTTTTCTTAAGCCAATCACGTTTTAGCACACAAAACTGTCATAGGTTGATCAAAAATGGGTCGTTCGCATATCAAACGAATCAGCGTTCAATGACGCATCTTTTCAACACAAAATCGTGGCAAAAAATAAATATCGGAAGCTTGTAGGGCCCCTGAAACATTTGTTCCTATTGGGGATGGCTTAAGCCCTTTGTATAAAGTCAATTCTCGGTGGTGGTATGCGCACAAATGTGTCAGTTGTTGACCAAAAAACATTGGTATGATGGATAAGATCAAGAAAAATGTTGAAATTTTGAAAAAGAAATAAAGGGTTCGTTGGGGTCTCCATCCCAGGCCCTCCTAAGTGTGGCTCAAGCACGCTACCCGCTTCGCCATCGCGACTTAAGAGATTTCTGGCGAGAGTCAGCCGTGACCCTAAGTCCGGAAGGTGGTAAACACCCTTTTTCTAATGCCAATCACGTTTTAGCACACAAAACTGTCATAGGTTGATCAAAAATGGGTCGTTCGCATATCAAACGAATCAACGTTCAATGACGCATCTTTTCAACACAAAATCGTGGCAAAAAAAAAATTGGAAGCTTGTAGGGCCCCTCAAACATTTGTTCCTATTGGGGATGGCTTAAGACCTTTGTATAAAGTCAATTCTCGGTGGTGGTATGCGCACAAATGTGTCAGTTGTTGACCAAAAAACATTAGTATGATGGATAAAATCAAGAATAAGGTTGATATTTTGAAAAAAAAATAAAGGCTTCGCTGCGGTGTCGATCCCGGGCCCTCCTTAGTGTGGCTCCAGCACGCTACCCGCTCTGCCATCGCGACTTAAGAGATTTCTGGCGAGAGTCAGCCGTGACCCTAACTTCGGAGGGGGTAAACGCCCTTTTTCTAATGCCAATCACGTTTTAGCACACAAAACTGTCATAGGTTGATCAAAAATGGTTCGTTCGCATATCAAACGAATCAGCGTTCAATGACGCATCTTTTTAACACAAAATCGTGGCACAAAATTTATATCGGAAGCTTGTAGGGCCTCTCAAACATTTGTACCGATTGGGGATGGCTTAAGCCCTTTGTATAAAGTCAATTCTCGGTGGTGGTATGCGCACAAATGTGTCAGTTGTTGACCAAAAAACATTGGTATGATGGATAAGATCAAGAAAAATGTTGAAATTTTGAAAAAGAAATAAAGGGTTCGTTGGGGTCTCGATCCCAGGCCCTCCTAAGTGTGGCTCAAGCACGCTACCCGCTTCGCCATCGCGACTTAAGAGATTTCTGGCGAGATTCAGCCGTGACCTTAAGTCTGGAAGGTGGTAAACACCCTTTTTCTAATGCCAATCACGTTTTAGCACACAAAACTGTCATAGGTTGATCAAAAATGGGTCGTTCGCATATCAAACGAATCAACGTTCAATGACGCATCTTTTCAACACAAAATCGTGGCAAAAAAAAATTTGTAAGCTTGTAGGGCCCCTCAAACATTTGTTCCTATTGGGGATGGCTTAAGACCTTTGTATAAAGTCAATTCTCGGTGGTGGTATGCGCACAAATGTGTCAGTTGTTGACCAAAAAACATTAGTATGATGGATAAAATCAAGAATAAGGTTGATATTTTGAAAAAAAAATAAAGGCTTCGCTGCGGTGTCGATCCCGGGCCCTCCTAAGTGTGGCTCCAGCACGCTACCCGCTCTGCCATCGCGACTTAAGAGATTTCTGGCGAGAGTCAGCCGTGACCCTAACTTCGGAGGGGGTAAACGCCCTTTTTCTAATGCCAATCACGTTTTAGCACACAAAACTGTCATAGGTTGATCAAAAATGGTTCGTTCGCATATCAAACGAATCAGCGTTCAATGACGCATCTTTTTAACACAAAATCGTGGCACAAAATTTATATCGGAAGCTTGTAGGGCCTCTCAAACATTTGTACCGATTAGGGATGGCTTAAGCCCTTTGTATAAAGTCAATTCTCGGTGGTGGTATGCGCACAAATGTGTCAGTTGTTGACCAAAAAACATTGGTATGATGGATAAGATCAAGAAAAATGTTGAAATTTTGAGAAAAAAAAAATAAAGGGTTCGTTGGGGTCTCGATCCCGGGCCCTCTTAAGTGTGGCTCCAGAGTAGTTACTGAACTTATAGATTTAAAGCAAGTTTCCCCCATTCCATTTTTCATTTCATGGGGGAAAAACTTGCTTTAAATCTATAAGTTCATGGGGGAAAAAATGCAACCAAATTGAGCGTACCCAAAACAAAACCTCTACATTTCATAAAACACCCTACATTTTTCATAGAATTCTTACAACAAACACCTTCAATAAATTTCCTACATTCCATCAAGTCCCTACCTAGCATAAAATACCTCAAATTACATATTATCCCACTATTTGAAAATGATTTATTTATCTTTGAAATCCATTGTGGTCTGGTTTTATTAAGATTGACAGATTTAGTTCCCTTTAATCATGTTGCATTATCATCGTATAAACGTCATTATTTGATTACTATGAGCTAACTGTATTCATGGTGAACTGATCAATAAACTATGAGCTAACTGTATTCATGGTGAACTGATCAATAAACTATTTCTAAGAATCTAATCAAATACATTACGTGATAATATTGCGGTTATTGAACTGTATGTGAGACATCAGGTTTTATTATAAATCAATATTGAGTTTATTGAACTGTATGTGAGACATCAGGTTTTTATTATAAATCAATATTGAGGTTATTGAACTGTATGTGAGACATTAGTTCGCCCTTAGGTCAATATTGCATGAATATATGACGTCAATACATTGATTACTATGGGAACAAGCTCTTTCTAGGAAATAGTATTCAGTTTGCGTTCTTTGTTTGAGACAGACACATCTACAGGGGAAACATGGCAGAAGAAAGCATGTCAGTGGGATCTCAAACTTCAGACACAGGTAAGTACATTTTAATATGTAATTATCTGTCATTTTTATAGCTGGGTGGCGTACGACAGTGCCAAATAGTTTTCCTCGTTAAAACACTATGTTTTTTTTATTTTCAGTTCAAGATGATGTCAAGCGGATTTATACAAATGCTATCGAAGCTCACATAAAATACCACCAGATGCATTTAGATCATTATATGGAATTAAAAGAAAAGATGCTACTTGAGGATTTACAAACAGTTGAGGACTATCATTTTGAAAAGAAGGAAACACTTATTAGAAAACCAAAACCTCTAAATTTCAACAAAAGTTTTACCAAAAATAAGGAAGTGTTAAAAAAAACTCAAAAATAGTGTGTGTGATTTGCCCCATTCGCAGGAATTGAAACATTTTGACAATAGTATAAACGAAGAGAACACGGTTAAAGACATAGTTAAGGATTGTGATATTTTTATTAAACAAAACTCAGCGCAAACTATTCAAGTATATGTAACGTATGGACAGTGGCTCCAGAAACTTTTTATATTAAATTTTGGTTTATTTAGTAATTTCGTTAAAACCAACTTATGTATTTCGCTAAGCCATTGTAGAAAACTAAGACGTCTTGCAAAACTATGTACAGAATACCCAAAGTTTAAAACAGTCACAGTTTCTATTTCTCAATTACTTAGTTGGATGCCTGATATTGACAAGGAATTAAAAGCCAGTCCTGAACAACGAAGGTTTTGGAAAGGAACGTGAGTCATAATGACTGTACAATATTCACGTAATAGAGTTTCTAGATTATACAGAATGTATTGATTCAATGATTCACTCGTTTATGACTCTGTCTAAATGGACTATTGATTTTACCATTAACAACTTTCTTTGTTTAATGCAACATGTTGATAATCGATATTCATCACGTGTTACGGCTCTTATAGAAATAATACTTGTACTATAGAGTGATCTTTTCAAAGCGGTCCCTGGATACCAGTGTTTATCCGTAGTCAAGGAGTTGATTGATACAGTATAAGTTGTTACCTGCCTTTACACATTGTTATTTATATAATAATACTTTAAACTATGGAGGTGATTAATACAGTAAAAGCTGTTACTACAAATTATTGAATTTATTTATTGTTGTTATTAAACATTATAACGCGGATATCTTTGTTATGGTGTATTTATATAGTATAGTGTTATAGCGTGTAATGTCATCATGACCGGCCCTGTAGGACCGCTCTAAAAATAACTCAAGCTTCACGCAATCGATAGTTTGTCTTCAGTAGATTTATAGTGTGTAATGTCATCATGACCGGTCTTAAGTAGACATATACCGCGTGTTATTTGTGAGTTGCTAGGGACATTAACTAAAAATAGATGTGTGTAATGTCACGATAACCGGTATTAACATTGTGAGTGATACAGTAAAAGTTGTACCTCCCTTTACACATTGTTGAACTTATTTATATAATAATACTTGAAACCATAGAGCGATTCTGTATGATCACCTCTTGGTTACCAGTGTTTATCCGTAGTCAAGGGGTTGATTAATACAGTAAAAGTTGTTACTAAACATTGTTGAACTTATTTATATGTTGTTATTTTGTTCTATTAAACATTATATATGCATATAGTAAATGTATTGTATTTTATCAAAATAATTCCTCTAAAAATGGCAAATAAAATTCTTGATCCAATTTTTAGATTATACGATCCAATTCTTTATTCATTTAATAAAAAAAAAGAGGATTTCATAATTATTTCTCCGAGTGTTGGATCTAAATCCCAACTAAATGATGGTGGGAGGGTCACTTTCGAGATCAATAGTCTGTCAAATTGGTTATTACTTTCCGATGCCTATTTCAGATGCGATTTCAAAATCAAGGACGGAACAGCAAATGAAAATAGAGTCCCACAGACTAATACAACATTAGAAAATAATTTCTTTCCTTCTTTATTTAGCGAAATGGTTTTGGAAGCGGGATCAAACCCCATAGAAACCATCAAACACCCTGGAGAATTTGACACAATGTTAAAAACAGTCCTTTACCCCAAAAACTACGATTCAGTCTCGGGTTGGATACCCGATGTTGGTGATGGGACCGTTTTAAAAGAACCAGTAAAAACTGTAGCTAACGATGCTGATATCGCTAGAATGAGAGTCATTGCCAGAAATAGCATCGAGAGAATCGGTAGAGCAGTAAACCAGGGATTTGACAAACGAGTAAATCAGTACAATAATGTTGTTGAGGATAATAGATGGGGTAATTACGTCAATTGGAAATTATATCCTTTATTCGGTCTTTTAGAACATCGAAAAGTTTCTATAGGTTTACCATTTAAAATTCATTTACAAAGAGAAATTAATGACGATAAGATATTCTTTGGAGAAGCTAATTCAAATGCAAAATTAGAAATAACAAATCTCCAACTTTTCATACCCGTAATAACACCATCAATTGAAGTAGAAACGAGAATATTCAACTCGTTAACTAAAGACATTGAAATAGCTTTTCTTCGTCGCAACACTGTAGGGAGCATGACTTTAACTGGAGAATCCACAACAAGCATTAAACCAGCAAGATATTTAATAGTTGGTTTCAAGAACTTACCAGATTCTCAGACAAATAACAACAATATCTTTAGAGTGGCAATGAACCAAACTCAAGATCCTATAATCCGTAAAGTTCAAGTAAGATTAAACAACGATAATTATCCTAACCAACCTTTAACTATTAATCCATCCACAAAGGATTATAATGAATTGTATAGAAATTATAAAAATATGTGTGAATTATTTGGAAATCCACCTCAGTTTGGATATGTAGATTTTGCAATTAATCACCCAATCTTCTGTTTTGATCTATCAGCTCATCAAGAAGATCTTTTCAAAACTGGAGTAAACATAAATATTCATATCGAAAAAACACAAGGAGATGTAACCGGTTATTGTTTATTATTGGAAGAAGCAAAACATATAATAAAAATATCCGACAGGCGGATGATTCGAATAGAATAAATTAATCCCTTAAAAATGAAACCCGAAACTTTAGTAAAAAGAATAATAGATGCTATCGAAACAGAAAAGCCAACTACAATTACTTACAATGGTAAAAGAATCAGCATAACTAAAAAACTTATTGATAAATATAAACACTGTAAAGTACGAGATGATATAGATTTGGAAAGAATTGACAAGAACATAAAGGAAGGTGGATTTTTACCTTTCCTACCCTTGATCTTTGCAGGTTTGGCCGCAGCCGGTGCCACGGCCGGCGGAACAGCAGGAATAGTTCAAGCCGTCAATGCCAAGAAAGCAGCCGAAGCTGAAAAAAGTGAAAAACGTAGACATAATTTGGAAATGGAAAAGTTAGCAAAAGGTTCGGGAGTAGCAGACATATTAGGTACAGTTAAAGAATTTGGAAATCGATTTAGTGAAGAAACTAAGAAAACTGGCAAACAAGGATTAACTAAATTAGTGGATAGTATTGACACAGGGGAAATCAAAGTCAAACATAAGGGTAATGGAATATTTTTTAAAAATATACACAGTGGAGAAGGAATATATCTTTCAAAGTATAAAGGAGAAGGTGTAATTTTTGGTACATAAAAATGGGAAAGAAATTTAATCATTCAGAAATATTTCCTAATAATCCAATGCTCATGTGTATATGCGGTAGTTCAGGTTCTGGGAAAACTCATCTCACTTTTAACATGTTGACAACACCCAACCTTTTAGATTTCGATTCTCTATATATCTACACAACAACACCAGAACAATCGTATTATCAATTTCTCAAAGCTTTAGAATATTTACCAAAGAAATATGTTCAAGAATTATTTCAATATTACGATAAAGGAGAAATGGAAATAAAAGATATCTTAGATACCTTCATAAAAGAAAAGAATCCATCTTTCAATCCAACTGACATAAAAGTGTTTCTGACAAAAAATGTAAATGATCTGGACTTGTCTAATATTGATAGCAAACGAAAGAACTTAATATTGTTTGACGACTGCGTAGCGCAAAAAAATCAAATTGTTCAACAAGACTTCTTCACGAAGGGAAGACATCACAACTGTCACTGCTTATACCAATCCCAATCTTTTTACGGGATGGATGCTATGTTCATTAGAAAAAATGCTAATTGTTTTTTATTATTTGAATTAAACGATAAAGATTTATCTCAAATCATACAGTCGATAAATCACGGAATGGACAGAGATTCGTTTAAAAAGGTTTGTAAAGCTCAATGGAGAAATCCAGAGGAACATGGATATGTATTCGTTAATACCAGAAAACCTGCGGGTGAAAGAGTAATGATAAACATATGTTAATTTATTTTTTTAAAAATGGAATGGAATAATATTTTAAAAAGAAATAGAGAATATATCAAAGCTAAGAATAAAATAAAGACCCAAGTTGAAAATAACAGATTACAACAACTTGGATTAACAGAAAATCTACAAACTTTATTTAAACCAATATTAAAAAGTCAAGAGGATATCAAGAATAAATTAGAAGCTCCTAAACAACAAATTCAACAATCTCCTCCACAAATAGAATATCCCATTGAAGATGATGGAATCGTAATCAGGACATTAGATGATATAAAACGTTATTTTTCAAATCCAAATCCAACCCTAGCCAAAACAATAAAGCCAACAATTGATCAGGATGGATTGATTCTTAACGGTTTTAGGATACGTTTCAATCAACTCAACCCAACATTTAAGATTGACAGAATAGACGCTATATATGATTTAACACCCGGTATGATTAATCTTTTGAATGGGTATGATAAAGATTATAATTTCAAAGATTTGAATTCATATGTGGAAATTCTTACATCGACAAGGACAGGAGGACCAAAAACTTTAAGATTAAGAAGACTGGAAAAAGAATTAGATGATAACACCGATGGTAGTGATGATAACTACACTGATGATATTATAGAAGAAATCGATGACTTTTTGGGACATACAGGAGATGGTGTAATTTTTTTATCCGACAACAACGAAGAATTGCTTAATAGATTACAAATAATATTAGCAGCAATGAAGGAAGGACATCAATCACACAGACAATATAATGAATTAAATTGTATATTAAAAAGACTCCTACAAAAAGGTATCATAGATAAAAATGATTATAAAAGTGTTATTAAAAATGAGTCAACTATTCGTCATCACCTCAAATAAATCAGACATTAAATTATCTCTAGATTATGAGTATGAACTCGATCGAAATCAAGAATATGAATTGGGATTAAAGTATTTCTCTGTTTACAATTCCATTAGAAATATCAACGAAGATAATAACAAAATAAAAATATCAACAGATAATGGAGCAACATTCAAAACCATAAGTTTACTACCAGGAAGCTATGAATACATAGCCATTAACGAATACCTATCTGAATACGCAGGAAGTGTCAATGGTAAAAACAATATTGAATTCGAAGGTAATTTAAATTTGAACAAAATGAAATTGATATTAAGAAATAATAGTCAAGTTGATTTCAACGTAGAAAATTCATTGAATACGTTACTAGGATTTGATAAACGAGTATACACCCAATCTCCTATAGCACCACATAAAGCTAATATCGAGAATGATGTCGATGTGATCAATATACATTGCAATTTAATAAACGGTGGATTTTTCAATAAATACAAACGTCAGATTATTTACAGTCTTCCAACATTCACTGTTCCGATTGGATATAGAATTATAGAAAAACCATTTCAAACAACATATTTACCACTTAATTCCTTTATGATCAAAGATATAAATCTGGAAATCAAAGATGGTAAAAATAGGTTTATAGACTTTGGAAACGAAGAAATTGTTATTCAACTTCATTTAAAAAGAATTAAGTAACTCTTCATTCTCTTCTTGAATAGTTAGATAATCGAAATCATCAAATTCATAGTTTTCATCCAAACTCAATTCATTTTTATTACAATAAGGATACATGATTCCTTCACTATTTGGAGCCTTTCTCTTTACAAGATTTAAATAACTTCTAAAAACTTTCTTTTGTTTATCATCATCCCTTGGAATAACTACTCCATTTGTGAAACTTTTTCCCAATTTCTCTTAAATTCATTTGATATATCATATCCACTAGCCAACCGAATATAATCGTCTACAGTTATCTTATCATTAGAATAACCTTTAAATGTTTTCTTTTCTTTTAAAACACCATCTGAAGTTAGTATGATATTGTATTTGACTTTCGGCGCTAAATATAAACCGAATATAATTCCACCATCACCGTAATCATTCTTTCCTTTACAGTATTCATTTTCGGATACTAATCCAGCTTCATTTAATTTATTCCAATTGCTAGATGAAATATATAAACTATCAGTATCGGTATAGTATATTTCCGGTTGATAAAACCCATCTATTACGTGAATAAAATTGTTCATTATTTTCTTACTGTGCGATAATACGAATGATCCCAAATGACTGGGTGTAAGTCGTGTAGATTTACTATTTACATAGTCAATTTCTTTTTCTTCTTCTTCTATATCAACAATGTATTGAGTCTCATTTATTTTTTCATAGTGTTTAACATGTGAATCAAAGTTAGCCTTTAAAGTTACGTCACTCCAAAGATGTTTTGATGAAGATATATCCTTCTGAATAGATTTCCCATACAGGGCATTACCTAATAATTTCATGCAATTACTACCAACGATATTGCCATCCCTTTTGAATTGATTTCTTAGATCTCTCAAAATTAAAATGTAGTCTCTATAGGGAGGAGTTCTAAAGTTTTCTTCGTATACTATGCCATCTAATATTCTAATAATTCGTCCACCAGCTTTTACTATTTCTTGAATATCGACCGATGTTAAAACGTCATAACAGAAACCATTTCTGAATCTGATTTTAGTGCCAGTTTCCTTTTTTCCTTCTTTGTTCGTAAAACTAATTTTATCTTTAGCTGGTATCGGTTGGAAGAACATGTTTTTGGGATACTCAAACCAAACTGTTAAAATAGCAGTTTTGGGTCTAAAGTTTTGTTCATTAAAGAGCTTGACAAATTTTCTATTTTCTTCTGGTAAAAACGGTCTACCACTTTCTGCTTTGGGATATTCACTATCTAAATCTGACATAGCAGAAGCATACAAACCGTTAGCATCAAATGCCATCAGTCTAGAACATGTTATATTTTTAAGTTTTGAATTAACCTCTGTTTTATCTTTATCACTTTTACTATATTCTTTAAATAAATCAATTATGTTGTCGTCATTTGTTTGTGTATATTCCTTTAATACATCACAAATTTCATTGATTTTATCAGTTGTAAATATTTTTCGATTTGCAGAAACCCTTCCTCCTTTAATAGAGCGTCTTATAAAATGTCTTATAAAAGGGTTAGTGTGTGAGTAAACCTTTTCTATATTTTGTTTTTCAGTATGTTTTGGTACGAGTCTTGTACTTTCGTAATATGGTTCTTCAACCATTTCTTTATCGTAATGATACAAATAATACCACCCCTTTAAAGATAGAGATGGAGCCGTTAGATTATTAGAAACGCTCTGGAATACAACGTCTTTCATAACTTTGTTATATTTTATCAAGCATGCTCCAAGACATAGGGTGTCTCGCTTTGCATATGGTTCCCATTCGTGTCTTAAAATTTCCCAGTTATCTTTGGTATATTTTGCAATGTCTACATCAACGATCTTTCTCAAATTCATTGGTAGATTAGACGACTTTCCCCATGTTGCTAAACTAGATGCTTCGTGTTGATAGGAACATGTGAAATTAATATGCTGTAAATAATTGGATTTACTTTTTATATCTTTCTGTCGTTTCCATCTTTTCTGTAAATCTTCATCAGTGTATGGATTAGATAATGGTAAAGAAAGAATTCCTCTGGGTGTTATTAGTGGACATTGTGTTAGTTTCTTTACGTTTTTAATTACGATCCAGTTATCAAAACCACTACCGTTATGAGAAATCAATGTTAATCTTTTTTTATCATATTTACCTAAATATTTCAACATTTGATCTATACAATCTGTGCCTACAAATATTTCTACTATTTTCATTAGTTTGTTATAAAATGCTTCTGGAATATTATCAGTGGGAGGTATCATCTCTAACTTTTTTCTTAGCTTTTCTAAATTAATTAACGTACATGAATAAGGAATTGCTTTACGCGTTTCACTATCTGAATACGTTTCACAGTCCCAAGCAAATAAAGTATCATCACTCATATTTAAAATACGTTTAGTTTCAAAGGTGATACTTCTTTTACAGCATTATCATCTCTACATGTTTTCCATACCTGTTCATAATTATCTTCTATTTCTTTAATCCCTAATTTTTTTTGATTTCTTCTTATAAGACAGAAATGTGAGTTATGTAAATATAAAACCCAATCTAATTCCTCTAATACATCTGTGGGGCGTACATTTCTATTTTTGGGAGTGTAAATTTGAAATGAAGTATTACATTTCTCATTGAATTTATTAATTCTAGCAGCTGTCATTACTCCTTTTCTATTCGCTTTTGGAAATGTATTAATGAATGTTTGAAATTTATTTGTTAAATCTTTTTTCAAAACATGATTTACGCATTTGATAAAACAGTTACCATCTGTTGGTATATAACAATTTCTACCTTTATATTCATTTATCTTTTTAAGTAGTTCAGTTCCTCTACCAGCGTTTGATCTTCTTATTTCATTAAAATTGTCTCTACGTAAAATTATTTTCCCTGTAAAATACCAATCCGAGCAGTCAGATTTTGCATCCATATTAGACAAAATGGTCTTAAAAGTTTTGGAATTGAAACCAAGAAGTTTCATGAATTGTTTGTGATTTCCATTCTCGATTATCCTACCATCTATTTCAATTTGACCCTTAAATGTTGAAAATTTATGAGTAATAGCCCTGATAAGATCGGTAAATAGTACGTTTTCTATGAATGTTTCATCGTCTATAATTTCAATGTTATTCATATTTTTTATATGTTTTTTTTTTAATTACTTAATTTTTGGAGTTCTTTTTATTATCTTTTATTGCTGATATTTGTATATTAAATTTATCCAAAATTTCATTAAATTCTTCCAACTCTTCAACGCTAATGATCTTATCTTCTCTTGATCTTTCGAAGAAAATATACAACTTATTAAGATATGCATTTAAGATATCTGTTTTCTTTTTAAAATAAGATTTCTGTTTGGATGTAAAACCCATAGCAATCAATCCACAAGATGAGGTTTGAATAGCAGTAATTGCGGCTAATACAGTTGGAATAAGTATTGGCACCATCAATCCGCCAGTTACTGCCGTTGCAATTGTTGTTCCTACTGTTAAAACTACACTTAGTGCTTTGAAAGCAGAATCAATTCTACTCCATCTTTTCTTACATTTATTATATTGTTCTAGTTTTACTTTTAGTTTGTTTTGTTTGTCTATCATGTATTTTTGTCTGCTTTCCTGTTCCATTTTTAAACGTTAAATTAAGTGAACTTCCGATAATGCTCTACGTTTATCCTTAGGGCTTTGTACAATAGTGACATGTACATGTACTAAGAATGCTTCTTGTTTTGACTCCTTGTTCTTCTTATCCCGATAAACAAGAAAATTTGTTTTTTTTTCAATAGAGATTTCTATGAAAAAATATGATATGTCTAGTCTTTCTGCTAATGCTATTGGAAAATGTTTTAATTGTTGATTTTTATTAACATCAACAGAGAAGAAAAGATCATTATGAACAAAATATAGTTTCACATATTCAAAATCTGTTGTTCGTAAAAAATCATAAATCTGTTTTTCATTTTCTCGTGGTTCTGGATTTCTAACTATGCTTACTGATGGTGGAGTTTCCGTTTCCAATATCATGTCATCAAATAAATCAAATGCGCAATATCTCACCACATCATCTTCCGGTTCGATTGAGATTCTAAACTTATCTACATAGAACTGATTTGACGAAATATTAAAAGGTAGAAATTCCTCCCGAAGTTTAAATTCTTTAGTATCTACGATGTTATCATTTTTGATAAAGTGAAAAAATAAAAGAGATTTACAATTAGTGAATAGATCATGGATTGGTAAATCGACTTTTACCTTCATAGGAAAAAATATTTCAATTATAGTTTTCCCCCATATGCGACTCTGACTCAGACTATCAAAAATCCTTGTAGGAATATCAATATCAGTATCAATAAGCCTTGTAGGAAGATCAATATCATATCTCATAATTATTTTAAACCCATATTTATAATTAGAATAGATTCTTTCACGGTCATCCACCTTTATATGTTCTTTGTCCTCTTTAAAAGATGGAAGAAAGAAATAATAGGGTTTAATATATTCTAGTTCATTGAGATTATTTTGTAATGTGGTTATATTTGTTTGCTGTTTTAAAACTTCATTATTAATAGTAGTTATCCGTTGTTGAATCTCACTATAATCAATATTTTGTATTTGTTGTTGAATATAAGTTTTAATTTCACTATCATCAATATTGTCTATCTGTTGTTGAATATAAGTTTTAATTTCACTATCATCAATAGTTTTTAGTTCGTTTTGTAATTCAGTTTTAAATTTAGTTTCCAGAGCAGTTAATTCTTGTTGTAATTTATCTTTACTTATGCCTGGATTAATGTTGGATATTAGTTGTTCAAAATCTACTTTTTGTTTTGATAGTTTATCATCTAAATTAGATATTACTGACCTTAAATTTTGTAATTGATTTTTATCTACTACATTTATTAATTTTTGTTGAATAGATTCTATTTGTTTTTGTATTTCGCTATCATCACTAAGTTTACTTTCTAATGCGGTTAATTTGTCTTCACTTATGCCTGGATTAATATTGGATATTAGTTGTTTAAGATCTACTTTTTGCTTTGTAATCTTGTCATCTAATTTAGATATTAATGACTTTAAATTTTGTAATTGATTTTTATCTACTGTATTGACTAATTGTTGTTGAATAAAACTTTTTAAACTTGTTACTTCTTGTTGTAATTTACTATCATCAATATAATCTAATTCTTTCAATTTAGATTCATTTATAAAATCTTTATTATTCAATTGTCGTCTAAAGAATCTTTTCACATCAGATATTCTATCTTTTAAATGGTCTTTATCTACTTCAATTAAATTTATTTGATCCATTAAATATTTCTTATGAACGGCATCATTATCGTTTTCCGGAGATTTTAAATTAGTTATACCAAAATTGTTCATATCAATATCACCCTGAAGAATGTCTCCGATTTGATCCACAAAATATGGTTTGATTTTATTGATTGGAAATGTAGTGTTTGGTTTTTTAGTATCTAAAGGTAAAGCACCTAAACCAAATTTATTTGCCATTTTTATTGAGTTAAATTTATTACAATTTCTTCGAACTGTTTTCCTAAACTCAACTGATATAAAACCCAAAGTGAAAGTTGTCCACAAAACTTTTGACCCGGCTTTTGTATTTGAAATGTAGAAGATTTAATTGGTTGATTAGTTATATTCATTATCTCTTCAGTGGGATCTAATCCAAAAGAGTCGAAAAAATAAAAGTTAGAGTCTTTGTACAAAGCAGAATGATGAACACCTTTTTGATCGGAAGTGTGTATATTTGTTATAGCGTAGAATTTACCTTTCTTACTTTTGAGATTATTTATTTCATCTCTCATACAATAATAAAACGGTGATATGTTTAACTCATTCGCCCATCTCATAAGTTGGAAGTTTGTGGTTGTATCGGTTCCATATTTATCGAGAAATTCATTCATTTTTAAAAGTCAGTTTTTTTTAAGTTCATTTTGATAAAACCTACCTATAATTTGTTCTTTGTCTTGATCGATTAATTCATATGTTGGAGGAGATGTACTATTAACTTTATCTACGATAAATATTTCGTTTGTCCAATAACCAACATATCCTTTTTCGAATTTACTTTTATATTTATAAATACGAACTCGATCTCCGACTTTAAATTTGGGTTTAATATTTAAATTGTTTATCTCATTTTCGTAGTTATGTTGCGCGTTAATTGATCTTATAATATTTGGATTTTTTGAGGCTTGTGCTGGTGACACTCCTATAGATGAATGTATTTTGTTATTGTATTCGTCTACGACCTCTGGTAATATTTTTAGCCATTTTTGAGATTTTAATTCCGTGAACTTTTTGAATAGTTTATTTTTTAGAGTCCTGTTGAATCTTTCAATAACTACAGCCTTACCTTCGTTGTGAGTACTGTAAATTTCAAACCCCACAGATTTCATATTTTTGTTATAAAATTCGCTCCCTTTATCTACCCATAACTTTTGGGGCCGTCTGTCAGATTGTTTCATTATGGTTTCAAATGCGTGTTTGACTGATATTCCAGTTTTGTTTTTGAGAGGAATAACCCAAGCATAACGTGTATATAAATCAATAACTGTTAAACAATATTTATATCCCCTTTCAACTGGCATATTAATTAAATCTGCTGACCATATTTCATCTTTATCAAATACTTTAACTTTTAAATAATGTTTGTTTTTTCTAAATTCTTTATGAATTTCATCTGCCAATCCCATACCCAATTTCATCTTTGCTTTTAACAGTTTTATGATTATCGCTCTTTGCATTTTCTCTTTGAATGTTGGATTTGGAATATTTTCGAGTTCGATTATCATTTGTTTGTCTGCTTCGTGTCTGAAGTTTATGTCTTTGTTTCTGTAAAGTATGTCGTGTTTAAGCGCAGCAGCGTCAACTCTATTGACAGGTTCTTCACCTGGTTTTGGTTTATCGTTTTCGTCTAATCGCAGATCTAATCTAGTACCTGGACCGGTGTAATTATGACCTGGAAGATGTTTCTCGCCAGAGTATTTGGCCCATGGAAATCCAGGAAGATATCCTAATGATTTTTGAATATCGGAACCAAAATAGGTTTTTGGAGCGTGAGCGACTATCATTTTTATCCTATAACTTTAAACCCTTTTCCCTCTTTTACCTGCTGTTCTATTCTCTTGTTTCGTAGTTCTCTTATTTGCTGTAATTCTTTCAGTTCGTCGGATTTTTTCACGGCGTCGTTTATTCTAATTCCTGCTTTTGCCACGGACCCAACTGCTTGAGCTCCGGAGGAAATTAGGGATTTGTTGTTTGAAACAAAGCCAGCTACTTTTGGAATTATTTTTGAACCTAGAGAAAATATAGATGAAAAGATACCGTCGCCTGAATAATCTTCGAATCTGTATTGTTCATGTTTTAAAATTAAACTCATCCTATTTTTAATATGTTTTTTTTTTGATGGAATGTAGGAAATTTATTGAAGGTGTTTGTTGTAAGAATTCTATGAAAAATGTAGGGTGTTTTATGAAATGTAGAGGTTTTGTTTTGGGTACGCTCAATTTGGTTGCATTTTTTCCCCCATGAACTTATAGATTTAAAGCAAGTTTTTCCCCCATGAAATGAAAAATGGAATGGGGGAAACTTGCTTTAAATCTATAAGTTCAGTAACTACTCTCCAGCACGCTACCCACTTCGCCATCGCGACTTAAGAGATTTCTGGCGAGAGTCAGCCGTGACCCTAAGTCCGGAAGGTGGTAAACACCCTTTTTCTTAAGCCAATCACGTTTTAGCACACAAAACTGTCATAGGTTGATCAAAAATGGGTCGTTCGCATATCAAACGAATCAGCGTTCAATGACGCATCTTTTCAACACAAAATCGTGGCAAAAAAAAATATCGGAAGCTTGTAGGGCCCCTAAAACATTTGTTCCTATTGGGGATGGCTTAAGACCTTTGTATAAAGTCAATTCTCGGTGGTGGTATGCGCACAAATGTGTCAGTTGTTGACCAAAAAACATTGGTATGATGGATAAGATCAAGAAAAATGTTGAAATTTTGAAAAAGAAATAAAGGGTTCGTTGGGGTCTCGATCCCGGGCCCTCCTAAGTGTGGCTCCAGCACGCTACCCGCTTCGCCATCGCGACTTAAGAGATTTCTGGCGAGATTCAGCCGTGACCCTAAGTCTGGAAGGTGGTAAACACCCTTTTTCTTAAGCCAATCACGTTTTAGCACACAAAACTGTCATAGGTTGATCAAAAATGGGTCGTTCGCATATCAAACGAATCAGCGTTCAATGACGCATCTTTTCAACACAAAATCGTGGCAAAAAAAATATATTGGAAGCTTGAAGGGCCCCTCAAACATTTGTTCCTATTGGGGATGGCTTAAGCCCTTTGTATAAAGTCAATTCTCGGTGGTGGTATGCGCACAAATGTGTCAGTTGTTGACCAAAAAATATTAGTATGATGGATAAAATCAAGAATAAGGTTGATATTTTGAAAAAAAAATAAAGGCTTCGCTGCGGTCTCGACCCCGGGCCCTCCTAAGTGTGGCTCCAGCACGCTACCCGCTCTGCCATCGCGACTTAAGAGATTTCTGGCGAGAGTCAGCCGTGACCCTAACTCTGGAGGGGGTAAACGCCCTTTTTCTAATGCCAATCACGTTTTAGCCACGAAACTGTCATAGGTTGATCAAAAATGGTTCGTTCGCATATCAAACGAATCAACGTTCAATGACGCATCTTTTCAACACAAAATCGTGGCAAAAAAAAAAAAATTGGAAGCTTTTAGGGCCCCTCAAACATTTGTTCCTATTGGGGATGGCTTAAGCCCTTTGTATAAAGTCAATTCTCGGTGGTGGTATGCGCACAAATGTGTCAGTTGTTGACCAAAAAACATTGGTATGATGGATAAGATCAAGAAAAATGTTGAAATTTTGAGAAAAAAAAAATAAAGGGTTCGTTGGGGTCTCGATCCCGGGCCCTCCTAAGTGTGGCTCCAGCACGCTACCCACTTCGCCATCGCGACTTAAGAGATTTCTGGCGAGAGTCAGCCGTGACCCTAAGTCCGGAAGGTGGTAAACACCCTTTTTCTTAAGCCAATCACGTTTTAGCACACAAAACTGTCATAGGTTGATAAAAAATGGGTCGTTCGCATATCAAACGAATCAGCGTTCAATAACGCATCTTTTCAACACAAAATCGTGGCAAAAAATAAATATCGGAAGCTTGTAGGGCCCCTCAAACATTTGTTCCTATTGGGGATGGCTTAAGACCTTTGTATAAAGTCAATTCTCGGTGGTGGTATGCGCACAAATGTGTCAGTTGTTGACCAAAAAACATTGGTATGATGGATAAAATCAAGAAAAAGGTTGAAATTTTGAAAAAAAAATAAAGGGTTCGTTGGGGTCTCGATCCCGGGCCCTCCTAAGTGTGGCTCAAGCACGCTACCCGCTTCGCCATCGCGACTTAAGAGATTTCTGGCGAGAGTCAGCCGTGACCCTAAGTCCGGAAGGTGGTAAACACCCTTTTTCTTAAGCCAATCACGTTTTAGCACACAAAACTGTCATAGGTTGATCAAAAATGGTTCGTTCGCATATCAAACGAATCAGCGTTCAATGACGCATCTTTTCAACACAAAATCGTGGCACAAAATTTATATCGGAAGCTTGTAGGGCCCCTAAAACATTTGTTCCTATTGGGGATGGCTTAAGACCTTTGTATAAAGTCAATTCTCGGTGGTGGTATGCGCACAAATGTGTCAGTTGTTGACCAAAAAACATTGGTATGATGGATAAGATCAAGAAAAATGTTGAAATTTTGAAAAAGAAATAAAGGGTTCGTTGGGGTCTCGATCCCGGGCCTTCCTAAGTGTGGCTCCAGCACGCTACCCACTTCGCCATCGCGACTTAAGAGATTTCTGGCGAGATTCAGCCGTGACCCTAAGTCTGGAAGGTGGTAAACACCCTTTTTCTTAAGCCAATCACGTTTTAGCACACAAAACTGTCATAGGTTGATCAAAAATGGGTCGTTCGCATATCAAACGAATCAGCGTTCAATGACGCATCTTTTCAACACAAAATCGTGGCAAAAAAAATATTGGAAGCTTGAAGGGCCCCTCAAACATTTGTTCCTATTGGGGATGGCTTAAGCCCTTTGTATAAAGTCAATTCTCGGTGGTGGTATGCGCACAAATGTGTCAGTTGTTGACCAAAAAACATTGGTATGATGGATAAGATCAAGAAAAATGTTGAAATTTTGAAAAAGAAATAAAGGGTTCGTTGGGGTCTCGATCCCGGGCCCTCCTAAGTGTGGCTCAAGCACGCTACCCGCTTCGCCGTCGCGACTTAAGAGATTTCTGGTGAGAGTCAGCCGTGACCCTAAGTCCTGAAGGTATTAAACACCCTTTTTCTTAAGCCAATCACGTTTTAGCACACAAAACTGACATAGGTTGATCAAAAATGGGTTGTTCGCATATCAAACGAATCAGCGTTCAATGAAGCATCTTTTCAACACAAAATCGTGGCAAAAAAAAAAATATTGGAAGCTTGTAGGGCCCCTCAAACATTTGTTCCTATTGGGGATGGCTTAAGCCCTTTGTATAAAGTCAATTCTCGGTGGTGGTATGCGCACAAATGTGTCAGTTGTTGACCAAAAAATATTGGTATGATGGATAAAATCAAGAAAAAGGTTGAAATTTTGAAAAAAAAATAAAGGTTTCGCTGGGGTCTCGATCCCGGGCCCTCCTAAGTGTGGCTCCAGCACGCTATCAGCTTCGCCATCGCGACTTAAGAGATTTCTGGCGAGAGTCAGCCGTGACCCTAAGTCCGGAGGGGGCAAACGCCTTTTTTCCAATGCCAATCACGTTTTAGCACACAAAACTGTCATAGGTTGATCAAAAATGGGTCGTTCGCATATCAAACGAATCAGCGTTCAATGACGCATCTTTTCAACACAAAATCGTGGCAAAAAAAAATATCGGAAGCTTGTAGGGCCCCTAAAACATTTGTTCCTATTGGGGATGGCTTAAGACCTTTGTATAAAGTCAATTCTCGGTGGTGGTATGCGCACAAATGTGTCAGTTGTTGACCAAAAAACATTAGTATGATGGATAAAATCAAGAATAAGGTTGATATTTTGAAAAAAAAATAAAGGCTTCGCTGCGGTCTCGATCCCGGGCCCTCCTAAGTGTGGCTCCAGCACGCTACCCGCTCTGCCATCGCGACTTAAGAGATTTCTGGCGAGAGTCAGCCGTGACCCTAAGTCCGGAAGGTGGTAAACACCCTTTTTCTTAAGCCAATCACGTTTTAGCACACAAAACTGTCATAGGTTGATCAAAAATGGGTCGTTCGCATATCAAACGAATCAGCGTTCAATGACGCATCTTTTCAACACAAAATCGTGGCAAAAAAAAAAATATTGGAAGCTTGTAGGGCCCCTCAAACATTTGTTCCTATTGGGGATGGCTTAAGCCCTTTGTATAAAGTCAATTCTCGGTGGTGGTATGCGCACAAATGTGTCAGTTGTTGACCAAAAAACATTGGTATGATGGATAAGATCAAGAAAAATGTTGAAATTTTGAGAAAAAAAAAATAAAGGGTTCATTGGGGTCTCGATCCCGGGCCCTCCTAAGTGTGGCTCAAGCACGCTACCCGCTTCGCCATCGCGACTTAAGAGATTTCTGGTGAGAGTCAGCCGTGACCCTAAGTCCGGAAGGTGGTAAACACCCTTTTTCTTAAGCCAATCACGTTTTAGCACACAAAACTGTCATAGGTTGATCAAAAATGGGTCGTTCGCATATCAAACGAATCAGCGTTCAATGACGCATCTTTTCAACACAAAATCGTGGCAAAAAAAATAATATTGGAAGCTTGAAGGGCCCCTCAAACATTTGTTCCTATTGGGGATGGCTTAAGCCCTTTGTATAAAGTCAATTCTCGGTGGTGGTATGCGCACAAATGTGTCAGTTGTTGACCAAAAATCATTGGTATGATGGATAAGATCAAGAAAATGTTGAAATTTTGAGAAAAAAAAAATAAAGGGTTCATTGGGGTCTCGATCCCGGGCCCTCCTAAGTGTGGCTCAAGCACGCTACCCGCTTCGCCATCGCGACTTAAGAGATTTCTGGTGAGAGTCAGCCGTGACCCTAAGTCCGGAAGGTGGTAAACACCCTTTTTCTTAAGCCAATCACGTTTTAGCACACAAAACTGTCATAGGTTGATCAAAAATGGGTCGTTCGCATATCAAACGAATCAGCGTTCAATGACGCATCTTTTCAACACAAAATCGTGGCAAAAAATAAATATCGGAAGCTTGTAGGGCCCCTCAAACATTTGTTCCTATTGGGGATGGCTTAAGACCTTTGTATAAAGTCAATTCTCGGTGGTGGTATGCGCACAAATGTGTCAGTTGTTGACCAAAAAACATTAGTATGATGGATAAAATCAAGAATAAGGTTGATATTTTTGAAAAAAAAATAAAGGCTTCGCTGCGGTCTCGATCCCGGGCCCTCCTAAGTGTGGCTCCAGCACGCTACCCGCTCTGCCATCGCGACTTAAGAGATTTCTGGCGAGAGTCAGCCGTGACCCTAACTCTGGAGGGGGTAAACGCCCTTTTTCTAATGCCAATCACGTTTTAGCCACGAAACTGTCATAGGTTGATCAAAAATGGTTCGTTCGCATATCAAACGAATCAGCGTTCAATGACGCATCTTTTCAACACAAAATCGTGGCACATAATTTATATCGGAAGCTTGTAGGGCCTCTCAAACATTTGTACCGATTGGGGATGGCTTAAGCCCTTTGTATAAAGTCAATTCTCGGTGGTGGTATGCGCACAAATGTGTCAGTTGTTGACCAAAAAATATTGGTATGATGGATAAAATCAAGAAAAAGGTTGAAATTTTGAGAAAAAAAAATAAAGGTTTCGCTGGGGTTTCGATCCCGGGCCCTCTTAAGTGTGGCTCCAGCACGCTATCAGCTTCGCCATCGCGACTTAAGAGATTTCTGGCGAGAGTCAGCCGTGACCCTAAGTCCGGAAGGTGGTAAACACCCTTTTTCTTAAGCCAATCACGTTTTAGCACACAAAACTGTCATAGGTTGATAAAAAATGGGTCGTTCGCATATCAAACGAATCAGCGTTCAATGACGCATCTTTTCAACACAAAATCGTGGCAAAAAATAAATATCGGAAGCTTGTAGGGCCCCTCAAACATTTGTTCCTATTGGGGATGGCTTAAGACCTTTGTATAAAGTCAATTCTCGGTGGTGGTATGCGCACAAATGTGTCAGTTGTTGACCAAAAAACATTGGTATGATGGATAAGATCAAGAAAAATGTTGAAATTTTGAAAAAGAAATAAAGGGTTCGTTGGGGTCTCGATCCCGGGCCCTCCTAAGTGTGGCTCAAGCACGCTACCCGCTTCGCCATCGCGACTTAAGAGATTTCTGGCGAGAGTCAGCCGTGACCCTAAGTCCGGAAGGTGGTAAACACCCTTTTTCTTAAGCCAATCACGTTTTAGCACACGAAACTGTCATAGGTTGATCAAAAATGGTTCTTTCGCATATCAAACGAATCAACGTTCAATGACGCATCTTTTCAACACAAAATCGTGGCAAAAAAAAAATATTGGAAGCTTGTAGGGCCCCTCAAACATTTGTTCCTATTGGGGATGGCTTAAGCCCTTTGTATAAAGTCAATTCTCGGTGGTGGTATGCGCACAAATGTGTCAGTTGTTGACCAAAAAACATTGGTATGATGGATAAGATCAAGAAAAATGTTGAAATTTTGAGAAAAAAAAAATAAAGGGTTCATTGGGGTCTCGATCCCGGGCCCTCCTAAGTGTGGCTCAAGCACGCTACCCGCTTCGCCATCGCGACTTAAGAGATTTCTGGTGAGAGTCAGCCGTGACCCTAAGTCCGGAAGGTGGTAAACACCCTTTTTCTTAAGCCAATCACGTTTTAGCACACAAAACTGTCATAGGTTGATCAAAAATGGGTCGTTCGCATATCAAACGAATCAGCGTTCAATGATGCATCTTTTCAACACAAAATCGTGGCAAAAAAAAAATATTGGAAGCTTGTAGGGCCCCTCAAACATTTGTTGCTATTGGGGATGGCTTAAGCCCTTGGTATAAAGTCAATTCTCGGTGGTGGTATGCGCACAAATGTGTCAGTTGTTGACCAAAAATCATTGGTATGATGGATAAGATCAAGAAAAATGTTGAAGTTTTGAAAAAGAAATAAAGGCTTCGCTGCGGTCTCGATCCCGGGCCCTCCTAAGTGTGGCTCCAGCACGCTACCCGCTCTGCCATCGCGACTTAAGAAATTTCTGGCGAGAGTCAGCCGTGACCCTAACTCTGGAGGGGGTAAACGCCCTTTTTCTAATGCCAATAACGTTTTAGCCACGAAACTGTCATAGGTTGATCAAAAATGGTTCGTTCGCATATCAAACGAATCAGCGTTCAATGACGCATCTTTTCAACACAAAATCGTGGCACATAATTTATATCGGAAGCTTGTAGGGCCTCTCAAACATTTGTACCGATTGGGGATGGCTTAAGCCCTTTGTATAAAGTCAATTCTCGGTGGTGGTATGCGCACAAATGTGTCAGTTGTTGACCAAAAAATATTGGTATGATGGATAAAATCAAGAAAAAGGTTGAAATTTTGAAAAAAAAAATAAAGGTTTCGCTGGGGTTTCGATCCCGGGCCCTCTTAAGTGTGGCTCCAGCACGCTATCCGCTTCGCCATCGCGACTTAAGAGATTTCTGGCGAGAGTCAGCCGTGACCCTAAGTCCGGAAGGTGGTAAACACCCTTTTTCTTAAGCCAATCACGTTTTAGCACACAAAACTGTCATAGGTTGATCAAAAATGGGTCGTTCGCATATCAAACGAATCAGCGTTCAATGACGCATCTTTTCAACACAAAATCGTGGCAACAAAAAAATATCGGAAGCTTGTAGGGCCCCTAAAACATTTGTTCCTATTGGGGATGGCTTAAGACCTTTGTATAAAGTCAATTCTCGGTGGTGGTATGCGCACAAATGTGTCAGTTGTTGACCAAAAAACATTAGTATGATGGATAAAATCAAGAATAAGGTTGATATTTTGAAAAAAAAATAAAGGCTTCGCTGCGGTCTCGATCCCGGGCCCTCCTAAGTGTGGCTCCAGCACGCTACCCGCTCTGCCATCGCGACTTAAGAGATTTCTGGCGAGAGTCAGCCGTGACCCTAACTCTGGAGGGGGTAAACGCCCTTTTTCTAATGCCAATCACGTTTTAGCCACGAAACTGTCATAGGTTGATCAAAAATGGTTCGTTCGCATATCAAACGAATCAGCGTTCAATGACGCATATTTTCAACACACAATCGTGGCACATAATTTATATCGGAAGCTTGTAGGGCCTCTCAAACATTTGTACCGATTGGGGATGGCTTAAGCCCTTTGTATAAAGTCAATTCTCGGTGGTGGTATGCGCACAAATGTGTCAGTTGTTGACCAAAAAACATTGGTATGATGGATAAGATCAAGAAAAATGTTGAAATTTTGAGAAAAAAAAAATAAAGGGTTCGTTGGGGTCTCGATCCCGGGCCCTCCTAAGTGTGGCTCCAGCACGCTACCCACTTCGCCATCGCGACTTAAGAGATTTCTGGCGAGAGTCAGCCGTGACCCTTAGTCTGGAAGGTGGTAAACACCCTTTTTCTTAAGCCAATCACGTTTTAGCACACAAAACTGTCATAGGTTGATCAAAAATGGGTCGTTCGCATATCAAACGAATCAACGTTCAATGACGCATCTTTTCAACACAAAATCGTGGCAAAAAAAAAATATTGGAAGCTTGTAGGGCCCCTCAAACATTTGTTCCTATTGGGGATGGCTTAAGCCCTTGGTATAAAGTCAATTCTCGGTGGTGGTATGCGCACAAATGTGTCAGTTGTTGACCAAAAAACATTAGTATGATGGATAAAATCAAGAATAAGGTTGATATTTTGAAAAAAAAATAAAGGCTTCGCTGCGGTCTCGATCCCGGGCCCTCCTAAGTGTGGCTCCAGCACGCTACCCGCTCTGCCATCGCGACTTACGAGATTTCTGGCGAGAGTCAGCCGTGACCCTAACTCTGGAGGGGGTAAACGCCCTTTTTCTAATGCCAATCACGTTTTAGCCACGAAACTGTCATAGGTTGATCAAAAATGGTTCGTTCGCATATCAAACGAATCAGCGTTCAATGACGCATCTTTTCAACACACAATCGTGGCACATAATTTATATCGGAAGCTTGTAGGGCCTCTCAAACATTTGTACCGATTGGGGATGGCTTAAGCCCTTTGTATAAAGTCAATTCTCGGTGGTGGTATGCGCACAAATGTGTCAGTTGTTGACCAAAAAACATTGGTATGATGGATAAGATCAAGAAAAATGTTGAAATTTTGAGAAAAAAAAAATAAAGGGTTCGTTGGGGTCTCGATCCCGGGCCCTCCTAAGTGTGGCTCCAGCACGCTACCCACTTCGCCATCGCAACTTCTGAAATTTCTGGCGAGAGTCAGCCGTGACCCTAACTCTGGAGGGGATAAACGCCCTTTTTCTAATGCCAATAACGTTTTAGCCACGAAACTGTCATAGGTTGATCAAAAATGGTTCGTTCGCATATCAAACGAATCAGCGTTCAATGACGCATCTTTTCAACACAAAATCGTGGCACATAATTTATATCGGAAGCTTGTAGGGCCTCTCAAACATTTGTACCGATTGGGGATGGCTTAAGCCCTTTGTATAAAGTCAATTCTCGGTGGTGGTATGCGCACAAATGTGTCAGTTGTTGACCAAAAAACATTCGTATGATGGATAAGATCAAGAAAAATGTTGAAATTTTGAAAAAGAAATAAAGGGTTCGTTGGGGTCTCGATCCCGGGCCCTCCTAAGTGTGGCTCAAGCACGCTATCCGCTTCGCCATCGCGACTTAAGAGATTTCTGGCGAGAGTCAGCCGTGACCCTAAGTCCGGAAGGTGGTAAACACCCTTTTTCTTAAGCCAATCACGTTTTAGCACACAAAACTGTCATAGGTTGATCAAAAATGGGTCGTTCGCATATCAAACGAATCAGCGTTCAATAACGCATCTTTTCAACACAAAATCGTGGCAAAAAATAAATATCGGAAGCTTGTAGGGCCCCTCAAACATTTGTTCCTATTGGGGATGGCTTAAGACCTTTGTATAAAGTCAATTCTCGGTGGTGGTATGCGCACGAATGTGTCAGTTGTTGACCAAAAAACATTGGTATGATGGATAAGATCAAGAAAAATGTTAAAATTTTGAAAAAGAAATAAAGGGTTCGTTGGGGTCTCGATCCCGGGCCCTCCTAAGTGTGGCTCAAGCACGCTACCCGCTTCGCCATCGCGACTTAAGAGATTTCTGGCGAGAGTCAGCCGTGACCCTAAGTCCGGAAGGTGGTAAACACCCTTTTTCTTAAGCCAATCACGTTTTAGCACACGAAACTGTCATAGGTTGATCAAAAATGGTTCGTTCGCATATCAAACGAATCAACGTTCAATGACGCATCTTTTCAACACAAAATCGTGGCAAAAAAAAAATATTGGAAGCTTGTAGGGCCCCTCAAACATTTGTTCTTATTGGGGATGGCTTAAGCCCTTTGTATAAAGTCAATTCTCGGTGGTGGTATGCGCACAAATGTGTCAGTTGTTGACCAAAAAACATTGGTATGATGGATAAGATCAAGAAAAATGTTGAAATTTTGAAAAAGAAATAAAGGGTTCGTTGGGGTCTCGATCCCGGGCCCTCCTAAGTGTGGCTCAAGCACGCTACCCGCTTCGCCATCGCGACTTAAGAGATTTCTGGTGAGAGTCAGCCGTGACCCTAAGTCCGGAAGGTGGTAAACACCCTTTTTCTTAAGCCAATCACGTTTTAGCACACAAAACTGTCATAGGTTGATCAAAAATGGGTCGTTCGCATATCAAACGAATCAGCGTTCAATGACGCATCTTTTCAACACAAAATCGTGGCAAAAAAAAAATATTGGAAGCTTGTAGGGCCCCTCAAACATTTGTTCCTATTGGGGATGGCTTAAGCCCTTTGTATAAAGTCAATTCTCGGTGGTGGTATGCGCACAAATGTGTCAGTTGTTGACCAAAAAACATTGGTATGATGGATAAGATCAAGAAAAATGTTGAAATTTTGAGAAAAAAAAAATAAAGGGTTCATTGGGGTCTCGATCCCGGGCCCTCCTAAGTGTGGCTCCAGCACGCTACCCGCTTCGCCATCGCGACTTAAGAGATTTCTGGCGGGAGTCAGCCGTGACCCTAAGTCTGGAAGGTGGTAAACACCCTTTTTCTTAAGCCAATCACGTTTTAGCACACAAAACTGTCATAGGTTGATCAAAAATGGGTCGTTCGCATATCAAACGAATCAACGTTCAATGACGCATCTTTTCAACACAAAATCGTGGCACAAAATTTATTTCGGAAGTTTGTAGGGCCTCTCAAACATTTGTACCGATTGGGGATGGCTTAAGCCCTTTGTATAAAGTCAATTCTCGGTGGTGGTATGCGCACAAATGTGTCAGTTGTTGACCAAAAAAGATTGGTATGATGGATAAGATCAAGAAAAATGTTGAAATTTTGAAAAAGAAATAAAGGGTTCGTTGGGGTCTCGATCCCGGGCCCTCCTAAGTGTGGCTCCAGCACGCTACCCGCTTCGCCATCGCGACTTAAGAGATTTCTGGCGGGAGTCAGCCGTGACCCTAAGTCTGGAAGGTGGTAAACACCCTTTTTCTTAAGCCAATCACGTTTTAGCACACAAAACTGTCATAGGTTGATCAAAAATGGGTCGTTCGCATATCAAACGAATCAACGTTCAATGACGCATCTTTTCAACACAAAATCGTGGCAAAAAAAAAAATATTGGAAGCTTGTAGGGCCCCTCAAACATTTGTTCCTATTGGGGATGGCTTAAGCCCTTGGTATAAAGTCAATTCTCGGTGGTGGTATGCGCACAAATGTGTCAGTTGTTGACCAAAAATCATTGGTATGATGGATAAGATCAAGAAAAATGCTGAAGTTTTGAAAAAGAAATAAAGGGTTTGTTGGGGTCTCGATCCCGGGCCCGCCTAAGTGTGGCTCCAGCACGCTACCCGCTTCGCCATCGCGACTTAAGAGATTTCTGGCTATAGTCAGCCGTGACCCTAAGTCCGGAAGGTGGTAAACACCCTTTTTCTTAAGCCAATCACGTTTTAGCACACAAAACTGTCATAGGTTGATCAAAAATGGGTCGTTCGCATATCAAACGAAGCAACGTTCAATGACGCATCTTTTCAACACAAAATCATGGCAAAAAAAAAATATTGGAAGCTTGTAGGGCCCCTCAAACATTTGTTCCTATTGGGGATGGCTTAAGCCCTTGGTATAAAGTCAATTCTCGGTGGTGGTATGCTCACAAATGTGTCAGTTGTTGACCAAAAATCATTGGTATGATGGATAAGATCAAGAAAAATGTTGAAGTTTTGAAAAAGAAATAAAGGGTTTATTGGGGTCTCGATCCCGGGCCCGCCTAAGTGTGGCTCCAGCACGCTACCCGCTTCGCCATCGCGACTTAAGAGACTTCTGGCTATAGTCAGCCGTGACCTTAAGTCCGGAAGGTGGTAAACACTAGGGTTTGTACCCGGGATTCCCGTTCCCGGGAATTCCCGGGATTCCCGGAGTTTCTGGCGAGTACTCATTCCCGGGAACAGCACTCCATTCCCGGGAATGGGAACATAGATTTTTTTCACGTTTATTTCACCAATGACAGTGGTAAATTCTGTCACCTGGAGGAATAAAAATCACCAAAATTTCTCCATCCAAGCCTCAGAGCCCTAATCCGCTCCTGACGGCAGTGATGGTGGTGATACCCGAGACATCTGTTGAAATTTCTTTGGAAAAAGAACTTATAAAAACTATCGACGAGGAACTCAAGTAATGTCAGAAAGAGAATATATGTATTACCACTTTCATTTTGTAATTTAGGTCATTTGAGCAGATGAAAGCCTAAAGACTTTGACATCGAATCTGGAATTTATATATAAAGTCAAATCAATCCGTAATCAGTCGCAGCGGAATAAGGTTTTCTGTTGCAGGCAATTTTGCTAGGGGTGAAATCATTGTGCGTTGGTCTTCCTAAAACATTGGTTAGATTTGTCGGTAACATAATCCACTTCCACCGCCACTAATCAGTACGAAAACCTATTTGCGTAGAGGTATTTTGGGTTCAAAAGTTGTTCTTAAATATTGCAAATTATATGAAAATTTGATATGAAACTACATAGATAGCTTTAGCTATTATGTCCTATATTTTTGTAACGGATGCTATATAGTTTGACTAGCTCTTACATGTTGAAATTGAATCCCGGGATTCCCGGGAATCCCGGGAATAGCATAAATTTCATTCCCATTCCCGGGAATGAGATATCCGGGAATGCTGCAAACCCTAGTAAACACCCTTTTTCTTAAGCCAATCACGTTTTAGCACACAAAACTGTCATAGGTTGATCAAAAATGGGTCGTTCGCATATCAAACGAATCAACGTTCAATGACGCATCTTTTCAACACAAAATCGTGGCTAAAAATAAATATTGGAAGCTTGTAGGACCCCTCAAACATTTGTTCCGATTGGGGATGGCTTAAGCCCTTTGTATAAAGTCAATTCTCGGTGGTGGTATGCGCACAAATGTGTCAGTTGTTGACCAAAAAACATTGGTATGATGGATAAGATCAAGAAAAAGTTTGAAATTTTGAGAAAAAAAATAAAGGGTTCGGTGGGGTTTCGATCCCGTGCTTCCCTAAGTGCGGCTCCAGCAAGCTAACCGCTTCGCCATTGCGACATAGAGAGATTTCTGTCGAGCGTCAGTCGTGACCCTAACTCTGGAGGGGGGTAAACGCCCTTTTTCTAAAGCCAATGACGTTTTAGCACACAAAACTGTCATAGGTTGATCAAAAATAGGACTTTTGCATATCAAACGAATCAGCGTTCAATGACGCATCTTTTCAACAAACCCCTCTCCTGAATTCGGGTCATGGCGCAGTTCCTCTCAAGTCGCGATGGCCAAGTTGTTATCGTGTTGGAGCCTCAGCTAGAGGGGCCCGGGATCAAGATCCCATCAAAACCTTTTATTTTTTTCTCAAAAATTCAAACACTTTTTCAGTCTTATCCATCAAACACATGTTGTTTTGTCAACAACTGACATATTTTTGCCTATATCACCACCGAGAATTGAATTTGCACACTTTTTAACCCCTTTCGAAGCCTTTCCCGACCGTACAAAAATGTTTGAGGGGCCCTACAATCTTCCTATGTTATTTTTTCGCCTCAATTTTGTGCTGCAAAAAGTCGCCGTTGAACGCTGGTTCGTTTCATATGCGAACGGCCCATTTTTTATCTATGACAGTTTTCTGTGCTAAAACATGATTGGCTTTAGAAAAGGGCGTTTATCCCTCTCCGGAGTTAGCGTCACGACTAACTCTAGCGCAGCTTCTCTCAATCGCGCGAATCGGTTATCGTGTTGGAGCCTCAGCTAGAGGGGCCCGGGATCAAGACCCCACTGAGACCCTTTGTTTTTTTTTTTCTTCAAAAATTCAAACATTTTCTTTATCTTATCAATCAAAACATGTTTTTTGTCAACAACTGGCATATTTGTGCCTATATCACCACCGAGAATGGAATTTGCACACTTTGTAACCCCCTTCGAAGCCTTTCCCGACCGTACAAAAATGTTTGAGGGGTCTTACAAGCTTCCTATGTTAATTTTTCACCTCAATTTTGTGCTAATGAGATTCTCCGTTGAACGCTGTGGTTCGTTTCATATGCGAACGACCCATTTTTGATCAATGTCAGTTTTCTGTGCTAAAACGTGGTTGCCTTCAGAAAAGGGGTGTTTACCCCCCTCCGGAGTTAGGTTCACAGCTTAGCTTAGAGAAATTTCTCTCAAGCCGCGATGACGAAACGGTTAGCGTGCTGCAGCCACACCTAGAGGGGCCCTTCGAAGAAAATCTTTTTTTTTCTCAAAATTTCGAACACTTTCTTGATCTTTCAGTGTTATTGGCCCTTGGAAAGTAAAGGGTGTCAAAATTTGAAAGTCGAAGCGGACAGGTCGAAAATCGTCGAAATTGACCAAATTACCTGGTCGTTAATTACCAATTAAAATACGACTAATTAAATCTTATAATCCTCCCCGAGGCTACCGTTCATTTAAACAATGGGAATCATTTCAATCTTTTGTCACTGAGCTGTCTTCAAGTTGAACGTTGTTAATGAACTGTTAATCAAACCGGCTTATTCTGATCTGAATTAAGTAATCTGGATCAAAGCGTATCTATGCAGGGGATTACAGTCGAGCTCTTATAATAGTGAGAACAATTCAACATTTATCAGTAATTCATTTCATCGTAGCTGTACAGCGATACAAGGTAGGTTTTGTGAACTATTTATTTTTTTAGAAATTTCGTTTTTTATAGAACGTATTTTCCGGGCTGTGAAAGTGCTTCGAGATCCGTTCGTTTTATTGGACCATTGTTATCAAAATGTACCTCTTTGTTTATACACAGGAATCAAGTTAAAGTAACTCGGCATTGCACTGTGGTTTTTAGTTTTTTGGTTCATTTTATCTTGTACTTCTAGTAAATTTAATATTTGATGCAAAGTGAATACCTCTTATTTTCATTTTTGAAAGAAGCTCTTTTTTCCATCAGTGCACACTGCATGATATTTGCTCGTTAACATTATCTTTAACAAGTGCATAATAGTGGGATGTAAAACTCCATTTCATTATTAAGAAATTGATAATTCGAATGGCTTCCCCTGAATGTTTGTTAGTACCAGTTACGATTCAGGACATTTTAGATTTTAAGTTATTTGGAATAATGTGTGATTTTCATTTATAAAAAATAAAAATGAATGGAGTTTTACGTTCTGCTTTTCTGCACCTATATGGTCTAATTGAGGACGGACAAACGAAATGCAGTGTGTAATGAGGGAAATTTTGTCCACGCCAGCGGCATTTTTTTTTATCTTGTAAGCGGCATTAGCCTAATCTTATTTTCGATTTCCAACTGTTGAGGGTTCATTTATAACAATATAAGCTACACAAGTGTAATTTTTATCAACCCGATGTCATTCTATCAGTACTTTACAGTTGAATTATATTATATAAATGTCAATTATTAGCTCCAGTATAATGATTATAACTCTTAATTCATTTTGATAATGTCAAATACTGAATATATTATGATATACTATCCCGGGACATCACGTGATCATAATAGTTATTGATTCAAACACAGTGCAACGCCATTATAATATGCCAGGGACACACTCGATCATAAAGTCATGGACTCAAACGCAAAGTTTCGCCATTGACGTTACATTCATTGCTACAAATAAAACACACACACCAACATTTTTGGAATCAGAGGCATCAACTTCCTAAACTATTCAGAATGCTTAGATTTTTCGAAAATACACAATAGGTTACCATTATCATTGGATTCATGGGAATTACAAAAATGTAACATAATATCATAGTTTCATACGCAAAATAAGTTTCTCATATGGATACCTATTGTCGCAACTATGGAAATACGTAAATTGCATGTTCATCCAGAAAGAAATATAGTGTCCTTGTTAGTTATTGACTTTTTATGACACAATATGGACGTCGTTGCGACAGAAGTCAATCTGAACTTGAGAACCTGTCTCTATGTCGGGAATGGTCTAAATTAGACGGCTCACATGCTGCCCATAACCTATTGTTTCATTTGAGTAGAACGTGGACATGTGATATTACTATAGCATCCACATAGATCACGATTGTAATTCCATGGATTTAATTTTTTATAAAGTAAGTTTTTTATTCTAAAGTTTAAAACCCATATATGTGAGATTTTGAACTGTGTACGATTTTATATATTTACATATGGGGATTAGGTGCAACCACGTCCTTTGAATCATCCCTGTTGGATGTTTTAGTTATTTGTTTTATGTCCCTTTTTACCAAAATAGTTTCCGATTATATATCGAATCTTAAGGTCGTTGCAAGAGGTTAAAACATTTTTATCAACATGTGGGACACGAGAATCCCACTATAAATGCCACAGGGGTTACCAGAATCTCGTGATACTTTTGACTACACAATGTATTATGCTCAGCATCGGATACAATTCGCTAATTTTGGTCGGAAGATTAACCTTATCATTCATTTGTGGGTCGGTTTCCGAAGCGTTTGGATGCAAAAACGGATACAAAAATTATGAACCAAGGAATCAAAAGGATATTGTTGGTTAAGAGCTTGATTAAAGTCTGAAGTATTGTCCTTCATAGACCCTCTAGTTTAGCTGGTATCTCCCTGTTCCTAACTGCTTTCTCTTCACATATTGTATTGTTGTTTGTGGTGCACTGTCAATATCCTCTGGGATGTCTTCTCTTTCAACTGAAGTTTATCCCATTTTGAAGTTGATGTTACATTGATAATTCTAGCAGTCAGCAATTCGTTACAGTGATTGTAGTATTTTTATTATTCTTTGGCCGTCAATTAGTTTAGAATTTCATTAAAGAAAACGTTTTTATTGAAGTTATTACATCTGTTTATTTTTTTTTTTCATGCAGGAAACATGAAATTGTTTTTAATACATCTACGTAATTACTATTTTTATATCACCAATTAGTTCATGGAGCGCAACCTTCCGTTTATATTCTAATGTGGTTTTATTAAATGGCATATAACCCGTTTATATTATATTCATTGATGTCGCTGCCAGTGCCTCATTTACAGTTTATATTCAATGACACATTCCAAAAATATTGAATATCACTTGCATTCAAAACGGTGGGGTAAAAAAGGATGTGACTAAAATCTTTAAGAAAATTTTGCGTTTTCAATGGTAGTCCTGCCTTAGGTTCATTTTGTTGTTGAGGAACTTGGCGTGGTCTTGAAAACGATTTAGAAAAATGCACAAGTCAGCTGATAGCATGAACAAATAGATTACCATGCCCCTTTAACCAAAATGTAAAACCTATTTATTAAAACTATTATCTTAGTATCTCTACAGCTGTGACATCGGAATATAGAATCAACAGATTAATAGGTCACACGCGAGGCCAATATCATGACAGTTTTTAAATTATTGTGGGTGGGTGGGTTGGTAATGTTATTAGGTCCTTTCGTCCTTATTACGTTATTACAGTTCGTTTCGGGTCATTTTGTCAATTTGTTCACTGGTGGTTTGCCCACTCAACATTTTGGTGATGTGTCTTTTCGTTATGATTCAAGTTGGATGTTATTGGACTTTCATTCATACCATAAGAAATAGTTCACCGAAATATTGCATCTAACTATCGTTTATTTTTTTTATCAAAACTTGACCGGATTTGACATTCAAAATGAATTAAAGTGAGGGGGTAATTGGTCAACATCAAAAGGGATACATGTATACATACATGTTACGGATTTCGGCAGTGATGGTCTGCCATACACACAAAAAACTACTATGGAGGCGAAAGACTGCCAAAATTACAATCAGAATACATGTTATAAAGATATCATTGCATGTATATGTAGTTGTTGAAAAGCAAACAATACGAATGTAACTTGAGTAAATAATCAGTTTTCTATTATCTATATGGACGATTGTGGGCAAGAACAAAAAACAGGGTTGTTTTTCTAGAACTGTGCCCAGAGCACCACCGAATGTTTTTTTTAATGTCAACAAGTTAAAACAACAATCAATTGTTGAACTTAATAATTATAATAAATGATTTATTTTACACGAGACAGAATATTAAACTTTATATAACATGAGTCCGAATGAAATACAATGATACAAAGTGACGTAGAACAGAAACACCCTGATAGTTCTTGATGCCTTGTTGATAAATACTGCCCTGCCCATATCGGTATAAAACAAACCAGTAATATAAATAATGTCACATTATGGAATCGTCATTTGGATTTATTTAGCGTTTAAAAGACATAGCCTACGTTTCTCGTTCGGTTTAGGATTTTTTGTTTGATAACATACATAGTACTTCAGTTTTAAAAACACATTCACAGGAATTTTAATTTTGAAAAACATTTATAAGATTAGTTTCTATTTTAATCTCAAACTGCTCAGTAAAGATTCTAACTTGTTATTCTTTGATAACTCATCTTCAAATACAGAAAAATGCATTAATAATTAAATTGTGTCATTATTAACATTATTAGCATAATAATTTGCATAATGATATGCATATATTTAACATATTGATATCTATTAACTGATTTTAATTAGTGTCATGTTCATCTATTCCAGTGATATAAATATTGAGAAGTGAAAATGTCTGTAGGCGCTAACGTCCTAGATTTGAATGAAGTTCTCCGAAGATACGCCTACCAGAAGATTTATAACAAGTCAAATTTCTTCAAAAAATGGTTACTAGAAGAAAAAGACTACTACGTTGAAGTAGACTGGAAAGGCGTAACTGTAGATCATAACATCCAGCGATTGTCTTTACGACCAACTAAAACCACGTATACTACACCGTTTGGCAAAGTGACCACCGGATCCAGATGGATTTCTCTCCTTTCTTGCGATTTTGAAAATCTTTCAGACTCGAAGCAGTCTCACGAGTTTATTGGGAAGCGTGATACGACCTCATGGGTTGGAGTAGATCTGAAAACATGTTACACTATTTCTAAGGACGTGAATATCAATATTAATTTACCAAGTAACTTCTCAAGGCACCGTGCCGGACGGGATAACGGTGTGAACGTACAGCAAATTAAAGGTGAAGTGTTCAGAGACGTTCTGACGTGGGAAGTGCGATCCCATGTTGACGTGAAACCTGGATGGCGCGCCATTGGTGACCTTCTAGCCTTGGAAGAAACACACGTGATGGATTTTGAAATTACGACAGGACTATTTGTACCACGAGGGAAAATTCCAGTTTGGTTTAAACGCCATGGAGACAAAAGTGTGTCACATCTTGTTGAATTGGACTCTGAAGACTTTGCACATGCGTTTCAAAGTAAGACTTCCGGTGGCGTTCTAGAGGAGGATGAGTGTAAAATGGTGCAGATTTTAAAAGAAGTTCAGATAGATCTAGATGGAAATGATTCTAAATATTCCAGCATTCACCTGGTAACCAAAGGATCTGCGACGATGGTGGCTTGGTCTGACCAGAGAGTTGATATCAAAACAGAACCATTTAATTTAGCGGAACGTGAGCTCAACAAAGATGTGTAGAGAAATCCCAACACTATTTTGTTCCTTATTACACGCAAGAACTTAAGACTTAAGAGTTATCTTCTGATGATCAGTGGCGTTCAATTATTGGTGTCTTATGAAAACATTTGTATCTAACATTTTGAACCATTATTCATCCAGTCAAACGCTCTATTCAACTTTTATCAATTTTGAGAATTCCAGTGTTTAGCTAGTCTATAAATTTTAGATTTATCCAAATATTGTCGAATTGGAGCATAATATTGAGTTACTTATGTTATCACTCATGTATATCATTCCAACTTTAAAGTCATATATCCTTGTAAGAGCCCTTTAACAACCTAGTTTAGAAACCCTATTTAGAGGAATTGCAAGATCCATGGACGTGTGACTGAAAGTTTGAATCGAGGTGCACTTCGATGCTACCAGTGTGATACACATAAAAGTTTAAGATAATTCCAGCCTTAATAATGGCAGTGGTAATTCTGATCTCAGAAACCTGCAATGTAAGTGAGTCAGATGGACACAATCATTGGATTCTTAAGACAGTGCCATGTGTATAATATGTTGATGAAGTTGTTAATTATGAATTCCATTTAAATATATTAATTGCATGTATATAATAATTATTATAATATAAAAATATTGATGTTAAATCAAATTATAAGATAGCTTTATGCACTATGCAGATATTTAATGTATATATAAAATTTTATCCTATCATTCTACTGTTTTATTTATTAACTTATTCTTTCAATGCTGTTTTATCCTCCTTTTTTTAATCAAAGTCAGTTGTACTTGTTTAAATTTGGAGTATTGAAACCAAATTGGCATTGAATACAAGTGCGTGGATTTGTCACAAATCTTGGAAGTTATGAACTAGGATGATTTGTAGAGTTCAAAGACGTCGCGAAGTGCTGCAGGCGAAAGTCCCTAACAGAAGGTCCTCCCTTTAGAGAAAAAAAATGGCATTGATTTGGTGCATTCTGAAAGATATTTCGGGATTGGAGTATGCAGATGGTACTTCTTACTGTGATTTTTGTCTATTCTTCACTAAATATTTCTTACCGATAAAATTTTTAGGGTCCAAGACCTTTTCGTCCACCCCTTTCTGAGTTCCCCTCTAAACCTATGCCCTTGATTTAATAACGATAAGCTACCACTCAAGACGGTAGACGAATTGTTATGTATGTTTTATTTAAACATTGCATGTAGCCTACGGACGATTTGTTTTCGAGGTTTTGGTTTTGGAACAATTAAAAAACGATAAACAAAAACGAGCTTTTAACTAAACTAAAATATATATATGTATATATGCAAAATCTACAACAAAAAAACTGTCATTGTTTCGAGTTTAGTTGAATATTCATGTTAGATGTTCTTGATGTATTCTCCCATGTCCTTCAAGTTCCAATCATAACTTTTAAAGTAGGTGAACTGGCATTGATAAAGCTATAGTCACACTGTATGTTGCATTAAAATTGTATCCTAAAAGACCCCACAGAATCAGTCATATCCAAATTTCTAATATACCTATACCGTGATCAATAATCGCTGAGCGCTCAATCAGGTCCGTAAATTGTGCAAAACTATTTCTAAAGGATGGTGTGTACAGCAACATTGATTTTACTGGCTCTATAACAGTGGTTCCCAACCTTTATCAAGCTGTGGCCCAAGTTCACGAAGCTCCGAGAGCCATATGGCCCCCTGTTCTTTTCCAAACAAGGGCAATATACGTATATAGCAAAAGGGTTATTGGTTTGTGCCTCCTCATCATCAGGATTTCAGATGCATTTGACATTTTTGACCACAAGCAACTACAGACCTTGGCCTCCAGGTTGGGAACCACTGCTCTATAACAACATACCGGTAGTTTCTTGTTATATTTTAAAATGAAAAATATCATTGCTTCAGTCATAAATGGGAAAGTCATGTTTGAAAAATGCCAAAATTATTGGCTTCATATCATGGCTTGTATATATGGGTGGTTTAAACAGGGGCGTAGCGTACGGGGGGGTGACCTTGTCGGTAAAACGCGGTATCGGTCGGTAAAAGACTGGACCTGTCGGTAAAACTGATTGGTTAACCAAGAGACCATAAAAGGTGATTTTTACTAAACTTGTCGGTTAATCGAGGTCGATAAAAACTGTAATGGCTGGAGCCGTCGCTAAAAACCGATTGGTTAACCGACAGAGGTAAAATCTTGTTATTGGTAAAATGTTGATATCCATTAAAGGTGATTTTTACTGAACTTGTCGGTTAAACGAGGAATAGGTCGTTAAAAACTGTGATGGCTGGATCTGTCGGTAAAACCGATTGGTTAACCGACAGAGTTAAAATCTTGTTATCGGTAAAATGTTGATATCCATTTAAGGTGATTTTTACTGAACTTGTGGGTTAAACGAGGAATAGGTCGTTAAAAACTGTAATGGCTGGACCTGTCGGTAAAACCGATTGGTTAACCGACAGAGTTAAAATCTTGTTATCGGTAAAATGTTGATATCCATTAAAGGTGATTTTTACTGAACTTATCGGTTAAACGAGGAATAGGTCGTTAAAAACTGTAATGGCTGGACCTGTCGTTAAAACCGATTGGTTAACCGAGAGAGTTAAAACCTTGTTATCGGTAAAATGTTGATATCGCTGAAAGGTGATGTATTACTGAACTTGTCGGTTAAACGAGAAATAGGTCGATAAAACGGTAATGGCTGGACCTGTCGGTAAAACCGATTGGTTAACCGAAAGAGTTTTTTAGTGAATAGATACTTATGTGTGTAATTATGAAAATGGTGTTTATGTGCAAATAATTATATAAAGATTAAAACACAAAGCTATAACGATTGAACTAGATGTGCGAATTCTTTTCGAAAAGGCATCAAATGCAAGGAACTTTGACCCTAATTTTCAAAATTTTGTTAAATCCTCCATAATCCCTCCAACGATATCAGGAAAGGCCTCAGATGCAAGGAATTTAATTCCATTTTTCAAGATTTCCATAGGGTTCAGTCCGTCCAAATCGCTTGCTATTCGGAAAGGCCTGATTGCAAGGAAATCAAATCAAATTTTCAAATTTTCTTATGATACAATGCCCCAAACCGTATTCACTAGATGTGCGAATTCTGTTCGGGAACCCTGACCTAATTTTCAAAATGTTCTTGGAGTAGGCCTACAATGCCTCCAAACCCTCTTTAAATGTGAGGTTGTTCTCTAAGAGAATTCTGTTCGGAAAGGCATCAGGTGCAAGGAACTCGGACCTAATTTTCAAAATTTTCTTGGAGTAGGCCTACAATGCCTCCAAACCCTCTTCAAATGTGATGTCGTTCTCTAAGAGAATTCTGTTCGGAAAGACATCAGATGCAAGGAACTCGGACCTAATTTTCAAAATTTTCTTGGAGTAGGCCTACAATGCCTCGAAACCCTCTTCAAATGTGAGGTCGTTCTCTAAGAGAATATTCTGTTCGGAAAGGCATCACATGCAAGGAAATCACCCTGATTTTCAAAATTTTCTTTGGGTGCAAACCCCTTCAAATCTACCCCCCCCCCCCTAGTTTTCATTTGCTTTTTACAGCCATGTGCATATGATTTAGTGCCAGTTGGGTTTTAGTCCTCTGAAAACCACGTGTTCGTCGGTAAAACATGGACCTTACACCCCCCCAGTCAAATTGGTCACGCTACGCCCCTGGGTTTAAATCACACTTGGTTTGTCAGTCTACATGAGGGACGCTTACAAACTGTAACTTGTTCCCCTTGAATTCCCCCGACATATGATATCTTACCATTAAAAATACATAGTTATTGGTGCATATGGGGCCGACAACTCTGTATGAGATATTAGGTTATGTGTGCACCCTAACCACCCTACCCAATTTAAGCTTTCGTCAAAATATAATCCATAACCTACTCATAAAACTATTTACCACACAAAGATAATTACTATTATATTTTAGAAAAGTTAATTGCATATTTAGTCCTGCCCTGGACTCTGATTTACTACGACAAGGTAAACCGATGGCCGTATAAGGAGTAGACTAATTGCTTATTGTGAGTTTTTAGAATGGGTTGGCTCCCTTTGATCCAGTTGTCGCATTAACATTGTATGCCACCTACAGAGTAGGCTACGTGCACGTGTACAAATGTCAAAAGAGAAAAGCTGTTTGTACGATTCTTGTAAGATGGGTTATCTGTGTTCTCATGTGGCCTTGGTCTGCTCTGCTCTCCTTTTATTAGATTATGAATATTGCTGCTGAAAAAAACAAACTCAGATATTTTTCCTGAAAATCTGTAGGCCCTAATGTACGCCTAACTCACACTGTCACTGATTACATTCAAATGATCACCCTTTTGCATTTTCGTACTCATAAAAAGATATGTAATTCCCAAATAGGCCTATGTCAAAATATTCGATAGGGTAAGAGCTTTGGTAGGACATTAAATTTGTGGGCGTGGCATATTACTTTCTACTTTCACTTTATCAAAAGCAGTAGACGGAAGTTGTTATTTTATGCATTCTGGGTATGTTGGCAAGGAAAATATTATGGCGGATCTCAAGCAATTTATTTTCGCTGTGAGGTAATTTTTAGTCTTCGTTCATTTATTGTCTATATTTAACGCCTACACATTTGAAAAAAATACATTGAAACTATTTGTGTTTTGACGTTAGCATCATTTTGGGTCCTCTGTTCATTGGTTCGTTGGAATTTAAATGACAAACAGTTTGATAAGTTCGTTTATAAAAATAAAATTTCTCCCGAGTTCGAGTTCGACTTCATAAACCTTTTGCGACGAAGTTCAGCAAGTCAGTTCAAGTTAATGTTGACCATTCGGGTGAGTCGCGATCAAACAAATAAACTGTTTGTTATATATTTTGACATCCGTCTAACATTTTGTGAATGCGTAGCGCATTGTATTTATTAGGTAAATTTTAAATTAATTCCAAAATTTCAAGAAAGCCAAACCAAATCAAGAAGGGTCAAGTCGAAGAGAGGCAGTTAACTGATAAGTCTGATAGTGATAGGTGATAGTGGAAGTGATAAAATTGAGATGATAGTAGATATGCATCATGTGCCTGTATGTAGGCCTACTGAAATAAATATAACTTTTTTTCCTGAAGATTTTTATACAAGAAGAGAGCATGAGCTGAAAGTTAAAAGATTGTCACATGTGTTTGAAAACGATTGAACTCTGAAGATTGAATTGAAGCACAATATCTATATAGGCCCTATTATCATGTCATAATGATAACATGATAACTGACCATAGAATTATATGTATAAACATCATGCATCCTGAAGCTATCTTTCATATTAAGTCAAACCCGAAATTACCGTACTGGTACCTGTACTACTGACTCTCTGGTCACTTGGTTTCTTTATTATTTATCAAGGTCTGAATTAAATTTTTTCTCTCATGTCACGAATTTTCAATAAATGGTTTTCAATTGCATGTTATGTGTCTTAGATCACCCTTGTCGAGTTCAAGAAAATAAATGATTTTTTTTTAATTTTCAATACCTGTAACTACCCTATTATAAAATAAATTCACTTCATTCCCAGAAATTTCACTTGAATTTGACCTACATTTCGAACTGAAAAATCACCTCTGTAATATCATATTTCTAAATAATTTTTTCTTTTATTATGAAATTTGGCATTTCATCAACCCAAAGACAATCTAAGAATCTGTGAACTAATTTGAGGTTGAAATTTCAATTCATACAAAAATAATAGCCAAAATTTGTTTTAAAACTCATTAGAACAATTGGTTGTCAGTAGTTTATTGGAGATTATTTTATGATTTGGTAAAATTCTATACTATTGTAAGCTGTGTATGGCAATGGATAGTTGGTGAAGCATTTTTATTCGCCCACACGATAGTATGGGCGTATATTGCGGTTACCCCTGTCGGTCCGTCCGTCGGTCCGTCCGTCGGTCCGTCCGTCCGTTCACATTTCCCTTGTGCTCACTCTACAGACTACAATTCTTCATGGATCCTTTTGATATTTTGTATGTGTGTCAATATCATTATGAAGATGTGCACTATTGAATTTGGTGATGATTCAATGATTTTCTTCCGAGATATCGCGTAAAACTCTGATATCGCGTTCGTTTTTTTGCTCGTGCTCACTCTACAGGCAACAATTCTTCATGGATCCTTTTGATATTTTGTATGTGTGTCAATATTATTATGAAGATGTGCACTATTGAATTTGGTGATGATTTGATGATTTTCTTCCGAGATATCGCGTAAAACTCTGATATCACGTTCGTTTTTTTGCTCGTGCTCACTCTACAGGCAACAATTCTTCATGGATCCTTTTGATATTTTGTATGTGTGTCAATATTATTATGAAGATGTGCACTATTGAATTTGGTGATGATTCGATGATTTTCTTCCGAGATATTGCGTAAAACTCTGATATCGCGTTCGTTTTTTTGCTCGTGCTCACTCTACAGGCTAGAATTCTTCATGGATCCTTTTGATATTTTGTATGTGTGTCAATATTATTATGAAGATGTGCACTATTGAATTTGGTGATGAATCAATGATTTTCTTCCGAGATATCGCGTAAAACTCTGATATCGCGTAAAACTCTGATATCGCGTTTGTTTTTTTTTGCTCGTGCTCACTCTACAGGCTACAATTCTCCATGGATCCTTTAGATATTTTGTATGTGTTTCAATATCATTATGAATATGTGCACTATTGAATTTAATGACGATGGGATAATTTTTATCGTATAAAACTCTGATATCGCGTTTGTTTTGGTGTTCACATTTACCTCTTTATCAAGCTGCTGGTGGGCGTATACGCTTGCGAGACTTGCCGCAAGCCTATGTTCAATCTTATGGGAAACATAATAAAAGCTTAAGCTTATAATTAAATATACTGTTATTTAGAAAATAATTTTCCCTTCTTAAGAGCTGTTTTTATATAAAATCACCAATTCTAATATTCTTACTGTCATAACATCTGAAAGCAATTAATGCTAACTGCTTGTTATTTAAATACAGGTACTTTATTTTGATGAGTTCTCCTGTCTCCCATTTACTTTATAACTAAACAATATTCAATATAACTATCCCTCTCTCTCTCCTGCCCTTCCCCTGTTTATTCCCCCCCCCCCCCACCCCCCCCGCCTCCTTTATTCCCTAGTTACAAAACACTGATGTTCAGTTAGAATAAATCATGTCTGTAGATAGTTAATCTGAAGACTGATAGAGAATAGTTTCTATATAGAGTTCTATACAGATTCTCATAAAAAATGAATGTTTTTGTCTAATGAAGTAAAGTTAACAATAGGTTGATGGTAGTCAATGACAAGTAAACAATCATTTATTATTTATTATTTATCACTTTATATTTCTATTAATTTCTAGTTTAGGTTAATGTAAACTTTATATCTCTATTATTTTCTAGAGTTTAGGTTAATGTAAACTTTATATCTCTATTATTTTCTAGTATAGGTTAATGTAAACTTTACATCTCTATTATTTTCTAGAGTTTAGGTTAATGTAAACTTTATATCTCTATTATTTTCTAGTATAGGTTAATGTAAACTTTATATATCTCTATTATTTTCTAGTATAGGTTAATGTAAACTTTATATCTCTAGTATTTTCTAGTTTAGGTTAATGTAAACTTTATATCTCTATTATTTTCTAGTTTAAGTTTTTGAAACTAATGTTAACTTTATATCTCTATTATTTTCTAGTTTAGGTTAATGTAAACTTTATATCTCTATTATTTTCTAGTTTAGGTTAATATAAACATTATATCTCTATTATTTTCTAGTTTAGGTTAATGTAAACTTTATATCTCTATTATTTTCTAGTTTAGGTTAATGTAAACTTTATATCTCTATTATTTTCTAGTTTAAGTTTTTGAAACTAATGTTAACTTTATATCTCTATTATTTTCTAGTTTAGGTTAATGTAAACTTTATATCTCTATTATTTTCTAGTTTAGGTTAATGTAAACTTTATATCTATTATTTTCTAGTTTAGGTTAATGTAAACTTTATATCTATTATGTTCTAGTTTAGGTTAATGTAAACTGGTTAATGTAAACTTTATATCTATTATTTTCTAGTTTAGGTTAATGTAAACTTTATATCTCTATTATTTTCTAGTTTTGGTTAACGTTAACTTTATATCTCTATTATTTTCTAGTTTAGGTTAATGTAAACTTTATTGGTTAATTGGTTGGACTCGCAAATTGCGATGCAATGCCGCTTAAATTGAAACTTTGATGGTTGTCTTTTTTTGATTAATCTGGGTACCGGGTACTGCATTTGAGTTTTTTTTTCTTACATTATTTTTTGTGAAGGAAAGGCTAAAGTTTTGTTTATATTTGAAGTGTGATCTTGAATAAGAATATTTTAAATTCTTTATAGTTGATTGTAAGTGATAAGACATATATTGTTTGTTTGTATTTTAATTTCTATTGTATTTTGATATCATAACATTGATTGAAGGAAGATCGGCAAGATTGAAATTCTGTAGATTCTAATTTCAACAGAGCCAAAGTGTTTTAATTTGGCATTATTTTCTGGAAATGGCAGCTTAAGGGTGTTAATTGGGCTATTTCACGTTATGAAAAAATGGAATAAGTATATGAAATAATGATTTCTTGAGACTTGTTGTGTATTTGTTGATGATTTGGGGTCCTTCTCGATAGTTTAAGGTTAATTTCATGTCAATCCGATTTTTTTTAATGAGTTGACAGCCCTTTCAAACATGTCATAAAAATTGGACATTTCAAACCTTTGATACAAGTTTAAAAAAATGTGAATGGATCAATCTACATCAAACTTGGCATAAATGTAGACAATTACATTGCCGAGAAACGTACAGAGCGATTTTCCAAAAAAATTTATTATTTTGGTGGTTATCATGGAAATACGAAAATGTACACGTAGGTACGGCAAACATTTTCCAGGGGCCAAACTGATTAGAATTTTCGAAAAAACTCTCTGTACGTTTCATCCGTATTGAATAAGCTTTCAATCAAGACCAAGATCGTAATTTTCCAATAAAAAATGGCTGAGAAATCTTGTACCAACCGGGACACATTTTGCTACTTTTTCCTAATTATTTAGCAAAAACTAACGAAATACCTAATTTCTTTTTGGTTTCTTTCATTCTATATAGTTTACAAATAAAGTAATAATAATTATCTACAATCTGAGCCCAAAAATAATAAGTAATTTGCAAAAATTCCATCTCATGTTTTTTTTCTCGAACGCTAGCCCAATCAATACCCTTAAATGTAAAATGTTTTGGTAAGTACATCAAGTATGAGTTGGACAAAGAGTGAGGTACCGTACTCTCTGTCATATTCCAAAAGTTGATAGAGCTTGTAGAGGAGACAATTAATGGCTAATATGATATAAAATCAATCTTGTGTTGGTTCCAGTGTAAGAATTTAAATAAATAAAATAGGGCTGGGCGATATACCAGTATCGCGATAAATACCGGTATAGGAATTTATATCGTTAGTAATATCGCCTCAAATAAAAATACCGAAATAGCGCCATATCGTGATATATGTACTTATCATATCGTCAAATTTTGGTCAAGATAAAGTCATTTTAACAGTTTTGACACATAACTTAATATTTTTAGATATTTGAAAAAGATGTGTTTTTGCATGCTTTTGAAGATTTGGTTGTTTTTGACAGATATTTACGGTTTTTCTTACATTTAAGATTTTTTGATAGAGCAAAACATGAACATTTTGTTTCAAAAACCAGTAAAAACCCTTCTTAAAAATATCCCGATATATACCCATATTGTGATATGTTTATGATGAATATCGTAATATCCACTTTAACCAATATCGCCCAGTCCTAAAATAAAATATTCTTAAATCATATGCAAAGAATGCAAGATATTATCTATTTAGGATTGTTTAAGATAAGCTTATATCTAGATGAATTAAAAGAAAAAATCATGTTAAATATAATCTGACGCCTAAATTGAGTTATTTAAAAAAGATCATGTAGAAGGAATGTGAGGTGATATATTATGAATTGTTTAAGAGGTTAATATTATAGTAATATAATATGATAATCCTATAGGTAAATATAACCTATAGATAAGAGAAACAATCAATCTATAGTATAACTTAATCCTAGTGACTAGCTCTGGTAATTTATCTCTATTCAACTATTCTATCATTTATTATACTATCTCTTGACTTTATTATATCAGTCAATACTCAACTCTTGTAATGTTTACAGGCCTTTAGATTACATGCTAGTTAAAACATTGTGCCCAAATTAACAGCGCCCAACAGTTTCCAACAACTTCAAAGGCCTGTCTGATCATAACAGTAGTCCGCCTAATTATATAACCACCAGTGATTAGTGAAAATGCTACTGTAGGCTTCCCAGGAGTCCTTGCTGCCTATATATCGATGTCAACTCTGCGAATACAGTGTGCCCCATTAAGGTACCAAATCTAATGCCCTGGTTTAAAATAATTGCTCTCTTGAATTATTAATTTGTCATTCAATTCCACTCCATCTTGACTTCATACCATAAAGTTACATTTAAATCAGTCATGTAGATATGCTGACACTTGCCAGCCTCTACGAAATACAAAGAATCATACAGAATAATTCTTATTGATAACCATCAAATATATTTTATCAACCAAATGGCTCAACCAGACTCAAAATTAAATGTTAACTAATGAAGACACTTATGTGAAGTTCAATTTTGTAATTCACTTGCTGATTCTTGCCAGCCAGATTTCAGGAATTTTCAGAAGATCAAACCTAATGATTCTGTAGGAACTGATGTGTTTCAAACATTTATCAGGAAATGGAGAGAGAACTTTGCAGCCGTAATAATCTGACCAAATAAAAACAATACTGGTACTTTGCAATCCAATTTCCTATACCTAAATAAAGCATTGTGATATTACTGTCTGTAAGCTTAAATGCTACTGATAATCCTAGAAGAAGTGTCAATCATAATACATGTATATATTGTATCATAATACATGTATATATTGTATCATAATACATGTATATATTGTATCATAATACATGTATATATTGTATCATAATACATGTATATATTGTATCATAATACATGTATATATTGTAATCTAGACTGTATTGTTTATACACAATAATCTACCTGGACTATTGATCTCTATAATAGATTTACACACTCGATACATATTTTAATACACCTGGTTTTAACTTGGATTAATTTCATAGCTTTTTAATTTGACTCACTTGAGACTGAGGTTGAAATATGTTTTTAATATTAATATACTTGTTTTGATTTGGATGAACTTGTTGTTTTCAACTTGAGTTTGACTCACATTCATTGTTGGACTGTTCTCTTTGTGCATTAGAGGTTGAAGCATTTCATTTGAAAATAAACTTGTTTTAGTATGGATTAATGTCTGGTGTTAAATGCAAATTTCTCATTGGATGATGTTATTAACAGTCTATTTTTAATGCCACTGCAAGTTCCTGAGAGATTTTCCCTGATGTTTGCATAGCACGAAATGAAATGCATTTTATTTTAGTAATTCTTAATAAGAATTTAAGGTAATTGTTCAAGTGACTGAATTATGAATAATTAGGGACCTTGGACAAGTAAAAATACTGTAATAAACTTATATTTCTGGTGCCATTATCAGTGCCTTTGAGATTCCAGTGTGAGTCAAATGAGATGAGATATTTTATTTTTATAAAGTTATATTAATAAGGTATTGTTCAAGTAGACAGATATTTGAATAATTAACTAGACAGGTAAAAATACTGTCTATTAAACCATATGTTTTAACACCTTGATTATTACATTATCTTTAATCCATATTTCATTTATTCTGATTACTTCTCTTGTCTGGTAGAGGCCAGGAGCCAGGTACGGTACATAGAGTTTTAGAATACTTTATTTTATGGATGATAATGCAATTCTTTTTGTGAAAGAACAGTTTTAGTGAAAATTGAATTTTTGTGTGAAAACTTTGTTATTCCATCTTATTTAAAAGTGTTAAGTGGTGATAATTTTTACAACAATTCACTATGATTTATATACTGCCGAATTAAATAGCAGCCTAGATATTTCTTTCTCTTTGTATTCTAAGAGTATTTCTTAGTAGCAATTAATAATAATGATTCTTTTATTTTATTTTTCAGATTAATTGGTTATACAAATTGAACTATTTCCTGAAGTTAATGTGTTTTTAACTGTGTTCAAAGAAAAAATTTATCATTACTGGCATAGTTACTGGAAGAAGACGACACAATTCATACCTTTAAAGGAATCATAAATCTTAATGCCAAGTAACACAATAGTATTAAGGCTTGAAAACTTGTAACATACTTTGAAGCTAAGGAATTATAAGTGTTAACAGGAAGGAAATATATGAACGCTAACTATACATACAGTGTGAACTCTAAGGAACCATAAAGTGTTAACGCTTTTAATAGTGTTAATTCCAAGGAAGCAAAAAGTTAAGCGTTAAGTATGTGAGGTAGGACAATGTCTGTGCGTTATAAACAATCCTCTATAACTAAAAATATTATTAACTCTATGAACACTGATGTACGACCGTGAACTGTGAACGGCTATGTAATGAACAAATACGAAATTTTGGGAGTTGTTGGGGAAGGTAAGTGTTGTTAGTTCTTCATTCTAAAAATATTTATAAATAAAAAGTGATATGAATATTTCATAAAAGAAATTACCTTACGTTATCTAATTTTTATTGCAATTGCTTCAGTGTGTTTAATACATGTAATGTGAAATGAAAATTTGAGATTCTGTATTCACAAATGCTGAGTGACCTACCCAGATCTGAGACTGGCCTTGCTTTGGTCTTCCAACTTTCAACTTGTAATTATTTGTAAAAGGAATGATTTGTGACTGAGGTGTTGTGAACCCCCTTCCCCAATTCTGTGCCCATCAATGTAGGTGCTTGTTGCAAACATCATAATGATAACCAAAGTGTAATATGGAATATTTTATCTTGTAGGTGCCTATGGAGTTGTATTAAAGTGTCGCCACAGGGTAAGTACACATTTGTGTATTATAAATTAATGGGGATCATTTTAAACCGTACCTTTGGATTGCAACGAGCAATCGTTCTTAACCTTCTGTAAAAACAACAATTTATTGTATAGATACAAGTATCTGACTAATTCACCCTTGAAATACCAAGATGACATTAAATAGTAATGGTTGGTGATATGGTTGTATCATTCACAGTGTTATCATGGAAAGATAAAACAATAATAAGTGTATAAGACCAGCTAATAGGAGGTTTATTTCACGTCTTCAATGATAACCTCTCTCTTATCTTTCTGACATTAAAACCACTCGCCTGTTATAATCCATCTTTACAACACGATTAGAAAATATTTTGTTGTCCACGGCAACATCAGAAATATTTCCATCACAACATGTCGCTACTCAATTTTTAACAATACAAGAAACATGTCCTCATGGAATTCGAATGTCGATTTTCTTACCATTGATTATTGCATGTTTAATTGACATAAAATAGTTTGAAAGACGTCATTTGTCGTGGCAATTGAAGTTTTTAAAGTTTTAATGATGTTAAATTTTTAAGTAGAACTTTGAGTAAATGTCAAAGTACGATAGATAGAATTGGACCAGCGTAAGCTTACAGATAAGAATTTATCGAGGATAAAAATATAATTTTACTCCAAAATAAAGTCCATTTTACAAAAAATTGGCTTAGTAGAAATGTGTTGGCTTTTGACCATTCTTGATAAAACTTGGTCGTGATCTATAGGGTCCTGTTTCTCAATAAAAAATTAATGATCAATGTTGTTGTAAGTATGGAAGTACTCAGTGTAACATTGTTCACTTATCATTAACAAATTCTTACGGTATGATTTGCAAAAACCTAGGGCACAGACTTTCTTTGAATCCACCAAGTCTACCAATACTGTGTATAATCAGACCAACAATAAATCTATTTTGAATCGGAATATGGACATTGTAGTCAAAATAAGAAGGAATGTAATCGGGACCAGATGTCGGTTTATACAGAATGCCGTAGTACTCAGATGTTGGAAATCACAAAGTACACTGTCATTGTAATGTTCATGTTTTATGTCTAAACTAGTGTTGAAACGGTTAGTGATTTTTACGACCCGGGTAACCGTCGGCAATAACCGGTTATTTTCCGGTTAACCCCGATTAATTTATTAAGCTTGAAAACAAGAATAAAGAACCGCATTTGTAGTGTAAACTAAATCTCAGTTAGTACAAACGAGTTCCGAAGTTGCCGAAGAAGAGTTGACCTACTTTGAATCAGTTCCATTAGGTACCGGTATAGGAATTGTCGGTAAATAAATACCAACAACCCATCGAATCAGACATCAGATTACACCCAAACTGGCCAGACGAAATAGCCCCATTGTTATTCATTGGCAAGGTATTAAATAAGCGTCCAAACACGAACATGGTCGGGTACATTTAGCACCATTGAACTTGGAATGGACGGCAGTATGATAATATAGTCAAGATCATCAAGGTTACTAGCACTCAGAGAAGACAATGAACGTCTGGATAATCAAGTTCAACAAAACACCAAACGGGCGGTGTTGACACAATTTGGACAAAATTATTTGTTCCACTCATGAAGTAATTTTAATTCTATAATGACCATAATTACTCGTATAAACGGAACAAGATCATCTTTTATATGATATATGATAATAACGAAGTCTAATCGCACTGTGATACCTATATTTAAAATATAACATAAGGATTTGGAACTTTGATATACCCCGATATTGTCGAGCACTAAATTTAATAGACACCGCCGGATGTTTGACCATCTCACAAGAATGTTAAAAGCGAAAGTAGAAAGTAAATGAAAGTGAGAAATTCATTGGCTGATATAAATAGATATCTCTTATTGTCCAATCAGATAATAGCATGCTTTGTTAATGGATTTTTATGAGTGTCTGTTCATAAATATATTCAACAAGATGTTCTATTTTTTACCGACGGCTTTATCCTTCTTTGATAAACATCGGAGATCGTGAAGATGAAAAACAACTATTTGATGAGCTATCGATGGTTACTAATATTCAGTTGAGAATACGGCGGATTTATGTTATAAAATGCCGGTTTTTACACGCATTTTTTTATAAAAATTATCATGTTACAAATTACCGGTTAACCGATCATCTGAAATCAGACCCGGTTACCCGTGAAATCGTACCCGATATCGGTTAACTGATTAACTGTTTCAACACTAGTCTAAACATAATAAATAAATTTTGAGCTGTCAAGATAATAATTTATAATATTCTTACTGCTATATCAGGTTTTGTTTTGTTTATGAAGTTATGACAACTGAACAATAAAATAATTTCAAGAATGTTAAAAGATATTTATTGGTATTTTAATAGTTTAGATTATTGATTTTAAACATCTTGAGGTAGATATCTTACATTAGGCAATGATCTCATTATCTGATATTATTAAAAGTTGACATTGGGCTGATTTTTTAAAGCACTGGCCTTAGGCTAGAGTTCGAATTTTATTACCGGTACCTGAGAATTTGAACCCACTGTTACCTTTGATATCTAAATGCCTTATTCTCAAAAACTTAACTTTGATCAAATCAGAATTTTAAGAAAGGGTTGAAATCTGATAAAAACAATTATAGGGCAATCTCTTTACTGGATAATCTTGGTAAAATTTACACCGCTGTCTTAAGAAGAACCAAAATTAAAATTGATTTTAGTGATTAACCAGTGATAAAAACCTCTTGTGACCTCATCCCATTGTTATGGCAGGTCTTTCTTTTTGCTAATATCCCTCAACCCAGGGACATTCGAGAGAATATCCCTCAACCCAGGGACATTCGAGAGAATATCCCTCAACCCAGGGATATTCGAGATAATATCCCTGTGGACAGGTACATTAGAGATAATATCCCCTCTACCAAAGTACCTTCGAGAGAATATACTTTAATCTAACACCAATACATTTGAGCAATCAACTCTACGTCTTAAAGATTTTTTTCTTTCAAACTTGATATTGAAGTTTCAAAATCAAGCTAGTAACTAGTCACTACCCAGTGACAAAGTATGCAATCTTATCAAGTCACAACCCAGTGATCTGTAAGGTTTCTTGCTTCCTATGATACAATAAAGGTTGATACAACAATATATACCCTCACATTTCTTGTTATGTTTTTTACTGGTCATCTTATTTTTTAAAAACGGTTTTAAAAATTTAAAAACTAAATTTTTAGAGCGTTATTAATTTTCGAGGGATTTATATCTTTCAATACTACATTTTAGAATTTTTTAATGTAAAATTAGATATTTAATATTAAAAACTAAATATTTCTGAAAATTCCCTCCCATGTGATGTTAAATGTATTGATTGATTTTTCAACATATTTACCAATTATTGAATTAGGAATCGGTTTTTATGTCGGATAATGCATGGTTTCTATCGGGATTAGTTGACATAATGCCCTTGGGCTCGGAAAAGCCCTCGGGCCTTTGGCCCTCGTGCTTTCCCGAACCCGCGGGCATTATGTCAACTAATCCCTCGAAACCATGCATTATCCTACACATAATCAGATGACTAGAATACTGAAAGCATCTGAAGTTAAGTTTTCAAGAATAAGGCCCCTCGAAATTGTTCGTCTATGCGAGAGGTTTGATAGATAGATTATTATTACCAATAAATATAGTTGTCTAATGAGATATATTTGTACTATGTAATGTTGATATTGTATATTGAATTATTGGGGCAGATAATCATATATCAATCTTCTATAATTGTTATAATACAGACAGTTAATTCAATATACAGTTAGATATTACAATACTTGTCTGATTAATATAGGTATTAAAATATCACTCAATAATCCACAGTTATTTGTCTAATTAAATTGACACTGTAACTACTTAATCATTAAAGGATTGTAAAACTGAGCAATCTGGTTCCTTCAATCCCACTAGATCTAATTGTTTAAAAAATAAACTTTCAAATTATTGAAATTATACCCAAACTTGAAAAAGTCCCCATTACCTTGAGAAAATTTCTATCTGTCCACAGACCAGTTAGGGGAAAGACCTCTGATCTTGATCACCAACTTTCCAGAAAGAGTAAAGATCTCTTGAAACTGGATAGGTATTAACTGAGGCAAATGTTTTGTAATAAACTATCTCTAACTATAGAATTTTATATATTACAGGAATCGGGTGAAATATGTGCAATAAAGAAATTCAAAGACAGTGAAGGTAAGATATTGTCTGATTCTATTTCCAGAAAGATCCTGATATTTTCAAGATAAAAGTCTGAGAATACTGAAAAATCTATATTCCTACATACATCTTCTTTTACATGGTTATGTTCTTTGTTGTTTTCAAATTTCTCTCAATGCCATTGCCAGAAGTTTTGCGCTGTCCGGACAGATCATGCTATAGGTCTATCACACATGATGAGTTCTTACAGAAATTTTAGATGATTTAGGTTGTTTTGAGATTTCATATAGGCAACTGTCTTGTTCTCCTGTAGTGACTATATTTTAAAATATTTGATAGAAAATGATGATGTTAAAAGAACGACATTACGAGAGTTAAAGATGTTACGATCATTAAAACAAGAAAATATCGTAGATTTACGGGAAGCATTCAGAAGAAAAGGAAAATTATATTTAGTCTTTGAATATATGGAAAGGGTGAGTGTACTATTTGATTATCAAAACTTATTTATCAAGACTGATTTGAGAGTGACTCAGACTACTTTTGAATCTTTAATATGAGTAATTGGAGAGTAAACTAATCATAATATGAACGCTATGAATGGTATTGTCAGTAATGATTTCCATCTTGAAAGTTGGTCAATGCAGTAAATGTATGCCTCTGTTGTGTTTGGTTCTAAGATTTCAGGATGTTCTAAGGATATCAATAAATATAACTTAAATTTAGGGGTTAAGTCATTTCATTGGTCAATGAATGAATTCAAAATTAGTTTGATTATCCAGTCAAATTACTGTATATTCAAATCTGGAAAAGGACCTTGCTATAAACATGGAGAATTGATCATGACTTTTAATGTCATGGGTGTTCATAAACATGAATCCAAGTATGATGTGGACAAAAAATTATGACTAGTTATAAAATATCTAAGCAGGGCAGGGCAGATCTCTAACAGTACTGCGTAATGAATAAAAGCCAACGTCGATTGTTGGCGAACAAATCTAAATAAAGTAACTTTGTAACATGAATTTGAACATGACCATGATGACCCTATATGAATATTAACTAAGTAATAACTCTATAAGTTTATTGTCCTGTAATAATACTCAAAGTCAAAATAAGTTTATTCTATTTTCTCTACAGACTTCATATAAATAATAACTATACGGTAGATTTCAATAGAGCTGAATTCTTACACACAATACATTGAGATTTTATTGTCATGCTTTCTAGATCAATCCCTTCCTTTCTTTATTTATCAAATAGTTAAAATTATTACTAGCAGGGGAATTTTTGGTTATAATTAATGCATAAATAAAGATTACACCCTTCCTGTAGAAATTCTTTAAATCATTTGGTTTTGTTAACATTGTCAAGATTTCTAGATTGTTAGAGCTCTTTCTTTCTTTAGGCAAAATTTGAAGGGAATTTACAATTACACATGCAAGTTCACCCTTCCAAGCTTTCTAAATATTCAATTAAATTACACTAATTGTGAAATCGGCCTCATAATAATATACTTTTACAAAGTCAAATTTCATAACATTTTTATACGCCCACACGATAGTATGGGCGTATATTGCGGTTACCCCTGTCGGTCGGTCCGTCCGTCCGTCGGTCCGTCCGTCGGTCCGTCCGTTCACAATTACCTTGTGCTCACTCTACAGACTACAATTCTTCATGGATCCTTTTGATATTTTGTATGTGTGTCAATATCATTATGAAGATGTGCACTATTGAATTTGGTGATGATTCGATGATTTTCTTCCGAGATATCGCGTAAAACTCTGATATCGCGTTCGTTTTTTTGCTCGTGCTCACTCTACAGGCAACAATTTTTCATGGATCCTTTTGATATTTTGTATGTGTGTCAATATTATTATGAAGATGTGCACTATTGAATTTGGTGATGACTCGATGATTTTCTTCCGAGATATCGCGTAAAACTCTGATATCGCGTTCGGTTTTTTGCTCGTGCTCACTCTACAGGCTAGAATTCTTCATGGATCCTTTTGATATTTTGTATGTGTGTCAATATTATTATGAAGATGTGCACTATTGAATTTGGTGATGAATCGATGATTTTCTTCCGAGATATCGCGTAAAACTCTGATATCGCGTTGTTTTTTTTGCTTGTGCTCACTTTACAGGCAACAATTCTTCATGGATCCTTTTGATATTTTGTATGTGTGTCAATATCATAATGAAGATGTGCACTATTGAATTTGGTGATGATTCGATGATTTTCTTCCGAGATATCGCGTAAAACTCTGATATCGCGTTGTTTTTTTTGCTTGTGCTCACTCTACAGGCTACAATTCTTCATGGATCCTTTTGATATTTTGTATGTGTGTCAATATTATTATGAAGATGTGCACTATTGAATTTGGTGATGATTCGGTGATTTTCTTTCGAGATATCGCGTTTGGTTTTTTTGCTCGTGCTCACTCTACAGGCTTCAATTCTTCATTGATCCTTTAGATATTTTGTATGTGTTTCAATATCATTATGAATATGTGCACTATTGAATTTAATGACGATGTGATATCGCGTTTGTTTTGGTGTTCACATTTACCTCTTTATCAAGCTGCTGGTGGGCGTATACGCTTGCGAGACTTGCCGCAAGCCTATGTTTCTAAAACAAGATACTAATGATACATTTTATTAAACTTATCATGCCTCATGAAGAATCACAATCATTGATATCCCAGTGATTTGAGATAAAATATTGATAATTGATAATAATAAATCATAAAAGAACAATATTTGTGTAAGACCTGTAGATATTGATATTGTATTATCTCTGTTAAACCTGGGTATTATTATTCATATTAATTGATTTATTGTCCTGGTATCATTATTGATAGAAACTATATACTAGCCTACTCCAGTAGTTCCAGCAGCTCATTCATGGACATCAAGAAAACTAACTGATTTACAGGTTTTTTAGGTGAATCGAGCAGGAGAATGAATGACTGAATAAATAGATAAATAAATAAATGAATGAATGAATGAAGAGGTGGCTGGAATATTGAATGAATGGGTGGCTTGAATAATGAATTGGTATAAAAGAAGTGCAAGACTTAAAAATAATTGAATGAATATTTGATCTAAGGAGATCTTTTCTGTTGATGAATTAAAAAATCAAGAAATGTATGAAATAAGAGATAGACCTTAATATGGCACCAGCCTCTTGGAATTGAAGGTGTAAACAGATACACGAACGGAACAATTGTCTTGAGGAATCCTTGCTCAAAAAGAATTGATTTGGTGCATTCTGACACAAATTTGAGGCAAAATGTATACAAATCAGATCAGTATGAAAGAAAGAAAGAAACAAACAAACAAACAATGAAAAAATGAATGAATAAATGTATGAAAGAATGAATGAATGAACAATCAAAAAATGAATGAATAAATGTATGAAAGAATGAATGAATGAATAATAAGCTAGTTATAAGAAGATATTATGACAAGATAAGAGATCAAATCACTGATATATTGATTGATTTATTGATTTCTCTTGACCTATTTTAATCTTAGTTATTGATGATAAATCATATTGTATAGTGACTAGAATGAATGAACAATTGAATGAATGATTGTGTAAGTGTATGAATGAATGACTGCATGCATAAAGTATGTTAAACTCTGTTTCTTGTTTAAGTTTTCTAAAATATATTAAAACTATATCTTGTCTATATTTTCTAGAATATGTTAGAACTATATCTTGTCTATATTTTCTAGAATATGTTAGAACTATATCTTGTCCATATTTTCTAGATTATGTAAGAACTATATCTTGTTTATATTTTTCTAGAATATATAAGAACTATATCTTGTCCATATTTTCTAGAATATGTAAGAACTATTTCTGGTCTATATATTTTCTAGAATATATAAGAACTATATCTTGTGTATATTTTCTAGAATATGCTAGAACTATTTCTGGTCTATATATTTTCTAGAATATATAAGAACTATATCTTGTGTATATTTTCTAGAATATTCTAGAACTATTTCTGGTCTATATATTTTCTAGAATATGTAAGAACTATATCTTGTCTATATTTTCTAGAATATGTTAGAACTATATCTTGTCTATATTTTCTAGAATATGTTAGAACTATATCTTGTCCATATTTTCTAGAATATGTAAGAACTATTTCTGGTCTATATATTTTCTAGAATATATAAGAACTATATCTTGTGTATATTTTCTAGAATATGCTAGAACTATTTCTGGTCTATATATTTTCTAGAATATATAAGAACTATATCTTGTGTATATTTTCTAGAATATGCTAGAACTATTTCTGGTTTATATATATTCTAGAATATGTAAGAACTATATCTTGTCATTATTTTCTAGGATACATTAGAACTATATCTTGTCTATATTTTCTAGAATATGTAAGAACTATATCTTGTCATTATTTTCTAGGATACATTAGAACTATATCTTGTCTATATTTTCTAGAATATGTAAGAACTATATCTTGTTTATATTTTCTATGATACATTAGAACTATATCTTGTCTATATTTTCTAGAATATGTTAGAGCTATTAGAAGAACAACCTAATGGTGTGGCTCTAGAGAAAGTACGAAGCTATATTTACCAGTTATGTAACGCCATATATTGGTGTCACTCTAATGGCGTCATACATAGAGGTTTGTATTTGTATACAAAATTTAAATCAATGAATAATCTGGTCGGATTAATGCAAAATTTTTATACGCCCACATCTCTATATGTGGACAAATATTGTCGGCACCCCTGTCCATCCCACTGTCAACATTTGCTCGTAAACGCTCTAAAAACTAGAGTTTTTGATGGAATCAAATGAAATTCAGTATATGTATATGTACCCTATTTATAAAACAAAGATCAAGTTCGAATTTGAGCTATTTTCGACCGTTAAAAGCAAAGTTATTTCCCTTGCCCAAAAATCTTAAATATGCTATTACTCTGTTAGTTTTCTTCCAATTTTGATGAAACTTAAAATGGATGTTTCATCCTTCTGCATGCCGTGGTGGGCATTTTGATCATATTGCGAACGTTCATGACAAATTTTTCCTTACCGTTTTTGAGCTATGACCCTAGCAGTCAATCTTGGATGTAGATTCTTAGCTCTAGAACAGATAGTCTGGTTAGTTGTCCAGACCCGCTTTTAGTCCATATTATAAGTCAAGGGAATTTGAAGAATGTGAAATAACATTTTCAGCCACACAAACAGCTAATTATTTTGGTCTTTAGCAGCAAGCCATAAATGTTTTGTCATGCCAATTTTTCTGAAAGATCAGCAATATAATAATAATGGAGATAATTAAGTTAAAGTAATGACTGTAATATAGAATGTCTAATTAGAAATAATTGTGATAAATTGTTATAATTAAAGCTGATTATTTTAATATCACCCCTGTATTATAAACTTACATACATACCACTGTATTTGTTATGGTTTTGGTAATTTGAAAAAATGTGATCACTTTCTCATATTGACTAAAAATAAGTATCAAATTCTGCTTTCGTTTTAATATGATTTTAGGTTTACATGCAAATGAAAATATGATTTTAGGTTTACATGCAAATGAAAATATGATTTTAGGTTTACATGCAAATGAAAATATGATTTTAGGTTTACATGCTAATGAAAATATGATATTAGGTTTACATGCTAATGAAAATTTGACTTTAGATTTACATGCTAATGCAAATTTGAATTAAGGTTTACATGCTAATGAAAATTTGAATTAAGGTTTACATGGTAATGAAAATATTTTAAGTTAGGTTTATATGCTAATGCAAATTTGAATTTAGGTTAACATGCTAATGCAAATTTTTCTTCATCAAATCTCTCTATTGGAACACCACTTAAAATTTTACAATACATTTAACATGATAACATTTAAACACCTATTTATTTGACATGATAAAGTACTAGTTTTGTCAGTTATTGAACAAGTCATCTGTTATTTTGATAGAGAAATAGATCAATGTGTATGATAGATTAAAAAATCATGTTAGCTGTCACATCAATTAAATAGTTACGGGTATACATGTATAGTTAGACACTGTTATACATAATAGCTCAATGTTTGAATTAAGAAAAAAGATCTGTATTAATTTTGTTATTTCAACATTATACAAATTGTTGAAAAATAAGCTTATGTGTGTTAAAGGGATTGTAAAGAGTATTTCTAAACTTTGTATGTGTATCGGGGACACTGATAGCATCAATTTGCATCATCCCAATTTCAATTCCGACTTATGTTGTTCTTGCAATTCCAATAAAACTAACGTGTTTTATGTCACTGACAGTGATCTGCATAGATATAAAAACTTGATTGATTGTCCTAGTTTGTATAGGCTTTCAGCCACTCTCTCAAGGAAAATAACTCTTATAATTATATATTTTTCAGATATCAAACCAGAGAATTTATTAATTGGTAAGAATGATGTATTGAAACTGTGTGATTTTGGGTTTGCTAGAAGTATTAGTAATAATCCTAACGGTACCTATACTGATTATGTAGCTACTAGGTGGTACCGATCTCCAGAACTCTTACTAGGGTAAGCATTGAACTTATTATGATATCATGATAATAACGTTTTCCAGTCAGTCAAAACAGTTAACGATTTTCAGTTTCATTGGACTTGATAATACACAGAATGTATCTTTTGTTACATAACACAAACAATAAAGAAGGCAAATTCCATAACATAAACTCATAATGAATAAAACATAATATTTTCAGAGCGCCTTATGGTAAAGCAGTAGATATTTGGGCTATAGGTTGTATTATGGGTGAATTGAGTGATGGACAGCCATTGTTTCCTGGCGAATCAGAAATAGACCAACTCTACGTCATCCAGAAAATCATAGGACCTCTACCTCCAGAACAGATGAATATGTTCTATAAAAATCCCAGATTCTCAGGGTTAAAGGTAGGTCTGTGAAAAGTTTGGTTCCTATGTACATGTAGAGAGTAAAGATACTATTTTGCCTGGCAAGCAATGTTTAATATATTATAGTACTAAAATATACATGTTCTTTAAACATAAGAAAGAGAAAATAAATCTTTTAACTAGAATCGTGAGACGATACTGGGCAGTGCGCATCCGGTTTCGTCCATGGGTTAAAAATGGCGTTTTCAATCCATACTGCGAAATTTACAGAACATAAAAATCGGCATATAAATTGTTTATATTCGGGAGTGAAAAGTAGAATAACCAGTTCACGTTTGAAAAGTCACCTGATTAAAAAGTAGTTGTTTTTATTAATGTACATTTTTATACATCATTGGAATTAGAATAGTAAAAAAATATTTATTAATATTTTTCATATGCATTATCATACATATGAAAGAAATGAAATGAATGGAGTTTTACGTCCGACTTTTCTGCACCTATATGGGCTGACTGAGGACGAGCAAACGCCATGCAGTGTGCAATGAATGAAATTTTGCAGGACAGTGGCATTTGTCTGCTTTTATTTTCGATTTCCAACTGTCGAGGGGTTTTTAACGTGCACAGCGAGCACGTGACCTTGGTTTATTGTCCCATCCGAACGACTAGGCGCTTTTACCATGTCAGCCCATGTGACATGCATCATTTAGAGGGTGAAACCGGGTTGAAATATCCGCAGGCAGAATCTCGACTCATGTCGGGATTGAACCCTGGACCTTCAGCTTAGTGAGCAAGCATCTAACTCACTGTGCCACTTCTTGATATGATATGTAAATTACATCAGAATACTGAGTGCTAACCTCCATACAAGTAAATTTGCAGCACAGCTCGTAAATTATCATTTTAACATATGCTTGGTAAAAATTCTATAATATTATTTTTTTAGAAAACATTTAAATGGTCAACGTTTTTAGACAGTCACTTTCAAAACGTGTTTTTTAATAAATGACAGAACCAGATTTTTCGAACGGATTTTCTTCTTTTGGCATTGGATCGTTATCTACTTCTTTTAGACTTTTTGTTTATCTTTTTTAGTACATAATTTAAAACGTTAAAAATGCAAGTTACAATGTAAGAAAGTCAAGTTAAGCATGGTGCAATTGTCAGTTCAAGGGAGAAAACTGCATTTGAACATTTTAAAATACTACTCTGACCAGTGGGAAGCGTTAAAAGAAACACTATGGTAAATTGTAACTTTTTAGGTGTTGGCATACTGACCATGAATCGTATGATGTACTGAGGGAATAAGGCGTTGTAATATAACAGCGCTGACTCTCACATGTTAATGGATATAGTGTCTAAAGCTGTTTCTCTCGAGGTTATGATACACCTAAATGAAGATTACAGCCAAATAATACTTCCTGGTCATTTGATCTAATAAACTTGGAAATATGAGCATTAAAAATTACAGTCTGAATTAAAATTCGTGTTCCAGAAATATAAAGAAATCGAAATTAAAAAATCAGTGGGCACAAGGTTGTTGGCCATCGACTAAGGATTTCATAGACACTGATATTATGCAAATCAGATTATCCCCTGAGGTCCCATTTTGAGGTCTATAAAAATAAGTCACAACAACATGGCACCTGACATAGTACTTCCGGGTCGGATTTTATCATTTATATCTTTTCTGATGATCATTTCTACCATGATGCAAAAAGAAACTTTCAAATAATTCAGGAACACCAGAAGTTTGAATTTCAAGTTTACAAACAAATGACGTCAAAACCGGAAGTGATATCAAAATTTCAGAAATATTGTTTTATTTATTATCAAATTGTTTATCTACTTGTAAGTTTTCAGATCGATCGAAATCAAATTTCCAAAAAACACGCACAATTACAATGAAAATTGGCGCAAAATTTGCAAGTTTTAAAAAGCGCAATTTTGATTCAAATATTTTGTGTTCTATATCATTAGAAAGAGCAGATTTAGCATAGTAAATATGTCTAAAAATTTGTGACGTATGTTTATTAGGTCACGTGACAAAGCTCTTTAAAGTTAAAAATTCCAATTTTCAAATGGCGATAAAACCGGAAGTTAAAATCAGAAATCGGAAATGAATATATCATTTGGTAGATCTCGTTAAGGGCAATAACTTTTGTACAGGTCAAAAGGTCATCAAAGGTCAAGGTCACTAGATATGAGCCTTGAAAGTTTCGGTCATTACTGAAATTCTTTGTCCGGAAATAGAAAAAAGTCTAAATCGAAATTTAAAAATCCGCTGTCATAAGGTTGGTGGCAATCGACTAAGTATTTCATAGACACCAAAATTGTGCGAATCCGATTATCCCCTGAGGCCCCATTTTGAGTTTTATAAAAATTACTCACAACAACATGGCGCTTGACATATTACTTCCGGGTCAAATTTTATCATAAATATCTTTCATGATGACAGTTTCTAACATAATGCAAAAAATGTTTTTCAAATATCTTCAAAACTCCGGAAGTTAAAAATTGAATTTTACAAGCAAATGACGTCAAAACCGGAAGTGATATCAAAATTTTGAAAACACATTTTTGTTCGCAATAACAATGTCTATATGCCTAGAAATTTTCATAGCGATCGAAATAAAACCGTGGAAGTTGAAAAAAACGTGAAAAAAAAGTTTCAAAATTCAGGGTCAAAAGTAAAAAAATTATAAGTTTTCAGGTGATTATCGTGTAGAAAAGACACAACGGAAATAAACAGAAAAATATCCATCAAAATCGGTTGAAAATTGTAAGTAAAAATGATAAAAAACCGAAAATACACGTTTTATCATACCTCATTTCCGGTAGGACAAAACTGCGTCATTTAACCCCTAAGCCACAGTGTGCAGCAGTTTATCGTTGGAAATCGTGTCAGTTTGAGCGTGACAAACTCCCTTCATACCGAAATAGCGAGACCAGAAAACGAAAAAAAAAAAAAAAAAAAAAAAAATAGTCAATTGCATAACAATGCAGTGCGTTCGAGAATCGAACGCACTGCAATAAAAAATATTCATGCCAAATTTTAACTAAGCAAAGAAACAATGACAAAGATAATTCTTAGGTTCTCTTGAAACCTGTCTATTGACTTATGCATGATATTGGGGTTTGATCTTCCAGGCTCAAACAACATGTTCCAAGTTCTAATGTATGCTAGCTTACCAAAACTGCCATATAGAATTTGCTCTATGCTATTGTGTAGAACCAATGTAAATTTTGTAACATTTGTGAATTTCAGTTCCCGTCTGTATCACATCAACAGAAACTGAGTAAAAGATATCAAGGTATTATGAATAGTGCTCTCATTGATTTTATGGAGGTATGTATTGGTGTTTTATATCAAACCTAGGCCAGTGCTCCTATAGGAGAGTATCTTCTATATCACCTATAACCAAAGAACTCCCATCACAGCTGTTCACACTCATTGCATACTTATAGATTTAGATTGAAGACAGAAGAAAGTTTGTCAAAATAACTAATGCCCATTGAACCTGGTTTTATTTTTCTTAATTCTCTTGAAATAAAGCATGCTTATTGCAATTTTGATAATTTTTGCTCAGGGACAATGTTTTTGAATATTTTAAAAGGTGAATTATGAAAATTTCATTTTGAAAATTTTGTTGACCTTATCATTTCAGAAAACTTTACAATTAGAATCGAGAGATAGAATAATTATTGACGACTGTTTACAACATCCTGCTTTTCAAACAGAGAAAATATTATTTCAAAAACCACGAATACCAACACGACAACCGTCACCCAATAAAAAACGTAGAAATGACTATATTAATAATGTTGAAAGGTAGGAGTTTCTAAGTATTCAACAAAACAAGTTCGTCATCAAATTTCTCAAGCCTAATACACTCTAGAGCAGCATGATAACAGTGTTTAAAGCTTCAAGGTCATAAAAAAAGTGCAAAAAGACAAATAATTTTCAACATTTTTTAACTTTCCACTTTCACCCATTGTTTTTGGATAATGTTTATTAAACATTCTTCAGATTATTTTTCAAATTTAGGTATCGAGTTCAAATCCTAAAATTTTGACAGTAGGTATTGTTGCAGATGTTACTAACAAGGCCAGGCACGCTTACCATTAAAAATAATTGATTTCATGCTGTAATAGAATTTGTCAACTTTATTTTGAGCCGATCCATCCTTTTATTCATGTTCTGATATTTCAGTGAAAACATCAAGAATAATGCAGTAATATTAGAGAAAGCAAAGGAACTGCCAGAGAAAATGGAAGCTGTAGAGGAAGGAGATATTGAGGGAGGAATACAGATCAGCCAAATTCATAGCAAATACATCAAACAAACTAAACCCCCTGTAAATAATGACAATACTGTGATAGACTCTGACCAAGTCATAGGTCAAGGTCAATTGAAACCTCCGTCAATGAAAAGTTTAAAATCGTATAGTTTGGATGATAAAAACTATGATCCTATGGAAGTTGAGGAAAAAACACCTGCTAAATATGAATGTAAAAAGACTGCTGGAACAGAAGGACGCCATCAAAGCACATTTTCAGATTTCCGTAATATGAATATTTTAGATACAGGGAAAGTAGATAACAATCCTGCTTATACCGCTAAGGGAGATAATTCGTGTGATAATAGTGCTGATGTTCGTGGGGAAGAAATGGACTGGTCGCGAAGTGAATCAAAATATTTAAAAAAGAAAGACAGTTACCATGACAATGCTGATGAAAGGGCGGAATTGTACAATCATGGGTCACGTGATATGAAAACAACGAATAATTCTCAAGGCGGAAATCGTAGTCAGACTTATACCGTCAGTGTTCAAGCTCCAAACTCAACAGCCAATCAAAATAAAGAGAGTAAAAAAGCAACTACTAGTCCTAGAGCTGAGAAAAAAAAGGTAATTTGAGAAAAATAACAGACAGACATTTATATGGTCAAATTGTGTCTTTATACTGTAGAACAATCTTTTTTAAACTTCACAATTATTTTGTATAAGGTGGAACCTTATTTAACCCTTTGTATATAATATATTCAGTGAACAAGGATATTTTCACCTTTTGAGACAGTATCTGTATTATGTTAAATTAATGTTCAACCCAATGACACTGTTGTTTCAAATATCAACTGTGATTAAAATTTAAGGATGCATCTCAAGCTTTTATATTTCCAATCAAATCATAATCTCAATTTCTTCCCTGATCTTTTCAGTTTTTAGATACAGCCACTCAGAATGAATTAAGAAGAATAAAATCGAGTACAATTCGAAAGAAAAAACAAGCTGATAATTCTCAAAGTTATTATAACTCAGATAGACTCACAGAATCTAAGGTATATTTATAATTTATAGCCTGGCCTCCCTGCATAATCTTATTCCCTGTAGTATGTGCTTATAGAAGGGGAGATAACAATGTCAGAGTGTATATTTCTAAGATACAAAAGCCTTAAACATTCATGGAAATTTTCAGTCCTTGCAGTTATCTTTCGGGGCTTGTTATTGGTAAGTTCTGCAAATTCAGGATTTATGGGATAAATCCAGAACTTCAATAACACAAGTTGGAACATGTGCTAAAGTATAAGTATGGTATGAGTAGACAAAATATAAAATGAGATAGAAAGAAGTTTTGATTGAGGCCAGAATCAGAACCAAAGGAGTCTGTTCAGAACTTACTTTTGCACCTCATGATTTTGACCTTTATAGCAGTGGTGGGTGTCACGCGCAAAGCAGACCATGCTTACTCTTTTCGAAACACCTGATGGTACTTCTTGTATGAGAAGTCCACTACTATATAATTATTGCACCCGATTTTGTCATGCTCTGGATGAGATTTTTGATTAACGGAATTGTTTATTGCTAATCTTTGTATGTGTATCGGGGACACTGATAGCATCAATTTGCATCAAATCACTTTACAATTCTTTTAATAAAAACATCCTTATTTTACTTGTTCTGAATTTTCTATTTTGAATTTTAGAGTGGGGATGTATCAAGTTATTTACACAATAATTTAAATACGAGAGAATCTACGATGTCTAATATATATATTAATAATAATAGTAGAAAAATCAGAAACCAACTTTATAATGGTATGTACTTTATATTATTCTGCTCAATTTATTTCATTTATCAAGGATTTATTTTCTCCTTTTTGATCCTTTTATTATTTAATACCTAATATTTATTAGTTAAAATCTTATCTTATTCCTTTCAATTTATTTCTTTTATCAAAGATTTATTTGCTCTTCTTTTTATACGCCCACATCTTTCTATGTGGACGTATATTGTTGGCACCCCTGTCCGTCAGTCTGTCCATGATTATTTGCTTGTATATGCTCTAAAAAAAACTAGAGTTTTTGACGGAATCAAATGAAATTTGATATGTGTATACATATTCTTAAAACGAAAATCAAGTTCGAATTTGAGCTATTTTCAATTGTTAAAAGCAGGGTTATTGCCCTTGCCCCAAAATCTTGCATAGGTTATTACTCTCTTAGTTTGCAACCAATTTTGTTATACGCCCACATGAAAATGTGGACGTATATTGCCGTCACCCCTGTCCGTCGATCCGTCCGTCCGTCCGTCGGTCCGTCCGTCCGTCAACAATTTCTTGTGTACGCGATAGACACCAGAGTTTTTATCCGATTCGAATGAAACTTGGTATGTGTATTCATCTTGATAATATCTCGGATGAGTTCGAAAATGACGCAATTCTAGTCGTCGGTTTATGAGTTATTGCTCTTGACTTAGTGAAAAAACGTTAAAATTAACTTGTGTACGCGATAGAAGCCAGAGTTTTTATCCGATTTGAATGAAACTTGGTATGTGTATTCATCTTGATAATATCTCGGATGAGTTCGAAAATGGCGCAATTCTAGTCGTCGGTTTATGAGTTATTGCCCTTGACTTAGCGAAAAAACGTTAAAATTAACTTGTGTACGCGATAGAAGCCAGAGTTTTTATCCGATTTGAATGAAACTTGGTATGTGTATTCATCTTGATAATATCTAGGATGAAATCGAAAATGGCACAATTCTAGTCTTGGGTTTATGAGTTATTGCCCTTGACTTAGCGAAAAAACGTTAAAATTTACTTGTGTACGCGATAGAAGCCAGAGTTTTTATCCGATTTGAATGAAACTTGGTATGTGTATTCATCTTGATAATATCTTGGATGAGTTCGAAAATGGCGCAATTCTAGTCGTCGGTTTATGAGTTATTGCCCTTGACTTAGTGAAAAATTGTTAGAATTAACCTGTGTATGCGATAGAAGCCAGAGTTTTAATCCGATTTGAATGAAACTTGGTATGTGTATTCATCTTGATAATATCTTGGATGAGTCGTCGGTCGTTGTCGGTTTAGGAGTTAATGCCCTCGATAGAGGCTAGAGTTTTCATTCGAATTGATTCATCTAAATATCAGCTCGAAGAAGTGCGATGGTGCAATCAACTTTTTCAAATATTCAAATTTGCTGAAGTGGGCGTATGTTACCTTGCCTGGCAAGCTATCTTTGAAACTTAAAATGGAGTTTATTGGACCTAAATCGAAAAGTTTGAGAAAGTTTAGTTTACTTTTGATTGAATTTAAAACTTTTTATACGCCCTCATCTTTATACGCCCTCATCTCTCTATGAGGACGTATATTGTAGTCACCCCTGTCCGTCCGTCCGTCCGTCCGTCCGTCCGTCCGTCCGTCCGTCAACATTTGCTCGTAAACGCTCTAAAAACTAGAGTTTTTGACGGAATCAAATGAAATTTGATATGTGTATACATATTCATAAAACGAAGATCAAGTTCGAATTTGAGCTATTTACGATCATTAGAAGCAGAGTTATTGCCCTTGCCTCAAATCCGTCAGTCAACATTTGCTTGTAAACACTCTAAAAACTAGAGTTTTTGACGGAATCAAATGAAATTTGATATGTGTATACATATTCATAAGACGAAGATCAAGTTCGAATTTGAGCTATTTTCGATTGTTAGAAGCAGAGTTATTGCCCTTGCCCCAAATCTGTTGGTCCGTCCATCCATCAACATTTGCTTGTAAACGCTCTAAAAACTAGAGTTTTTGACGGAATCAAATGAAATTTGATATGTGTATATATATTCAAAAAACGAAGATCAGGTTTGAATTTGAGCTATTTTCGATCGTTACAAGCAGAGTTATTGCCCTTGCCCCAAATCTGAAATATGCTATTACTCTCTTAGTTTTCAACCGATTTTGATGAAACTTAAAATGGATGTTATTGGACCTAAATCGAAAGGTTTGAGAAAGTTTAGATTTCTCCTGATTAAATTTTTTCCATCTTCGACTTTTTCGTTAGGCGTATATGGCCGTGGTCCACTATCTTTCGTTATACCATCCGCATGCCTTAGTGGGCGTATATGGCTGTAGTCCACTATCTTTTTCTTTGCTTTGAATATCTTGCTTAACATTATTTTATGTTTCATTTCTTATTTTAGTTTTTTTATTTTATAACATGTATCTTTGTTTTTATTTTATTTTTGAAGAATCTCCGCATTCCTCTCCTTCACCAACTTCCTCCTCATCATTACAAGGTTTACATTTCTTTTTACGTTAAAATTTTGGTTTTTTAATACTTTTACATGTATTTGCTTACATCACATTGTTATTTTTCACATATCTAAGTCATTTTTTGATACTTCTTTGTAGATGCACTGCCTCACCCAGTAACACTGTTTCTCTCTGTCTGTGATACAAAGTCAACACAGAGTCATTTGTATAGCTTTGTTTATATGATGTTAGGAAATAAAAAGGATATTGCACATAATCTGATTTTGCTTATCTTCATTTGTGAAATAATAAGCTTGAATCTTGACATTGACATTATCTGACCTTTATTATCCAATTATATAATGTTTCAATGGCAAAATAAATTATTATGAAATTAAAAGCTGCGATGTTTGAGATTTGAGAAAAAGTTTTAATATTTGCACAAATTATTTTTCAAGCACCTTCTTCACTACTTATATTTTTGTGTGGCAGTCATAAAATTTGTCACGTTCATCTGAGACAAAGAAAACCTTTGTACAACTGAAGGCCTCGAAGTATAGGTCAACAAAATTTGGTCATGTATTTGATAAAAGCAAATAGCAGTTAAATTTTTTTGTGTTTTAATAAAATTTTGAACACTGACATAATTTAGCTTTATTTTTCAAAGTAGACTTTCTCTTATATATTTTTTATTAAAGAATCAATTATTCATTGTGTTTCATTCTAAATTCTGTAAAATGTTGTAGTTTAGTTAAAGGGATTTTGTATTTTATTGTAGATTTTACGTATCAACGTGAATTAACAAGGGACAACAGACAAGTTGCCATTCAGTCTCGATCATTTGCCAAAATGGCTGCCCAGTCTCCATATCAATCTAATAATGATTCTACTTCATCACATCTTCATTTCTCAGCTTGGTGAGTATAATCTGCTGAATCTGTTTTATCCTGACGAATTGTAAATAAACTCTAATTGTAGATCTGAAAATTTGTGGCCAGATGAGACACAGACTGACAATGTGCAACCAAAATGACTCAATGGTACAAAGATCACAAAGTTTGTGTCATTTGCTCAAATGACTCTTAACTTGATTGTTAATTGAAAACCATTTATCGAAGAACTGTTGTGTATAAATGTATTGAGTTATAAATGAAATTAATGATTTTAATTACAGGAGAGCTGAACCATCCTCCTCAGAAAAACAAAATTCTCTTGGTTTCGGTTTCAGAAAAAAGAAAAGATCAAAATTTTTACAGGTAAGAAAAGATTGGTGAGCTCAAGGCACTTTTTCACAAAAAATAATTCCATTGTTTGAATTATGCAAATCATATGATAATTTTCACAATTTTTGTAAGCCTTTTTGTGAAAAACAGCACTCAATTATAATAATAAGATGGTTAAAAAAAATGTAAATTGAAGTTTAGTATTCAAGTTATCTTTTTGTTCACTCACTAATATTGATTTTACATTTATTATTAAATCAGTGGCTTTATGCTAAAAAATTCAACTTAGATAAAATAACATATGTTAAGATATACTGCATTCTGATTCGATTTTTGTAATTGACCAATCAGTTAAGTCTTCGAGAATAAGGCTCCAGATTAAAAACCAATTTTATCGTAGTTTAAATCTTTGAAAGAATGCCACCTGTATTACACATATATTATTTGTTTTTATTGCAGATGGATAATGATGGACGGAATTCTCCCTCTGTCCCTCATCCCAACCCTCCTTCGCGATTATCACGTCCAGGAGATAGACTGGACGATATAGAAGGGGAGACAACCACTTATACCTCACCTCGAGATACCACAATTAAAGACTCTAGTTACAGTAAAACACTCAAATATAATTCATTAAGAAAAAACGTCAAAACTCCTGTTGATAGGGTTAGTATAGTATAGTATAGTTTTTAGGGTTTTATTAATCTAGGGCCCTAATTTCGAAGATGATTTAAGTGTTTAATTATTTAATTGGCATAGACCTGTTCCCTTGGCTTTGTATATAAATGTATTATCCACAAGAAAGCTACCAACTGTAGTATAAGACCAGTATAAATCTTAGCAATAAGTAAATACCAAGCCCGTAATATTGGCATCATTTTCAGAAATTTTAAATTCTAATTATATTTTTTCCAGGGTGTTCGTTTACAACCACTACCTGTCAATCAAACCACAGTACAACCCCCTGACAATTCTACATCAAAACACAACACATCAACTACTGAGTTACGAATTGGTTCTAAACCTACTCCATCCTCCATCTTTAATGATGATCATCATGTAGATAATCCTGTATCCCCTAGAAACGATCTTCGACCAATACGTCGAACTAAAACACCCATTGATTTCAATTTTTAGTGTTATGTTCCAGCAATATCTTTGAGAAAATGAGATATATATTTATATAACAGATCTGTGTGACAGTTCAAATAGCTAGACTTTGATACCGTTAGTTCTAGTTTTTCCCAGGGAAACCAAGGCATAATATTTCCTACTCATTTATAAGCTGTTTTCCTCAGGAAACAGGAGTTATCTTCGGGTATGATTTGTTATAAAAATCGAGATAACTATTTTGAAATTAAAAATTATCCATTCAAAATACCAGTATCCAAAAATTTGGCTCATTTGAAAAATCAAAACTATTAGTTAATTTGAAATATCCAAACTATTGGTTCATTTGAAATATCCAAACTATTGGTTCATTTCAAATATCCAAACTAATGGTTCATTTGAAATGTCCAAACTATTAGTTAATTTGAAATATCCAAACTAATGGTTCATTTGAAATATCCAAACTATTAGTTCATTTGAAATAACCAAACTATTGGTTCATTTGAAATATCCAAACTATTGGTTCTTTTGAAATATCCAAACTATGGGTTCATTTGAAATATCAAAACTATTGGTTCATATGGAATATCAAAACTATTGGTTCATTTTTAATATCCAAACTATTGGTTCATTTGAAATATCCAAACTATTGGTTCATTTTTAATATCCAAACTATTGGTTCATTTGAAATATTCAAACTATTGGTTCATATGAAATATCATAACTATTGCTTCATTTAAAATATCAAAACTATTGCTTCATATGAAATATCAAAACTATTGGTTCATTTAAAATATCAAAACTATTGGTTCATTTGAAATATCAAAACTATTGGTTCATATGAAATATCAAAACTATTGCTTCATTTAAAATATCAAAACTATTGGTTCATTTGAAATATCAAAACTATTGGTTCATATGAAATATCCAAACTAATGGTTCATTTGTAATATCCGAACTATTGGTTCATTTTAAATATCTGAACTATTGGTTCATTTGAAATATCCAAACTATCGGTTCATTTGAAATACCCAAACTTGGTTCATTTAAAATATCTGAACTATTGTTCACTTGAAATATCCAAACTATTGGTTTATTTGAAATATCCAAACTATTGGTTTATTTGAAATATCCAAACTATCGGTTCATTTGAAATATCCAAACTATTGGTTCACTTGAAATATCCAAACTATTGGTTCACTTGAAATAACCAAACTATTGGTTCGTATGAAATATCCAAACTATTGGTTCATTTGAAATATCAAAATTATTGGTTCATTTAAAATATCAAAACTATTGGTTCATTTGAAATATCCAAACTATTGGTTCATATGAAATATCCAAACTATTGGTTCATTTGTAATATCCGAACTATTGGTTCATTTTAAATATCTGAACTATTGGTTCACTTGAAATATCCAAACTATTGGTTTATTTGAAATATCCAAACTATTGGTTCACTTGAAATATCCAAACTATCGGTTCATTTGAAATATCCAAACTATTGGTTCACTTGAAATATCCAAACTATTGGTTCACTTGAAATAACCAAAATATTGGTTCGTATGAAATATCCAAACTATTGGTTCACTTGAAATATCCAAACTATTGGTTTATTTGAAATATCCAAACTATTGGTTCACTTGAAATATCCAAACTATCGGTTCACTTGAAATAACCAAACTATTGGTTCATATGAAATATCCAAACTATTGCTTCATTTGAAATATCCAAACTTGGTTCATTTGAAATACCCAAATTCGACTATTGGTTTATTTGAAATATCTGGACTATTGACTATAGGGCCTACTAACATATCTTGTGAATGGCACATAATATTTCATATAATTTCATTTATTCAGTTCAAAATGTTTAAAATTTTAATTTTATTTTGATTGTTAATCTTTGTGATTGTATAAAAATTTAATTTTATTTCTTAAAATTATTAAATCAATATTTATTATATTTCTGTCTTTTTATTACAAATTACTGCCAAGTGTCGTGTTATTTCATACTTTAACCAAAATCCAGTAATTGAAGGGATTTGGTGTTTAAGCTGGTGTGTGCAACCAAAGGGCTCGTCACATAACGTTCTGGCCAACGTTCTCTGACGTTTCTTTGAGGAAACGTTTGAAGTCGTCCATGGTCGCTGGGATAGCGTCAGAAGCACGTTGTGTAAACGTCGGTGATCTTCGTTAATTGTCGGAGAACGCTGGTACGGAAAAAAAGTTTTGAACACACAAAAAAAAATTTCGCCAAGACGAGCGTTCTCCAACGTTACTCAGTCGTTACTTGGTTGTTACTAATCGTTTGCTTTGCTGTCAACGATTCACTGGCGACCTGCTAACGACCGCTGAACGGTTCCCTAGACACACATTATTTACACGTTAGTCACATGCCTAACGTCGACAAATCTTTTTCAGGGGTATCTTAATTTGTCGCTATTATACGCTTCTCGTGCGTTAGACACACGCTAGTCAAACTTTAAGCACACGTTAATCACACGCCAGATATGTATCATCATCGATCTAGAACGCTCAAATTTGAACGATTGAAACGTTCAGAGAACGTGGACTAGAACGTCATGGTGTGACGGGCCCTTTATAGGTTTTAAGATTCAAAATGAAAATTTTTAATAAAACTAGAACTGTAGCCTACTAAAAAGCCTAAGATAGTGAACCATGAGTAAATCTATTTTCGTAACATTAAAATATTATGCTATATTCATACTACAGAAATAATTGTATAGTAAAGTAAAAATTGCACAATGCGTCATAAAGCCAAATAGTTTGAAAGAAAATTAGACCTTTAACATTTAACCCCTGTATAGAAAATACCACAAAATTGTACGATCCTTAAACCTCAAACCGGATAGAAAAAGATAAAACACGAGTTGTATTGATAATTAAGGCTAAAAGCCAATTGACATTTGTCCAAAATACTACATGAACGGGTTAACCATACAGCTGTATAATATATTACGTAACTGCAAACAGTACTGTTTCGGCCTTCTGGGCCTCATCAGTGCAGTGCTTATACTGGAGTTGAGGTTTGGCTATATAGCCACCTCAGATGATCCCACATCACGTGATACCATCGTACCATGCCAGAGTGCTCAAACTAGCAAGCTAGTGGGCTACGCTTAACGCTAACGACAATGGTACATTCCAGATAGAGTGCTCAACAAGGTATGAACCAAGGAGCTTATCTAACTGCAAACAGTACTGTTTCGGCCTTCTGGGCCTCATCAGTGCAGTGCTGATACTGGAGTTGAGGTTTGGCTATATAGCCACCTCAGATGATCCCACATTATGTGATACCATCGTACCATGCCAGAGTGCTCAAACTAGCAAGCTAGTGGGCTAAGGCTTAACGCTAACGACAATGGTACACTCCAGATAGAGTGCTCAACAAGGTATGAACCAAGGAGCTTATCTAACTGCAAACAGTACTGTTTCGGCCTTCTGGGCCTCATCAGTGCAGTGCTGATACTGGAGTTGAGGTTTGGCTATATAGCCACCTCAGATGATCCCACATTATGTGATACCATCGTAGTATGCCAGAGTGCTCAAACTAGCAAGCTAGTGGGCTACGCTTAACGCTAACGACAATGGTACACTCCAGATAGAGTGCTCAACAAGGTATGAACCAAGGAGCTTATCTAACTGCAAACAGTACTGTTTCGGCCTTCTGGGCCTCATCAGTGCAGTGTATACTATTATATTGTCATTGTATATTGAATGCAGTTGGTTACCAACAGGAAGAATACGATTATAAATTTGAAGATTGACATTTTAAACGTGTATCTGAAGTGGTGTCGGTTGAATCAACTTAATTTATTCACACATTGTTTAGGTAGAGGCAATTCACTAGGCCCTACTGTAACAGCAACTTATGTATCCACCCGCAAAATGTATTTATTTTACTTTTCAAATATTGATAATCCTAACACCACAACAATACGCTAGTAAAATCGAGTGTTTACAATTGTTTACAAAATCGAGTGTTTACAAATGATTTTAATAGCGGGTAATTTTACCGAAATGGCGCACCTATTGTTCGGTGTTATTGTCCAAAAACTTCTTTAACTCACCTTCATCAATTCAACAAAAAGTCAGAAATTTTACATTTTACCACGACGTCAGTTAATATATAGGCTAGTGGTTCCCAACCTTTTTCATATCGTAGCCCAAAATTCATGAAACTCCCAGAGTCGTGTCCCCCCATTTAATTCAAAATACCACCCATAGAGTGGTTTGTGCCTCCTCATCATTGGGAGGCCAAATGCATTCGACCACAAGCAACTACAGACCTTACACAGAGTTAAATAAAATTTGGGCTAGTGAAAAAATGATACATATTTTCATGCCCCATGGTTCCCTGGCAAATACCCTATGCCCCTATAGGCCAAGGGGGCGACAAGATGCACCTTGAATGAGCTCTCAAGGGCTTATATGTTTTACTGCATGTGCTTGAGGACAAACAACGAAATAAATATTCCATAAATAAAATTTTGGGCAGTTATTATTTTTTATGTGTTCAATAAACTTTATAATGCGCTAATATAAAGTTCATTTAAAGTGATACAACCTTAAATGGAGCAAATTTAAGTTATGAAACACGGCAAATAATTAAATAATAATTTCCATAAAATTACAGGTTATTTTTATTCAAAACGCTTAAAATTTGTAAGCGTTTTTCAATAATTGCAATTAAGGTAGTTATATCTGAATATATCAGAAACATTGGATTGAAATTATCAAAGCAGAGGATGAGACGAGGAGAAAGTTCAGCTACATCGATCATTTTGTGCAAAATACAATCTATTTAAAAAAAATATGTTCCTGAAAATGATGAGTCCTGAAAAAGACAAAATTCCATCCGAAATTGACAAAACATCTACCTAAAATCAAGATTATTAATCGGACAGGATATGGGCTCTTCATTTAAATATCAAATAAATTACCCATCCCTAACTTTTTCATTTTAGTTGTATGCATGCCCCCTAGCAACCCCATTAATAAAGCCAGGTCATCATACAAAATTTAAAAAATCTGTGCGACTGGTTTGGCTTATTGTTGACTGAAATATATCTCGAGGTATATATCCCTTCGATTTATATAAGGAAGCACTTATTAATCCAAGTGTGCTTGTAAATATCACTTCATTTAAAACTAGCATCCGGCCAGAGAAGTTCTTATTATAATAATTGTAGAGTAATCTAGGTAAGTTCGTTAATGTTTTACCAAATTTTTAAGTTTTATTGAGATCGTTTGATACTTTTTTTCAAAAAATGAGACACATTGGAAATACGTTTGATTTACCTGAAAAGTAACCTGAAGCAAAGATCTTCGTAAAAGAGCTTAAAGCGAAAATAATCTAAATTTGATTTTCGACTACAAAGGGCATTATAAATTACACAAATTTACATTTTTTATACGTCCACATATCTCTAAATGTGGACGTATTTTGTCGGCACCCCTGTCCGTCCGTCCGGGTTGCTTGTAAACTCTCTAGAAACTAGAGTTTTTGATGGAATCAAATGAAATTCGGTATGTGTATACATATTCTTAAAACGAAGATCAAGTTCGAATGTGAGCTATTTTCGACATTTAAAATCAGAGTTATTGCCCTTGTTATTACTTTCTTAGTTTTCAACCGATTTTGATATATCGGATTTTATTAATCGAAAGGTTTGAGAAAGTTACTTCTGATTAAATTTAAGGCTTTTTCCTTTTACCATCCACATGCATTGGAGGGTGTATATTTCTAAGAATTATGACGACGTTAAAGCGAAAATTGATGATGTGTTAAATTTAACATTCACATTCTGATTTATACAATGTAAATCCGGATATGCACTTATATTTTATTTGGTGGTTTTTGTTTGTGACGCTACTTGAACTCCACTCCATGATCTAGTGAAATAGTTATTTTTTGATGTTTTGAGTCATTCTATTTGAATTTTGGGATAAGTCTATACATTCATTGATGCAGGTCGTATTATAGTATAGACAGTTCCATTGTCAGCCAAAATTGGTCCGGTCACAGAAAACTGTCATTGTGTACAGTCACGATATGTTTGCTATTTGAAATGACAATTTGGCAAGGACAATGATCATTTTCTGAGGGCTCGAACCCGGGACTTTTTATCTGTTTAGAGAAGGGGTGTTTAGCATTTTCGAGAATACATTTCGACCTTGGAATGCTAACATTATACATGTAAATAGCCTCCAGAAGTACTAGAACTAGTAGTAAGCCTACACTGCAAATCATTTTCTGTAAAAATACATTGATAAAACTGTAATCCAAATTACAGATAATTTCTGTTACTTTTTAACAGACAATTCGACGTGATTTTACAGAAATGTTTTAGGCCCTGTATCCATAGGATGTTCCCTTGTGGCGTGTTCTTTTGTGGCGTGTTCCCTTGTGACCTTGTGGTGCGCCACAAGGGACAATTCTATGGATACGGGGTGGGCAAAGGGAACGCGCCACAAGGGAACAGCCTATGGATACAGGGCCTTACAGTGATCGCGTAAACATTTATCTATGACACATTTGATTTTACCGATAATAGATGTCCCAATAACTTAAGCAATCATGATATGTGTCAACGGAAATGGCCGATCGGCCGACAGCATAGAGGGTTTTTTTTATAGTGAATCTTGATTTACTTTACAGCAAACATCGGCCGATGTACCCGGATACATGGAGTGAACATACATGAACATTATTACTGATTAGATCAGCAAATAAATTCCAGGTTCAGAGACTAAAATTACTTGTTACTATTCTATTTTCAGGTCTAAGATTTAATTATGGATGACATTCTTACTGAGGAGTCATTCAAGGTGTTGGTAGTCGGAGATAAACTGGTGGGGAAAACTTCTTTTATCAGAAAGTTTACAGAACATAAATTCAGTCTGGATGTCCCGAGCTCCCCGAGTATCAATTTTTATTATCGAAACATTGAAGTGAATGGGAAAGAAGTATTGCTGAATATTTTTGATGCTCCTGGAACAGTCAATCAAAACTTAACTAATCTTTATTTTGCTAAAGTTGACGTTGTCGTAATTCTATATGATGTTACTGATCCCTCTTGGCACATCGGAGTTTCTGATTGGTTGAAAGAAATTGAAAAAGAAGCTCCTGAATATTCATCAGTCTGTTTAATTGGTAATAAACAAGATCTAAACCAATCAACATACTTGGCGGGAAATGGAAATTTTGAAAAGTTTAAATCATTGGTTGATCTATATGACGTCATTAGTTGTAAAGGTTCAGAAAGTTTGGAAAAACTCTGGATTGATATGGTCACTTTAATACACCAAAAAGAAAGTAAAAGATTGGAACATTTCCAAAAACAGAATATAGTGCCAAGTACAACAGTCATTAGTCACAAAAGAAAACTATTGCCAACAAAGAACTGGTTGGGCAAATTTATAAGGCCAGCCTTAAAAATATCTTTGTTGCGGATTTCAAGGGATAAAATCTTTTACCAGGCAGGAAAGAAATAATTTTTTTTAATCAAATTAGGCACCAGGAAATTTCTTTAAATTTTTTTCGTCACAACTGGATTCACCAGGCAGGAGATTTTTTTTTTTTTTTTTTATTTCTATGTGCAGATGATCTCCTTGAAAGCATTGTTTGAAAGGTTTTAATAAGAAAGAATCAATGATTCAGGGGTACTTGCTCTGTTCTATTTATTCTTGTACTGCAAGAACTGACAGCTATATTCCCAAGTGTAATTCATATTTTCTAAAACTTAACAATCCTATCCTGATTTATTAACTTGCACAGAATGAATGACGATTATTTTAGCGATTTAAACTCACGAAGTTTTTAGCCGACATGAAAAGGCATATTTATACTAACTACAGGTAGGCATGTAAAAGCAGTCATGAGCTGATTGTTTACAGGCTACATTAAAAAATAAACCGATTTTATGAAAGAAGTTACAGATGCATTAAATTTGTACTCCCAGTCTCGCATAATAATCTACCAAAGACTTGCTAAACGATGTTGACAAACGTCATATTGATGATTGAATGTTATCATAGCAATATGAAAACTTTAAAAGGCTTCAAAATATCGTTGTGTGGTAAAGATTAGGCTTCTGTAAAATTTCGATAATAAAAGTGAAAGTAGAAATACCCGGATGATGTTATAAACATAATTATGTCACGTATTATGGTGTGCCTAAAATGTCAATTGTCGTGTGAAAATAGATAAAATTATCATCTTAATTAATTAATTATTAATAAGACAATGATAATCTCGTTACAGGATGAGATTAACACGTGTTATGAGCAATTAGAATTTGATAATGATTGATTTTTTATTGATTTATGGTAAAGAATTTGGACATTGAAAAACAGTAGGTCCCGTAAAAATTATGCTTTCGAAAAAATGAAAAAGCGGTAGATTTTTACCTCCCGCCGGTAGATCGGGTGATGGCAAGCTAAAGCGATAGAAACCCGACATTATCGGGAAATTATACATATATGTGGTCATAATGAGGTAAACGACGGAGTTCGAATGGCAATTTCGGTAAAATAATGAGATAAACGATGGAGTTCGAATGGCATTTCCGGTAAAATAATGAGATAAACGATGAGGTCCGAATAGCATATTCGGTAAAGAAATGGTCATAATGAGAGATAGGCGACAGAGTTTGAATTGAATTGAGCGTGGTAAACAATGGTCATTGATTAGAATAAAATAATATGAAATGGTCGTAATTTGGCAGTAGCTATACACGCTGGATTTATAGCCTATACGGAAAAAGGTGGACTTTTTTTACGTTCTCATGCAGGGGATACGCACGCATAATATTTTTTTTGGTGAAAAATCCCACACGGCACTTTTTACGTTATTTCAAAACGACCCGGCCGGGAAATCCGCAACGTAGATAATTTTAAGGCTGGCCTAAATAAGCTTTATAAACGTTTGTGATATATAGAGAGACATTTTTGACGTTAATTGTTTGTCCAAGGCCAAAAAAACAATTAGTAGTACTGCTTCAAATTACTTACGACATTTACGACAGATTGTCGGACAGAAAAGACTTGCAATTGCCGTTTATCAAAATGCAAAACCAATAGATCGACGTATAAAAACACGGAAAGGAAAGACTTGCAATTTCTTTTTTTCAAAATGCAATACCAATATTTGAATTAAATAAAAAAAAGAAAAGAGTTGCCATGATCGACCGTCAATCAAAATGCTTACAGGTTAACAATTATTCTATGGGAGAGTGGGTATAACTAAGAGTCATAGCCTTGGTAATTGAAAGGATTTTTGTATTGACACAATAAACTGCTTTTGACATGTTAGTCGTTTCTGCAAATTACAAGTTTGTAAATGAAACCGGTGGTGCATCTAGGAATTGCTAGGTGGAGGGGACGAGAAAGGACAACAGAATTGTCAAGGGAGCTGACAGTACCTGGCATTCAAGAACCAAGCCTGTGGAAGCAAATTTATATTGGGGGTTGGGCGTGTCAAATTGTGCAAAACTTATTCTCAAGGGTGGTGGTTCAGAATTCAAGACCTTAGACTTTGGGTTGACTGCCAAAATTATTGGACGATTGCCAACCCCCACCTGAGTGCCTGAGAACTGCAAAAAAAAAGAATTCGAAACTTGGGATGGGGGGATAAGCCAGTTCAACATTTTTGGGGCAACTAAATGAAATGAAAGGAGTTTTACGTCTGGCCTTTCTGCACCTATATGGGCTAATTGAGGACAGGCAAATGTCATGCAATGTACCATAAGAGACATTTTACCTGGACAGCGGCATTAGTCTGCAACCTATTTTAGGAGGCAATGGTCCCACACAGAAGCACCATCACTGATGACAACTCAACAAAGTTTCTAAATTACAATTTATTGAATCAGAATATAATAAATAAATTAACAAATAATAAAATATATAAATTACCCAATTAAAATACATAGACATGTACAATGCAGTTAATCGAATTCAAATTAATGTAAAATCAGAGGGACTCTTGTCATTCAAACAGCCAACTTAAGAATTTAGAGACTGGTCTATGGACTACCAGGGACAAACTAAGCAGCTCTGAGTCTGAGCTCTGGTCTAGGAGTATCCTAGTGCTTCCCCTTAAAGCTTTACTGATATGAGAAAGTCACACTCCTCCTTAATTCAATTTTCTCTTTACTTTAGGCCCTTCTTTTTAAGTTTACACAAATTCAAACAGACAATTTTAAGAAGGTCCCCGGGTCAGAGAAAAAAATGAAATCCTTTTTGATTTAAAACAATGAATTGCAGAATGAACATATCAATAATGTCTGGATGTTTTAATTGGACTCATAGAAATATCTAAACTGTCGTCAGTTTGAAATAAACGTTTTTTAGGTTCCGGGAGAAAAGAATCTGACCCTCGAGATGACAAGTCATTTGACACGTAACTATAGTTACCAGTTGGTGCTTCTAATCTAAATGAATCACTATTTCCAGTTCCAGAAAAATCCAAACTGTTCATGGAGTTATCTCCCTTAGCTGAGTTTGATGTCTGTTTCTGATTTCCATTTATTTGGCTGCCATTTTGGAATATCTGTGTAGATTTTTGTGGTTGGTGCTGGGAGGTACTGGCATGACTTTCAGGATTTGTGGATGGAAGAGAAGCAGAACTGGAGAAACCTGTGGATGAGAAGAAATGAGATGAAATAGTGGCAGGAGGGATTGAAGCAGACAGGAAAACAGCAGGCGGAGGCAATGAATTTGAAAAATCATTGGCAAATGCAGGATTTTGATTGGATGATTGATATGAATTAAGAGAAGGGGGAGGTACATTTTTTGATTGACATGCTACACTGGGTTTTGATTGATAAGGAAGAGCTGCATTTTGAGGTTTTGGTTGAGCTCCATTCATTAAATGAGACCCTTTAGATTGTTTATCTGCTGCAAATTCAGCACTCAAATTTGGTGATGGAATGATCAGGGATTGTGGGATATCAAAATTTGGCAAATTTCCAAAGTTATTTTCCTTTGGTATATTGGGTGGTGCTTCTATTCCATTTGTAACTCTATTTTTAGAAATTAACGCATCATAAAAATTAGATTTTGTTTCTGCTTTGGTGCTTAATATTGGTTGAAATTGACTGACACTGGAGGTGTAAGAAGAATGAGATGGTGCTGTAACAACAGGTGTCACAGAGCGAACATCATTTTGCCTCAAATCCATCGTTTTCAAAATATCTTGACCGCGTCTGACCATATCTGATAATCCCAAAGTTGAAAAATTTTGGTTTATGTCTGTCTGCTTGTTAGGGAGGGGTGGCATATAGGACTGGGAGACTAGTGGTGAGTTAGTAGTATAAGCATGCCTCATGGAGGAAGGCAAGGAATGATAAGAGGATTGCTGAGATGTAAAGTGGCTAGTGGTAGTATGTGGCCTACTCCCTAAGGATGGATTGGATGGATAAGATGATGAGCTTGATGAAGTTGTAAGATGCACTAGACCAATTGGAGCAGTTCCATTAATTTGTATAGGAGAAGGTTCACCTCTAAAATTTTTATTCCCAGAGTTCGAATTACTTTGTGTCCTCAGACCAATTGAGGCATCTCCTCCTTTCATTTGCATACTGTTGGTATGTAATGGAACAGCTCCACTCTTATAATTTTGATTCCAAGAGTTTGAATTAGTTTGTGCAGCAGTAATGTGAGAAGGATATGTGGTATTAGAAGAACTAGACACAGAATTTCTTGACTCTGATGCCTGATTTTCAGACAAAGAAACATCATTGTTACAAGAAAGGTGATAAACGCTTAGAGGATATTCATTCATAATGGTATTGAAAGTCATGCCAGGGACCAAAGAACCAACTGGAGCTACAAAATGAGCAATACCTTGTGAATTCAAAGCTTCTTCATTTGATTTGCTAACATGCACATTCTTTTCGGCTCTATTCATCAGCTTCATGCAGTCTGATAACTCTGGAGTCATTGATATATTCAACTCATCTAACTCAGATTTTATACGGCCAGTGTCGTCCAAACTTTCTTGAGAACCTAATTCCAAATTTCTTGCTGACTTTGATGAACTTCGCTCAACTTCTCCAAAATTTAGATATTTTTTGGCTGAAGACGGATTAGTGGTTTGTTTTCCAGGAGATTTTTTGTCTGAAAGGGACAGTTTTCCCATATACGTGGACGGAGTTAAGGGACTTGGTCTATCTAGGTCAAACGATGATGAATCATTGTCCTTTTTCAAATCAAACTGAACCTTTTTAGGGGTTCGGTCTTTCTGAGGAGAGTTTCCTGATAAAGATGACTTCCACATTTTCTGGCCAGGTGATTCAGGATTAGGATAGTCTTTATCTTTAATATGGCTAGATGTTGCAACATCATTTTCACTATTAATACTCTTGGCACTGTTTCTGTACAAATCTAACGCAAACTGTACAGGGTCTGTTTTCTTATAAGTACTTTTTTGACTGAAATTTCCATCCCCAGAAAATAAACGTCTTTTGGAAGCATCAACTTCTGATTTTGTGTCCAGGATTGATCCATTAAAATCATTGTAGTCTTTGGATAATTTAGGTTTGTCTGATGTCTGTTTATGACCATATAATTCCAGTTGTTTCTGTAAATCTTCTATATAGTTGTCACTTCTTTCTAAAGCTTTATTCAGTTGTTTGATTTCTTTTTCATACGATTCAACTTTTGATTCCAGGGTGGCCACTGTCATTCTTCCATATCTGAGAAAGAAACAAAGGTTATAATTATAATGATACTCTAGTCATCCAGAAGTTTTCTTTTTCAGCTAACCATAATCTTTTTCGGAATCAAAATGCCAACATCAGTTATAACCAATATAATGATGTCAATGAGGAAAAAATGCAAAAATGTCTAAATTAGTACCATATCTTTAAGTTACACTGCATGAAAACTGAATGTTCATTTGTGATTCTGAAAAGTATTATGAAGAGCTGAAATTGAGCTTAATCCATTTTTTAAAGAAAATATCTACACAACTATGTCCTATTTTAAGGACAAATCATCTCTAAAGGAGATAAAAAAAAAAAAGACTAGATGAGTTACAAATACACCAATGAATTAATAACACAATTCCTGCTTATTACAGGAAGTACAGTCAAACTTGGTCGAAAGGTCACTTGTATATCAAATTTCACTTCAATGCAGAATCAATCCATTATAAGGCTACAATCTGACAATCTTAATATTTTCTTTACCTGTGAGGAGATCTACTGACAATTTCAAGTCTCAATCTTTCATTTTCCCTGTTTAAATTCACATTTTCATCTTTTAGTTCATTATTTTCCTATAAAAGATATCAAATACTTTTATTACATTACATGCACCTGGTTAAATTAAGATACTTTATACATAAAGGTCACATGAAATGCTGGTAATAATGCTTCTCTTACTCTGATACATATAGGTGAAGCTCAGCGAAAGAGATCTTTCAATATTCAAATTCTCATAGGCAAATATGACTTAATATGCTAAATGGACAGTGTAAAGGTTTTGGTAAATTGTTTAAAAAGCTGTTTCATTTTAATTTTGAAACAAAGAGCTGGAAAAAGGAATCTATTGACTGTTAAAGTCCTATTTAGCCAATTGCATGCCTTTAAGGTACCCCTTCCAGAATATAAGGTTGTAGTTCCTTCCATGCTGCTTATCAAAGGTTGGTATGATGTTAACAATAAAATATACCGGTACCTGTTTATTTCTATTTGCCTCCTGTTTAAGTCTGTCATATTGTTTCTGTGAATCTTGTAGTTTACGAGTTAAAGCCAAGATCTGACCTCCATCAACTGAACTTGGGTGTGTGAATTCTTTGGATTTTTCATAACCATTCTCTTTTTTAACTTGACTCTTCAAAACATCATTTTCTGACTTTAATATGTTAATTTCCACTTGAAGTCTTTCAAATTCATCCTGGAAAATCAAATATGATTTTATTCTTGAAGTTCAAAATAACACAATTGCAAAATCTTTGATTTGAGACATTCTTAACATGTGTCTTGTTTCAAAGAAAGGAAAAAAACGAATAGGCAAAAAAATAAAAATAGACCATGAAAAACATTTCTTTTTTAAGGTGTGATACTGATACAATTATTGTGGAGAGATTTCATTTCAATTGAAAGAGAAAATATGTTAATTTTCTTTCCTTATTCTAATGATATCACTTTGTTAGTCTATTGACTTTCAAACAATGATTTACCTCATATTCTTTATATAACAATTCAAACCGAGCTTTCCTCATCTGTGGGTTGGTGTTCAATCTCTCTGTTTCCTCATCAAAATAATTTAAACCACCTGAAGAAAGAATGAATTAAACGTTGATTTAAAGGAGAACAGTATGAATATTTTCGGGCAATTGAATTTGGTCTTGAATATTCCAATTTAATTAGAAGTAGACTAGAGCAGTACAAAAATTGCAAAATGATTTTGAATAAACTTACACCTCAAACTAGAAATTTCAACTACCGTACCGGGTATGGTTTCAATGTGTTTTTCTATTTTCTGTGTTTATCTTTGACAATGAGTGTTTCACTGTCAAATTATTGGTGAAATCGAAGATGTAAAAATGTAAAAATCAGACAATATATACAAACCTCTGATCTGTTGAATGGGGTTGCCTGGATTGATATCCACCCTACAGGATGGACACTGCTGATTTCTACTCAACCACACCTCCATACAACTACCACAAAATACATGATTATTGGGGCATAAAACTGGCTGCTTTACCTAAAAGAAGAATGGGAACATCTCAGACATTTTCATTTATCTGACAGACTGAATTCTGAATGATCAGAAAGTGTTTTTCAAAAACAATTTTATCAATAGAACTACTGGAACAGAAATAACACAAGCCGGTTGAAAATTACCTTTCCTAGACAAATCTGACACGAAATTGGCAAGGTGAAAGATATCGTACTCTGCTTGTCAAATCTTGTTTTCGACTCAGCCGCCATTTTTGTTTTGTAAACAAACCAAATTTTCAAATAAAACTTTCTAAAATGTCAATGTTATGGGTTGAAAACCGAAATGTAGCGGTTAGTAACAGATGCTGCAATACTTGAAAGACAATTTCTAATTGAACTTTTTTCGAAATATATTTTTTTATTGAAACAATTCAAGGATTGTTCATAAAAACAAAGAAAGTTTTCAGTTTCTTTTATGTTGGAGGTAGAAATAGTTGCACTCTTCTGAGAAAAAGTCAAAAAAGGATGTCCATGTAAGAGTTGTCTTTTCTTTACACTGTAGTCTCGATTCTGAAGTTTCTCAGACTTCCATAGCCAACGTGGAAAAGAGCGTCTGCATTAAAAATTGGAATCGGATTAATTTGACAGAATGATAATTCCCATACTTAGGAAGAACTGGTTTCTTTTTGGGATCGTTGTAGTCATTATTTTGGCCAAAATTGCACCAGGTGTCGGTTCCAAAGGAGGTAGTTTTAAGTTCTAATTAATGGATAAAACTGTCCCAAATATTTGCATTCCCACTCCCACCACTCCCAGATCAAGCAGGGTGATGACATAATAAGTTCAATTCCCAAAAATTAAACAAAATATGTTGTCACAACCTGGCATTACAACTGAATTACATTGACACTGGTAAATGTCAAAACTTACTGGGAAGTGATTTGCTCTAAAATGACGCTGTATATTATTTTGCAGTTTTTCTTTAAAGCAGGAAAATCACATATCAAATCACAGCTAGGCCTACATGCTCTTCAAGCTCTTGACAGTTCTGTCCATATTTAAACAATAAAGTCAACAGGAAGAAACGAGTGTCAGTGTATATGAAAAAGAGGAGACTTCCACTATCCTTCAGCATGATAGCCCAGCCCTAGACTCTGATTTTTACTGTAGTAAGTGTAAACGCGACTGTATATTTGTTCCCCATCATAAATATTCCTTTTGGAACAAACATTATAATAATAAATGATCTCAGGAACTCTAACATCAGGAACTCTAATCATATGATATGACAGGGTAAGGGTTAGGGTTAGGTCTAGTGTTATATAATAAAAATTCCAAATGGAACAATTATTACGTAGCAAATGTTCTTTGGAACAGTTATTATAGTGGAACTTATATATCGTCACAGAGTCCAGAACCATTCCGTATAAAATGTCAATAGCTGTGACAGTTCAAGAAAGCAATTATGTAGCACAGCACAGAACAGTATGCACAAACAATAAGATGGCTGACTAGAAATTTTGATAAATTTAAACTATTTTCATTCTATATTCTAAAGTTTGTAATTAATAAATAAAACTATGTGTTGTTGACTTTAACTTGGATATGTCAGTCTATGCATGAAGTGCAAAATTTGCCGATTTCAACATAGGGTTTATTCACAATTTTACCATAAAGTCTGTCTACAAATTGCAAACAGAATGGAGACAGTGACAACATAGAAGAAGAATTATACGGTCAAGTAACTACTGTACTGTCTAAGGCAACTGGTATACTTTTGTAGTATTTTTGAACGTAGTACTGCTTACTCATGACTTCTGTGTACTTTTTACTGGATTTTGATCAGATAGGCTCTGTCAATAACCTTTTTTGTCTTGTTTTTAAAAAAATTCTGACTTCCATAAGCATCCACTATTGGCCGTCATTGTTATGTAATGGGGAATGCTCATGCCAATATGGACAAAACGTCAAGAGTCTGTGATCAAATATTATTTCTGAAAAGTAAAATGGTCCAATTTAACTTCTATCAGTATTTTTTATAGGCCCACACGTAAGTATGGGCGTATATTGTGGTTACCCCTGTTTGTCGGTCTGTCCGTCGATTTGTCGGTCCGTCGGTCTGTCCGTTCACATTTACCTCGTGCTCACTCTACAGGCTACAATTCTTCATGGATCCTTTTGATATTTTGTATGTGTGTCAATATCATTATGAAGATGTGCACTATTGAATTTGGTGATGATTTGGTGTAAAACTCTGAAATCGCGTTCGTTTTTTTGCTCGTGCTTACTCTACAGACTGCAATTATTCATGGATCCTTTTGATATTTTGTATGTGTGTCAATATTATTATGAAGATGTGCACTAGTGCACTATTGAATTTGGTGATGATTCGATGATTTTCTTCAGAGTTATCGCGTAAAACTCTGATACCATATCGCATTTGTTTTTTTTGCTTGTGCTCACTCTTCAAGCTACAATTCTTCGAGTATCTTTTTGATATTTTGTATGTGTGTCAATATCATTATGAAGATGTGCACTATTGAACTTGGTGATGATTCGATGATTTTCTTTAGAGATGTGGAGTAAAACTCTGATATGGCGTTTGTTTTTTTGCTCGTGCTCACTCTGCAGGCTACAGTTCTCTATGGATACTTTGGATCTTTTGTATGTGTGTCAATATCATTAAGAAGATTTGCACTATTGAATTTGGTGATGATTTTCTTCAGAGGTATCGAGAAAACTCTGTAATTGTGTTTATAAATTCTGATATTGCGTTCGTTTTCTATAATTCTTTTAATTCATTTAATCTTTTGTATGTGTGTCAATATCATTATGAAGATGTGCTCTATCGAAATTAGTGATGATTCGATGATTTTTATCAATAAAACTCTGATATTGCGTTCATTTTGGAGTTCACATTTTCCATCAAGCTGCTGGTGGGCGTATACGCTTGCGAGACTTGCCGCAAGCCTATGTTTCTGTTATGTGCAGTTTGTTGTTACTTGTGGCCACGATAACGTGTGACGATATATACGTTCCACTATAATAAGTGTTCTAAAGAACATTTGTTATGTAATAATTGTTCCATTCGGAACTTTTATTATATAACACTAGCCCCAACCCTAACCCTCAAACGCAAATAACCTGTAATTTTTACCAACGCTGGTTGTGCAAAAATAACATAATTTACAACTGAAAACTGGCAAGGCTGGATTTAATTTGACAGATAACAAAAAATGAGTTTTTACTCTAACATATTCAGTTTGCTATTGAAAGAAGATACAAAAGAGTTCAAAGGATGCATTTAAGATTTTCAAAAGGGTTGAATTGAAAGTAGAGGAGTGTCAATTAAATGACTGGCACACCATATCCAAATTTGCTTTCTGTGTTTAATTATTTTGTCATTGTAGGAATTTTGTATCCAGAGATAACTGTGAAATATTTAGCTGTGTTTATTATTTTCTTTAACAGTGGAATCTCTTTGAAAACCGAGGTAAGTAAAAGTGGGTGTGTTTTAAAAATTTCTGTGAGATGTCATTATTTTTTTTAGTAATATGGATGTATCTTTTACCAACTGAAAAATCTTAATTTTCCTGAGTACTTTTCTTTAGTCCTGTTTCATCTACTATGGAATAAAATAACCTGCATACAATAATTTGTCTGTAAATCTAGACTTGTACGTATAAAATGTCGGAAACTTTATTTACTTTTCAGGAGTTGACTAAAGCTGTATCTCAAGTTAAAATCCATGTGTTCGTACAATGTTTTACCTATTGTTTCTTTCCATTTATTATCAAATGTTTGGTTGTGATGTTAGAGTATCTGGTACCATTTGAAAAGTTGTTACTTGATGGGTGAGTTTTGAGTTTAACGTTGCCAGCCATAGCTTATTTAGGGCCTGGTTATATGGGAAGGGCCAGCTCGGTAAGCCTGTACCCGGGTTGAAAATTTTGAATCCTTACATAAACGCGGGCTAGGATTCAAAGAGCTTTTTTTTGGTTCTTGGGAGCCAAGTTGTTTAGTAAAAGTATGTTGTACGCATGCGCTGTGGCTCAGTAGCCCGGATACTGGACTGGACCTGAAATCGGGCTGGCCCGCTTTCCATATAAACACGTTTGAGTAAAAAAGTATAAATTGACTACAGTGATGTCAGATTCTTGCTATAACAATAATATGTAGTGTCTGTATAAAGAAATGAGATTTCTTGATGAGCCACTTGGCTGGTTATTCCTTTCATATATTGCTAATTATAAGTTACGTATCGCGATACAAAGGTCATGATATGATACATATCGCGATACGAGATTAAGGGAAAATAATTAAACTTCATCTTCAAAGTTCCAATATCTTTTTTTGTAAAGCTTTATTAATGTGAAATTTGGTAATTTAGCTGTAAAGAATTGTCCATATCCATGTCTTTTAAATATTTCCAAACAATTTCAATTAAGTTAGTCAAGAAAAAAAAGTGATTTCATTCGCCCATTTTGAAAACATTATCACTTTTTTATGAAATGAGTATCGTGGCATGCCGTATCGCGATACATCGATACAACGATATATCGTGCCAGCACTACATGTACGTACTTGATAATGCTGATGAACAAGATTTTTTATTTACAGATTACTAATATTAAGTTGTATGCCACCACCAGTGTCTTCGGCTGTAATACTCACAAGAGCGGTTGGTGGCAATGAAGCTGCTGCTATTTTTAACTCTGCCTTAGGAAGTTTTCTGGTAAGATTGAGATAAACCATTACCGTAAAGGGATTGTAAAGATGTTTTCTAGATTTTGAATATGTATCAGGATACTGATAGCATCAATTTGCACCATTTCAATTTTAATCAGACAACTGTGGGTCCATCAATTCTATTAAGTGTTTGATGACGTCACATTCGCTTAGATCTTCTGTGATACAAACATATTGCTGGGGTGCAATGTCATTAATTTTCTAGTATAAAGTTTATGCTTATCATCATTGTGGATCATTTAACAGGAAAATTAAAAAAAAAAATAGTCAATGCTACTAATTTTTTGTTGAAATAAAGACATGTAAGCTATAATGTTTTAGTTCAAATCATCTTTCTTTTGTGCACTCTTCCAAGTGAAAAAGGTATTAGCATGAGCATGGACATTGAACACTCTAACATTGTTACATGATATTAATTGGAAAGACTTTATGAATTACAATAAAGAAAATCAAGTACTAACGATCCGAACAGCAAAACGAAACTCTAAATCCCAAAGGACATTTTGACGAAACATAGGTAACAGCTTATTAACTTTTCACATGAGGAATTATGTCAGTCATACATACAACTCACATGTTTTTTTTTTCAGGGAATATTTATAACTCCAGCTTTAGTTCTAGAACTGGTAAGTCAGATTTTATTTTTGATTTAATCTCATCATTATTGATGTATACCTGATCTCAGATGTTTGTGAACACCCTGAACGATTCAATACATACACACAAACAATACATTTTTATACACCCTCATCTCTCAATGAGGACTTACATTGTTGGCTCCTCTGTCCATCCGTCAACATTTGCTCGTAAATGCTCTTAACACTAGAGTTTTTGATGGAATCAAATGAAATTTGATATATCTATACATATTCATAGAACGAAGATCAAGTTTGAATTTGAGCTATTTTCAACATTAGAAGCAGAGATATTACCCTTGCTCCAAAATCTTGAATATGCTTTTACTATCTTAGTTTTCAACCAATCTTGATGTTATTGGACCTAAATCGAAAGGTTAGAGAAAGTTTAGTTTACTCCTCAGATTATTAGTTTGTTATGAACACAATACAGATCCTGACTAGATTGCTTCAGTGCCTAACCAGCAACTACCGGTAAATATAAATGCTCGGTGCTTGGACTTGTATTTCTAAAAACATAATCAAAATACATAACATTTTACAATATTTACATTTCAACTATCACTCCCTTCAATGAACCAGTTTAGCAAACTAGCGTTTATTTTTCAATAACGCAAACGCTAGTGACACTATGACGTCGTCAAAGCACCCACAATCTATTGGTACAAAGTAAAACAAGGTTGGGCGATCAAAATGATTGACAGATACCGTTGAATTAAAAAAACATAGTTATTTTAGTATTTTTACATATAAAAAAATAGAAAATTGTGGAGTAGTTTGACGAATGTAAATATAAGGAATGAATGTGGATCTTGTCACGTGATAAACCAGCGTTTATTTCCCCATAACGATAACAAGATCCACATTCATTCCTTAAATGGACACCCTAGATTTAAAGTTATTATCCAATATTTAATTTTCTTCAGTAATTTTTTATAAGCATAACATTTATAAGGTTTTTTGCTGGTTTGTGTTCTGAAGAGATTAAAGAGAGCATGGCTACTTCTCAGAGTGTAATTTCATGTGATAATTAAGATGAGAAGATTGAGTAAAACACTTTTTACAAACATCACATTTATATGGTTTCTCTCCAGTGTGTGTTCTCATGTGACCTTTCAGATGAGCACTTTGTGTGAAACCCTTTTTACAAACATCACATTTATAAGGTTTCTCTCCAGTATGTATTCTCATATGACCTTTAAGAAGATAATTTTGAGCAAAACACTTCTTACAAACATCACATTTATAAGGTTTTCCTTCAGTGTGTAATTTCATGTGATTTTTAAGACTACTGCTCAGAGTGAAACACTTTTTACAAACATCACATTTATAAGGTTTTTCCCCGGTATGTATTCTCATGTGAGTATCTAGACTTGTGCTACGAGTGAAACATTTTTTACAGATCTCACATTGGTATGGCTTCTCTCCAGTATGTATATTCCTGTGGTCAGTCAGATGTCTTTTCTGTGTAAAACACTTTTCACAAAGGTCACATTTGTAAGGTTTCTCTCCAGTATGCGTTCTTATGTGAATGTCTAGGCTACTTGCCTCAGTAAAACACTTTTTACAAACATCACATTTATATGGTTTCTCTCCAGTATGTATTCTCATGTGAGCATCAAGACCACCTCTACGACCAAAACACTTTTTACAAACATCACATGTATATGGTTTCTCTCTAGTATGGATTCTCATATGAATTTTAAGACAGCTGGCCTGAGTGAAAAACTTCATGCAAACATCACATTTATAAGGTGTTTCTCCAGTATGTATTCTCATGTGACCTTTAAGAAGATAATTTTGAGCAAAACACTTTTTACATACATCACATTTATATGGTTTCTCTCCAGTATGTAAATTCATGTGACTTTTAAGATGAGAAGTTTGCATGAAGCACTTTTTACAAACTTCACATTTATAAGGTTTCTCTCCAGTATGTTTTCTCATGTGAACATTACGGTCTCCAACCCTAGCAAAACACTTTTTACAAACATCACATTTATAAAGTTTTTCTCTTATGTGGAAATTCATGTGACTTTTAAGATGAGAACGTTGAGTAAAACACTTTTTACAAACATCACATTCGTAAGGTTTCTCTCCAGTATGTATTTTCATGTGACAGGCCAAATCACCAACCTGAGTAAAACACTTTCTACAAACATCACATTTGTATGGTTTTTCTCCAGTATGTGTTCTCATATGAATGTTGAGACTTTGAAATGTAGTAAAACACTTCATGCAAACATCACATTTATAGGGCTTTTCTCCATTGTGAAATTTCATGTGTTGAGCTAGACCAACTGCACTAGTAAAACACTTGTTACAAACATCACATTTATAAGGTTTCTCTCCAGTGTGTATTCTAAAATGATTTTTAAGCTTTTGTGGCCCAACAAAACACTTGAAGCAAACTTCACATTTGTGACTTTTCTTTTTCTGCAATTTTTTTTCCATGATGATTGATTTCAACTTTTGCTTTGAATGAAGGAGACAAAGGAAACAGAAAGTTGAATATATTACGGATTAAATATTGACTATGGATAGATTATGAAACTTGATGTTAATGTATTGAGAAAGGTACTCATAAAAGCACTGACCAAGTTAAGAGAACAGTTGCTAGTCTTATAAAGAATTATAAATTATCTACTGTACTTTCTGCAGTTAAATCTTTCTTATGATTGATAATTGTTAAATAAATTACCAATAGAATATGATTTTTAGACCAGAAATCTACATTCTGAACATAGAACTGTAAGATATGGAAAAATGACATCATTTTTGTAACAGTCATTTTGGTTTTTTTAATTGTATTGGTTCCCTGAGGAAGTGTGTTTATATACACATGAAACGTTGGAGAAATAAATGGTTTTATGTTGACAGAAATTTAATTTTTTAAAGCCACATTTCATGTGGGCGTATAAAAATGAATTATCAGTATTATTTTTTTCAAGCAGTCAAATATTTAAATTTAATTTATTTTTCATTAATTAATCTAAAAATCAGAGGTAAAGTAGAGCGTGCTGAATGTCAGTCAAAATGGTAACAAATATCAAAGGTTAAAGCAGCAACAGATGAAAAAAACAAACATGAAATATTTTTCTTCTTAAAAGGCTTTTATGATAAAATAAATTTTGATGGTTTATTTTGAAATTCAGATCTATCAGTTATTTATCAACTAAGATAGAATTTTGAACATTTTTAATTTGCAACAGATATATCTTGCAAATAGCATATTGAAGACAAAGCTAGGGTAAATTGGTTCACAAAACTTTGATTCTATATATTCATTCGCTACAGATTTATTTAAAATGTTTATTTTCATCAGAAAGACTATACCATTTTCAGATTTTTCAAAAAAATTTAACTGAACAAAAACTCTGTATGACAAATTGTTATGATTCACCAAGCTTGTGCTATGTGAAAAATGCCAAATTGGGGTGGCGACCCAGGGGTCGCGAAGTACTTATCTAAATACATAATCAAGATACATAAAAATCAAAATATATATACAAGAGTCATACATTTCAGAATATACAAGAATCACGATACATTTCACAATATACAAATGAAATGAATGGAGTTTTACGTCCTACTTTCTGCACCTATATGGGCTAATTGAGGACGGGCAAACGCCATGCAGTGTGCAATGAGAGAAATTTTGCCAGGACAGCGGCATTAGCCTGCTCTTATTTTCGATTTCCAACTGTCGAGGGATCTTTAACGTGCACAGCCAATAGCACACGGGGCCTCGGTTTATTGTCCCATCCGAACGACTAGACGCTTTTCCATGTCAGCCCCTCCGACCTGCATCACTGACAGGGGGAAACCGGGTTGAAAAATCCGAAGGTATTATCTCGACTTCACAATATACAAGAGTCATGATACATTTCACAATATACAAGAGTCATGTTACATTTCACAATATACAAGAGTCATGATACATTTCATAATATACAAGAGTCATGATACATTTCATAATATACATGGCTCAAGATACATTTCATAATATACAAGAGTCATGATACATTTCACAATATACAAGAGTCACGATACATTTCACAATATACAAGAGTCATGTTACATTTCACAATATACAAGAGTCATGATACATTTCATAATATACAATAGTCATGATACATTTCACAATATACAAGAGTCATGATACATTTCACAATATACAAGAGTCATGTTACATTTCACAATATACAAGAGTCATGATACATTTCATAATATACAAGAGTCATGATACATTTCACAATATACAAGAGTCATGATACATTTCACAATATACATGGGTCGTGATACATTTCACAATATACAAGAGTCATGTTACATTTCATAATATACAAGAGCCATGATACATTTCACAATATACAAGAGTCATGATACATTTCACAATATACAAGAGTCATGATACATTTCACAATATACATGGGTCGTGATACATTTCACAATATACAAGAGTCATGTTACATTTCATAATATACAAGAGCCATGATACATTTCACAATATACAAGAGTCATGATACATTTCATAATATACAAGAGTCATGTTACATTTCACAATATACAAAAGTCATCATACATTTCACAATATACAAGAGTCATGTTACATTTCACAATATACAAGAGTCATGATACATTTCATAATATACAAAAGTCTTGATACATTTCACAATATACAAGAGTCATGTTACATTTCATAATATACAAGGGTCATGTTACATTTCATAATATACAAGAGTCATGATACATTTCATAATATACATGGGTCGTGATACATTTCACAATTTACAAGGGTTGTGATACATTTCACAATATACAAGAGTCATGATACATTTCATAATATACAAGAGTCATGTTACATTTCACAATATACAAAAGTCATCATACATTTCACAATATACAAGAGTCATGATACATTTCATAATATACAAAAGTCTTGATACATTTCACAATATACAAGAGTCATGTTACATTTCATAATATACAAGGGTCATGTTACATTTCATAATATACAAGAGTCATGATACATTTCATAATATACATGGGTCGTGATACATTTCACAATTTACAAGGGTTGTGATACATTTCACAATATACAAGAGTCATGTTACATTTCATAATATACAAGAGTCATGATACATTTCACAATATACAAGAGTCATGATACATTTCACAATATACAAGAGTCATGTTACATTTCATAATATACAAGAGTCATGTTACATTTCACAATATACAAAAGTCATCATACATTTCACAATATACAAGAGTCATGTTACATTTCACAATATACAAGAGTCATGATACATTTCATAATATACAAAAGTCTTGATACATTTCACAATATACAAGAGTCATGTTACATTTCATAATATACAAGGGTCATGTTACATTTCATAATATACAAGAGTCATGATACATTTCATAATATACATGGGTCGTGATACATTTCACAATTTACAAGGGTTGTGATACATATCACTATACATATTCCTGTACTTATCTAAAGACATAATCAAGATACATTATTTATTTCACATTATATATATACAAGAGTCATGTTACATTTCATGATAAATATTACAATACATCATAGTACTTATCTTATTACAAGGGTCATAGTGTTGTGGGGAAATGGGATACACAAATTAACACTTTTTCTTCAAAAAATTTCACATTTAATAATTTATTGCATTACTTTTATCTTCAAATGGACACCCTAGATTTAAAGTGTTTCTCTAATATTTAACAAATTTAACTGTAAGGTTTTTTGCTGGTTTGGGTCCTCAAAAAATTGTAATTTCATGTGATTATTAAGATGAGAAGATTGATGAAACCACTTTTTACAAACATCACATTTATAAGGGTTTTTGCTGGGTTGTGTTATCAACAGATTGAAGAAAGCAAGGCTACTTCTCAGAGTGTAATTTCATGTGACGGTTAAGATCAGTAATTTGCGTGAAACACTTTTTACAAACATCACATTTATAAGGTTTCTCTCCAGTGTGTGTTCTCATGTGACGCTTAAGATGAGTACTTTGCGTGAAACATTTTTTACAAACATCACATTGAAAAGGTTTCTCTCCAGTATGTATTCTCATGTGACCTTTAAGATGAGAAGATTGAGTAAAACACTTTTTACAAACATCACATTTATATGGTTTCTCTCCAGTATGTAATTTCATGTGACCTTTAAGATGAGCATTTTGAGTGAAACACTTTTTACAAACATCACATTGAAAAGGTTTCTCTCCAGTGACTCCAGTATGTATTTTCATGTGAACCTTAAGATTACCGCTCAGAGTGAAACACTTTTTGCAAACATCACATTTATAAGGTTTCTCTCCCGTATGTATTCTCATGTGAACTTTAAGACTGTTGGCGTGGACAAATCTTACTTCACAGACTTCACATTTAAAAGTTTTCTCTCCAGTGTGTGATTTTAAGTGAACACTAAGGTCATAAGATTTTGTAAAAGTCTTTCCACACTCATCACATTTATGTGGTTTCTCTCCAGTATGAATTTTCAAGTGATTTTTCAGATTATGGTTGTGAGCAAAACACTTCTTACAAACATCACATTGATAAGGTTTTTTTCCATTGTGTAAATTCATGTGACTTTTAAGATGACCACTTTGAGTGAAACACTTTTCACAAACTTCACATTTGTAAGGTTTCTCTCCAGTATGTATTCTTGTGTGAACTTTCAGTTGACACGCCTCAGTGAAACACTTTTTACAAACTTCACATTTATAAGGTTTCTTTCCAGTATGTATTTTCATGTGACTTTTAAGTACAGCTGCATGAGCGAAACCCTTTTCACAAACATCACATTCATAAGGTTTCTCTCTAGAGGCATTATGTATTCTCATGTGCGTGTTAAGATCTCCAACCCTGGCAAAACACTTTTTACAAACATCACATTTATATGGTTTCTCTCCAGTATGTGTTCTCATGTGAATGTAAAGATCTCGTGCCCTAGTATAACACTTTATGCAAACTTCACATTTATAAGGTTTTTCTTCATTGTGAAATTTCATATGGTCCGATAAACCACCTGCTCTAGTAAAACACTTGCTACAAACATCACATTTATAAGGTTTCTCTCCAGTGTGTATTCTAAGATGATTATTAAGATTTTGTGCCCCAATAAAACTCTTCAAGCAAACTTCACATTTGTGACTTTTCTTTTTCTGCAATTTTTTTTCCATGATGATTGATTTCAACTTTTGCTTTGAATGAAGGAGACAAAGGAAACAGGAAGTTGAATATATTACGGATTAAATGTTGACTATGGATAGATTATGAAACTTGATGTTAATGTATTGAGAAAAGTACTCATAAAAGCACTGACCAAGTTAAGAGAACAGTTGCTAGTCTTATAAAGAATTATAAATTATCTACTGTACTTTCTGCAATTAAATCCTTCTTATGATTGATAATTGTTAAATAAATTACGGTTAGAATATGATTTTTAGACCAGAAATCTACATTCTGAAAATAGAACTGTAAGATATGGAAAGATAACTCAAGATTTACACTTGGCACGCATGCACTGAATTTTGGCCACTAAATAAACTTTTGGTTTTTGCAAGAAGCCATATAATTCATATAATTTAATTATCTACATAAGCGATGTTAATAGATTGGAACATTTAGTCTCTCTGCCACAGTATTATTTGAGATATCTTGTCGGTCTATGTTGTTATATATGATATAAATAGTCCTGTATATTATGCTTTACAAATCATCATATTGATAAATATACAATATGACACATGTATATCAAATAAATCTTAATTTAACACTTATTAAAACTTTACAAAATGAATTATCAGTATTATTTTTTTCAAGCAGTCAAATATTTAAATTAAATTTATTTTTCGTTAATTAATCTAAAAATCAGAGGTAAAGTAGAGCGTGCTGAATGTCAGTCAAAATGGTAACAAATATCAAAGATTAAAGCAGCAACAGATGAAAAAAACAAACGTGAAATATTTTTCTTCTTAAAAGGCTTCTATGATAAAATAAATTTTGATGGTTGATTTGGAAATTCAGATCTATCAGTTATTTATCAACTAAGATAGAAATTTTGAACATATTTAATTAGCAACAGATATATCTTGCAAATAGCATATTGAAGACAAAGCTGAGGTAAATTGGTTCATTAATAAGTCCTATACAGACTTGATACAAAAATCTCCAGTTGAACAAAACTTTGATTTTATATTTTCATTCGCTACAGATTTATTTAAAATGTTTATTTTCATCAGAAAGACTATACCATTTTCAGATTTTTCTGACAAAATTAACTGAACAAAAATTCTGTGTGACAAATTGCTATGATTCACCAAGCTTGTGCTATGTGAAAAATGCCAAATTGGGGTGGCGACCCAGGGGTTGTAAAGTACTTATCTAAATACATAATCAAGATACATAAAAAATCAAAATATTTTTCAAAATATATATAAAAGAGTCATGATACATTTCACAATATACAAGAGTCATGATACATTTCACTATATACAAGAGTCATGTTATATTTCACAATATACAAGAGTCATGTTATATTTCACAATATACAAGAGTCATGATACATTTCACAATATACAAGAGTCATGTTACATTTCACAATATACAAGAGTCATGATACATTTCACAATATACAAGAGTCATGTTACATTTCACAATATACAAGAGTCATGATACATTTCACAATATACAAGAGTCATGATACATTTCACAATATACAAGAGTCATGTTATATTTCACAATATACAAGAGTCATGTTACATTTCACAATATACAAGGGTCATGATATATTTCACAATATACAAGAGTCATGATACATTTCACAATATACAAGAGTCATGTTACATTTCACAATATACAAGGGTCATGATACATTTTCACAATATACAAGAGTCATGATACATTTTCACAATATACAAGAGTCAAGATTCATTTCACAATATACAAGAGTCATGATACATTTCATAATATACAAGAGCCATGATACATTTCATAATATACAATAGTCATGATACATTTCACAATATACAAGAGTCATGATACATATCACAATTTCCTCCAAAAATTGTAATTTCATGTGATTATTAAGATGAGAAGATTGATGAAACCACTTTTTACAAACATCACATTTATAAGGGTTTTTGCTGGTTTGTGTTATCAAGAGATTGAAGAAAGCAAGGCTACTTCTCAGAGTGTAATTTCATGTGACGCTTAAGATGAGTACTTTGCGTGAAACACTTTTTACAAACATCACATTTATAAGGTTTCTCTCCAGTATGTATTCTCATGTGACCTTTAAGATGAGAAGATTGAGTAAAACACTTTTTACAAACATCACATTTATATGGTTTCTCTCCAGTATGTAATTTCATGTGACTTTTAAGATGAGCATTTTGAGTGAAACACTTTTTACAAACATCACATTGAAAAGGTTTCTCTCCAGTGACTCCAGTATGTATTTTCATGTGAACCTTAAGATTACCGCTCAGAGTGAAACACTTTTTGCAAACATCACATTTATAAGGTTTCTCTCCCGTATGTATTCTCATGTGAACTTTAAGACTGTTGGAGTGAACAAATCTTCTTTCACAGACTTCACATTTAAAAGATTTTTCTCCAGTATGCGTTTTTATGTGAAAACTAAGGTCATAAGATTTTGCAAAAGCCTTTCCACACTCATCACATTTATGTGGTTTCTCTCCAGTATGAATTTTCAAGTGACTTTTCAGATTATGGTTGTGAGCAAAACACTTCTTACAAACATCACATTGATAATGTTTTTCTCCAGTGTGTAATTTCATGTGCCTTGTAAGATCAGCACTTTGAGTGAAACACTTTTCACAAACTTCACATTTGTAAGGTTTCTCTCCAGTATGTATTCTTGTGTGAACTTTCAGTTGACACACCTCGGCGAAACACTTTTTACAAACTTCACATTTATAAGGTTTCTTTCCAGTATGTATTTTCATGTGACTTTTAAGTCGAGCTGCATGAGCGAAACCCTTTTCACAAACATCACATTCATAAGGTTTCTCTCCAGAGGCACTGGCACTATGTACTCTTTTGTGCGTGTTAAGATCTCCAACCCTGGCAAAACACTTTTTACAAACATCACATTTATATGGTTTCTCTCCAGTATGTGTTCTCGTGTGAATGTGAAGATCTCGTGCCCTAGTATAACACTTTATGCAAACTTCACATTTATAAGGTTTTTCTTCATTGTGAAATTTCATGTGTTCAGATAAACCACCTGCACTAGTAAAACACTTGCTACAAACATCACATTTATAAGGTTTCTCTCCAGTGTGTATTCTAAGATGATTATTAAGATTTTGTGCCGAAGTCAAACTCTTTAAGCAAACTTCACATTTGTGACTTTTCTTTTTCTGCAAGTTTTTTTCCATGATGATTGATTTCAACTTTTGCTTTGAATGGAGGAGATAAAGGAAACAGGAAGCTGAATATATTACGGATTAAATGTTGACAACATTACGGATTAAATGTTGAATATGGATAGTTTTTATACGCCCACATGAAATTTGGAGCGTATAATGCAGTCACCCATGTCCGTCGGCGTCCATCCACAATTGGTTGTTAACACTCTACAAGTCACAATTCTTTACGGATTTTGACAAAACTTGCTGAAATTGTTTATTATCACCCAAGGATGAACCCTATTGAAAATCAAAAGAATCAAAAATTTTAACTATGAATTATTGCCCTTGTTCTTTAAAACGCGTTCGATTTTTAGCTCGTTAACACTCTACAGGTCACAATTCGTTACGGATTTGGATGAAACTTACTGAAATTGTTTATTATCACCCAAGGATGAACCCTATTGAAAATCAAAAGAATCGAAAAATACTTACTTTGAATTATTGCCCTTGTTCTTAAAAACGCATTCGATTTTTAGCTTGTTAACACTCTTCAAGTCACAATTCTTTACGGATTTTAACAAAACTTGCTGAAAATGTTTATTATCACCCAAGAATGAACCCTATTGAAAATCTAAAGAATCGAAAAATATTTATTATGAATTATTGCCCTTGTTCTATAAAACGCCTTCGATTTTTAGCTTGTTCACTCTCTACAAGTCACAATTCTATACGGATTTTAACGAAACTTGCTGAAAATGTTTATTATCACCTAAGGAGTAACCATATTGAAAATCCAAAGAATCGAAAAATATATAATATGAATTACTGCCATTGTTCTTCAAAACGCGTTGATTTTTAGGTTGTAAATATTCTAAAAGACACAATTGAAATAGTTTATTATCTCATGATGAACCCTATCGAAAATCAAAAAAATATTTGATATGACTTATTTCCCTTCTTCTTCGAAATACGTTTTAGTTTTTAGCTCATAAACACTCTAAAAGACAGAAGGATTTTGACTTAACTTGATGAATGCTGAACACTTGATGAAATCGAGAAAAACAATGTTTGGAAGACACTTAATTTAAGTTCTGAATGAATTGTAGGCCTATGACTACAGGTTGAATATTTCATGGTTGTGATGGTTGCTTTTTTCTGCCAAATGTTCTTTTTCTTACAAATCTGCCAGTGGGTGTATATTACCTTGCCTGGCAAGCTATCTTTTAAACTTGATATCGTATTGTAAAGTGTATTTCTAAACTTTGTGCAGTATGTGTATCGAGGACACTGATTGTATCAATTTGCATCATTCCAATTTCCATTGCGATGTCTGTGGTTCTTGTAATTCCACTAAAACACGTTTTATGACATCACCGACAGTGATCTACCTATGACGTCATAAATTGCGTTAGTTTTAGTAGAATTGCAAGAACCACAGACATTGGAAAGGAAATTGGAATGGCGTAAATTGATGCTATCAGTGTCCCCGATTCACATACAAAGTTTAGAAATATGCTTTACAATCCCTTTAATGTATTGAGAAAAATACTCATAAAAACACTGGCCAAGAACAGAGAACAGTACCCGGTAGCCTTAATATGAATATTAACAAGGTATTCTGTAGAATTAAAATAGTTACAAATTATTATGGTACATTCTGCAATGAAATCCTTCGTATGATTGATAATTATACAATAAATTACGGATAGCATAGAAAGATACCCAATACGCTACTGCAATCAATTCAATCTTATGAAGTTAGGGCTGCAACGATTCATCGTTGAATCGATGGATCGAGATTTGTTCCTCCTTATCGATGCATCATGTAAGAGTAAAATAATCAAGATTCATCAGCCCGATTTTGATTCATTTAATTAACTCCCTTTTTCGACTGATTATAAGGAATCCTCATGCATTTTATAAATTATATCATAACCAAATGTTACAAAATTGCTTTTTACGTATCAATTTGTTTATTTTCATCTAAAAGCTTTGTTAATAATGATGACGATCTTAAGCATATAAATTTGTTACGAATGCATGCATGTTGGTTTAAACTCCAACGTAATAGTGGGTCGATTCGATTATGCAGTCCGGATTCTCCCGATAGAATATCCGGTTTCTCCGGTCTCATGCAAAATGGAGGAGACATGGAAATTTATTGGAGATTTTTGATGGAAATAATCGATCAAGACCGTATTTCAGCAACAACACAATCGGATGAGGACGAAATTATTTCTGTTATTTCTAAATGAGAGAAAAATTTCAATTCAAAGTTCATTGTAGTCAAACATTGTGTAGAGGTTTAGGCCAAGGCTAGCAGATGATCGATGGTACTCACACTGCATATTGTGCACACAAATGGACTTAAACTTAATTTTCTATGTTTCAAAAACAACCATAGGCCCTATTGATAGAATATAAGCCCTGTTCTTCTTAGACAAAATAAAAAATAAAAACAAGTAAAAGTTGGAAACATTGTGCATTGTAGATACAACAATTTTATTATCGCAACAATCTGTCTTTTTGTGACGTCATCTCTCCGAAATCACACCACCTCGACAGAAAGGAGAACTCAAACTCTGCCAAAAGGGTCACGTGATGAATAATAAAATGAAAATGGAGAATCCGGGCTGATCCAGACAATTCGGACTGCATAATCGAATATGCACTTATTTTATAGTCTTGGAAAGTCAGGTTGGTCAGCTTGTTTTTAAGGCTAGACAGCAATCATTTTTTTTGAAACTCAGAGACTCGACGCCAGTAAAGATAAAAATTTACAGTAATATCAAGTTGAATTCATGAGGCGATCCTCATTTTTAGGTGTCATTGTCATCAGACAATCTTTTACTATAAAGCCTATAAATCTCTGGACTGAATGCTGACCATAATGTTTCTATCTACGGCGTGACGTCATCGTCTTGCTTAATCAGTCACCAGACGTCATCGATGGAAGCTTCCATGAAACATCAATTTAGGCCGAAAATTGCTGAAAACTTTATTCTGTTCCAGAATTTGTGAAAATTGGGTAATATTTGATTGTCTATCTATAGGAAAATTCGGATATCATTGTAAAGCTTACTATACCTTTAAAAAATACTGACTTTATCAATAGAATGTATGATTTTAAAACTGATATGAATACAATTTTCATTACAAGAACAGAACCTGAAATCACATAGCTTTGAAAATGGCGTTTTGCTTACAACAGAATGCAGAAGGGAATATTATATTGCTGTGGTCCAATAACTTCAAAATATTTTTTGTTTTTACCATTTTATTTACAACAATATTTACACTCAACAATTACAAATTTACATACAATATTTACACAAAACATTCACATTCAGATCAAAGTCAAACACTTTGTACAAACATTTTTTTTCAGTTTATTTGGTGAACAACATGAAATATGTGGTCTTCTTTACAAACACTATTTTGAAAGTTTCTCTTTCTAATTCCATGTAAGAATTAACATACATTTATAAGATTTCTCTCCAGAATGTATACTCAAGAGAACATCAAGAGGATAAGTAGTAAATATTAAACTCTCTGAGGTTGATATTAGAAATAACCAGGGGCCGAAGTGAGACCCTGTGCGCTACGGACTGTGCACGTTATAGATCCCTCAATGTTCAGTATGAAAATGAGAGTGGTCTTGGCAAATTGTTCCCTTATTGCACACTGCAGGTGTTTGTCCCATCTAATTAGCCCAGAAGGTGTAGTGAGACGTAAACAAACACCATTCCATTTCATGTTTGGTAAAATGTGTTTTTGACAAAAAAAAATGGTGAACTGTTGATAATGTGATATAAAATATATATTCAAAATAAAATGGACAAAACACTGTTTGTTTATTTCTTCTCTTTGATGGTGTAACACAATATTGGACATATCACCCCAGATATCACTGATAACGTCATCAGCGGGTGATATCGGATATCTACAGGGACGATATCAGATAACACCCTCTGATGACGTCATCACCGGGTTGATATATTCAATATCGTGTGAATGACAACATCAAAGAAAAAATGTTCCCGAGGTGTGTATAATATTTTGTTATTTTTCAGCGTGTATTTTCATGTGAACTTTAAGACTAGCCGCTTTCGAGTAACACTTTTTACAAACATCACATTGATAAGGTTTTTCTCCAGTGTGTGATCTCATGTGAGCATCAAGACCACCTTTATGACTAAAACACTTTTTACAAACACCACATTGATAAGGTTTTTCTCCAGTGTGTGATCTCATATGAACTTTAAGATTACAAGCTTGAGTAAAACCTTTTTTACAAACATCACAGGTATGAGGTTTGTTTTCATTATGTATTCTCTTGTGAACATTAAGACCACTACAATGAGTAAAATTCTTCTTGCAAACATCACATTGGTATGGTTTCAATCCAGTATGTATTCTCATGTGAATATTTAGATTGCTTGCACGATTGAAACACCTTTCACAAACATCACATTTAAAAAGTTTCTGTCCAGTATGTGTTCTCATGTGAGCTTTAAGATCTTGTGCCACAGAAAAACTTTTAACACATACCTCACATGTATAAAGTTTCTCTCCAGTATGTCTTCTCTTGTGAACATTAAGACCACTAGAATTATTAAAACTCTTCTCGCAAACATCACATTGATAAGGTTTCTCTCCAGTATGTACTCTCATGTGCTTATTAAGACTTCCAACACTGGAAAAACACTTTTCACAAACTTCACATTTGTGAGGTTTCTCTCCAGTATGTATTCTCATGTGACATTTCAAACTATGTGAAAGTCTAAAACACTTATTGCAAACATCACAATGGTATGGTTTCTCTCCAGTATGTGTTCTCATATGAATCTTAAGACCATGTGCCATAATAAAACACTTCATGCAAACATCACATTTATAAGGTTTTTCTCCAGTGTGTAATTTCATATGATCATTCAGACTGCTAGCCTGAGTAAAATACTTCATACAAACATCACATTTGTGAGGGTTCTCTCCAGTATGTAATTTTGTGTGATTAGAAAGACCAAGCGCTTGAGAAAAACACTTTTTACAAACATCACATTTATAAGGTTTCTCTCCAGTATGTGTTCTCATGTGAACTTTCAAACTATGTGAATATCTAAAACACTTATTGCAAACATCACATTTGTACGGTTTCTCTCCAGTGTGTACTTTCATGTGAACTTTAAGATGTGTAGATTGGTTGAAACACTTATTGCAAGCTTTACATTTATATGGTTTCTCTCCAGTGTGTATTCTCATATGGATAGCTAGAGCACTAGAATGAATAAAAATCTTTTTACAAACATCACAAATATACAGTTTCCCTCCAGTATGTAATTTTGTGTGACAAGCAAGACTAAGGGCATGAGTAAAACACTTTGTACAAATATCACATTGATAAGGTTTCTCTCTAGTGTGTAATTTCATGTGATTTTTAAGTGTATTTGATTGAGCAAAACACTTTTTACAAACATCACATTTATGAGGTTTCTCTTCTGCATGTATTCTCATGTGATCTTTAAGTGTATCTGTTCGATCAAAACACTTTTTACAAACATTGCAATGATAAGGTTTCTCTCCATTGTGTATTTTCATGTGAACTTTAAGATGAGAAGTTTGAGCGAAATTCTTTTCACAAACTTCACATTGATAAGGCTTCTCTCCAGTATGTAATTTTGTGTGACAAGCAAGGCCGAAGGCATGAGTGAAACACTTTTCACAAACCTCACATTTATATGGTTTCTCTCCAGTGTGTGTTCTCATGTGAACATTGAGATTTCTATCGCTAATAAAACACTTCATACAAACATCACATTTATAAGGTTTCTCTCCAGAATGTTTTCTCATGTGAATGTAGAGATCAGATGCCCTAGTAAAACACTTTTTACAAATTTTACATTTGTGATTTTTCTTTTTCATTATTTGTTTTTCCATGTTGATTTTTTGCTTAGGATAGAAAAAAAAGACAAAGGACGTTAAATGTTGAATATATTACGGATTAACTGTTGACTATGGACAGGTTTATAAGGCTCATCCATTATATTCTTTAGAATAAGTTACAGATCGATTATTATTTATAGACCAGAAATATAAAATATCACACCAAAATGGAACTTGTTTGCTTTAATTGTGGGACAATTAAAATTCCAACACCTCATATTCCTAAAGGCGGGTTTGGCAACATATTTAAAATTTTTGTCTAGAGCCGCGAGTGTTCAGAGTACAGCCAAGTTACATCTGAGGGTCTCGAGTTGACCTTCCGAGGATATTGGGAGTTTCCCCGATTTGTATCCAAATTTTACTTGTTATGTACTCTGCTTGCAACTCCTGTAGGTGGGAGAGCGGCTTAAGTTATAGTTTATATTTCTATTTAGTTTACCCTCTTTTTCCAAGGGCCATTTTGACCAAATATTGGACTATTTAGGTTTAGTGCAAAATTGACCATAACCCTAGTTGTGGCAGTGGAATAGCTCAATTGGTAGAGAGTTGGATTGTCGTCTGCTAGGCGATTAGGTGCCGTGGGTTCGAATCCCCCTCAAGGTAAGAAAAATTCTGATGCCTGTGCCCGTGCTTTCGAAAGTTGGCCTGTTGTCGGCTTTCACCCCCTAATACCTAGTTTACCCTTGAACACAATATAAGTTTTAGTTGTATAATTTATTACATATATAATTTAAATTGTCCATTGATTTTTACATCTATGTCTTATTGTACATGTAGAGCATCTGATAATAGCTAGATTCACAGAAATCTGTGTTATAAAAGTGGTACCGGTATATAAAACCATTGCTTCATCTATCATACTTAAATCTCAGAAACAGGATTTTTTTCTAGCTGTGCTGATCAGTAATATTGATTACAGTCTAGTCCTGAAAATAAATAGGCCTACAGGAGAAGTCTAGGCATCACACTACAGTGTAAGGTTACTCCCCAGTATGTCTTTTCATGTGAACAACTAGCCCACTCGCCTGAGTAAAACACTTATTACAAACATCACATTTATAAGGCTTCTCTCCAGTATGTCTTTTCATGTGAACAACTAGCCCACCAGCCTGAGTAAAGCACTTATTACAAACATCACATTTATAAGGCTTCTCTCCAGTATGTCTTTTCATGTGAACAACTAGCCCACCAGCCTGAGTAAAGTACTTATTACAAACATCACATTTATAAGGCTTCTCTCCAGTATGTGTTCTGCTGTGAGCATCTAGACCACCAGCCTGAGTAAAACACTTTCCACAAACATCACATTTATATGGTTTCTCTCCAGTATGTGTTCTCCTGTGTACATTAAGACCATTAGCCTGAATAAAACACTTATTACAAACATCACATTGAAAAGGTTTCTCCCCAGTATGTTTTCTCATGTGATCAGCAAGAACATTCCATTGAGTGAAACACATTTTACAAACATCACATGTGTAAGGTTTTACTCCAGTATGTGTTCTTATGTGAACTTTAAGATTCTGTATCCTAGTAAAACTCTTCAAGCAAACATCACATTTATGAGGTTTCTCTCCAGTGTGAGTTCTCATATGAATACTGAGTTCCCCAAATCGTGTAAAATATTTTTCACAAACATCACATTTGTAAGGTTTTGTTTCAGTATGTGTTGTTAAATGGGTTTTAAGGACACTTGACTGAGTGAAACACATTTTACAAACATCACATGTATAAGGTTTCTCTTCAGTAGGTCTATGTGTTCTCATGTGAAACTTCAGATTTTGTGGCAAAGTAAAACTCTTCACACAAACATCACATTTGTGACTTTTCTTTTTCTGCAAGATTTTTTCCATGATGATTGATTTCAACTTTTGCTTTAAATGAAGGAGACAAAGGAAACAGGAAGTTGAATATATTACGGATTAACTGTTGACTATGGATAGGGTTATGAGAACCCTGACCACTTTTCTTAAAACAGTTAATCACGTTTTAGCTCTTGGAACTTAGATTGGGCCGTTTTGTTTTGGAAACTTCGACAATGTTTTAACTATGAAACTTTGCCTGTAAATAAAACTTTTCTCCTCTCTCGCTTATTTTCACGATTTCACAGCATTCTGAATCTGGAACGTATGTATGTGGGATCGGGTCACTGTATTGCATTAGGAAGCCCTAACCCTCCTGCTACTGGTGTATTGACAAGAAAGCTGACCGTTTGCTCTCAAAAGCTTAGTAATCAATCTAATCTTGTTTAAAAATTGAATATGGCTGTAATAGTAGAAGTTACCAAATAACAATAAACTTGCAACAAACTTAATCAAAGTATCAAAACACAAGGCAGTTGTAACTAAGCAGGGAGAAGAAGATTATTCCTGTACAAAAACTAAACACTTTCTGATTTAAAATATGATTTGGACAAAGGAAACAGAAAGTTACATATATTACGGATTAAATGTAGACTATGGATAGTTTTTGAAACTTGATTTTAATGCAGGGCTCAACACTAACGCTTGCCCGACTGGAAATGGCAAGTAAAAGTCACTGTCGGGCAAGTGAAATGTACACTGCACTTGTCCGACGTGGCAGTAAAAATTTCCACGATTACTTTATATTTATTGTAAAACGTCATTAAATCTGTCGTACACCCAATTTTCTGTTGTCAATTTCTCCCAGTCTTCATCTTCGAAATCACACAACACGTGCTCATAAATATGGCTCTCAGACACGGATATTGTGTAAGTTGCTAAACAGCTCGTAAAGCACCGTCCCAAAGACTATAACTTGAGTTTATTTTTTATGGAAAATACAAGACAGACACCACAATAGAGGTCTCCAAAGTGCACTTGTCACTAAATGTAATTACCAATATTACCATGTCCATGGGTGATTGATAGTGACTATACGTATGATTCGGGTTGCGCAGAATTTGAGCGAGAAATTTTGCAGGCAAGCGTTGTGGCACTGCATGGAATATGACAAACTTATTTTTTTTTTTACAAAATAAAATAGAAGTTATTAAATGCACATAAAAACCTCTTGTGACGTCATCCCATTGTTATGGCAGGTCTTTCTTTTTGCTAATATCCCTCAACCCAGGGACATTCGAGAGAATATCCCTCAACCCAGGGATATTCGAGATAATATCCCCGTGGACAGGTACATTAGAGATAATATCCCCTCTACCAAAGTACATTCGAGAGAATATACTTTAATCTAACACCAATACATTTGAGCAATCAACTCTACGTCTATAAGATTTTTTTTTTTCAAACTTCAGTTTCAAAATCAAGCTTAAGTTTCAAAATCAAGCTGATGAATCGTAACTAGTCACTACCCAGTGACAAAGTATGCAAACTTATCAGACAATATCACAACCCAGTGATCTGTAAGGTTTCTTGCTTCCTATGATACAATAAAGGTTGATACAACAATATATACCCTCACATTTCTTGTAATGTTTTTTACTGGTCATCTTATTTTTTAAAAATGGTTTTAAAAATTTAAAAACTAGATTTTTAGAGCGTAATTAATTTTCGAGGGATTTATATCTTTCAATACTACAATTTAGAATTTTTTAATGTAAAATTAGATATTTAATATTAAAAACTAAACATTTCTGAAAATTCTGGAACATTTTTTCACACGACATGGATTACCTCCCATGTGATGTTAAATGTATTGATTGATTTTTCAACATATTTACCAATTATTGAATTAGGAATCGGTTTTTATGTCGGATAATGCATGGTTTCTATCGGGATTAGTTGACATAATGCCCTTGGGCTCGGAAAAGCCCTCGGGCCTTCGGCCCTCGTGCTTTCCCGAACCCGCGGGCATTATGTCAACTAATCCCTCGAAACCATGCATTATCCTACACATAAACTATTAAGTAAGATAAGAGTTACCATGGAAGTGGGTGATGTTTTTAATACATGAAAACATGTGGCAATAACTTTTTTGGGGGGCAAGTAGATTTTGGATGTTTCTTGCCCGACATGACAAGTGGTTTAAAAAGTTAACGTTGAGCCCTGGGTGGAAAAATAACAGCCAGACTCTATGATAATCGCGCTTCCAGGCCTAAAAAAAATGCAGAGTCTTTTTGGTTCTTAAAATGGGACGGTTAATATCAATTAAAAGTAGGAGTTATTTTTGTATATTGTTCTCAAAGGAATTGCAAATTAGTGTTCATAATGGACACATAAAACATTATAATGCCTGTAACACTCTAGCCTTTACCAATAGCGTAGCTAGAAGGAGGTTGGTGGGGGGAATTATTGATATCCGTCGGTTGAAAAAGTGAGATCAGTAGAGTTGAGCCGACCGGTCGCAGGCCAGAAGGCGATACAGCATAAACAATTATCAATCGGTCCAGGCCTGCCAGTTTGGCCATCAGTCCCGTTGAGGCTTACTGTAAAGGCAATCAGTCTGTCCCGGTGATCGTAAGCATGTTTTAATGTTATGATCTGTATGTTGATACCAAATAACAATATTTCTGCAAAAACTACCTCAGATAGATGATTTCCCAGCATTTTGGCACTAATTGTTTTTACATAAATCCTGCAGTGTGTCAAATAGCTAAAACCCCAGAGCTTCCATAGGCTTTCCCCAATGGACCCCCAACAGGGGCCCTAAGGACCCCATCCCGGAAGATCATTTTATTCTGTCATTGCAACCCCAATTTCTAAAACCTGGCTACGCCACTGGCCTCCATACTGCATAGTTAATAATGTTATTCTTCAAAGGCGAGTTTTAAAAATGATGACAAATAATAAATTAGGGAGTAAAGGTTGTAACTTTGTACTAATGACAAAGTTACGAAAGCACAGGCACAGGACGTATAAGTTTAATGTTCTTTTTCTTTTTAAAAAAGTAAAAGCCTATTATAGATCTTAACCTATATTATAGGATTCCAATAAGAATATGATACACAATAATCAAGAAACTTAAAGTATAACAAAACGAAATATATACAACACTATTGAAGTGTTTAACTATTTGAATCATACTAGGTTGGAATAATAGTTTAATTGGATGATAAAATACTAACAAGTTAAAGTTACATTATATAATAATAAGCGTGGCAAAATTGAAGGCTAAAATCATGAGAACATTATAAAAAGATACTGTAATATAAACTTATAAACTAAGTCATAAAGTTTTTAATAATTGATCAAGATTTAATAACTGGATTATACTTAACTAACGCCGTGGTTTTGTATAAAGGTAGTTATGAATACATAAATATATCTAATTAAGACAATATCATAATACCAACAACATTAATTGTTAATATGAACAACCAAAAGTATAACCTTGTCTTACATTTGTTGACAACATTGAATTATTTTCAAAAATAATATGATGCATTCAATCTAAAATGAATGTATACAAAATATATTCTCAGTCGATGTGAACATTGTCAAAAGTCATTTACTAAGTCAGGGTGTTCGGGTTATCAAAGAGTAGGGGCAAGTAGAGGCCAATGAGTTTGGGAACATAGATAGAGGGGGATATAAAAGGACGTGTAAGGGGTGGGGGGGAAAGACGAGGAGAGTGAGGATATATATGTATTTTGGTTCTAATAGTAAAATTTGATATTTTGTACTAATATTAAAATGATATCCAAAAGAAAACATTATCGCATAATTTTGAAGTAATTGTAACTGTTAAGATTAGTAAAATGGTAATGAACTTTAAACTTATATTCCTGGCACGGGCGAGGATAGGGAGTAAAGGTTGTAACTTTGTACTAATGACAAAGTTACGAAAGCACAGGCACAGGAAAGCACAGGCACAGGACGTATAAGTTTAATGTTCTTTTAATAGTGTAGTGGGGATGACTACGACCACAAAAATACAGAAATATCGTCATCTTGACAGTATTTAGAAAGTTAAAAAAGATAATAAAACGGAAATCCGTTACTAGGTAGAATAACTGAATCTGGATACAGATGTTGTCTCTTGGCATGTTATTAACGGAAACTTGAAACATGTATATAATATTGTTATTGTTTAGTGAGATATTGATTGTGGAAGTATATGTATGAAGAACATATTATGACAGCAATGTTTGAAATAATAATTCAATAAATTCCTTAAAATAAAATAGAAATTGACGTTAGCTTGACCCACTTCTGTTTTTAGGATATGAAACCTATCTGCATATCAGTGTTAGTGGATATTGAATAGCTTTATATAAGGCCACAATAAATAAATTCATAGATTATCATCCAAATTTTCCAAAAAAATGGGGAGGGAGTGGAAATTTTATTTTTTATTTTATAAGCTCAACAGAAGGTAACCATTTGAACAGATTGTATATTAAAAGAAAATGAAGTGTTTTTCCTTATCATAATATAAAAATATTACTAAAAATGTCGTAAAATGAAATTTTTGTGACTGAACTACAATAAAATTTTTCCAGTCAGCACTGATAGGGGTGGGTCGGGAGGGGATGATAATCTATTTTTTTTTTTATTGTGGCCTAAGTTAAGGTGCTCAAACCACACTCTATACATTGAAAAGGGCAGATAACTTGGTTTAGCAACAGAGGTGTTCTTTCTGTATAAGGTAAGTGTGACTGTGAAGTAAGAATATCCTTCTCTCTTTAATTGGTCCAGATTGCTTTTTCATTGCCTGATATGGGGAGACTAGTGGCTATACTACGTGTTCTTCTTCGTGTCGACGCTTCTGTGAGTAGAACAGATGATCTGGTCTGTACATTACAGATACTCTTCTCAACCAAGTTTAACCATGTGTTATGGGATGGGATGTATTGGACACAGTATATCATGCCCTCTCCCCAGGTTATCTGATGGGGTAGGGACATGTCCCCCTGTATCCCAGGTATCGGCGCCCATGCTTTTATAAAGAACTGAGGTCAGAACTAATACCCCAATATTATTATAAACATCCCTCCCTGTCATCGACCACTATATAACAATCTAGACACTTATCACTTGGGGCTAGATTAGGTAGAAAGGGAAATAATTGAACGATTATATACCGTTAAAGATAGAAATCATCAATATAAAAATATTACTGTCCATAGGAAATCTTACAACTTGTTTGTGGCCACTCAGTTAATGCATTTGTATTGGTAGAAAGTACTTAGAAACCATAGGAAGAAAAAATGACTTATGAGGCCATCAGTCGAAAAGCAAGTACTGAAATACTATTTAGGATGAACCAAGTCGATGCCATTTTCCATTTTTTTTTCTCCCCAAAATCCTATGTACTCGTGCCTTGCGGTACTTTGTGACGTACATGTACTTGAAATCATACTGGTTCGTTCCTCATTATTTTGCAGTGATTTGTGAATGCACTACAGTTGGATTAAGGCTGGTACCTCGCTAACCTGAAGGTCAAGGGTTCAATCATGCGTCAAGATGATACGATCAGATTTTTCAATCCGGTTTCCTTCCCTTTGTCAGTGATGCAGGTCGGAATGGCTGACATGGATAAAGCGCTTACAGTCGTTTGGACAGTCAACCAGGGCCCCGGTGCTACAATCTGTGCACGTTAAAGATCCCAAGATGCTGTTTTCTTGGCAAAATTACCCTCATTGCAAACTGCATGCCATTTGCCAGTCCTCATTAGACTCATAGGAAAAGTGACACTTCTTTAGCTTCCTCAAATATCACGTGTGATGCTTGTTTACCATCCCTAACCTGAGGTTAATACCTAACTTTCAATAATACACGAGATTTATCATGATAATCATGTTTTAATTAACATAATTTTTCTGCTGTGGTATAGAATCCAGGGCTCGATGAGGCATGGATAGGACGTTTTATGGAATCGGGTATCTGCTCCAAGGTGGCGTTAAATAAAAAACATACATTATCATAATTGATGTTATAACTCGACAACGTTACACATTCACTGGTCTCCTTACACTTTGTAATACATTCTTTAAGAGATGAATTGTAGGACGCAAATATGAATGGTATCGGAAAATAGATGCAATGGTCTCCGTAATGATTTGTTACAGTGGAACATCGTGGGTAGCCTTTACATAGTTGATTACAATCCTGTCCCATTGCTTTTTCTGCATGAAAAAATTCGTCTTTCAAATAGGTACTATCTGAATACTTCAAACAATCTGAAATATAAATTAAATATTTTTAACAGTGGAGATTTTTTAAACTTATTTCTAATCGCGTGGCCTATAATGCCTAATGTTTTTTCCATAATTCGTACAACACAAAATCTTTAGTAAAATTTAATGTCTAGTGTGAGCAATAAACAATGAAATATTTTACCTTGGCAAGGTGTTTTATAAATCCAATCTCCCTTTTCACCACATGTCACAGTTCCAGTTAAACCATTCCCGGTTGAACAGTTAAAATCATAATCTTTATCAAATATACCCAATGGTGTAACATCATCAGAATTTGTGATATTTTTCTCAGGTAGACACTCTACAGCTACAAGAATAAACAAAAACATAAATACACCGATAAGATAAATGAAAAAAAAAAACGAAAATATTTCTGAACTTAGGGTAACATTTGTGTATTTTAGCTCTAAGATATCTTTGGTAACATTGTATTAGAAAACAAGAAAGAATATATGGCCAAGAAAGTGAGCAATATATACAAAAATATTTTACCTTGGCAAGGTGATTTATAAATCCAATCTCCCTTTTCACCACATGTCAACGTTCCAGTCGAACCATTCCTTGTGAAACCAGAGGAACAGTTAAAATCATAATCTTTATCAAATATACCCAATGGTGTAACATCATCCGAATTTGTGATATTTTTTTCAGGTAGACACTCTACAGCTACAAGATAAAACGAAAACATAAATACACCGATAAGATAAATGAAAAAAAAAAAAACGAAAATATTTCTGAACTTAGGGTAACATTTGTGTATTTTAGCTCTAAGATATCTTTGGTAACATTGTATTAGAAAACAAGAAAGAATATATGGCCAAGAAAGTGAGCAATATATACAAAAACATTTTACCATGGCAAGGTGTTTTATAAATCCAATCTCCTTTTTCACCACATGTCAACGTTCCAGTTATACCATTCCCGGTGAAACCAAAGGAACAGTTAAAATCATAATCTTTATCAAATATACCCAATGGTGTAACATCATCAGAATTGTCGATTGTTTTCTCAGGTAGACACTCTACAGCTACAAGAATAAACAAAAACATAAATACACCGATAAGATAAATGGAAAAAAAAAAACGAAAATATTATTGAACTTAGGATAACATTTGTGTATTTTAGCTCTGACTAAGATATCTTTGGTAACATTGTTTTAAATATATGGCCAAGAAAGTGAGCAATAAATACAATAACATTTTACCATGGCAAGGTGTTTTATAAATCCAATCTCCTTTTTCACCACATGTCAACGTTCCAGTTATACCATTCCCGGTGAAACCAAAGGAACAGTTAAAATCATAATCTTTATCAAATGTCCCCAATGGTGTAACATCATCAGAATTTGTGATATTTTTCTCAGGTAGACACTCTACAGCTACAAGAATAAACAAATAAAATTCAAATCAAGAAAAAAAATATAATCTTATTCTGGAAACGACATCATATCAACCAAGTACATTCAATGAGATTTTATTTGTGTTTATCTGGTTTGAACTTCAATATAAAGTCCACAGTCCATTATTTACAATATATATTGAAATTTAATTGTACAGTACTATGATAAGTTGACCATAGATCTTCAGGAAGTTGTGATGCCACTTGCTTGAGTATTTGGCAGCTCAGCAAGCATTCATTGCTATTTGTTTTTTTGCTTTTTATTACAATACATGAAGTTGAGGTAGGAATTTTTACCAGTTTGTACGGTGCCTTGACATGATGGTTCAGAATACCATTTACCATCATTTTTACAGGTATTTTGGACTCGTGATTGGTGACCTGGTTTACATTTGAACTTTCTGTAATCACCACAGCTTACTCTTGGTATCCATTCTCCGTTCTTCGGTAAATCATACTTATCACAAACTACAAGGAACAATCTATCTAAGTTATGTTTTTTCAAAAACACCTGACAGAACTTCTCTTTCGAGAAAACCACTGTCAATTATTGCTCTAGATTTTGCCATCCGTTGAATGTGATTTTTCTATAACGGAATTAGTTTGCTTTAAGTTGTATTTTAACTATCTGGTAGTGCTAAGCTTCCTGGTGGGATTGTCAATTTATATAAAGTGATCTATTGAATTACGCCACAGTAGTTCCCCACTTCAATATTTCCATTCCACACTCATCATTAGCCCTTAACTTCAAAATTCCCTCCCCAATCCGTTCCCTAGTAGCCCAACAACTTTTAAAAATTCCCATTTAATTCCACACTCATCATAAGCCCCCAACTTCGAAATTCCCACCCCAGTCCGTAACCTAGTATAACCATAAGAGTTTTAACAGTAGATGAACTTACCAGATGTTCCCCAAAATGTCCTTATCCTATTGGATTGGTGTGGAGAACTGGCCAGAGTTAACGCCCCAGTCCATAATACGACCACGAACAATATAAGTTTAGCATCAACCATCATATTGACTTGATAATAGAAGTATGTGATAGGCTATTCTGTTAGAGTATTTATATAATAGCTAAGAGAAAACGTGGGTTGGTTTATTTTAGCCAGCAGAAACACGAAGCGCTGTTGTTGATATTTTTAATATTTTCTGTATATCCGTTAACAACCTGAAATGCTTGGGTCGCGTTGTTCTTTCAATAGTTAGTCAAATACTTGGTTTTTTTTCTTCATTCTCTGCCGAAAATCTGAATTTAATTCCCATTCCCCGGAATGAGTTATCCGGGAATGCTGCAAACCCTAATACAAATACATTGTTGTTGATTATATCTCAACTCAATTTGTCAACAATCACGATCTTTGTTCAAACTACCAAACAACTAGTACCCAAACACCCAATTGATCCTGAACCTACTACCAACTACCAAACTAACACCCAATTAATCCTGAACCTACTACCAACTACCAAACTAACACCCAATTAATCCTTAATCTACTACATAGCATCAATTTGCACCATCCGCTTTTAGATCTGATTTGTTAGCCCCATTAATGTGCACCGCTTTTTCTCTTTTCAAAGTGCAAATATCTGTACAAATATGGAATTTGATTTAGTAAAAACTATATAGAATACCCTGCAGGGGAAGGGATAATGTGTGACAATAAGAAGGTACTATATGGATAATTTCATATATATCTAATTCCATAAATTGTTTCTTAAAGGGATTGTTAAAAGGTTTTCTAAATTTTGAAAGTCTATAGGGTTAAGTTATTTCTTTCATCAAACACTTTGTTTAAGTGAATTTCTGGAACCACAGATATCTGGTTGAAAATTTGAATGGTGTAAATTGGTGCTTTCAGTGTCCCCAATATATTTAGGAAAACTCTTTACAATCCCTTTAACCCTACGTTCCTGGCTATACTGTAGATAAAGCATGTGTTTTTGTATTTAATCGATTGAACGGAAATGTGATAACATGTCTCTGATATGTATTAAATATATTGATCTTGGTGTATATCCGCCACAGATGGTAGCTCGAAACTTGTTATTCTCCTAATACATGGTACAATTCATGTTTTTGCTACATACATGTATCCTGTGCCAAAATTTTCATGTGACAAATCATTTTTTAAAACGGAAATGACGCAACATATGGATTTTTGTTAAGATAAAATTTACCACAAAATTGAAAAATTTGTTTTTTCAAGTTTCAATTTTATGAATGAGTTATACTTACCAGTCAGAATACATTTGGATATATCTCCCTTATATGTTCTCTCAACTCGCTAGTCTTGACAATCAAGACTACACCTCTTCAGGTGTTACCTCCCTTGTCAAGCTATCCCCCTTCAGTTTACTTAGGCGTGAAAACCACACGGTGTACACCTCTAAAATCTGAAGTCCCTAAGGGGTGGGGGTGGGTAATAGGACTGGTAAGTATAACTCATTCATAAAATTGAAACTTGAAAAAACAAATTTTTCAATTTCATTTCATTCGTTATACTTACCAGTCAGAATACATTTGGATAACAGCAGATTCCAAAGCAATATTCCTTACTGGTGGTGCATGGACTTCACCAATCCTTATTCAGGATCGAATAATAACTAAGTAGAAATGACAATAATTTATTAAGTTCTATAAATTAATTCAAATTTTCGATTGTTTGTTCTTGTTAACTATTACCAATAATTAATAACAATCTTCTTAACCTTCGTTACCATAACCACATACATCTGTAAATATAGTATACTGATTAATACACTTATTTCATGAACTTCCCCTCGAAACTCGCCGGAATGATAACGTTAATCATTCCAAAACTTTTGTTCCTATATTAGGTAAATCTCGAAGGTAGAAATTCAAAAACGTAGACGGACGACTCCAATCTGCAGCATCAAGAATAGATTTTAATGATGCTCCCTTAAAAAGAGCCCATGAAGGGGCAATTGCCCTTGTAGAGTGTGCATTAACCGACAGCTCTGATTTATATGCCATCTGGATTATTTCTACAATCCAACGAGCAATGGTTTGACTGTTGACATGCTTATTAGGTGCGACGTATGAAACGAAGAGACCTGTCTGTTTGTTCCCAGATCCATCGTTCCTAAGGGTTTTAGTTTTATCAAGGTATATATTAAGACACCTCTTAGGGTCTAAAAGCTCATTACCTGTATATGCTGGCACGAAGATTTCGCCACCATAGTGCTGGGGTCTGTCTTGTTTAGACAAACCATGCCTAACAAAAACAATGCCATCTTTCCTGACCGACATCGATCCAGGACCAATTCGAAGAGATTGGAGATCACTACATCTTCTGAAAGTAGTAATAGATATCAAAAAGACAGTTTTTAATGTCAACAATTTCAAGGACGCTTTCGTTAATGGTTCAAAAGGGCGTCCCTGAATGAAACTGAGGACAGTTGGCAAGTCCCATTCAGGAACAAGTTTGGTCTTAGGGGGTCTAGAATTAAACACCCCTTTGATAAGGCGACAAACTACAGGGTGCTGGCCTACGGGACAGTTGTCTACCATAGGAAGGACCGAACTGAGCATTGACCGATAACCGGCAATTGTTCGATATTGAAGACCGTCATCGAATAAAGATGATAAGAAGTCGGTGACTTCATTCAAAGATGCTCGATACGGATTAATTTGTCGTCGACTGCACCAGCGACCAAATCTGCTGAATTTGCAAGCATAGTCCTTCTGTGTGCCCCTGCGCCATGATGCGGCAAGAAGTCGTCTAGTCCCTTCCGAAAATCCCTCTGTTTGGAAACGTCCGTCGATAACAGCCATGCAGTCAACGTCAGGGACTCTGGGTTCGGATGAAAAATCATCGACTTCGGTTGACACAGAAGGTCCTGCAAATTCGGCAACTGCAGAGGGGTTGCAATGGATAGTTGCAGAAGATCCGTGTACCACTGTCGCCGAGGCCACTTTGGGGCAATCAAGAGCAGTTGACATTGATACTGACGCATATGTTGTATCACTTTTGCAATTAGACATATCGGGGGAAAGGCATATCCGTACAGATTCTCCCAGGACATCGTTAGAGCATCTAAAACTAGAGCTTCTGGATGAGGATACCACGAGCAAAAGATCTGAGTTTGTCGGTTGTCCGCTGATGCGAACAGATCCACTAGAGGGTGTGACCATCTCTGAAATAGAGTTTGGACTACTTGCGTGTTCAATGTCCATTCCGTGGGTCGAATCAACCTCCGACTCAGTTGATCTGCGAGAATATTCGACTTCCCCGCAATGTGGGCTGCCTGTAATGTGACGTTGTTTTCTATGGCCAGATTCCAAAGGTCCCATGTTTTGGAGCACAGGGGTGGAGATCGAGTCCCTCCCTGTTTGTTTATGTACTGTACGACTGTTGAATTGTCGCATCTGATAATCACCTTTCGATTCTTGATGAAAGGCATGAAATGATCTATTGCCAAACGTACAGCTTCCAGCTCCAATAGATTGATATGCTGGCTGCTTTCCGTGGGAGACCATGTTCCCTGAAAGATCAGATTGTCTAGGTGACCCCCATAGCCGTCCAGAGAGGCATCTGTGGTAATTGTTACAGACGGCCTTGATTGACACAGCAATCTGCCCCTTTGCATGTTCACTGGGCGTAACCACCAGTTTAGATGGGATTTCAGATGAGCAGTACAAGGAATTGCTTTGTCTAATGGATCGGACGCGGGTCGCCAAAACGACAAGAGATGCAGTTGAATAGGTCTCATTCGAAGACGGGCATAGGGAATGAGGTCTAGGCAGGATGCAATCAGACCTAAAAGGCGTAAGAAATCCATCGCCTTTGGATAATTCAAGACATTTTGGATAGCCTGAAAGATGGTATCCAGTCTTTCTTGTGTTGGGCAAACTATACCCCGTTTTAGTTTGAATAGGCTCCCTAAAAATACGATGTTTTGCGATGGGCAAAGATGTGACTTCTCTCGATTGACGATAAACCCTAGGTCCTCGAGAAGAGATAGACATACTTGACGATTGTTGATGAGCTGACTGCGCGATTGGCAAACTAGAAGCCAGTCGTCTAGGTACACTGCCAGCCGAATGTTTTGGGATCGGAGATAAGCGGCAGCGACTGCCACCACTTTCGTGAACACCCGCGGAGCGGAAGTTGGACCGAAACATAGCACTTTCCACTGGAAGCACTGACCTCGGATGCAGAAGCGGAGGTACTTCCTGTGCTTTTGGAATATTGGAATGTGAAAATAGGCATCGCTGAGGTCCAGTGTTATTGCCCAATCGTCCGGTTTCACTAGATTTATTACCTTGGATAACGTATCCATTTTGAAATGTTTTTTCGTCAAATAGTGATTGAGAGGTCTTAGGTTTATGACTGGTCTCAATTTCCCAGACTTTTTGGGAATTATGAAAAATGTGCTGTAGAAACCTTCCTGGATTTCTTGAATTGGAACTCTTTCTATAGCATCCTTTGCTAAGAGTGAATCTATTTCTTCGGATAAAATATGCTGGTTTCCCGAGGGTACTCGCGTCTCGCGAATGCCAGTCCCCGGAGGAATCTCCTGAAATTCCAGTTTGTAGCCTTCTTTGACTACAGATAACACCCACTGGTCGTCTGTTATTGACTCCCAACTTGGAAAGAAATGTTGCAGTCGACCTCCTACAGGGAGAGATACACTTACCGAGTCATTTCCTTTGGTAATCAGTCTTTTTGGGGATCCGAAACCCCTGCCCCGATTTCTCTGTACTTCGGTTGGAGCCCTGATATGATCCTTGACGGTAACCTCTGGTTGATGAGGGCTGTGAACTATAGGGCCGAAAAGAACGATCTGGTGGAGCGTCTAATCGCGGTTTCTTAAAACCGTTCTCATTAGGATCAGACACCTTACTAGCATAAAAAGGTTTTCTCTTGAAAGATTCCCTCTTTTCCTGGAAATCGGGTATCAGGTCTTTGAGTTGATCCTTCTGAGTTTTGCGTGACTTCAGTTTGTCCTCTAAAGCTTTCCCAAACACACCGTCTTTAGTAATGGGAAAATATGTTAATTGGGAATTGAAATCTTTCAGATCACAAAGTCCAGTGTCTGATATAGCAGCTTTCCGCCTAACCAAGTGATGAAACGCCCCAGTCCTACCTACTTGGTCTAGTGCTTTAGAAGACATATCAAAAATATCTTTTAAGGATTGAATAGTAGTCTCCTTATCAATGTTGTCTGAGGAAACCTTAGTTAGGAGAGTCCCCAAAGCTTGTTGCATGTAGGCAATTGCAACGATACCAAAACGAGAGGCCGTCTGGCCCTGAAAAGCAAGTGTTTCGACCGATTTCATTGGCTGAGAAAAAAGATGGCGACTTTTTCCCCAGGATTTCACTGCCTTCGGACCATGCTTCCTTCTTAACAGAGCTTCACATAAATCGTCTAGACTGGGCACCTTAAGATAATCGACCGATTGTGAATGAACCGGGAAACTACTTTTATATTCATCTCTATAAGACGATAAATGATCTGGATTTTCAGTGCGCCATGTTCTATTTAGCGTCTCAATTTGAGATTTATCGAGAACGATACCAAATGAGCCAGTCTGTTTGGTGTCACTATTACCAAATAGTTTCGATAGCGTATCGTGTGTGATATCTGAATGCGATCCGTTTGCATTATCGGCTTCATTAGAGACCATAGGGCAAGGCAGATATTGACAAAAATTATCATGAGTGATAGCCGTAGACTTTGCCACTTTGGCAGGGCTATGTGATGGGTCGTCATCCTCGACATGACCTTCATCAGATAAAAGATCCATGAAATCTTGGTATTCTTGCTGTCCTGGAGTCAACGAGATTTCATCAAACTCGAGTAACCTCCTATTTGGTCCAAGCCCTATCAACGGTTCACGCGTCCCTCCCGGTGGGCCGTGATCGTTGACTGGGTCAATTACAGATCTCTGCGTGACTTTATCACCAGTTTTCTGTTTGTCTGTGCTTGTAATAGTGCTGGCAGGTTGCCGCGAGGTTCTACAACCACCGGTTTTATGCTCAGACTCAGACACTTCTAAAATCGGAACTTTCGGACTATTTTGTGAAGATTTTATAAAATCGAGAATTTGCTCAAATTTACTATCAACTTTACTTTCTAAATTATCTAATCTTTGGTTTACTTCTGATTTCCGAGATTTGCGTTTCCTACTGGATTTAGGAGTACTTTGTGAGGCCATATTGAGCTGACTATTTTCAGACTCGTCTACCTTCGAACACGTGTCTGAAGAAATCACAGAAGATAAACATTTATTATTTGGCGAAAGATTCTCAGTCGAAAGAATATTCGCCATAATTTTGAAGTAAAAAATATATCAAATATGTTATATTAAAACAGACTAATAATCAAAATAAGTTTATCAAAGTTAAAAAAGTATAAACAAATAGAGAGAACACAAATACCATGTGTGCGTTTTCACGCCGGAAGATAAACTGAAGGGGGATAGCTCATAGAGATATAATAAAGACTAGAGGGCGAACTTCATAACGTCACTGAAGTCTCTATGCGCTCTGACGCCATCTTGTTTGTACGGCAAAATACACATAACGTCATATCTATGCATAACGCTGTACGCGGCATTTCCAAAAGGATTATGATTCTCAGCGAAAAATTAAATGTTCTTGTATTCAATTATTGTTACTTAAGAAGTAAGGGCACTAATCTGGCAATTTTCCTGCTCTGTGTAGGTCTATAAATCAAAAAGAAAGGCATAGAGTGGTGATAGAGGAACCTCCAAAAGAGAGTAAGAAGCGCGTAAAAATTCGATAAAATTCGAACCGGTTGTTAAAGTTATAACAACAAGGTAGTTCGAAACTTGTTGACTCTATTCCCAGCCATTGACAGCTATTTGGACAGATATGGCTGGGGGGGGGGGGGGGGGAGTCAGAAAAATTAAGCCACACAAATATTGGGGATTTTCCGTACCTTTAAACTACATAATTTGCGATATCAGCTCCTGCTGTAAGTGAACATTAACTTGTCATCTACGAACGAACGAATTTTTGTAGTTCAGTCATAAAATCGTTATCCCCCAACACCATGCAGGCCATGTATTTGAGTCTGTCATTTTTTTTCCCCAATCTGTCGGTCGCCATTGAAAGGCTGTGCGCGCTAGTGTGGAATATCAGGGAACTCTATTCCCAGCCTTTTACAGCTATTTGGACAGACTGATATGGCTGAGAGTTTAAGCTTCAAGATTATTTGTTTAAGGTCTGAGGGATCGCGCTTAGAAAATTTGGAGAATTGAATGCCTATAAACGCGATTTCCAATTAAAAGTTCAAGATTATTTATTTACAGTCTGAGAGATCTTGTCTAAAAAAATTAAACTCCTGGAAAGGCGATTTCCTGTCATTTCTCGGTGAATTTAAGCTTAGATTTAATAGGGATTTTTGGCAATGGTTTTATTTGTTTTTTTTTTTTTTTACGGGACGGGTCTGTATCCTAAACCCATCAAAACGAATACTTTTCAACAACATATATTTTAAAAATGAAATCACCTTTTCGGTAAAAGACCTTCGAGGGTAATGCTTAAGCGTGCTCGCTGTTTAATGACTATTTATCACAAAAATTGTTTGATTGATCGGTTATTTTATATAATATTAGGTTTTATTTTGTATTCGGTTTTTTCAAAAGACATGTTAAAATAGATATTGTGGATCTGTCTACAGGAGGCACCTTTGAAAAATCGTTCGATTGCCTCAGAAGCGGCTATTTATTAGGGACAAAAAAATAGGATAGTGTTCGTTAAAGCGGGGCCTATCCCAATTAAACACGTTTGAAAATTAAAAGAGATTCTGCGATTTTTATTTAGTTCTAGAAGTTCCCAGGACTCATTTCAAGTAATGTCGACTTAAATGATATCCCGATAGATTGAAAAAAGAAAATTGTCCGTGAAACAATCCTTTTTAATAAAAAAAAATGAAATTTTTCTCCTGTATAAAAATTCTTCCTATCAATTTCTAAATACTTATAATCTATACGAAATGAATTTTTAAACAGAAAGAAAAAAGATAAGAACTTTCTATTGTTTCAGTTTCTCGAAAAAAACGGGATTAGAGCGCAATATTGATAGGCTTACGGTTATAGTCCCATCTAATTTAATTCTATTTTATTGATTAAATATTTAAAAATATTTATTTTATATTATTATTGATGTTTTCCGCATGTGTAGTGCTTCGAATATTTTATAGTAATCGGCATTAAATGTTAAAATTGTGGCTTTTATTGGCGCATGAATGTCACATTTTTTACCGTGGCCAGTGTAGATTACGTCGTTTTTTGCCGTACAATCAATATGGCGTCATTGATCCATAGTGGCTTCAATGACGTTATAGTAAAATGACGTCAGTTCACCCTCTAGTCTTTATTATATCTCTATGGGATAGCTTGACAAGGGAGGTAACACCTGAAGAGGTGTAGTCTTGATTGTCAAGACTAGCGAGTTGAGAGAACATATAAGGGAGATATATCCAAATGTATTCTGACTGGTAAGTATAACGAATGAAATGAAATGTACAGCGTGATTTGGAGATCAAAATGTCAAATTATTCCTTTCAATTGATATACATACTTTACAAACCAAGGGTTCTACACGAACTAGTGAAATGTTCACATCACTTGCCCGACATGGCACGCGATTACTTTGATATTTATCTTAAATGTCATTAAATCCTTCATACACCCAATTTTCTGTTATCAATTTCTCCCAGTTTTAATCTTCTTTGAAAATCACATGCACATAAATATAGCTCTCAGACACGGATATTGTGGAAGTTGCTAAACAGCTCCAAAAGCACCGTCCCAAAGACTTAACTTGAGTTTATTTTTTATGAAAAATGTCCAATGTTCATAACATTGTTTCTGGACTTGTAATTTGTATCAGGTCATGTCTATAAAACACTTAATAAAATATATATAAAGCACAAGACAGACACCACAATAGAGGTCTCCAAAGTGCACTTGTCACTAAATGTAATTACCATGTCCATGGGTGATTGATAGTGACTACATATGATTTGGATAGCGCAGAATTTGAGCGAGAAAAATTTTGCAGGCAAACTTATTTTCTTTGATTTTATTTTTTTTTGACGAGAGATACAAAGTTAAATTAGAAGTTACAAAATGCACATAAACTATTAAGTAAGATAAAAGTTACCATGGAAGTGGGAGATATCTTTAATACATGAAAACATGTGGCAAGTAAATTTTTGGGGGGATTTTGGTTGTTACTTGCCCGACATGACAAGTGGCTTAAAAAAGTTAATGTTGAGCCCTGTATTAATGTATTGAGAAAAGTACCCATAAAAACACTGGCCAAGGACAGAGAACAGTACCCGGTAGCCTTAATATGACTATTAACAAGGTATTCTGTAGAATTAAAAATAGTTATAAATTATTATGGTACATTCTGCAATGAAATCCTTCGTATGATTGATAATTAAACAATAAATTACGGATAGGATATGATTTACAGACGAGAAATATAAACATTGAATGATATTTTCAAGCAGTGAGCCCATATAAGGATAACACAAAAGAATATATTAAAGTATGGCTCACTTCTTTAATAACAAAAAAGTACAATTTGACACCATTTTGTGTCAATGCCATATACTCATCTGTTTGAGTTCTGAACAGTAGCGTTGCAATGGACCCGCAGAATTTAGACTGGCCCGGTCTTGGCCCCTTCACTTTGAAATTTCGTAAAATGTTACATACGGATACCTGGTGCTATATCTATTTTTGGTTGTATTTTTTCAGGTTGGATCAACAGCTCATGTTCCTGCTAATAAAATACTTATACAGTTATCATCTACTGTAGTCTTACCAATAGTTCTAGGTCAAATAGTACGGAAAAATTATAAATTATGGTTAGAACAGCTTCATTTACCTCTAGGGGAAATAGGCAGGTTAGTAAGATGAGGTCTAGATTCTTGAAAGCATTGTCAGTGTCATTTTGCTTCTTTTTTTTTTACATTTTACGGTCCAACAATGGGACTCTTATAAATATAGATAACCAGGCATTTGTCTTTCTCTCGGTCAGCTTTCATTCAAAATATAGTTGATAAAAAAACAAAGTTAATTTACTTGTTTACTCCTGATTGGACAAAGAGACAGACATATTATAAGCACACAATGTGAAAAATCTTGACCTTTGAGTATTCCCTCACTCTCCGTAATCCGACATATTTATATGGTCCCAATGCATGTCGGCTTACACAGAGCACACAATATATATATTTTTATTTTCCTTTGAGTAACTAATTATAACCACAACCTACTGGCAGGAAGTCAGATTGTTTCCAAAACTATGACAGTGAATTATATCTAGCATGCTAAAGATAAAAAGTGTAAAAAAAGACTTTGACTTCAGTTGTGTTGTGATGATATTTAAGTTCCACTATAATAACTGTTCCAAAGGACATTATTTTGTATGTAATAATTGTTCCATTTGGAACTTTTATTATAGAACACTAGACCTAACCCTAACCATATTTGTTTTCAGTGGCATATTGTAGTTGTTTTTATCATGATATTTGTTTTCAGTGGTATATTGTAGTTGTTTTTATCATGATATTTGTTTTCAGTGGCATATTGTAGTTGTTTTTATCATATTTGTTTTCAGTGGTATATTGTAGTTGTTTTTATCATGATATTTGTTTTCAGTGGTATATTTTTGTTGTTTTTATCATGATATTTGTTTTCAGTGATATATTGTAGTTGTTTTTATCATGATATTTGTTTTCAGTGGTATATTGTAGTTGTTTTTTTATCATGATATTTGTTTTCAGTGGTATATTGTTGTTGTTTTTATCATGATTTTTGTTTTCAGTGGTATATTGTAGTTGTTTTTATATTGTAGTTGTTTTTATCATGATATTTGTCTTCAATGGTATATTGTAGTTGTTTTTATCATGATATTTGTTTTCAGTGGTATATTGTTGTTGTTTTTATATTGTAGTTGTTTTTATCATGATATTTGTTTTCAGTCTTATAGTGTTGTTGTTTTTATATTGTAGTTGTTTTTATCATGATATTTGTTTTCAGTGGTATATTGTAGTTGTTTTTATCATGATATTTGTTTTCGGTGGTATATTGTTGTTTTTATCATGATATAAGTGGTATATTGTTGTTGTTTTTATATTGTAGTTGTTTTTATCATGATATTTGTTTTCAGTGGTATATTGTTGTTGTTTTTATCATGATATTTGTTTCCAGTGGTATAGTGTAGTTGTTTTTATTATGATATTTGTTTCAGTGGTATATTGTTGCTGTTTTTATCATGATATTTGTTTTCAGTGGTATATTGTAGTTGTTTTTATCATGATATTTGTTTTCAGTGGTATATTGTAGTTGTTCTTATCATATTTGTTTTCAGTGGTATATTGTTGTTGTTTTTATCATGATATTGTTTTCAGTGGTATATTTTTGTTGTTTTTATCATGATATTTGTTTTCAGTGGTATATTGTAGTTTTTTTTATCATGATATTTGTTTTCAGTGGTATATTGTAGTTGTTTTTATCATGATATTTGTTTTCAGTGATATATTGTAGTTGTTTTTATCATGATATTTGTTTTCAGTGGTATATTTTTGTTGTTTTTATCATGATATTTGTTTTCAGTGATATATTGTAGTTGTTTTTATCATGATATTTGTTTTCAGTGGTATATTGTTGTTGTTTTTATCATGATATTTGTTTTCAGTGGTATATTGTTGTTGTTTTTATATTGTAGTTGTTTTTATCATGATATTTGTCTTCAGTGGTATATTGTAGTTGTTTTTATCATGATATTTGTTTTCAGTGGTATATTGTTGTTGTTTTTTATATTGTAGTTGTTTTTATCATGATATTTGTTTTCAGTCTTATAGTGTTGTTGTTTTTATCATGATATTTGTTTCCAGTGGTATAGTGTAGTTGTTTTTATTATGATATTTGTTTTCAGTGGTTATTGTAGTTGTTTTTATCATGATATTTGTTTTCAGTGGTATATTGTTGTTGTTTTTATCATGATATTTGTTTTCAGTGGTATATTGTAGTTGTTTGTATCATGTTATTTGTTTTCAGTGGTATATTGTTGTTGTTTTTATCATGATATTTGTTTTCAGTGGTATATTGTAGTTGTTTTTATCATGATCTCTGTTTTCAGTGGTATATTGTTGTTGTTTTTATCATGATATTTGTTTTCAGTGGTATATTGTAGTTGTTTTTATCATGATATTTGTTTTCAGTGGTATATTGTTGTTGTTTTTATCATGATATTTGTTTTCAGTGGTATATTGTTGTTGTTTTTATCATGATATTTGTTTTCAGTGGTATATTGTTGTTGTTTTTAGCATGATATTTGTTTTCAGTGGTATATTGTAGTTGTTTTTATCATAGTTTGTTTCAGTGGTATATTTTTGTTGTTTTTATCATGATATTTGTTTTCAGTGGTATATCGTAGTTGTTTTTATCATGATATTTGTTTTCAGTGGTATATTGTAGTTGTTTTTATCATGATATTTGTTTTCAGTGGTTTATTGTAGTTTTTTTTATCATATTTGTTTTCAGTGGTGTGTTGTAGTTGTTTTTATCATGATATTTGTTTTCAATGGTATATTGTTGTTGTTTTTACCATGATATTTGTTTTCAGTGGTATATTTTTGTTGTTTTTATCATATTTGTTTTCAGTGGTTTATTGTAGTTGTTTTTATCATATTTTGTTTTCAGTGGTATGTTGTAGTAGTTATTATCATGATATTTGTTTTCAGTGGTATATTGTTGTTTTTATCATGATATTTGTTTTCAGTGGTTTATTGTAGTTGCAGTGCGTTCTAGCGAACGCACTGCTTTGTTTTGCAAATGACTTTTTTTTTTTTTTTTTTTTTTTTTCACTTTCTGGTCAGAGCGCCCAGCCAAAACTACACATGCCACACATAATCTCTCAAGATTTCCCACGATAATCTACTGCTCGGTATTGTTTAAATGTAAAATGACGCATGCCCTACCAACCGGAAATGAGGTATGAGAACATATGGGTTTTGATGTTTTGGCCATTATCTCCTTTATTTTTCAACCGATTATGATCGGACTGACTTTGCATATTTCTCTAATCGATTGTCCACGAGACAAAAGTTTAACAATATCATTTTGAGAAAAATCTTGCTGACTTTTGGAGCACTTTTTCTTGACCACTTTTTCAACTTTTGCAATTTTATATTGATCAACCTGAAAACTTACAGATTTATAGACATTTTAATTGCGAGGAATTAGCAATTTTCAAAATTTCGATATCACTTCCGGTTTTGACGTCATTCGCTCTCAAAGTTGAAATTTCAACTTCCGGAATTTTGAAGATATTCGAAAAATTCTTTTTGCAATATGTTTGTTATGTAGACTCAAAATTATACAAATCATAAAATTTGACCCGGATGTAACAAATCAGGCGCCATCTTGAAATGGTATATTTTCATAAAACGCAAAATGGGGCCTCGGGGTGTGATGGAATTTGCATAATTTTTATGTCTATGTAATCAACAGTCGACTGCGACCAAAACATGGGAAGCCAATTTTTGAATTTCAATTCTGAATTTTTCTGATTTCCGGTAAAAATAAATCAGTAATTGTCAAAACTTTCAAGGCCCATATTTTGTGACCTTGACCTTTTGTGACTTTGTGACCTGTACAAAGGTTATTGCCCTTGATTAGATGTATCCAATGACATATTTTTTTCAGATACCCAATGGTTACTTCCGGTTTTATAGCCGTTTGAAAATTGTAATTTTTAACTTTAAACAGCCCTACCACGTGACCTAATTTACATATGTCTTATTTTCTTTCACCGTCGTACTATGCTATGTCTGCTCTTTCCAATAATATACGACACAATATATTTGAATCAAAATTCCGCCTTTTAAAGTTTGAAAAATTTGTGTCAATTTCCATTGAAACTGTGCGTGTTTTTTTCAAGTTTTATTTCGATCGTTCTGAAAACTTACAGGTAGATAGACATTTTGATGGCGAACAAAAATATGTTTTCAAAATTTTGATATCACTTCCAGTTTTGAAGTTATAGGCTCTCAAAGTCGAAATTTCAACTTCCGGAATTTTGATGATATTCGAAAAATTCTTTTTGCAGTATGTTTGTAATGTAGACACAAAAGTATGCAATTGATAAAATTTGACCCGGATGTAACAGATCAGTCGTCATCTTGAAATGGTACATTTTTATAAAAGGCAAAATGGGACCTCATGGTGTTATAGAATTTGCATAATTAAGATGTCTATGGAATCTACAGTCAATTGCTACCAAAACATGAGACGCAGATTTTTGAATTTCAATTCTGATTTATTTTAATTTCCGGTTAAGATAAATCAGTAATTGTCAAAACTTTAAAGGCTCAAATCTTGTGACCTTGACCTCTGGTGACCAAGTGACCTGAAACAAATTCATTGCCATTGACGATACCTATGCACAGATACTTTCATTTAGGTTTTCCGAGGTTTACTTCCGGTTTTATATCCATTTGAAAATTGCAGTTTTTAGCTTTAAAGAGCTCTGACACGTGACCTAATTCATGCACGTCACAAATTCTTTCACAATCTAATTATGCTAAATCTACTTTTTCAATTATATACAACACAATGTTTTAAAATCAAAATAGCGCCTTTTGAATTTTGAAAATTAGTTATTCCATCTGCTTGTAAAATATAAAATTCAAATTTCAGTTGAAGGGAGAGTACTACATTTTGACATAAAGCTGCGTTTGGGCGATCGTCCTCTTCCATTAACTTGCGTTTGGGCGATACGTTATCATTAATATACTTTTTTTTACATTGTAACTGTTTAAAAGAAACATTAAGATATATTTTCTTTGAATGAAATATGTATTGATAAAATTCGATCTGTATTTCAAACTATGAAGTATGAATACTGTGCAGTCCGTTTCTAAATTGAGATTTGGCTCTTTCATGTGTCCTTTCTTGCACTTTAGAACTTATTTACAAATCTTAGAAATTTTGTGATATGCGTTTTCCACTGATGTATATCAAACTGTGATTACGCCTTTTTTAATCAGATGACTTTTCACTACCGAACATGAAATGTTTATTTCACTTTTGACTACCGTGTGTGAACTGGTTTTTCTACTTTTCACTACCGAATTCAAAATTGTGCGTTTTAAAATTTTGTACCTTCTGCATTTTAATGTAAAACAAGCTTTCTTCTGTGAACCTGACATCATGGATTGAAAGATGTCACTTTTCACCAATGGACGAAACCGGATGCGCACTGCATGGTACCATTCATGGTTCTAGTTGTTTTTATCATGATATTTGTTTTCAGTGGTATATTGTAGTTGTTTTTATCATGATATTTGTTTTTAGTGATATGTTGTAGTTGTTTTTATCATGATATTTGTTTTCAGTGGTATATTGTTGTTGATTATTTACACAACTTTCTGTGATACCTTCAGTCATCATGATTTACAAATAGATCGGTTTAGTCTTCTTTCATTAGTATTGCTCAGTAAGTTTTTATTTAAATAATTAGTTTTATTATCAAGGGCAGGGATTTAGTGGGGGACGAAAGTAAGCAGTTTTTTGAGACAAATTTGAGACATTGAATAATAATGCTTTTTAATGGTTCAGCTTTTTTAGAAATACCCAAAATTATGCCAAATTGGGGTTATATCATGATTAAAATTCTCATAGGGGAACTGGTCTAGGGCAAGATTTATCGGTCTAGTATAAACATAATCTGAAGTTTGAGTGAAACATTTTACAATCTTTGTTTGTAGCTCACTTGTTTTCTATCTCAGCTTTGATTCAAGTTCAGATCATTTAAAGAAGAGGTCTTTTGGGGATTGTGAATTATTTTTTTCAGTGTTTTGGGGAGTTTATGTCTTTAGTAATGTGAATTGATTATAATTTCAGTTATTATTATCCAAGTGTTGTTAATGATATTAGTGTTTTATACGACAACTCATCAAGCTATTTCATTTCATCCTCAAGATACAGTGGCTATCCTATACTGCTGTACCCACAAATCTTTAACACTAGGTATGTTAGTGTTATGATACACAGACTATGAAGGGGACGAGACACTTGTATCTTCTTTGGAACTAGACTAGTTGCTAGATAACCTTGTATACTATACGGTAGTTGACATATTGAAAAAATTATAGTTCAGCCAATGACAATCACTCTTCCGAGAGTCTTGTCTTCTTTCGCGGAAAAAGTAGCCAATAAAAAACAATCTTCGAACTGAAATTGTCTTTTTTCTGCCCATTTCCTGGGCATCATGGCCGCCTATCATGGCCGAGTCATTATATAGTCGACGAAGGTTGAGCCCAATGAGGGTGTTGTTTGAATTAAATAAAAAAAACTAGCAGCCCAAACCTGATAGATGTCTGGCCCTACACAGATTCAAAAAGTCAAATATCATGTTGGAAGTTTGGTCAAGTGCCTTATGTTTCTTACTATTTTTTCTTTTATTTTATTAACATTTTTACATATAGTATTATTTAAAACCTCCTCTGATTCCAATTTGGAGCACTAGTTGCAAAAAGCTTGTTAAATTGCCACTCACTTAATTCTATAATGTTGCTATTGTTTATTTCTGTATATATATACCATCTTGTACTATATTTCCTCTCCTCACCTGATGATGAAATTGTAGATCGTTGAAATAATATTATGTGTAATATAACTAAGGAGTAGTATACCAAATTGTGTTCCGTATTTAATGATTAATTTTCATGTGGGCTTATAAAAATGAACATAATATTTATTTTGTAGGTATCCCAATAATTAAGATAATATTTGGTAATGATGAAAGTTTATCTGTTATAACTATACCATTATTGATATACCATCCTGTACAGATATTACTGGGAGGATTGCTAGTACCTCTAGTCAAGGAATGGCTGGCTACCTCACGTTATATCAGGTTATTGTCTTTTATCATCTTTTTATAAGCCCATATTGTAATGTGGCAACACAAAACTGTTCTTACAAGAATTCATGTTAAGGAAGTTACAGGATGTATAGAGATTGCAATGATACCACTTTTCATTATCAAATATTTACTCATTTATTCATATACTGTATATTTCCAAATATAATGCGCACCCATGTATAATGCACACCCCTACCTGGTGAAAAATTTAAATTTCACTGTGTATAATGCGCACCCTTTGTTTGACGGGTACTTTTCAGGGTAAAAAAGAGTGCACTATACACAGAAATATACGGTACTTCCTCATATGAAAAGTTAAATAGCTGCTATTAATGTATTCTGTTTTATGGTTGGGCTTGGGTTTTTAGTACAAGTACAATATAGCATAGCTATAGTATGGCTAAATATTTCATAGCTTTTAAAACTTTCCCATCAAATATTATCTTTACACCCCAGTATTTAAAGTAATACAATTTGAAAAAAAAATCAAAGAAATCAATTTAGAAATCACTATCAATAGATGTTAAAGAGACCCTTAATCTGTGTTGTGATATTTCCCTGGATATTTTTCTAGAAACTAGAAAGTCAGAACACAACAATACTTACACTTTCTATTTCAGATATCCTAGACATAGAAGATTAAGTTATAGTGCTGTTTGAGAAAATGTTTCAAATTTGCTAAGCTTGTTTTCCTTAATTTCTGTACAGTGGACAGACTGCCCTGAGAGGGTATGTACAGAAGGCCAATGATGTATTTTCTAGTGGAATTGGACATACAAAGATTGACCTTCTAATGGGTATCATGTTGATCTCTTGTATCTATGTTTTGAATGGCAATTCCTTTTAACAAAAAATACATATAAACGTGACACAGAACAGCTAAAACTCTTTCATTCAATGTTTTTAAAGAAGCTGATTTTATGTAAATATCTTGTGTTGATATTTCATGCAAGTTTTAGATGCAATTTGATTCAAAGCTCAAAATGTAAATAAAATACTTTTTTTATTCTATGTTCCTTGTTGTTACCTGTAAAAGGAGGTGTCTTTTTTTAAAATGAAATAAACACCAGCTGGTAGATGAAATCATCAAGATTCTTCCATTTCTGTATTTATTTTGTAATTTAATCTGAAATATAAGAGATTTATGGATGTAAAACACTGAATAGACATGGGCTTTCCCACCCTAAGCACAGCTCACACACTGTCACAAGCTTTCACTCATCACTGACCCAACACAAGCTTTCACTCATCACTGACCAAACACATGCTTTCACTCATCACTGACATAACACATGCTTTCACTCATCACTGACATAACACATGCTTTCACTCATCACTGACCTAACACAGGCTTTCACTCATCTCTTACACAGCACATGCTTTCACTCATCACTTACACAACACGTTTTCACTCATCATTTACACAACACATGTTTTTACTCATCTCTTACACAACATATGCTTTCAATCATCACTGACACAACACATGCTTTTACTCATCACTGACATACCACATGCTTTCACTCAACACTGACACACCACATGCTTTCACTCATCACTGACACAATACATGCTTTCACTCATCACTGACCTAACACAGGCTTTCACTCATCACTGACATAACACATGCTTTCACTCATCACTGACACATCACATGCTTTCACTCATCACTTACACAACACATGTTTTCACTCATCATTTACACAACACATGTTTTTACTCATCTCTTACACAACATATGCTTTCAATCATCTCTTACACAACACATGCTTTCACTTATCACTGACACACCACATGCTTTTAATCATCACTGACACAACACATGCTTTTACTCATCACTGACATACCACATGCTTTCACTCAACACTGACACACCACATGCTTTCACTCATCACTGACACAATACATGCTTTCACTCATCACTGACCTAACACAGGCTTTCACTCATCTCTTACACAACACATGCTTTCACTCATCACTTACACAACACATGTTTTCACTCATCATTTACACAACACATGTTTTTACTCATCTCTTACACAACATATGCTTTCAATCATCTCTTACACAACACATGCTTTCACCTAGCACTGACACACCACATGCTTTCAATCATCACTGGCCTGACACATGCTTTCACTCATCATTTACACAACACATGTTTTCACTCATCACTGACCCAACACAAGCTTTCACTCATCACTGACCCAACACATGCTTTCACTCATCACTGACCCAACACATGCTTTCACTCATCACTGACCCAACACATGCTTTTAATCATCACTGACACAACACATGCTTTTAATCATCACTGACACAACACATGCTTTCACTCATCACTGACATAACACATGCTTTTAATCATCACTGACACAACACATGCTTTCACTCATCACTGACATAACATATGCTTTCACTCATCACTGACACAACACATGCTTTTAATCATCACTGACACATGCTTTCACTCATCACTTACACAACACATGCTTTCACTCATCACTGACACAACACATGCTTTTACTCATCACTGACACAACACATGCTTTTACTCATCACGTACACAACACATGCTTTTACTACATGACAAACACACACAAGGCACCATTTTTCACACCATAACAGTCATACAGCAGTGTAATACACTACTCTACAGTGAATGTTCACTGGATTGTTTGAAAAGCTTAATTCCTCTTTTGGGATATTTTTGATGGCTTTTGCCATATCTTTTCTCTATTTTTTTTATTCCATTAAATTAGCATTTTTCTTATTTTTTCTTTTAATTCATGCTCAATAACTTTCTTTTGATCTTTTCATTTTTTCTTTTGATCTTTTCAATATTCTTTTTCTTTTTTAAAATCTTTTTGAGCATGAAATAACTGAAAATTTTGCATGTTGTACAATAATAAAATATCATTTAAAATGTACAATAATTATCAAGCTATTAAATATTTAACATGGTTTCTGAGGCTGAACTTTTTCTCAATAGATCAGTACAAAGGCATTTATAACATATTTCTCATCCCAAATTTGCATTTTGGTTGTTCGATTTGCAATTCTCATTCTGGAAATTTTTCAACTTAAATAATCAAAACAAGCATATCAATACCTGTGGCTAAAGAATAACATTACTCTAAATGATGTTCCATAGTTTAATTTTAAACTACCAAGAACGTGCCTCAACAGCTAAATTTTTTCAACAAAATGCCCTCAATACAGCTCAGATGTAAATTATCAATCTATTTCATGAAAAATACCCAGACTCAAAACCCATGTTAATTCATCTTTATGGAATTTTGATAGAAAATATACATTGATCAATGGCAAAAATAATTAGCATTTTAACAACAATAATTCAATTCAATAACAGTATACAAAAATAAGAACTGTCTCGACTATTGGAGCTGTTGTATCAGGATAATTTTTTTTACATGGAAATTCATGTAGATTTTGAGTAAACTTTTCTTAAGAGACACGTCAGGAATATTAATATTAAAATTCTCAGAAGACTAAGTCACTCATTTCCTCAAAAATTAAGTACTGGCCAATTTAGTTATATAGGAAAATGATTGTAAATTATTTTAGCAACAGTCCAAGCTTTTCAAGGTAAAAAAAATCCTAATTATTTGAAATTCTACCAATATTTGAATGTTTGACCAATGTCAAATAATTTCAATGTCATCAAGACAGCTCTTAAGCCTAACAACAAACCAAACCAACAGATACATTATATACAAAACAAATTAATATATATATATATACATAACACATAGTTCATTGCATAATACATTAGCTGTAGGCCTATATAAGAACCCAGACCCATTCACTTTTGTATACAACCCCTATATATGGCACCCATGTTCCTAAAATACTGATTTATCTATTTTTAAGCCCAAATAAAGCCTTTTACCCCTATTGACATCTATTATTGATGTTACTTTTAAATAAAACAAATCTGATCCTGAATTTTAAAACCCAAAATTTGAATTCAATTTTTTCAAAACTTCGTTAATTTACAATTAAATATATGTCCATTTACACCGATAAAATAGTTATGTAAAACTCCAACCTCCCCTCCCTCCCCTACAACCATGAAAATAAAACACAGGGAATAAATAAATCGATGTTAAGCATTGTGATAATAATTCAGCTATCAGGAGCTTGTTCCTAAAATATACGACTTTAATTGTCTTTTGTCTAGAATAACAAATTTCAAAATCAAGTCGAAAAATTATAAGTTCCAAGGCTCCTATAGTCAAGTCAAAATCAAGTTGAAATTTAAATCCCAAGGCGTAGTAATTTTATCTTCTCCAAGATCTACTTTCTTCATCTTCATCTTCCTCATCATCACCAGCCAGAAGAGAATCTTCATCTAATTCTTCTGCTAGTGTAGACTACAAATAAACACAACATTGGTTTGTGAACATGTTTAGACAAGGTAGATGAAATGAAATGTTTTACATTCTTTTTTTGTTCAATGGCAACAAGCAACACTAGGAATGCACAATTAAAGAAAGCTCAAGACAGCTGCATAAGCTATTATTTCTAACTGTCAAGGGATATTAACTTACACAGCCTTTTGCTTAAAGGGCTTTGGTTTATTTTCCCATCCAAATGACTCTATACACTTTTTCCATGTCAACCCTCCAACTTGCATCACAAACAAAGGGGTATCATCTTGGTCCATGCTGGGAAATTGACCCCTACATCACTGCGGCCTCTGTAAGCTTGGCTTGAGCAGCAGCATTTGTATATTATCAACATTTCTCTATTCTTACCTCTTCCTCTGAATCTCCTCCTGCCCCCTCAATACTAATAGTTCTAGTAATACCACTGTACCATTTTATATTTAATACTTTATTCTTAAACTTACTACCTCTAGTTATACCCTATAATATCAAATACAACATGGTAACTTGACTTAACCTCATTTTTATAAGCCCACACTGGGTAGGGCTGCAACGATACACAAAGTCACGATACAATACAGAATTGTGATAAAAGCTTACGATTCAATAGTATCACGATACGTCAAGAAAAAGTGAATTTGGAAAATTTGTTCAATAAAATATGGTCAAACTCACAATGAAACATAGAATAAATAAAGATATAAATTGTTTAATAGTATAAGGGTCCTTTGCAACTTAACCCTCACGTGAAATGAGATAGTTTTCAACATTTTTCTTCTTGTGAAACACTTTAAAGTGGATTATATATATGTTAAACACAATTAAGATGTATCGCGATACGTTACCATAAAAAACCCAATATCGAAATTTGAAAATTAACCGTGATGCACCGATGTATCGGTGAATCGTTGCAGCCCTAACACTGGGTGAGGTCAAATCTCGTGTTAGCGTTCAGTGTTAGTGTTAACACCAACACATAACACAACATTTGAACCCATTTTTGTGTTCATATAGTACTATAAGGTGTGAACACGCGAAACCAGTATATCTTTTACATAGGTGAAGTTTTTCAATATCAATCAAATAAGAAAATATTAACATGTGACCCAATGTAAATTCTGTACTAACACCGAAGTTAACACTAACACGGAATTTGACCTCACCCATTCTGTATTCAAAACTCTTGTAATATGAAAATGTCACTCTCAGAATCTTTCATTTACTGATAACTCTTGTCAACCTCCAAGACAAATTGTTTGCCAGTACAAAAGTGGGCTTATTTTTCTTGATAACATAAAATAATTCAAAAATCAAACTCTCAAGAGTTAAATTTAACAATTAATTTATTGAGGTTTTCAAGGGTTAATTATGGGTTTAACTGTTAAGTTATTAGATTTTTGACATGGTAATTTGTTATGGGAAAAGTCAAGTTCAAAATAAACCACATTCTGTGCAACACTGATAGTATAAGGCAAGGTATACTCACTAATTCAGCACTTTTTCTTGTTTTAAAGGTAATAATTGCACTTGGGATAGAATCTATAAATTCACACTTCTCTACTTGACCAGTTGTCTTAAAAAAAAACACAAAATAAGTTGGAAAATAGAAAAAAAAGTAAAACCTTTGATATTTAATTTAAATTACAATTTTCCTCTATGACAATACAAATGGTAACTTTCTGCAACCAAAACTTTGGATTCTATATTTTTGAGCTTTCACCGAGACCAAAACAATATATCTCTATATATTCTCTCTTTTCTTTTCCTAAAAATACTCTCTCCAAACTTGTATATAGATTTTGTAAAAAACTTTCTGCTTAAAATGATATCAAACAAGCTTTTTTATATAAATATAAACATTAAACAATCATTATAACAAAACACACTTACATTAAAATGATTTTTAATTTCTTCTTTTTCTTCCAAATCAAAATTCCTAACTTCTATGACTTTGGGTCTGTTATCAAGGGTCATAGAACCACCTCGTCCCCGACCAAATGCAGGGTAACCTCCCCTACCACGTACACCTCTAGCCCTCATACTGCCACGTCCTCTAATACCTCTTCCTCTACCACGCCCAAATAATCCTATAGACTGTGCCTGTAAAGTAAATAATACTTAATGATGCTAAATGACACTTACATCTACACATTTTGAAAATTCTTTATATTATAGAGATACTTTAACAGACAGTTTTAACATTGGTATTAGTTTAACATTTCACAACTAACTTTCCTGAATTTTCAATTACTTCAGAAATCAGTTGGTCAGAGATTAAGGACCTTCACAAAAATTGCTTGATAATGACATTATTCCAATAAAATTGGCAGTAAATGATTAAAGATTATTCAGGAAAGAACAATGCCAAGATTTTTGTCCACGAAGTATTTGGTACAAGGGTTCATAAACTATGGATGTCATATTTAACAGTACCTACCTCTTTAGTAAGTTGAGTTAATTTCAATCGTAGAGATGTTGTATCTTCTCCTGCGTTCTGTTTATTGATCAGTTCTAACTCTGTATCTAGAATTTCTTTACGAGTCTACAAATAAAACATTGTCTGGATTAGAGGAAAGCTTCAAATCATTTCTGGTCAAGCAGGGGTATTTCACATGAGCATGTAAACTAATAGTTTTATACAGTTATGGTTCAAAGCTATCTCTATCATATCATATAGTTTTTTTTTTTAATAAAATTATTTTTACAATTAGGGATGGCTTTCGACTATATTACCCCCCATGCAAATACTTTATCTTGGATCCCAATTCTGTTATAGAATTTTGCAATTCTTACCTCATCAGGGTTTTTGATTGGTTTTTGTGGTAAAAGTTCCAGTTTTAATTTATCTATACTGTCTGTTAATGTCTTTAATGTCTGAAAATATATTAAATTGTTAGATTATTTAGGAAGATTTCAATTTCAATTGGTAAGAGGTGATGGAAATGTCAAGAGGTTTGGTCAAGGACCAGCTGGTAGAAAGGATACTAGTGAACTCAAGTTGTTGTCCTTAAAAACAAATGACTGTTTCTCTCTTTGAATCAATGTGTTTCTTGCACGCAGTCCGTTTTATCAACTGAGACCATATTGAATAAAATATTTGTGTATTTTGCAAGCCATACCTTCATAATAATAGCCTTCTCTTCACTACTCATAGTCTTATTACTGTCTAACTTTTCTATTAATATCTACAAATATATAATAATAGATTGTTAATAGATTGAACCTGTTTGTACTCATGAAGACAAGCAATGTCATGCAATATGAGGTTGATTTTGCCAGGACAGCAACATTGGCCTATTTTCGATTTTAAACTGTTGAGGGATTTTTAATATACACTAGCCTGTAACACATGGGGCTTTGTTGATAATCCCAATCAAACTAGACGTTTTTTTTTCCATGTGAACCCTTACGATCTGCATCAATGACAGACAGAAACAAGATTGTGTGAATAGACAGTTACTAATAGGAAAGTTGGTCTTTCAGATTCAATATTTCAATAAAAAACATCACTACCAACCTTTTGATGCCCTATTTCTTTTTCTAATAAATTCTGTTTCTGCTTCTGAATTTCAACTTTCTTCTTTAACGCCTCCTGAAATATTTATGAAACATTTATAAGAAGATTCTTACTAGAAAATCTGAATACTCACAGAAAACAAATGTTATGAAATTTCTGTGTCAATATTTGTGTCTGTACCATTTCACAGTAATGAATAGAGACCATGGCTTGACCATGATAATCATGATACAGCAAAAGATAGTGGACCACGGCCATATACGACCAACGAAAAAGTCTTAAATTTAATCAGGATAAAACTAAATTTTCTCAAACCTTTTGATTTAGGTCCAATAACATCCATTTTAAGTTTCAACAAAATTGGTTGAAAACTAAGATAGCAATAGCATATTCAAAACTTTGGGCGAACTTGATCTTTGTTTTGTGAATATGTATATACATCTGATTCCATCAAAAATTCTAGTTTTTAGAGCGTTTACAAGCAATTGATGTTGATAGAAGCTCTTACTGTATAAAGGTTAAGTTTCATCAAAATCGGTTGACAACTAAGCGAGTAATAGCATATTTAAGATTTGGGGCAAGGGCAATAACTCTGCTCGTAACGATCGAAAATAGCTCAAATTCGAACTTGATCTTCGTTTTATGAATATATATACACATATTAAATTTCATTTGATTCCGTCAAAAACTCTAGTTTTAGAGCGTTTACGAGCAAATGTTGACGGAATGACAAACGGACGGACAGGGGTGCCGACAATATACATCCTCATAGAGAGATGAGGGCTTATAAAAATGCACAAGTGAGTGTTAATTGTCCAAAAAGGCTCTAAAGCAATGGATTAAATTCATCTTGTAATGTTTCAATCATGAAACAACCCATAGTCTTGCCACAGCAGACACTACCAAACATTAAATTGTTTACACAATTTGAGGATGTACTCTCAAAACGCGAGTCATTATAGGTGTAGAGAATGGATTGTAGAGACCAAAAAATAATTAAACATTTGCCATCATGAAGAATTTCAATCTACCTGTTTTATTTCTTCTTTCTTTTTGATTTCTTCAATTCTTTTTACAAAATCAGCTGATCCAACAGCTGTAGGACTAGTCATAGCAGATTGTGTTTTATTAATGGCAGCTGAATTAATGACTGTTTTCTTTAAATTACCAATAGATGATGTATATACTATCTCCTGCAAAATAGAATTTATAAAGAGAGTGGACCACAGCCATATAACCCAACACGGCATGGGGATTGTAAAACGTAAAAGCTTTAAATTTAGTCAGAAGAAAACTAAACTTTCTCAAACCTTACGATTTAGGTCCAATAACATCAAAATGTGTCCACTTAGAGAGATATAATAAAAAGATAGAAATGATGACAATAAAAGATGGTTGTAGTATAAAAACTACTGTATTTACCTTGTCTTGTTTGTTTTTATTATTCAATGATAATTTACTGTGATGTGGAATGGTGATAGCCAATCGTGGCTGGACTGGTTTCGTTTCCATTGGCTTCTGAAATTGTGGAAAAAAAACAAAGTGTGACAAATCATAAGGATTTGGTATGTATTAATGAAATTAATACTGCCAGTGAAAAGAAATATTGGTTAATAAATTCTTGGATTTGACATGCACAGAAACCGATTTGTACTACAATACTCTATTAAAAGAACATTGCCAAGTGGCTTAATCAACAACAGACAAAACTTTAAGAGCGTCTCTTTTCATTAAGAGGAGTGAGCAGCCATAATATGCTCAAAATAAAACAAATTGATCTTGCACTGGTAAAATTTTCGCAGATATCAATTTTGACGACTTCATTAGATGATGATCTCCCCTATAATTATTGAACATCCACCCAGATCACCCCTTTGCGCCATTTGCACTTGGATTTTTTTTAAGGTTGATCGTTCATGTACTTTATTTGAGGGTTCATTGAAGCATACAAATCTCAATAAGTTGAGTAAATCAGTACCTGAACATTTGCGACTGGTGTCTGGCCATCTCCTGCCTCTTGTTTTTTATGCCAGAAAACTTTAATAAATCTATTATTGAACACTGGCTCACTGCTACGATAAGCACTGAAAGCTGATTGGTTATCACTGAATGTTATTAGGGCTGCTTCTGGGTCTCCTTCATAACAGATCTACAAAATACACAATAATATTCAACATTAAACTATGATAATATAAAATCTTTATTATTGTCCTGTGCATTGTTGGAGAAAGTAGGGAAATTGAGAACCTCGTTCCCAAGAAATTGGAAAAATTGATTCCTAAATTTATTGATCTTGGGGAACTTTGCATTTTTTCCGTCCATGGTCCTGAAGTTTAATAACCTTCTTCAGAAACCCTTGACTCTTAACAAACCTTCATACAACAATGGAGATTAAAACCTAGCGACAACCAAGGTCATGTAAAACAGCAAATGACATGGTTGTGAAGATCCAGCACACACCCTAAAAGGCTGTTCTGTAGAATCCCACACCGATGTATTTTTGAAAAATAAAATTTTTATGATAATTTGTGTGTATTTTCTTACCTGTAAATTGACCAGTGTACCAAATTTACCAAAATGTTCATTTAATTTAGCAATATTGTTTAACTCTCTAGGTATTTTACGAACTTCTAGACAAGAGTTCTCCATATTTGGGTTTGGTTTTCTATAACCTGCAAAATACAAATAAAATATTTAAAGTTGACATTGACAATTTTTTTTTTATCATTGCATAAATAACCAAATCCAGCAGCAGAATTTCCATGATATGTTTTGGTTCTCTTTTTATTATTAAGACACTTCAAAATGTCACTATGAATTGAATTCATCAAACCATGAACAATGAGTCTTAAACATTACATCTACCTTTTAAAGACCCACAAAACTTTGTACCCTAGAAACAGAATCAACATACCTCCTAATCTAGCAAAATCAAAATGGCGTTTCGGTTGTGAACCATGTTGTTGTTGTTGTTGTTGATTGGAGTGATCTATCATATCATAGGTTCGTTTACTTGGTAACACAACTCGTGATTCACCTTTCTCACCATCTTCTAGTTTAAACACAAAATAATTAGTTTACATTTATCAATTATTACTCAACAATATATAAATAAACTGAAACAGTTGATGTAACAATATCTGTCATTCATTTCTGATTTTGTTATGCATTAAAACTTCAAATTTCTAACCATTTTTCAGAATTTTGGGACATTTCTATATATAAGATATATGTAAGAATTAATTTGATTCAGAAATCACAGTACAGTTTGTGACAACAACCCAATATATTTTATCTAATTCTGATTTCAATTGACTTACTTTCTCCCTCAGCAGGCAGTGTCGGTACTGTAACTAGATCTCTTTGTCTGGGTCCAGATAAAGCATTCATATTGGGTGGTGGCTGGTTAAAATATGGCCCTGGGGGTCTAGGTGGGCGTGGTCCCCCAGGCCAGAATGTTGGTCTTGGCCCAGTCAATCCTGGTGCTTCTGGATTGTACACTTCTGAAAAATAAGATTTTAAACAAAAATAACATTCATTCCAAAGATCATTTTGAGGATTTTCGGGATGAATTGTAATAACGGTCAGTCATAGGAAACTGTAATGTAATACTTCTTAAATTGAACCCTGTATTCTACCAATTTGAAGCTGAGTGAAAGGACTATGTACTAACCTGTGGGTGGTGGTGGTCTAAGAACTATAGGGGGTGGAGGTTTAGAGAAATCTGGTGGGGGCCCAGCTGTAATTGGTGGGAGTCCTGGGGGTGGCAGTCCAGGCGGTGGCCCTAAAATGCAAATATATCAAAATTTAAGAACTGATTTATGATTGTTTTATGAAATAATTTTTTTAATTAAAGTTCAAATTCCTCCATACTTTGCTACTCTTCATATGAAGTAGCTTGGACTGTATTTGGATCATAGTTTTACAATTGCTGTTTCAAAATAGATTAACAGATACAGAATGGAGATGGAGGACAGAATTTTCAGGAAATTTGCTATAACATGAGTATTACATACTCTCATGGTTACCTGGTTCTTCATTTCATCTGATAACCATGCATGTCATATATGTTCTCTTATTAAATAGTTAAAGGGCCATTCTGAATTTTTCAAAAAAGATTCCATTATCAAAAAAATCGCTTATGTTACCTGAGAATATTTCTAAAGTATGTTTCTTATATCTATGCATCTTCTTTATCAAACTGATTTTGTTTTTAAAGGGTTAATTACAAACAGGGAGTACTTATTGTTAATTAAGCAATTTTACCTAGTTTTGGTGTTTGCCCTTTAAATGGCTGAATATTTATATCTGAAACCTTTATGAATACGCAGGAGGAACAATTCTAACAATTAGGCGTTTATTTGACTCAAATCCGTTCAGTAGTTTTCTATCGGCGTCTAAAAAACATAACACACTTAAAAACCTTACGTAAGGTTTTTAAAGGGAAGCAAGCTTCATGACACCCAAACTTGAATGAACGTAATTTAGTAAAATATGTATAGTACAATCTACCAGAAAATTTTCGGGAGGTTCTGACGCTTTATCAGTACTTTCAAGTCGATTAAATAATAAAATAACATCAAACACCTGGGCGCCGCCATTTTGATCATCACGTCATATATTTTAGAGGAAGTGACGTAAAGTGTGCGTAATCCGAGTATGACGCCATATTATTGACTCAAGTAATACGGCCTATCGCCGATACATCTGTTCAAACGTATCGCGAATCATTGTATGAATACGGACGGAAACAATCCACGAAAAGCATATTATTATATTCGGCGGCAGTAGCTTGTCAAATGTGCCCGACTATAGCATAGAGACGAAGAATCCCCGTCCGAGCCTGTGTTTGAAGTGAAAATTGTAAGTCTTTTGAAGATTACTGGGAAAGTATGGTTAAGCTTAGGCTTCTAGGCCAGAACCAGTGCTAAATGCCGGTGCTGTGCCTTCTTTGCAAGTCTACTATGGAAAATTTTATTGAAAAAAAAACAGATGCAGGGGATGGAGAATAATTCACGAAATGACAGCAATCGTATTGTACATTTATTTCAGTAGGCTTAATCATAGGCCTAGTAATTACGCTCAGTAAACCGTTGAAAATAGCATTTTCAAATCCGCTCGCATTTAAAAAAAAAGACATTTTTGTCTACGACGGAACCACAGATTTATCTGTTACAAACCTGTTACAAACCTGCTACAACGTAGACCTATTTCTCATAATTCATATCAACTGAGAGCCGCGCTGGCTCAATGAATTCTATTCGATTGCTCTTCTGATTTTTCAACCCGGTTTCCACCTGTCAGTGACACAGGTTGGAAGTGCTCACGCATTGTTCGTCAACATGGGACAATAAACTGAGGCCATGGATGCTACAGGCTATGCACGTTAATGGATAATAAGAGTAGGGTAATGCCGCGGTCCTAGCAAAATTTCCCTCATTGCAGGGTGTGTTCCCATCCTGAAAAACCAAAACAGACGCAGGTCGTATAACTCCATTTCATTTTTATTTCATTTCTCATGTCAACAAAGCCAGGGGCGCCGGAAGGAAATGTTAGCGGCGGGGGCGGAGCTGTGATATAAAGGGCACTGTGTGACCGAGCGAAGTGAGGGAACCTTCCGGTCTGGGGGTTCGGCGGCGTCGTAAGCCCCCCGAGAAAATTTTGTATTTTAGAGCTTCTAATCTTAGATCACTTCTTAGGTTACCAGAACGTACGTCATACCTATATATTATGGGGCATAGGGACAAATAGGGCACATGTTCGCCCCCTCAGGTGAGTTGCCCCCGTGGTTCCGGCGCCCCTGAACAAAGCATTCTACACTCGACAACAATATTGCCGTATAACTGACAGTCGTACTTGATGGCTAAGATATTTTAGATTTGGAAACTCCTGGAAGTAACTTCAGCTCAAGACCAAGTACTGTATAGGCCTACGTGACAAAAACACCTTTTTAATCCTTTGATCTCTTCGAGACTGTAGCAATGAGTGGCGCCATTCTGTCTGTCTATGTCCAGGTGTTTCTGTAGTTATGAACTTATCCTGAAATATCTCAAATATTATTTTAATACTGTTTTTTTTTTATTATATATAAATCTATATTGTTCATAGTAAATTGAATAAACTAATTTTACGATTAGGAGACTAAAACAATAAATACTGATTATTAGTGTCACACATGGTCTCGGTGGGGCTTAGATTGTGTATGAATAACTTTATCGGTTAGTTTTGTCTTCTCTTCATAGAGATTCATATTAGGCCTACGTCTGCGGCTTCACCAATTCAGTGCTATTGTCACGGGATAAAATAAAACAAACATCTAACTTTTACCCGGTATTTGGAAAAGAAACCGACATTGAAGAAATAATGTACAAAGTTTATATCTGATAGTAGGGCCGTGGATACGCAATAATACCCAACCTGTGATCCCCAACCATTATCAGTTGGTTTTGCCTTCTCCCAATTGAGAACTTAATTAAATTATAGAATGTTTGATGGGCTACAATACTGTCTTCGCAAGTTTGTTTTTTTCTTTAAATTTGTACATTAATTCAAATTTTACATGCCTAGTAAATCGTACGGTTTAACAGCTAAGCGAGAGTGTCTATTTACATAAGACGTCATTGATACGCACACTTGACGTCATAATGATCACGTGACTACTCGGAATGACAACAATGGCGGCGGCCATAAAAATTCGTCGGCTTCGATTTAAACATGCTATAAAATCGTTGTTTACCGTGGAATGTCGCTGATTTTTTCAGGGTAGTGTCAGAATATAATGTTTTTATTAATAATTAAGTTGTGATTGCTCAACTAATGAGCAGAGCCTCCCTTTAAATATTTTAGCATGATTTTAGCGTTTAAAAATTAACGGCTGGATTTTTTTAGCTGAAACTTTCAGATACATTAAAAGGGCACATAGTTAATGATTTTGGCGTATAGTTTTCACAAATTTGAGCAAAAAAAAAATTTTGACCTAAAAAAAATTCAGACTGTCCCTTTAAATATTATGTGATATGTTATTAGAGAAGTGATATTATATGTCTCATCTATTCGAATTGTTGATCAAGTTTTATAAAGATGACAGGAGAATAACAAATGAAATGAAATAAAATGAATGGAGTTTTACGTCCTACTTTCTGCACCTATATGGGCTAATTGAGGACGGGCAAACGCCATGCAGTGTGCAATGAGGGAAATTTTGCCAGGATGGAGAATAACTTACCTGAAGTAGTTGGTGGAAATGGTATAACACAAGGTATCCCACTGTCCTCTACTACCACGGGATCTACACCATGATCAAATGGACACAGATCACCTCGCATACAAAAACCTTTTTCTGAAATAATAATACATTAAGATTATCAGGATATTCAAGGCTAAAAATATGACCAGCTATGCACCAACTATATCAATCCTATTTCACCAGTAAGCCATAAAGAAACACTGTTCTTTCTTGAATGCTCTGCAGGCCTCAAAATTTGCTTTCCCAGTGAAACCGACAAATCGTTGACGGTAATTATATTCACGTAACCGATAGTTTGGTTTGGACCCAGACGTTTACCAAAGAAACCAGGGTCAGGTTTTTGACGGACAAAACTAGATTTTGATCTAGGGTATGAGGCCTAAGATATTTACTTTCAACAGGTATCTGAGATAGGAAAAGCTATTCTTTGACTGCAGAACAGTTAGGGGGTTAACTCTACGGAAACCTCTTGTTTACCCCTGGGGTTAATTAACCGAACATTGAGACCCAAGATCTAGGGAAAGCATAGGAAAGTGGAGAACAAGTAAAAGATAGGGGGTGAATCTGGAAGGGGACATATTATAATTATGGGGCAATATGGGAATTAAACTCTCTTAGTCTCTACATACCATCATAATCTCGACATCTTTGATTAGATCTATTGGACGACCCTCCACCATCTTTTCTAATATCATCAGTACTGGTTACCACGGCTATCGAACTTGGTATCCTAGACCCTGTATTGGTCGTTACTATGTTACTATAGTTACCATTATCTTGAGTTGGTGTTGACCCTCGACTGTCAGGTTGTCGACCTGAAAATTAAGAAGAAAAATTATATTGACTGTAGTTATACATCTTTCTGATTCTTCTCAAGAAGTTGGGAAAAAGGAAAATTGGTCAATATGAACAAAATGTAACAAAACTCAAAGAAACAAGACAAAGAATTCAAAAACAACTTGGAACCGAGAACAAAAATTACTAGAAATACAAATTACCTCTTGATCTTGACCGACTCCTTGACCTAGATCTATCCCTTGACCTATTTCTGGGACTCCGAGATCTCCTGCGGTCAGGTGACCATCTCCTAGGGGATCGTGATCTACTTCTTCGTCGGCCATATCTTCTAGGAGGTGAATATCGAGATCTGTCATACCTTCTTCGACGATCATCACTAAAACAAAGCAAATAAAACATTCATAATTTTGCTCATTTAATACATCATAAATACATAATTATTCTTTGTACATGAGACAATACCTTGCGTACATATGTTTTGACAGGTGAATGCAATATATATGATGAAAAATCCAGATGTATCATCTGCAGTACCATATAATTTTTATTCAAAATTTATCTGAACTACCATACTTTCTAGGAGTACAATTTTGACACATACCTATCACGTCTTCTAGGACTTCCTGATCGAGATCTTGATCTACTTCTAGTTCTTCTTCTTCTAGAATCTCTGGGTCTATTGTCAGTAGAAACCTTAAAAAACAATTTTAGATACTCTCACGCTTTCCAGGCCACTTAAATTCAAGATTACGTAAACTAGGAGAAATTTATGCTAAAGCCATCAAAAAATTGAAATGTATTACCATTTTCATTATCAGAAGGAAGGTTTTTTACCATATTCTACATTATGCGTCATATGTTGAGAACATTTAAAAAAGACAAAAAAAATTTAATACCTCTTCAGGTCTTTTCTTGTCCTTTTCCTTCCCTTCCTGCTTAACTGGTTCTTTCCCTGTGGTGTTAGTTGTATCAGGGGCAACTTGTGTGACAGTGGTGCTGGACGGAGCAGTGGGTTGGCCTTCTATTGTGGTAGTTGATACCACAGGTAACAGAGCTTTAGGAGGGGCAGGTTTAACTAGCCCCACATAAGATTTATCTTTTAATGTGTTGAATAATGAATCTACAAATGAGACAGTTTCTGAAACAGAAAAACATCAAGGTTTAGAAATAATTAACTGGCTTCAGAAGTACTCTGACCTTCAACTTGCCAGTAAATCTTGATCTAAAAGGTTCATGTCATATAACGCATTAGTGGAATTGCAAGAACCACAGACGTCAGAATGGAAATTGGAATGGCGCAAATTGATACTATCATCAGTGTCCCTGATACACATACAAAGTTTAGAAAACCTCTTTACAATCTCTTTAAGTTATAATATTCAGCCCATGACAACTGGTATTCCATGATAAGCGCAATGAAAGAAATTTTGTCACAACAGCTGTTCGTATTGAATAACTCACTGTTCTGAAGGAAGACATCAAGCTGATCTAAACAGTTTTCTCTGATTTCTGACTCTGGTTTATCTTTTTTAACTAAGGCATGAATATAGTTTGTTAAGGCTGATGGATCAGCATCACACCTGAAAAAAAATAAGAGTTTAAATTTCAATGTTATAGGCTGTACTGGAAATTGTTGTGCAACGATTAAAAGAATGAAGATGTTGACATTAAGCTTATATTGTAAACCAATGCCAGTCTATGATGCATATCAATACTGTCACTGAAAATCAAGTAGTTATAATGCAAAAGATGTTCTTAAGGTAATTTTTCTGTCTACTCTGCTGTTTAGGAAAGGTGGTTGAGATCAGCAAACTCTTTCTTATTCTAAAAAAATAAAATAAATAAAACAGTTATGCTATAAATCACTTACAAAGGGGTTAAAGATTTTCCAAGCCAGGCTTTAAAAGAGTCTGGGTCTTCGATTATCATTGTAAGCTTCAATGATATCTCTAAATTCCAGAGTTGATCAACTAAGGATGAGGGTGTCTTGTCGTTGTGTTGTTGACCTTTTTCGTGGTTTCAAGATGGGAAATGTAAACAAAATATTTCAGACACCAAAACAACAATCTCAGTTGCAAACTTCAACGGTTAGATTAAAAATTCTGAGATCTTTTCACAACGGGTTTCAATCAAATAGTTAGTTTCATAAATACAATGTAATTTAGAAATTATTGAAGCAGATTGCTAACGTTGCTTTTTTCTAAAACAAAATGGCAGAAAATGTCGATTCTCGTCCTAAGGTCACGTGACATAATATTTGTCCTACGTAAATATGTTTTTCGTTTGAATTCTAGAGTCTTCGAGGGTACAAATAGATTCTGTTTATTGCAAATATTCATATTAAGTGCATTATTATTATGTGAAATGACTCAGTTCCAAATACTTTCTAATTGGAACTTTAGAGATCTCGCATAATCTCTATTTTTGGAAACCGGAAGCACATGGCTGCTCTAAAAAGCGAAGTGAAATATTTATGTTTTCAAAACGTTTTGCTGTTTTCAATGACTTGATGTGAAACATGCCTCCTAGAAATAAATCGAAAAAACAGGACTGGTTTGAGTGCTCGAAATGCCACCATGTCATTCCTGATCGTGATTTAGAAAGCCATTCAGAAGCTTGCGAAAGAAGGGATGAAAAGCATTGTTTTATTTTTGAAGAAACATTAAATGGAGTTATCTCCCTTCATTCTGATAAAGGTTGGTTAAAGCTATCATGAAGTTAAAAAATAGAAGTTTTTTACCACTACTTTATTTGTTGTTGAATGAATTATTATGTCATTGAATGAATATTTAGTTGAGAATTTAAATTGTGTTAGATCTGAAACACATGAACATGGTTGTAAAGTTAGATCAATATAAAATTTAAAGCTATCATGAATTTCCAAGAACTGTTTTGATTTATTTCCAGATGTAGCTGTTCCAAGATGCCATAAGAATAAAATCATTTGTATTCATCCTAGTGCTATGCAGCTTTGTGGTTTGGCAATTGGCAAACCTTGTATTGTAAACGACTGCATGGTGTTGACAGCTTGGCCATCTAAGTCTGGTCCAGTCTCTGCAGTTACTGTAAGCAGCCAGTTATTAGAGAGACTGGATAGTAAAAAGGGTGATATTGTTTCTGTGAAGAGATTATGGTCTGATTGTCAGGACGCCTCAGAAGTTCACATTTCTTCTAAGTAAGTGACTTTCTTATATAAGCTTATATGGGATGCCTTTGAATTTTAAATAGTTACTGAGAAAAAAGCAATTCATTAATAAGGTACACACATTCAATTTTTTTTGGCATTCTGCTGACAAAGAAGAGATTTATGAACTTGAAAATGTTTTTGTTTTTCAGTGAATGGAAAGAGTTTTATGGTCAGACTGAATTCAGTAACTTTACCAAACTTAAACTAGGTAAAAATGAAACACATAAAAACTACAACTTTAATGTTTTGTTATTGAATGTTTTAATATTCAGAACTAGGAGAGTAAGCCATGGCATGTTTTCTGTTCTGTTTGGTGGTACTTCAAAGCCCATGCAGTAACGGTAATAACTATCTTTGTCGTGAACCATCTTGATTTGGTTATGGCTCCCATTCAGTTAAAAAAAAAAAAAGTTGAATTTGGAAATTACGTAATACTACTAATTGGGGTTTTTTTTAATTACAGAGGGAGATTTTGTGAAGCCTGGAAGTAAAATAGAGATTCACTATTTTGGTCAAATCTGTGCCTTTACAGTTGATAAAGTGACAGCATGTTTACAGAAAAAACATCGAACAGAACTCGTAAAAAATATCTCTCCTCATACAGACTTATCAGACAGTTTAGCTTCTTTAAACTTATCTGACATATCATTGGATAGTGAATCTGTGATGAACCAATCAACAAGTTCCTTACAAAGTGATGCAGATTCTTGTGATTCACCAATGAAAACACCTAAAAAGAAAATAGATAGGAGCCAATTTCACACCCCTGTACCAAGATATAAAATACCTTCTAAATCAGACTTTCTGAAAGTTTCAAAAGAGACTAAAGTTATAATTTGCAATCCAGAAAGTAAGGGAAAGGAAAGTGGACAACAAAAGAAATTAAGTTTTGCAGATATTGGTGGTCTTGATAAACAGATAGGTTCTATTATAGAAATGTTAGAATTACCACTGAAACAACCAGATCTATTAAAATCTTATGGTAAGTCTATAATAATTAACTATTACTTTGTATTTTATTAAAGATGGTTTACTGAATTTTTAATATTTGTTAATAGAAGTAAAATACATCCTTAACTCTGGGGTATAATCAGGATGATGGGCCACTGTTATTGCTTACTCTGTTACAACTGGAACCACCTAGTGACCTAACTCTGGGCTAAATTGCCGATTTAAGTTCACCGTTATATTAGTTTCATAAAACAAGACATTATTTATTTTTAGGTTAATTTTCAGTGGCACAAATTGTCTGCTTCTTAGAGCACCTGTCCAAATGATGTGCCGCTTTTGTACAACTGTCTTAGAAACACAAGACATCCATTTAGTCTGGGTAATAAACAGGTACCAGAGATTTCACAAATTATATTATCTGTTTTTCAGGACTATCTGCCCCTCATGGTGTATTATTATTTGGTCCATCTGGTACAGGAAAAACTCTGTTGTCACAAGCTATAGTTAATGAAATAGATATTAATACGATACATGTTACAGGACCTCAAGTATGGAGCAAGTAAGCTGCTTTAATTATACTGTATGTGTTCAAGCAAATCTATTTTTTGAAAAGAGTTTAAATTATCCAAAATTAAAGTCTATCACCCAGGGGCATTGATCCATTTATAAAGTTGGTGTGGACCAGCTCTTCAGGAAAGAAGATGTTCCCCTTTCTCATTTAGCAATGAGAGCACACACAGGTTTTATAAAAAATTTGAAAATATGATTACCAGAAACATATTGTAATTTTTATTTCAGATATTTTGGTGAAACTGAATCCAAGTTGAGAAATATTTTCCAGAAAGCTAAAGAAAGGTAAAATATTTTCACCAAAATTTATAATCCAGAAAAAAACAACACATGTTCCCGAGGTCTCCACTTTTTCCAGCCAAGATCAAATATATGATATTGTGCTAGCACAATGCTTAATTTACAGAATGAAAACTTGTATATTTCAGTTCTCCAAGTTTGATAATAATAGATGAATTAGATGCTTTATGTCCAAAACGTGAATCAAGTCAATCAGAATTAGAAAAGAGAGTTGTAGCTTCATTACTTACTTTAATAGACAGCATTAGTTCTGTAAGTTGCTTTGAACATCTGTAATATCACCGTAACAAATATCAACCCGTATCAATATTGACAAGGCAATCTTGCTGCTCTCCCATAAACTCCCCTTTCATTTCTAGCTTGAAATTTCAAGCATTATTGCCTGTGTCCATAACACAACTTCCCCCATTTAAGGAAGATATTAGCTCTGAAGGAATAGAAGGATGTAAAACTCCATATCATTTTGACTGGTGTATCTCACTCGTATTAAATTTGAAACTTGACTTGCATGCTATGTAACCTCTTATATTATACAGGAATGGTCACAAATAGTTCTAAATCAATCTTCAAACAAGAGTTTTACTGGAATTTGCATATTGAATACAATAAAAGTTTAGCCCATCTAATCTATGAACAGAGTTGTCTGCTCCTGCATCAACTTAGCCAATCAAACAAGAGTTATCTGTTCTTGCCCATTGCATTAAGGTTGTGCCGAATGTAGTGGATCTGTCAATTATTATTGAATATATTGTATTTTCAGTCAGAAGAGAATAGTTATGTTATAGTAATTGGTATTACAAGTAAATTAGATTCAATAGATACATCTCTACGTAGACCTGGTAGATTTGATCGTGAGATAGAGATTGGTGTACCTAACGCTATAGACAGACTGGATGTAAGTGTCTATTTACAGGAACCTGGTTTTATTGTAACTCCACAAATTATTGACTCATATAATTTGATTTTGTCTTTACCTATCTATGTACATCCCATTCTGGTTTTTGAAGTTTTACCAAGGTCTATTTCCTAGTTTTATTAAAGAAAATTCCAATTAGACTGTTTATGTAAGACCAAAAAATGTTGCTTAATGAAATGTTGTACAGCAATTTTTTGGAGCTAGTAGCATATACTGAGACATAATGACTCTGATATTTCAGATAGCAAAACACAAGACAATATTATGGAATATAACACACTTCTTTAATACAGTTAGGCACATAACGTTTCAACACAGATACACGTGTCGTCATCAGATGTAATGATATTTCAGATAATCAAGAAAATGCTACATAATGTACCACACAGTTTACTAAAAGAAGATATCACCATTCTAGCCAACACTACTCATGGCTTCGTTGGTGCAGATTTATCAGCTGTATTTAAAGAAGGTACAGTGAAGATTTAATTCATTTCATTTTTCTTCAGGTTAGCTCTAAGAATTTCAGGACTAAGTTGAGGGGGAGATCAAAGAAACCTCGGCTATCTTTCAACATAGACTTTCTGTAGTATTTAAAATCCAATATAATTCTGTTCACTCAGCTCTCTCCAGTGGAATTTGGATGTGACAGGAATAGTGATATTGAAAAAAATCCCTCATATAACCCATGCTTCAGTCATACTCATACCTTGTTTTTATTTCTCCTTAAAGCTGGTATGATATGTATAAAAGAGAAGAAACATCAAGGTAAAGACATCAGAATAAATATAGACCACATACAGAAAGCTTTAACCCTTGTTAAACCTAGTGCCATGAGAGAAATACAGCTAGAAGTACCAAAGGTATGTAATGCTTCAATTTATATTAGAGTTGTATTTGCAACTTTTTGGATCGGAGTTATTTCAAGAGTTAATGTAATAAAAATGGTATTACCCCTAGTCCTCATTAATCCTAACAGGCTAAAAAGTAGAATGTAAAACTCCACTTCATTTTTTTGCCCTCGTATGAAACATGATAATTCCAAATGGTATCGAACGCTTTTTCTGGAGTTTATATATTATGTGACAATTTCTTTATACCAAGTTTTAGAAGATGCAGTCATTCATTGTTGAGAGATATTTAAGCAATATAGAGAATGCTGACACTTATTATACCAGTAAGTTCTCTAGACTTGTCTAACAGTATAAATGATTCATATTTAATATTGTTACAGGTATTTTGGTCAGATGTAGGAGGGCAAGATGACTTAAAATTGAAACTAAAACAGGCCATAGAGTGGCCACTACAACATCCTGAGGCCTTTCTACGCTTGGGAGTTCAACCTCCTCGAGGGTTATTAATGTATGGACCTCCTGGATGTTCTAAAACATTGATAGCCAAGGCATTAGCTACTGAAAGTGGTCTGAATTTTATTGCTGTGAAGGTAAGAATATAACACATTTGAACATGGCCGCTCGACACAATAAGTTAAAATGTTTATTAACCAAAATTTGAGACAGTTCTACTGTTTTTAGCCCATATTCACCCTGTCAATGATGCAGAGTGACTGACATAAAAAAAACATCAGTTGGTACAAGCTCAGTGTGCTGGTTAAAGATCCTTTGAGAGTTGAGTACAGGTTTCAATTTAAGCTGAATGCTGAATGGCTGACTTTATATCGGAAATCTTCCCTTGATCTAATGCATCTATTTGTCTGTTGATGGTCATAAAAGTATTTAATTTTTCTGTGACAGGGTCCAGAATTATTCAGTAAATGGGTTGGTGAATCTGAACGAGCTGTAAGAGAAGTTTTTCGTAAAGCCAGATCAGCAGCGCCCTCTATTATATTCTTTGATGAAATTGATGCCCTTGCTGTAGAGAGAGGCAGGTAAGAGAACTGTGTTACGAATTATAGTGGTTGAACAAATTTTGTCCTACTTTTGCACATTGTTGAGCTGTTTAAAGAGCAACACTATGCCATGTCTAATGAGGGAAATTTTGATAGGAAAGCAGCATTATCCATCTCTTTTCAATTACCTACTGTGGAGGAATCAACCTGTAGCACACAGGGCCTTGATATCCTGAAAGGAGAAGATTGCTGTAGTCTGTAACTGTAAATACTTTTTAAGAAGATAAATTTTGTCTGTTATTTAAATGAAACCTATGTGTTATATTGTAGTTCTGGAGGTAGTAGTAATGTAGCTGATCGTGTTCTAGCACAGTTATTAACAGAAATAGATGGTGTGGAGAATTTAAAAGATGTGACAATAGTAGCTGCTACCAATAGACCTGATATGATAGACAAGGTTTGATTTCACTGTTTCAGGGGTTCAATCAGGAGCCAGTTTCACAAGCTCATGCCTTTTAATTAGTTTTTCCAACTCTGGACTGTCCTCGTTAGTCAAATAAGTGAAGAAAAGTGAGATGTGAAACACCATTTCGTTTCATTCACTTACTCTGGATTTCATTTGAGTTTAAATTTTGGGAAACAGGGTCTTGATATCTCATGTGCTATTTTTTTTTTAAATTAATAAGGTCAAAAATTAAAAAAAAAAAAAATTGGCTTTTCATTTAAATTTTAAGATACCTATGAATTGAAAATTAGAAATGATTGGAAATATTTTCTTTTATTTCTAGGCGTTACTACGACCTGGTAGAATAGATAGAATATTGTATGTTCCATTACCTACCCCAGAAACACGACAAGCTATATTCCGTATCAAATTTCAAACCATGCCCGTAGCTGAAGATGTGAATATCCAGTCTCTTGTGGATCAAACACAATATTACTCAGGAGCTGAGGTGAGTAAGATAGGTTGAATTCAGGAATCCAAATCTATTAACTTAGTATTTTAAGTCATTTTGTCAATGGCTCTTTGACCATATTAGCAGCTTTTGTGATTGTGACAACATAAAAGTTTTGTTCTTGTGAAATTTATCAAAGAGTCTCAAATGTCTTATTGAAAATGAAAATTGAGCAAATTGATGCTATCTGTGTCCTCAATGCACATAAAGATAAAATGAAACCTTAACAATGTCTTTAAATGACTAATTAGAAGTCACTGGTTGGTTTGAAAATTGTAAGCTTCTAATTATTTGTAAGTCACAAGTCGATATTTCAATTGTTATAATACAGACTTTATATTGTAGGTGACAGCAGTGTGTCACGAGGCAGCACTAGCAGCTTTACAAGAAGATATAACAGGACAAGTTATAACATTAAAACATTTTCAACAAGCCTTGATATCAGTGACCCCTAGAACCAGTCCACAATCTATACAGTTTTATCAAGATTATCATAAACAGAGTGGTCTACATTCTATATGAAATAAATATTTTAATTCAACAGTTTTTTTTTTCTCCATTATTTGTTAGTAATTGTCCTGAACCAATAATCCCAATATAGTCTTAATTGCATAAGAAAGTGTAGGATTTCTCCTAAAGGCTTTAAAATTATGGACCATATTGCAATATTACTATCTGTGGACAAATCACAAAGGAATCTATAATTCAGTACCGAGACAGATTTTGCTAAACAGACTCCTGAAAATATGGACAACTTCAAGCAACATTTGTGTATACACTTCAAGGAACACAGTAAAGAGAGTAGTTTTTATACGCCCACATGAAAATGTGGACGTATATTGCCGTCACCCCCGTCGGTCCGTCCGTCCGTCTGTCAACAATTTCTTGTGTATGCGATAGAAGCCAGAGTTTTTATCCAATTCGAATGAAACTTGGTATGTGTATTCATCTTGATAATATCTTGGATAAGTTCGAAAATGGCGCAATTCCATTTGTCGGTTTATGAGTTATTGCCCTTGACTTAGTGAAAAAACGTTAAAATTAACTTGTGTATGCGATAGAAGCCAGAGTTTTTATCCGATTCAAATGAAACTTGGTATGTGTATTCATCTTGATAATATCTCGGATGAGTTCGAAAATGGCGCAATTCCTGTCGTCGGTTTATGAGTTATTGCCCTTGACTTAGTTAAAAAAAAGTTAAAATTAACTTGTGTACGCGATAGAAGCTAGAGTTTTTATCCGATTTGAATGGAACTTGGGATGTGTATTCATCTTGATAATATCTCGGATGAATTCGAAAATGGCGCATTTCCAGTCGTCGGTTTATGAGTTATTGCCATTGACTTAGTGAAAAAACGTTAAAATTAACTTGTGTACGCAATAGAAGCTAGAGTTTTTATCCGATTTGAATTAAACTTGGTATGTGTATTCATCTTTATAATATCTCGGATGACTTCGAAAATGGCGCAATTCCAGTCGTCAGTTTATGGGTTATTGCCCTTGGCTTCGTGAAAAAACATTAAAATTAACTTGTGTATGCGAAAGAAGCTAGAGTTTTTATCCGATTTGAATGAATCTTGGTATGTGTATTCATCTTGATAATATCTTGGATGAGTTTGAAAATGTGCGATTCCAGTTGTCAGTTTATGAGTTATTGCCCTTGACTTAGTGAAAAAACGTTTGAATTAACTTGTTTACGCCATGGAGGCTAAAGTTTTTATCCGATTTGAATGAAACTTGGTATGTTTATTCATCTTGATAATATCTCAAATGAGTTTGAAAATGGCAAAATTCCAGTTGTCTGTTTATGAGTTATTGCCCTTGACCTATTGAAAAAACATTTGAATTAACTTGTTTACGCCATAGAGGCTAAAGTTTTTATCCGATTTGAATGAAACTTGGTATGTATCTTCATCTTGATAATAACTCTGATAAAATTGTACGTTTCTAGTCATTGGTTTATGAGTTATCGCCCTAGACTTAGTGAAAAAACGTTAAAATTGTGTACATGATAGAGGCTAGAGTTTTCATACGAATTGATTCATCTAAACATCAGCTCAAATAAGTGCGATAGTGCAATCAACTTTTTCAAATATTAAAATTTGCTGAAGTGGGCGTATGTTACCTTGCCTGGCAAGCTATCTTTGAAAATTTACTAGGGCTTTAAGATTACGTTAATTTGGACACATCCTGTATTCACTGACTAGGATCAGAAGTATAAGCCTCAAAAGCTCCAGAGAAGGCTATCTATGATTATGATGTTTACCATTGTAATAAGCATGTAATGTAAAGCCCTGAATAAATACTTCGTTATACAGGTCAATACCGTTGTCACCACAAATGAGAAGAAATGCACAAGTATAATGTCAGAATTTAATCCTGATTCAATATAAACATACAGAAAAATTAACAAACATTTAATATCAATAAAATCAGAGTCCAGAACTTTCAACTTGCTTCCTGGAAATATTGAATTATCAGATAAGTTGACAAAAATATAGACTTACAGAGAAGAACTGTACATATCATTTTAATTTTGCACTAGGTGTGAAACAATTTATGCAAATATTTAGATCAGTCCTTCTCAATTAATTTTTGTAAAGGGCCAAATGTATTTTATGAAAAAAAATAAAAGGGCTAAAAATAGTTAGCATAATGAGCAGAGTGTTTTAGAAAAATGAGTCACGATTGAGGGGCCATTCTCAAAGTCGTAGCGGCCCGGATTTGGCCTGTGGGGCCGCCTTTTGAGAAGGCCTGATTTAGATATATATATCCCTTTGACTATCATTATATTAAACTGCTGAAATATGCTTATAAAAGCATAAAAATCTCAAGTGTATTTCTTTCTAAGGGAGTTATCTGAGAATTTGTCAGAAATTCTGTTCCGGAATTCTAATGGAACTTTGTTTTAATAACATTTGCCATACAAATAAAGTTTGAGTTGAACCAAAACTGGACAAAACCTACTGTAAAGATGATCTTGCAGAATTATATTTCTTTCCATCAGAGTTAAAAAATAATTTCCAGGGGACTATCTTGAAGATTTCATCCAACAAATGTTAAATGCAAGAAAAATCATCTAAAAAAAAGTGTAATTATTTGTAAATTAAATTGTAATACAGTATATTTATCAGATTATAGCAGACAATGTTGACTGTTCCAATTCACTCTCTCAAAGAGAATTCCTTAAACATTAGATAGTCTTTAAGTTTGGAAGGCAATGGTAAATGAACAATATTTTTATCAATACTGATGGGCAAAGATCTACGGATCGTTATTCGACAGTGATCTTTTAAAGACCGCAATGGACACAGTAATGATTTTATCCAAGGTTCAATTTTGTGATAACTACTGCACATTGACATTTGATGCACTTTTGGTGTTAATGGTCCAGATGCAGGTTGAAATCCTGCAGAAATTAGCAATTTCCATGACATTAGTTCTTTACTGTATAAGTTCACCACTTCAGGATTTTCCAGAATTGATTTAGAAAGAGTCACTGACACAAGTTCAGTCATTTCTTCTTCCGTAATGTGAGCACCGTAAGATAGCAACAATTTTAATTTCTCCACTGAGTTGTGAACATAGGCGAATATCACAGGTTTGTGTCGTTTCCAGCCTCCACCACGATTAACGTCTGCACCGTATTTTAATAAAAGTTTGACCACGTCTGTATTAACGCTAGCTGACGAACACGCGAGTCCAAGTGGCGTTCTCTGATGATCATCTAACATGTTGATATCCATACCAAGTTCTAACAGTTCTATGACTAGCTCATTAAATCCAAATTGCACTGCTGCTGGCAGAAATGTGGCTTGTTTCGGATCAGCACCTGCTTGCAACAACTGTTTTGTTATTCGCACTGGAGGAAAATTGTCCGGAATTACACCACCAACTGGGGAATCACGTCCATTCCAGAAAAACCAAAATTCCGCATTTCGGCATGAAAGTTGTAGCGGGGATTCGCCACTCACCGATTGGATATTAACAGAGCAGCCATATTTGATTAATCGCGTGACAGCTTTAATGTCGTCATTATCACAAGCTAGGAATATTGGCGTACATCCAATATTGTCTGCTAAATCCACATTAGCACCTGATTCCACTAAAATATCAATTATTTCTAATAACTCGGAATATGTGTTGTTTGAATTTTCTGAGCGTTGATCATTGGCACGGCAACAGTAATGTAACGGAGATTTCCCATCAGCCCCTAGGATATTGACATCTGCACCATACTGAATTAACAGACGAATTATCTCTGGGTTTAATTTTGAGCATGCGATATTTAGCGGGAAGATACCTTCCTCCAATTCTTGATTAACACATGATTTAGCTGAACTGCTCAATAACAACTGAACTAGCTCCAAATCATCATTTGTTATGGCATCACACAGATTGTTCAGAGCCTCATTCTCTTCGTTTGGTCCAGACATCATATATCTAGCAAACATACAGAGATTGTTCAAAACTAGCTACATTTCCCTGAAAAATAAAAAAAAAAGATTAGAAAAAGGCTTTATCTTTTATGAACAATATTTCATAGCATAGTCAGTTACAGCATCCTACTTTACAAACATGACATTATTTGCTTGGATACAAGACATTAATTCACACTTCTGATTCAGAAGTTAAATAACTAGACTAGATAAGAACTAACAAAAAGCTTTAACTTTTGCTTGATGCTGCTTTGCTGCAAACAAAAACAAAGTTTTGCTTTCCTCCCTGAACTTCTAATATTTTTGAAAAATGGTCCTTTATCCTCGTTAATCCACAATAAAATTGATTATCAATAGAATGCACACTTACAGAATATGTAAAACTAAAAACGGATGCACAATATGTCGACTTTTGGCCTTCAGATCCGCATTCTCTGTTCACTTTCATGTCACTCGTAAATCAGCTGATTGATAAGACTCCATTTTCCACGACCTTGGGGTTGATGGCAAGATTTGATTAGATTCATCTGTTACACAATACTGGATGTTCTAATCTACATACCAATTTTGTCACTACATGTACACTTGATAATCAAGACTATGGAACAGTTGAAAACAAACAAACTCGACCTATGCTATTTCAGACTGACAACAATGTACTAATATACATAAATAAATAAATAAAAAAATGTTAAACCTTTTCAGTTGAAATTTTATCCAAGATTCGAGTTTATTCGACGCAGTATACTCTGGAATGGAACTGACGTATGTACGGATGAGAGTTCCTGGTAGAACAAGACTGCCAGGGCTGAGGAAGTCAATCTTTATGCACTGCCAACACCGGGTCAAGTCAAGTATCATGCTACCAACACATGGCAGTCCAAACTCCGTCTGTTAGAAACTCGTGTGACCGAATTCTGATTTGTAAATTAAACAAACTTGACATATTTTTAACTCGATGGCGGCTCATTGTTACATTATTAAAAAATATACGTACCGTAGTTGAAATGCAATAGCTAAATTTATTCATGCTGATAAACTGTGAAAGTGCGAACAAACTAGTTGTATAAAAATAAAGTGCGAAAGAACTAGTTTCATTTTACAGTAATATATCACCTTACGTAATAACACTCTGTGTAATATGACCCCCAAATGCAGATAGTTGATAGTTTATCATATTATGAAAAGTAATAATATAAGTAGGTAATAATGCCTAGGTATAAGGTTGGCCTTGGGTAATAACGCCCAGATATAAAGTAATAATGGCAATAACGCCCAGATAAAAGGTTATACAGTGACCGTTGATGATAACGCCCCGATATAACATAATTATGGCCTTGGCGATAGCGCCTAGATAATAGATATAAGGTTATTGAGGAAATGGGTTCCATGCTCACATGTAAGGTTATAATGGTCTTACGTAATATATATAATGGCCTTGCATAGGCGTACGTGGCGTTAGTTGAGCGGGGGGGGGGGGGGGCAAAACCAATTTGCCCGACAACTAATGCTAACTTTCCCAACAACAAAATATATATGCCCGACAAGTCGACCCCCACGCAACCCCTAATTCCAAATCGAAAGGTTTGAGAAAGTTGGCCTTGGCCTTGGTTGAAAATTTTCAAAATCCACCTCTCACCCTCACCCCCACCACAAAAACTCCTCGGATTTCGGCCACTCAATTTTCAGATTTCGGAAATTATAATTTTTTTTCTATAAATATTTTGATGAAAAAAGAAAAAAAAATTAACTGCCAAAAAGTGGGGGGGGGGAGGCCATGGCCCCCCGGCCCCTCCGCTCCGCGGCCCCTGCTATAAGGTGCAGAAAGGCTCCATCCAAAGAATATGAATATGCTTACCTCCCTTTGATATCTCATTTCTTACTTGTACATTATGTGTGTGCGAATCGGCAATGTTCTTATCATTTTATTCTGACGAGGTTTTAGTCCGAGTAGACGATAATCACAATCGCCATTTTCCTGTCAAATGACAAATTAGTGGAAATTTTTATCAACGAATTAAAGGTTGAAGCTGAGCTTCAACAGGATTCTCCAAAAAAATGGAGCATAGTTCAGTTAGATATGAGGTGGTAAGTGAAACAAAAAATCTATCTATGGATTTCAAGGCTAGATTTGCCGATAATATTGACAGAACTTCACAAATCAAATCTAATCTTGTCAACAAATCAGATCATCAACTAGTAAAAATGAAAATATCACCATATTTTATTCACTGTTATCATCATAAATCACATTGGAGCTAATCATGTGATACAAATACTGGCTTTTTGTCTTGGATACAACTTAGTTATTGCTTAACCAGGCCTGGACTTGCTCAAGCTAATTTTGAACTTAACTGACTAACTGTCGAATTTTTCTGCAATTTCAGTTGAGAGAAGAAGAACAAGATGTACCTGCGCAACCGGTTGCTATGGCAATGGTAGTCCCACCCCCTCCCCCATACGCACCAGTCAACCCAGTTCAAACGGGTAAGGATCTTGCCACTTTATAAAACATTTATAAACCATCTCTTTTTCTCAGATCATCTTCTCAATACCTCCTTGTTGTCTCAGATTATAATCATTATAAACTCGTGCATTCAGTTACGCATCGCCTTACTAATGGAACTCACTCCCAATTAAGCTAAAACAATCTAAAAGTGTGGAGTTATTTAAGAAAAATCTGAAAAGGTATTTTTTTCAAGAGATTTTTGGAAATTGATAAAATTCTCAAAACGTTAGAAGCACTAGGAACCTGGGTATTTGTGAGCTTTATATATTTCGATGTTAGGTTATGTTTAAGTGTATTAAAGGTTTAAGTAAATCTTTGAGCACAATCTTATTGAAATATTGAAATGATCGCCAATAACACAACTCTGACCTTGAATGCATTTTGTATGTCGTAAGAAATTAGAGTTGGTATTTGTTGTTACATGGTGCTGTTTTGTTTTAACATCACATTGATAAATAAATGCTAATTAACAATTGATTTTTTATTACCAGTGTAAAGAGATGTCATCTTTCATTGTAAACCTGCTAATGATAATTATATTTGAATCATTTCATTTCTAGAGAACACAGCAATGTTTCAAGGACCAAAGTTACCAACCTATGATGATGCTACCAATCTACCATCATATGATGAGGCTGAACGCAGTAAAATAGAAGAATTACAAAGACTTCATGATGAGGAATCACAAATAGAGGACAGTCCTTCTCAGGTAGGCCTATATATTTTTAAGAAAATTATCAGAAAAATGTACCATTTCAACTGCACAACATTTAAAACATTTATAGTAAAAATATGGGCACAGAATATTTTCTGTAGGAAATAGAAATATATTTATTGTACATGTCATTGGGTAATACTTATCTTGGATAAAAGCTAGGTCGAAAATAAGAGTAGGCTAATGCCGATATCCTGGCAAAATATCTCTCATTGCACATGGCGTTTGCCCATCCTAAATTAGTTTATACAGGTGCAGAAATGCAGGTTGTAAAACTCCATTCATTTCATTTTTAGAAAAAAGCTGATAGAATTGGGAAAAGAGCAACAACAATATTGTCTCACTACTATTAATAGTTTAATTGTCAGTTAAAGATTAGAACCTTAGCAAAAGAGTAATGAAAATGATTTTGGACAAAAGCACACAAATTGTCAGTGTCTTGTTTACTGTTTATTTCAGTCTGCCAGCAATGCTGAAAGATTAACAGGATTGGCTATTGGAACAGATGGCATGTTTATCTGTACTTTTGTTGGTAAGATATTGTTTGATTAGTATTTATTTAAAAAGAATACTTTCCTCTCTTCCATACAGCTTCTAAAGATTGCTTGAGAAATATTTCATTGAGAACTTTATTCCTCTACTAATTGAAGCAAAATGACAAGCATTATTTCTGATGGTTTTTTTGTTGTTCAGGCCAGTAAAAACTGCCACTGCCATTGTTTTTACATCAAAGAAACCTCAGTTTCCTGGTGTAACAAAAATACAGCTTAGATATTTCTTTTTTCAGAAACAAAGTTTTGACATTGTTAAACCTGTTTAGCACAACTCAATAGTTTCAGTTCGTTGAATATTATGACTAGTGCATGATAGCAAGACATCTTGCCTTGTAAATGGGCAAAAGCAGACATCTCTTGTTCAAAGATTGATTTGCAGATTTGTAGATTTGAACACAGTAGAAGGCACCTCTGTCTAGGATGATTTTGATTTACTATTTTGTCTTCAATATGGCAATCCCCCTGTTATATACTGTATACAAGTTGATACAAGTGTGCTAAATCCTGCAATAACTTACTTATTTCTGTTTATTTTCAGTTGCATTTTTATTCAACTGGGTTGGATTCCTGTTGTCTCTGTGTATATCAAATACAGTTGCAGGACGGTGTGGGGCATTATCTGGATTAGGATTATCTATTGTTAAATGGGTGGCCATTGTCAAGGTAAGAATAATAGGTATAATTTTGCATTGGATATGATATCGTTTTAACAATGAGTTGTACTAAAATGATATGGTACACTAGAATTCGTACAACACTATGAACATACGAATGCATGTTATCCTTAGTTAGTGCTTGAGATGACTTTAAATTAACATAATTTATGATAAAATACTCCTGAGTTTTGTTGGACACAAGATTTAAACAAATTACATTGTTATCATCAGGTATATATTCTCCATTGTTATTGTCATTGTCAGTGAAAGAGAAATTAACTTTCCTTGATGATGACAATGTACATTGTTCAGATGCTGTGTACAATAGTAAATAATAGAATTGTCTTGTATTGTCTGTTATTTAAAGCTAAGCTGGTTGAAAATAAAAAAGATTATTTTCGTTAGGAGTCTTTTCTATTGCATACAACATACAACAGACTTTTGTGGTGAAACAAGGTTTCATGTCTGTCTGTTTTGTGTATTTGGTTTAATGAATTCATAGATGATAGGATGTTTTATCTTTATGTTGTCTGGTTTTGTATTTCTAGCACAATAATTGGGCTGTAGATTTTGCTGGTGGTGATTCCTGGTTATGGTGGATGCTAGTTGTTTGTGGTAAGATTTGATATGTAAAATTTCTGGTGTTGGGGAAACTTGTTGTTCTTCACGCTGTAAATCAGTTGAAATTCACCTAATTGGACAAACCAGACAAGGAATTCAAGATCTGTCATGAATTTTGATTTCCAATATTCTTCAGACTTGTCAGTCTTAATTTTCATGATGACATTCTTTACCCTGTTATCTACAAGTAAATTGAAATTGAGCTCCACTACGGCAAAAGGCACCCTCTAAGACCACCTAACAGTCAAGAGCCACCTGTAGCTCAGAACCTAAAGGATGACAACTCATTGTTATTATCTCCTGGGTTTTCAACTTGGGGGACATATTCCAGAGACAAAACTAAGCTACAGGTCTGAAAATAATATGTTCAATTTATATTATCTGGGTGTCCACTGCCCACAATGACTCGATAGAGCTGGTGGACCACAATTTAAGTTTGTATTAAATTCAGGGGACAAGGTCATTTCCTCGTATATTATTGGGAACACTTTAAAAAACAGTTGAAAACCCAGACAATCATTGAAGAGTTCATATGGCTATATTTATGTTTATTGTGCAAACATTCTCTATTTTGACGTATATCTTTGTGTTTATATTTACAGGGTTTTTGTTGTTTATCCGAGGCTCAGTACAATATGTTCGTATAAAATATGAAATGAACAGACTAACTGGTCAACTTCGTCAATATAGGTTGATATAGTCAGTCACCTTATTTTACTCAAGAAAAATATACACAAGTTGGCCAGAAATAACAGATAACAGAAGAAATTTTTAATTCATATACATGTACTTTTATTTTAGGACCTATTTCATGATAACTTTAATTAAGATGATTCATTGCTACAATAATTTGATTGGACAGTCAATGATTTGATTATGAATTGAGTTTAATGAGCCAATTTTATCAGAACCTTTAAAAACTTGTCTTAGAAAAGTCTTGTCGCTTCATGGCTTCTTGGTTAATTTTTCATAAAGTGGCCCTAATTCTACTGGACCTTTTGTCTAGTTAGCTGACCATTATTTAAAAAAAATATGTAACTAAGCCTAAAGTCAGCTTATATTTCTGAACAAATACAATAACAGGCAGTATGTATTTTAATTATTTAAAGATTTCAACATGATATACTTTCAAAACCCCAAAATTGGTTTTCTTAATGAATCTACTATTGTCACCAATTACAATAATAGTTGCATTTTAAACCAATCAGAGATTATACCTATCAATAGCTAATTTATGTATACAAGGATTAATGTTGTAATATATTTTATGTTCTATTAAACTTTATGTGGCTGTGATGGAAAAGGGGTGGGGTGATTTTTCTAATGGGGGTGTGATGAAGGGGGTGCAAGATTTATTGATGGGGGCATGGGATTAATCAATAAGGGTGGAAGATTTTTTTGCTGAGAGGAGTGAAGGATTTATTGTTTAGGGAGTGGGAGAACGGGGTTTGTTATTTTTTAGTGGGTATTTAGTAGATAGTGATGTGTTCTTTTTTATTTTTTGTTTCTTGGGGCAGTTTCACTATATAAAACTATCAATTCAAATAAAAAAGTTAAAGGGATTGCAAAGAGGTTTTCCGAATTTTTTATATCTTTCAAATACAGATTGTTTTTTGTACATTGTACAAAAACGAAGTGGTTTGCACATCACTATTGCAAAAGCCTTTGAAAATTTTAATAGCTTTTGCAATAATGACTAAGGTTGCATGAAATCTAATGCATATAAATAGTAAAGAAAAACTTTTTACAATATCTTTAAATTAAGCTGTAGGAGGATGAAAGTCTTGTTATTGTTGGTTGAAAAAAACTAATTGGATCCTCTTAAAACAAATCTTAAGAGCGTTTCCCCTCCTGTGGCATGCAACTGGTCTGTATCAGTCTTAAAACCAACAGTTTACACAGATTTTCGTATTGTAGGTTTGAAATATACTAAAATTTATTCTTATCAACTATGTTGTACATTTTCTTAGCTACTAATAAAATTATAACCACAAAATGACTGTATTCTTTCAGGTTTTACAATCATCTGGAGATTGGAAACATAATCAATAGTCTTGTATCAGTTGTGAGGTAGAAACTGTCAGTGGCTGACATGGAAAAAGCATCTTGTCGTTCTAATGGGGCAATAAACCGAGGCCCCAAGAGCTACATGCCTGTGCACGTTAAAAAAATAAAAATCCCTTGACAGTAGGAAATCAAAAATTATAGTAGGCTAATGCTGCTGTCCTGGAAACATTTTCCACATTGCATGGCATTTGCCCATCCACATTAGCCCTAGAGGTGCAGAAAAGCAGGACTAAAACACCTTTTCATTTACATGTAAGAGTGGAACATTGTATATTAGTAGAAAATGGGGTTTAAACCTTTTTTATATTATCCATTGCATGAACTGATTGACTTGTCGGAACTATATATACATGTATTGCATTGAACCCTTCCATCTATAAATCTTTACTTTTTCTATTTTCACTTGAGCCTTTCTCATGTAGGAGAACAAACAGTCTCAGTGAAAAGTTAAACTGGCGTTCTGCAACATGAAACTGCAAAGAATTGCTGATCGGTAGGAAAAAATAGTCTGACTGAACATAGCCGTAGGAGACATGGGGGCAGGGGGCAGATATTATGTTTTCGGGCAAAAAATCACCAAAATCGGGCAAAATATCAATACAATTCGGGCAATAAGTCGGTCTGTCCCCCTGTTGAGTCGTGGGCCCCTACGGCTGTGTGACTGAATACACGGCTTAAATTGTACAAAAATTCAAATGCATTAGTGCTCAATGTTTATGTGGCGGACGAACCATGTCGCGAAGCACCACAGATACAAGCTTCAACAAATGGGCTTCCACATCCTCCTCTTAATCCACGGTCTCGCAAAAATCTAATACAAGACACAAAGTACACCATCCTCATAGTGAACGCATGAGATTACGTATGGATAGTGAATGTGCTTTAATCACATTCTTATCTTATTTAAAGGGGAATGTTCAGCATGTTCAAGCGTAGATTTAGATCTTGAATGTATGTAACTAGCCTCCAGAAGTACTATAGAAGTGCACGAAAATCGCATACTCTCTTCAATTATATCTCTACCAAATATTGTCTGTATATTATTTGTATAGTCTTATTAAAATACGAGTCGTACTTTTGACTTACAAACTTTCACGGATACCGTTGGATATTAAACATGTCTTGAAAGGTCAATAAGAACTGATATATACCTAACGATAGCTATTAACTGATGGTGAATAAACTTATTGGGCCTGAACAACCGGGAAGTTGTTTCGATTATAATGTCGGGTCTATATTTCACAGGCGAGAGAATGTCATCCAAACCTTGCGCATGGGTACTACACATCTTATTTTTTATACATGTATATCCGCATAACGAAACTTAAAATGAGGAAGTAAATCATATCAATAATCACATATCATGAGTAAGTATTTAAATTTTTCATATTAATAGTGGTATCACTGTCAAAATAGTTATCACAGGCTGGCTGACACTGTCAAATGTACATCACAGACTGTTCGACAACTGTCAAAATAGTTCTCAAAGACTGTTCGACAACCGTCAAAATAGTTCGCAGAGGCTGGCCAACAACTGTCAAAATAGTTCTCGGAGGCTGGCCAACAACTGGCCTTCTACTGTCAAAATAGTTATCACAAGCTGGCCAACAACTGGCCTTCTACTGTCAAAATAGTTATCACAAGCTGGCCAACAACTGTCAAAACAGTTATCAAAGGCTGGCCGTCTACTATTTTGTTGCTGTATTACGCCTCCGAGCATCGTTTATCATTGTCGGAAAATTTGATGCATTTGAACACATAACTACAGACTGTATAGAGCGAGTTCAAAGTTATATGAAATTTGAGCCAGAGAAACAAGATACACATCCCAAAGCCCCATGACCCCCTGACAAGTGCTCCATGACCCCCCAAGATGGGAACCACTGCACTCCACATCTGTCTATATTAGTGGGCAATATTGTACAATTTACCAGATCGTAATATTCTGATTTCCGTTTCTAGAGAACAAACGCAGCAAAGTAGAAGAATTACGACGGAGTCTTCGTGTAGATTATGGCCCCTTTCAGGTATCTATTTTTAACGCTTTAAAGGGGAATATTCGGCATTTTTTTAGGGCCTTGAAAATGTGTAAGCAGTCTCTAGAAGTACTACTACACAAATATCACAATCCTCCCAATATCCCCACAAGGGGCGGATACAGGATTTGACGTAAGGGTGGGGGGGGGGGGCAGAATAAAATTTGGCCGAGCGGAGCGAGTCGAAAAATTATTTGAAGTTAAAATAATCAAAGTTATTGAAATATTCCTCTAAAGTGGGTGCAGTGTAGATAGATATCTTGCCAAGCGAAGTGTGGCGAGAAACATTTGTGGTAAAATGGTCCAGACAACCCATGCTTTGCATGCCCCCACGCCCCCGCCTTAATCCGCCCGTGCCCACAGATGAACATGAACTCTAGCTTTGTTTCAAAATTTGAGTTTTATTTTAAATTCTAAGAAGAAGTATATATTCCCTTAATTTGAATATAAAAGTCGAAGTATATCTCAAACTGCCAGCATCTTATTATGTTCAACAATTTGTCTGTTACAGCCTGTAATCTTTATGGAAAAAACGTTAGCTGTGCCCGTTGGAACATATGATATGTTTTTCTGTACTTTTGTTGGTAAGTTCTTGTTTTATCATTCAAAATGAAAAAAAAAAAAAAAACAATTAGTTCGACAGGGGTGGATCCAAAGTAGGGGGGGGGGGGGGGATTTGGGCTCCGCCGGCACGAGCCCCCCTATTTTTGTCCGACTGATGTCAGAACCCTCTAAAAATTTACCGTAGAATTTGAAGCATGTTATATTTCAGACCCCTCTCTTTCTCTGAATCCTGGATCCGCCCCTGTTCGAAGAATACGACAATGTGCAGTCCTCAATATCTTTCTATAGCAAAAAAAATATCAACGAAATATGATTTGTTGAATTTAGCCTTCAATCAAATATTCTGTTTTCAACCAGCTTTATAGAATTTGAAACAAGGCCTGGCATTGCTCAGTCTGATTTTCTTACTAACTTTACTGCTATAATTCCAGTTGCATTTTTATTCAATTGGGTTGGTTGCCTGACGTCTCTATGTATAACATCAACTACAGTTGCAGGACGGTGTGGGGCATTATCTGGATTAGGATTATCTATTGTGAAATGGATGGCCATAGCCAAGGTAAGAATAACCTGGCAAATTGCATCGTAAATGATTATTGCTGATAAAAGAATTCCGGGGCGTAGCGTATTGTTGGGTCTGGGTTACGTCACCGAGACGAGGAATAGCTCGAAAAAAAAAGGTATTGGCTGGAGCCGTCGATACAACTAGTTGGTTATCCGAAAGAATGAAGAAATTGGAATAATGATGATATTACAGAGGGGTGATACTAATTAGTTAAAGGATAGTCTGAATTTTTTTTTAGTTCAAAAACTTTTTTGCTCAAATTTGTGAAAACTTTAAACCAAAATCTGTAACTATGTACCCTTTAATGTATCTGAAAGTTTGAACTAAAAAAAAACAGCCGTTTCTTTTTAAACACTAAAAACATGCTAAATTTTTTAAAAACCTTACATAAGGTGTATCCGAAGGTCAATACAAACACCAACAGCCAGTTTCATAAAAATCCACCAAGAAACCAGCTCTCTATCGTGTCCACAACTTTGAGAGTTTTTAACAGCTGAAATTTGTTTTCGATGTTTCTGATATTCAATAGGGTTTATCCTAATGTTAATACAAACACTCATACCAAGTTTCATCAAAATCCATAAAAAAAACAGCTCTCTATGGTGTCCACAACATATTTTCAAAAGCAAGGGCAATAACCCAGGAAATATTTTTCGATTCGTCTGATTTTCAATAGGGTTCATCCTTTGGTGATTACACTCACAGCAAGTTTCATAAAAATCCACCTAGAAACCAGCTCTCTTTCGTGTCCACAACTTTGAGAGTGTAGCGGCTGAAAAATTAACGCGTTTTAAAGAACAAGGGCAATAACTCATAAGATATTTTTTCGATGTTTCTGATATTCAATAGGGTTTATCCTAATGTCAATACAAACACTCACACCCAGTTTCATCAAAATCAATCAAGAAACCAGCTCTCTATCGTGTCCACAACAATTGTGGACAAACAGACAGACAGACAGGGGCGACTACAATATACGCCCACATTCATGTGTGGGCGTATAAAAATGGTATTATGTCAGAATTATAGTCGTGGGTAGGCCTTATTTTCAGAAAACATGACAAAGTTTGGTACTATACTTTTACTAATGCCCCATATAAGATAACCACAAGTGGACGCAACCCCCGCCCTCACCTTAAGGTTATTAGTGTCGCCGAAACACATTAAAGAAATGTATTTGTATTTCTAGCTCTACAATTTCACCCTGGTTGTTACACCCGGCGTTGATATGTTCTTATGGATACTGACTGTATATGGGGGTAAGATTCTAATTGTGAAATACAAAAACGAAGCGTGCTAATTTAAAATATAAAGATGTTCGCTGCTTGCTTTCTACACCTTTAAGGCCTGTGTCCACACATAGGCGTACGAGCTGGGGGTGCAGGGGGGGGGGGGGGCAATTCCCCCCCCCCCCCCCCAGTGATTTTCATGAAGGAAATTTAAAAAAATAAAATCGTTCGGAAATGATGTGATCAGGCAGATGGCGAGAAGTTTTTGGAATTGGGGGTTGGGTGGGGGTCGACTTGTCGGGCAAATATATTTCGTTGTCGGGCAAATTAGCATTAGTTGTCGGGCAAATTGGTTTTGCCCCCCCGCTCAACTAACACCCCGTACGCCTATGTGTCCACATTCACGTTTTACGTCGCGTAATATACGCGTCGAAAAACGCGTCAGAATACGCCTTAAAATTACGCGGCGTAATTCGCTTCGTTGTACTCTGTCCACGTAAATGGAGGCGTATCTTTTTTTTAGAGTTTGCTCGCGTGATATATTGAGTGAAATTTCATTGGTTGACAACTATGAATGGGACGCGTATTACGCCACGCCAAGGTACTATTGAAATTCTCTCTTGTTTCTTGGCGTTTTCACGACGCGTATTACGCGAATGTGGACACAAGCCTTTACAAACCAATGCAAAAAAGTTGCCGTTGGAATTCCTATGTTCAAAATTAAAAAGATCAAATGGTGAAATCTGTTACTTATTCAACAACAACAAAAATTGATGTTACCCACCCCTGATTTTGATTTATATACATAATTTTTTATGCACATATATTTATTTTTTTACTTACAGCATGGTTTTTGTTTATATACGGCATAGTACGATACGAATATGTAAAATACTTAATGAAGAGGCACATCGACCAACCTCGTAAAAATAGATTAGTGTACAGTCGTTATTATAAAAGAGATGCATATATCGTATAACAATAACATTTGTGAGGTTTGAATATAGTAAAGCCACGCATACTTGAGGTACGGCTACGATGCCCAGGCGCCAGGCCGGTGTCTGAACCGGGATTATCGATACACAAGAAATGGAAGAAACGAACATACGGAGTACGAGTCAAGACAAAGGCAAATACAATGTATTACGAAAATAAAATGGTTGAATTGGTCTTTCCTTTTGACTAATCCTGAGAATGGCTTGGATGCTATCATGCAGGCTGTGTGAGGGAACATACTACAAGTTTTATTAATGTAGGCTGAGTGGCGTTTCTACAGGGGGGGGGGGGGGGGCGAATTTAAGCTGGCCCTGTCTTGCCCCCCCCCCCCCCACTTGTTATATACGGAAGGCATGTGCTGGTAGCCCCCCCCCCCCCCTGACACTTATTTGGCCCCAACTCGGCCCCCTCACCTAAAGATTCCTAGAAACGCCACTGATACCAGGTCCTTGTTTCTCAAAGTGGGGAATGATTAACCCTAGGGAGTTTACAAGGGTTCCCAGGGTGTTAGTTGTATTGTCAAAGAAAAGCTTTTTGTAACCCGGGAATTGATCATTGATGACTCTATGTACGGTGGCTGGTATACGCCACCAAATTTAATTTACAATGTGCAATTTTTTTTATGTGGTAGCGATTTTGACTTTTGTATTTTAAACTTGACTTTTCACCGGGGTGAAAATACTTTCCACCTGGGTGAAAAGTCTTGACTTAAACATTTAATTTTTCGACTTTTCACCAGGGTGAAATATGACGCAGAACTCATTTCATGTTTTTGTCTATGTATTTAATGTCATTGTAAATACATTTTGAACGTCAAGTCAATACAAATCAATCATACAATTGTTATTTTAGATATACTGGATAATCGATCATTTCAGACTGAAATTTGCGACTTCGATCTACCATAAACTTTTAATCTCGGGTGCTAAAGGCATCCATTATTTTGTAGTTAGAATTAACAGTAGAATTAGTATTTTTTTCAACCTTAATAGGTCCTCTGATTTGCATTATTCTCTAACAGAAGAGTAATCCCTTTCCCATGGCGGTAGCTTACAACTACACAGCAAAGAATATCTGCAAGGCGTAGCCCGAGATAGGCCTATGATGTTTGACCAATCGTGACCGAGATCATTCATTTTAACGGCTGTATGGCCAGTAGGTTCAGATTGTGGTAAAAGGAGTGACAAGTCCATCATCCCCCAATTTATTTAAGACAAAAGAGACACTATTCGATACAGAGGTAAGACAAATATTTTTGAGAGTAATTTTTTTTTTGTCAATTTGTTTCTTTTTCTACTGATAGAGAATATTTCCACTGCACAAATATTGTCCCTCAATTTACATTCTATGAATACTCTGATCTTTCCAAATTGTGTGATTATTAGATGTGGAATAGCCGCCTCAAAATAGCACTAGAGTCTTAATGCCTTTGAGTAGGGAAAAAAATGAAGACATCATTGAGTGTGTGTTAAACATTACTATTTCATTGGTCGGGATTATACCTTCGTTTTTATACCCTGAAATCCTCCTGTCAGTGATGCAGGTCGGAGGGGCTGACTGATAACATCGGCGTCTTGTTTTAAAAGAATTAAACAAAAATCCAAGGCACCGTGTGTTAGGACTTTGCACATAAAAGATCCCTCGATAGATGGGAGTAGAAAAGATTAGGTTCATATATTTGCCTGTTCTCATAAACCCTAACAATAGATACGGGAAAGTCATATGAATATGATTAACAAGTTAACATTGTGATTATAATTTCAGGTTATAAAATGAATACCAGTATGATTGGAGTTGTAGTGTTATTGGTAGTGTGTGGTATGCCCTACCTGGCCGAGACAGCTCCAAGCAGATCCACTTCACCAGAATACTTGCTGAAAAACTTCTCATCTCGTCTGGAGGAGGCCAACAAGGAATTTCTAACGTTACATCAACACCTCGGAGAAATGGATAAACTTCTTCAAGAGTTCATACGACATCTGAAACCTACGACGTCGCAATCTCCCGTTGAATCGATTCCGGCGTATCCGACAGAAGGTCCGCTGATTGCAATAGCTTAAAGAATCATGGTTATTGTTAGTGAATCGTTTTATTATATACATACAATATAAAATATATGTAGTTATCATTGAAGCCTTTTTATTTAAAAAAAACACCTTGTCTTGTCTATTACTTTACTATTGACAAGCAGTGAATACGCCCTGTGTGCTTTTTGGGAAAATAATTTGTTTTGTACGGTTGGATTGACTCCAAAAAAGTAGCTACTGCGTTTCGGCCTTATTATATTAAAAATTTAAATAATCTAGGCTAGACATAAAGATGTGTATTTTGCAATTACAATGTCAATTCTTTAGGTGGCAACTTAATGCATGTTGTATCTTATCCGCACGAATGTCAGTTTTATATGTGTCATGTTTTGAGACAGTTATAAAAGATTTTGTGTAGAGTAAAAATTAGTTATCATTTTATGTCAAAGGGATGCGGTTGTCTAATTATTTCCTATGGCTTACTGGCTAAATTCCAGCTATCCGAGGAACCAAATTTAGCAGAATTCTGACGAAATTATTAGAAGAATTATAGATGGACGGATGTGTGTTTATTATCATATTATGCCAAAAATAATTTATTATGGCGTCGGCGTCGTGTCCCCTTAAGTCTCAGAATGGCAATATAATAATGCATCATTTTTCTTGCACCAAACAACTGGATATCTTGTAACATTCGGAACACTTAACTCACATTAACAAACGAAACATATTATGAACAATTCGACGAGGTTTTCTAAGAAGTTTCCCCTCCTTTCCCAAATATGAAATTGCTTCCTAGGGTTTGTGGTCTCGTTGATGGATATGCAGGTTCCTTTTGTGGATTTTGTTTGTTTGTATCGACCTGTTAAATCATTTGTGGCGTTAACCAATATTAGAGATAATGTTCGATTTAAATAAAACATGAAAGTTGTGATTGTAGATCGAAAGCAGTAAATTTGAATTTTTGAAGAAATATGACAGAAATATTGTAAAATGATGTAAATTACTTACTAATATTTAATAGGGCAGGTAGGTTTAAGATTTTCATATTAAATTTTAGTTAATTTCTATTATTCAATGGAAAAGATGATGGAAAGAGAACTTTTTGTTCAATATTAAGGTGTTTAGTGTATATCTGGTATGACTTTTGGCCCCTCAATTGCCAATACCTTAATGTTGACCTTCTTGACTGTTCCATGGACCCTTCTCGAAAATAAAGATGCAAAACTTTTTTTGGGGAAAAAAAAGTGCAGTTTTCAGAATGCTTATATAGTTCTTTAGATATACTACAGAATGCAGGATTAAATATTTTCTGTTATTGTAACTTTTGCTTGAAATGCAAATGGTATTTTATAGAGATGATATTGTGAATCATATATCATTATTTTACAATAGAAATTTCCATAGATTTTTTATTTTATTTCAGACAATGGATCATTTTGGAATAATCCTGTCATTGGTTACCCTAGTTTGTTTCCAGTCGATTCTAGCTCAGAGGCTGAAATCTTTAGAACAGTTGCCAAAAGTCAGTTCGGATTTCTTTTTGAATAAATATAAAGAGGGTGGTTTCAAAGATTCATTAGACCAAGATGCTCAATTGAAATTTCATCAAGCAAATAGGACATCAAACGGTATACTGATTACCAGTTTGGCCCTCGGAAGTTTCCGACGAGCTGGAAACGACTTCGTGAACAAACATGTCTTAAACCCATTTTTTGAGTCGCTGGTCTACCGTCCTAGAAATGAACAAACGATTCCACGACCACCAGCAATGAAAACGATCTACCTGCGTCCTGGATTAAGACAAAACATATTGTCCGTGTTTAATATTCCCATAAAGAATGATGATACAGAGGAAATGAATTTGGGATCCGGAATGCAAAGTCCAGGAGCTGAATGGCATATTGAAAACACCAGGACATCCGCTACACCAAAACAGGCAAATCCAACAATCCAAGAAGGACTTTTATCAATCGATAACACGCCTATCAATTTAATACCAGTGGATCAAATCCCAGCTTACGACAACGAAGTGGAACAGAACTGGCAATCGCAAACAACCATAAATGTGAAAAGTAGCGACCCTGCGCCTCCGACAATTATGGAAGCCTGAACAGCCCAATATTAAGACTTCTTAATCCTTAATCCTTAGTTCTTAATGTTTAATTCCTATTCCTTCATTTGTAGGTCATTTTCAACATTTGTTTCACAAAATCAATATTTGTTCTAAAAAATCATCATTTGTTCATCATCGATAATTTGTCAAGTTATAATTTGTTTTAAATATTTTCTACTTCTATCAAATATTAAATAATTTTTGTTTAAGTCCTTCTACAATATTTATAAACTTAAACACAAGTTCCACTTTACATTTCTCCAATAACAAATCATCAGAAACAAATCTTGCCCAACAAATCTTGCGAAACATTTCATCAAATACATTTCTTGAATATAAAAAGCGCCACCTGTCTTCAAAATAGTGTGCATTGAAATTATGACGACAAGCGGCGCTGATGGTTGTAAGGCGGACCCAAGCTAGCAAACATTATATATCAGCCACAAACTAAAAGATTGCGGGCATTGGAAAAGCTGACGAAATTGGTCGTTTAAGTATTCCCAACATTGTATTTTTATGTATTTATATGTATTTTTATGTATTTATATGTAGTTTTATGTCATTTTATGTATTTGTTTTTTTTTTATGTTTGTATGCTGTCCAATCAGGGCCAACAATACAATAAATATTTATCTATCTATCTATCTATGCAGGCCTGTAGGAAGCAATTTCATATTGGGGGGGGGGGGGGTGTCAAATTGTGCAAAAACTCATTCTCAAGGATGGAGGTGCCGAATTCAAGGCTGTTCTTGCCTATATAATGCAATTTTGATTTTACTGGACCCAGTAAATGAGTAATCAGAACTTGGAATAATATATAAAACACATATATTATACAGAAAATGAAAGATGAACCCATTTTGTTTTCTAATTTACGTTAGCATTATAGTATTTTTCTTGAAAATTTACGTTCACGGACACCATTCCCTCTGGAGGAAATCCCTGTAAATTTCCATGAAGTGTCCGCCGTTTGTGGCTGATATATAATGTCTGCTAGCTTGATTCCGGCTGACAACCATCAGCGCCGCTTGTCGTCATAATTTCAATGCACACTATTTTGAAGACAGGTGGCGTTTTTTATATTCAAGAAATGTATTTGATGAAATGTTTCGCAAGATTTGTTGGGCAAGATTTGTTTCTGATGATTTGTTATTGGAGAAATGTAAAGTGGAACTTGTGTTTAAGTTTATAAATATTGTAGAAGGACTTAAACAAAAATTATTTAATATTTGATAGAAGTAGAAAATATTTAAAACAAATTATAACTTGACAAATTATCGATGATGAACAAATGATGATTTTTTAGAACAAATATTGATTTTGTGAAACAAATGTTGAAAATGACCTACAAATGAAGGAATAGGAATTAAGCATTAAGAACTAAGGATTAAGGATTAAGAAGTCTTAATATTGGGCTGTTGTGGCTTCCATAGACAATAGCCGGAGTTTTATCAATTGAGAAGTTAATTTCTAAACACGAAGAATTATTCGGACTAATTGTTCAATATCATACCCAAGTAAACAATCTTATTAAAGATATTTTAACTAAACTCGACGCAAAAGGACGATGAATGTAGGAATGACACGCATTCTCTAATTTTTGTGAATATGTTTCTGCATGTAACAATATAATTGAAGTTTATCAAGGATCAAGTACTAGTATATAAAGTATTTCTGTGGACAATCTAAATACTGTGCAAGGGAACAAGTCGGTACATAATCATTTTTCATGGTACACTTAATGCGACAGAACTTGATGCTGCTTTAATTAGAAGCATTCCTTTTTTATTTACAAAACTTATGCTTTTTCTTTTAATAAATACGTCACCATCACCTTTTAAATAACTGTTGATTTTTACTTTTTCCTGAGACAGAACGCGAATTTTGAAGAATACTGGGGGTACGTTAAGTGGTGCGCATTATATTCGCAAATATACGGTAATTGTTTAAGTATAAGTGAACAAGTTTATGGGTTCCAACTGTATACGGCAATGACTTTCAACTTGTTTTTGTATGGGTTCAAAATCGTAACAGAATGCAATTGAATTCCCTGGAAGGACAATGTAAAACTCATCGGCTCTTATATGAATGGGTGGCCGTCTGAACGGGCGAATGTCGTTGGACTGGACACACTAGAGTCTGGGTTTTCAACTTGGGGGACATGTCCCTGGCTGGGGACATTTGGACATTTCTCCAGGGGACACAAACTGATCTATAGGTCTGAAAAGATATGTTATGCTTTTATTATCTTGCAACACCAGTGTCCACTACCCGCAACGACCACAATTTAAGTTACAAATTTAAAATGCTTTGAAATTGCATGTTTTCTATGACTTCTGCAGACAATTCAGGGGACATGATCATTTCCTTACGCATTTTTCGGGACATTTTAGAAAACCAGTTGAAAACCCAGGCACTAGAGTCTAGACAATAATCAAAGAGAACGTTAGCAAGGCCTGTAAAGTGTATCGTAGTCATTTAAGATATTGTAGTTGCATCGTTTTATTCATTGTCCTTTCGTTAAACATAAAATTTGGGGATAAGTTGAAAAGCCAGACTATATTTAAAAGTTTTATTTTTAGCACTAGAAATTATTTGAATAAACAAAAGAAACAAAGAGTTGATTGTATGTGATAAATTGAGATGTATTTAAAATGTCATTTTTAAAACCTGTCAAACATATTAATAAAACATAGCTTTAGGGCATGATATTCACACTGTTAACGCCCATATTAAATGGAGTGTTGAGGTCAAAATTGCATATTATGTAGGTAAAGGACATAACTCTAATGAGCAAAATGACATTTTTCAGCTATCCGGAATATCGATAAACCGCACGAATTTATCAGGAACGGAAATGTGCGGATAAACGAGGTTCCACTATACCAATCCAATATTTGCATGTTGTTAAGGTTCACAAGGAGGGTGCGGAGGAGATCAAAAGTTGCAGAAGTCGGTTATATTATCTTCTCAGTGTTCTGTTGGAAAACAAATGAAAGAATGGGAGTGCCCTGTTGGAACTGGGGTAAGAAATTTGATGACAACAATTATTGGTTTTACGAGAAACATTGAAACCCTGCATCTCTGCTAATGAGAGATCAATATCTTATACAGTACAGAGTACATAAGTCTACAATCTACCCAACCTCCTGACATCTGAGGATGGCAAAATAAAAACACATTTAATTGTCATCTTCCCCACACAAAAGGATTGTAAGAATTCTTTAATGTACATGCACCATGACTTGTGAAGATGATTATAATTTTTGTTAATAGACATCATCCTGCAAACAAGGATTGTATAGAATACTAAACAGAATAGTACAAGCACTATGACTTGTGAAGATGATCTCCACACCCAAGAGTCTATGGTCTATTTTAGTGGTAAATTTCTGACTTTGCGTTCTTCTTTATTTGGTTCCAAACCATACACAATTCTCTCCCTTTGAACTTGACGCTGATTGCGATTTTTGTACAGGAAGAACTTTTTCAATTTATAGGGTCGCAATTTATGATAAAATGGCTCAGGTTTCTTTTTCTTTAACTCAACTTTCCCATCAAAATAGAGGTTGGGAAAAATTAGTTTGGTGAAATGTGGCTTTTCTTCCTTCTTAATTGATGGTTTGTTTTGTGGTTTGGCCACAATAGTAGGAACACCTCTTCTCATCTCAACTACATTTAAACTTAACCTGTCTGCTAGTTGTTGATGAGTTTCCTGAAAAAATGAAGGTCAATATAACAAAAGTTTTAGGTATAGACTTTTAAGCATGAATGCATCGAATTCACTGAATAGCCCAAAATATCAAAGAATATTTCTCGACAAAGAATTTGTTTCAATATTTGGTTATCTTACCTGTCTAACGAGCCCATCAAAGAAAGCTTTAGTTATATTTTGAACATTTCTTCTAGAACCTTCTGTTTTAGCTCGAAGATCTTTGATACCAATCAGTTTACATAATGTTTTTATAACACGATGAGCTTTTACTCCAGAACCTATTATAAACAGAAAGTGAGTGTTAATATTTAACACCTTCATTGACTCATTGATGTTCGTTAGTTTTTCATGAGATGAGCATTATGATTTGGTCATGATAGGCAGACATGAATAGCCTGGAAATGGGCAAGAAACGAAAGAAAGAAACATCTATATATTTTACAAGGATAAAAACTTAGGTTCCGCGAGGATCCTTTCTCCCAGCTGGTCCTTGGCCAAACATCTTGGCATTGATCTTTCCCGGATTATCCGTACCCATTTACAGCTGGGTTGACTGAAATTATGAATGAAGATGACTTATTCAAGGTCATTGGACGTTCACACCCCGGTCGAGAACCGAACTCTCAACCTAACCACCCTCATTTTCTCATATCCAAGCAAAAGCAAAAGACATCATGATTGTTAAAAACGACCCAGTAACCGATCATACTATAGAACCCCACAACTCTTGTACAAAGATAAATGTTCATTAGCTGATTTAGAATTTTCAATATGGCAATCTCTCTGTAATATAAGATGCTATGTCTTACCTTCTGCAGCTTTGTGAACAAAGATCTGTGATTTGTTGACTTGACAATGGAAATTATGATAAACTAAAAATATAATAAAACAAAATTAGAAATGGAATGAACTGGTATAGCAGTCCTTTTGACCTTCGTTATTGGTTAATATGGTCCATCGATGTGTCCTGTTTTCTTGTGGAAATAATACAGATGACAGAGACAAAACACCTCAGCTTTAGACTGCCTTGTCTGAGAGCAGAAATCTCAAGTAAAATTTACGTGGTTAAGAGGTGGGCTGAGGGATTGAAGAAACCCAGCAAACTTCTGAATCAAATATCATATTTTATGATCTTACTTTCTTAAAACCAATCAGTCAAATTCTAGTCACAGGTAGAAGATATAAATAAGTGAGCCACTTAACATAAGATTTAACCAATTGGATGAAAAAGTGATTCAAATCAAACTTACCAGAAGCGTCATTGTATCGTTCTATAAAAACTAGCTGTTGAGCTGCCCGATTCTTAGCCTGTAAATTAACAGAATGTGTAACAGTTATAAATTTTAAAAGGTTTAAGTTACCACATTATAAAATATTCCATATTGGCCCAGTGGGAAAAAAGTCATAACCATTGAGTAGTTAATTTCTAAACAAGACAAATTATTTGGACAAATCTTAATATATTAGACTAGGGACCATCAAATTAAATCATAAAAAAAGTGTAAATTTGATAAATTTTTGTTTTTTTATAATTCAAAGAATTTTTTACTGTGGTGTATATTTTAAAAGTCAACAGTACGGTATAATATAATACTTACTATTCTCAAGGCTGCTCTCATATTGGCTGCTTTAGCTATACCAAAACCTGTATTGATAACATATTGTATTATATATATATATTACACCTGATATCACTTTTCATTTTAATTGATGTACTTCCTCATATGAGGAGTTATTGCCATTGGCTGCTACCCACGTTTTTGAAAATATGTTTTTTTGGTTTTCAGGATTCGTTTTTAACTTTTTCAAAGATAAACCAGAAAACATTTCCAACAGCATAGTCCAAGCCTTCTCAATTAATTTTTGCAAAAATATAAGGGCCAAATAGATAGTAGTTAGCATAACGAGCAGAGTGTTTTGGCGTAGGGGTCACTCTTTGAGGGGCCATTCTCAAGGGCGTCAATAGTGACATTCTATGCGGTAATATTATATGATCTTCCTATCCATGTCATTGGGCTGTCAAGGGTAAAACATCATTTTATATCATTTCTTTATTATAATCATTATTCATATTTTTAAATATTCATCGGAACATAAATCAAATCAGTTAAACTTAAGAAATATTTGATGAAGCTGAGAATGTAAAAAAATACTGACCTGCTAATCCATTACCGTTACCAGTAGCAACAAAGGCACTAGTTGTTAAAACTTTACCTAAATTAGCAGTAACATTCGCTACCTTTTTAAGCTGAAATCACAAATTTCAGTGTCAATGTTCCTGTTTATAATGTAAATGATCACTTCTTTGAGTGGCATTTAGGAAGAAATGGAGACAACTTAACTTGTATTTCAGCAATGATAACCTGGTTTATATCATGTAAAAGCATCTTTAAAGGAATTGTAAAGTGGTTTTCTAAACTTTGTATGTGTATCAGGCACACTGATAGCATCAATTTGCACCATGAGGTTTTTAACGCCACAATCCCGCAAGCTTGAAACATATCATATTTTACATTGTTAAAATCTGAATTAATAAAGCTATTTAAAAGTACTTTCAGATAAAGTATTTCTCCACATATCTTCTAGCTGTTAATATGGTGATTAGTGACGTCATATACCTGTTCACTAATTTGACGATGCATTTATGAATGGATGACGTCATTTGCATTATGAACCTCGGTTTCAAAACGAAACGAGACGTGAATAAGGTCTATGGTTACTTGTTAGTTAAACTGTTAAATATCCTCCGAATCAAGAAATTCAAAATATAATTTCTTACCTCTAAAACTCGAGTATCAAAACCTTCAAACTTATCTGTCATGAGAAAAAAATTAACAAAATTAACAAATTAAAAATGAAATATGACCTTGTTAAGATGCAGACCTCTAAGACAGTGATGCAGTTCAATGAGGCTGAAATGTCATAGCAAACAAATTGGTTTATAATTCTGTATCAGATATTTTACCCACCAAAAAAAACTTTTACATTAAAAGAGGAATAAATATCCACCTCCAATTTCTAAATGAATAATTTTTCCATCCTAAGCCTGTATATCTTGACTTAATAAACTGACCACAGTGCTATATGGTAGAAATGTTATATTCAAACATCAATTTGAGCCCCCCTATTTTTGGCCGACTGATGTAAGAACCCTCTTTGTTGAATTTGAAACATGTTATATTTGAGAGTTCCCCTTTCTCTAAATCCTGGATCCACCTCTGACAATGTACTTACAGTCATTAATGGGGTCAGGTGGTCCAATGCTGGATCCTGGCAGGCTGTTCCCTGACCATCCTCTCTGTAAAGCAGGTACTTTCATAGAAGAAAACCTTTTGTTCCTTCGAGCCTCTGTTAATCTCTCCGCTCTACCTTTTTCAGCTTCTAGTTCTTGAATAGATTGTCTCACGTTTCCCATTGATGTTCCTGTATTTAGACCAGGCCACAACATTCTAACCTTTCCTGAAATATAAGTCAATAAAAATAATCTTATGTTGCAGGGGCCTGTTGTTCAAAGAGTCTTACAATTAAAAATTTGTCATAAGTTTGGAATCATTCTTTGCAAAATGCCAAACTAACGTCATATTTCAGAACATTTTTTAAGAAACAGGCTTTCTGAATATTTTACTATTATTAAAGGGATTGTAAAGAGGATTTCTAAACTTTGTATGTGTATCGGGGACACTGATAGCATCAATTTGCGCCATTCTGATTTTCAGTCCGACGTATGTGTTTCTTGTAATTCCACTAAAACTAACGCATTTTATGACGTCACTAATAGTGATCTACCGGAAGCTACTATTGATATTTATGCAGATCACTATTAGTGACGTCATAAAACGCGTCAGTTTTAATGGAATTGCAAGAACCACAGACATCAGAATGGCGCAAAATGATGCTATCAGTGTCCTCGATACATACTATGTTTAAAAAACCTCTTTACAATCCCTTTAATGAATATTGTTGGGGAGCCTATCGTTGATTATTGATCTCAATTTGGTAATAGATCCCTGAGTTCTATAAGGTAACCATAAAGATTATTATGTCCCTTTTCTGGAGATATATAAAATTGGCAATGGAGTGGCGTGTCTACTTTAACTTCAACTACTAAAGATTGATAAAAATGTTACTGAAGAAATGATGAAAGATTCGAACCCACCATCACCAAGTTTCTGGCCTCTGTTTAAATCCATCCTTTTTCCTTTCACAAGACGACCACGGCCTCGTTTTCGTCCAGGATTACTTACAGTTGTCAAGGCATCCCACATTCTTGTGGCTGGCACTGAAAATAAAATGAACATTTTTATCATCTTGCCTCAAATAATTTCCAGTTACAATTCAAGGAAAGGATTAATTTAAAGGAAAACTATAAAAGGGCAAAATATAATGTGGTGAAAAGTCTCCATTAAAATAGATGATGAGACTAATTTAGATAAGGGTTCTTTAGCTGCCTGATGAAGGGTAGAAAAACTTAGTTAAAACATTGTTACCTGTAATAAAAAGTGTTTTCCATATCAGTATAGAATTTTCTTATTTTTAATGCATAATGTTAAAGCGATACTACGTCTTAGAATGAACAAAAAAATTAAGTTCTCAAACTATAATTATACTCATATTGAAAATTTAATTTTTTTGTTCATTCTAAGATGTAGTATCGCTTTAAGGAAAAAGACTTAAATGCTTACACTTTTTATAAAATCCAGAATTCCTTGTGACAATAACTTGACTGGATGTACATGTCTTAAATAAACTGTCTCCATTACTCCAGACTGAATATTGAACTTGACTTTGATATGTTACCGGAAGACATTGTCTTGTGGAGAAAAGTCCTTCTAAAACAAAAAAGAAAAACAAATTATGATATATTCACTATTGTTACACTACACAGGAAGCAATATCTAGCAGTAAAATTTAAAGGGACCAATTGCATAACAGAGTAAAGATAAAGAAACCAAGTACTAACGACCCAAACCACAAAACGAAACTCAAAATGACATTTTGACGAAACATACGTAACAGCTTATGAACTTTACACATGAGGAATAATATCAATCATACATGAGTAAGTATTTCATTATGAAAAGTGGTATTAGGTGTCTAGAAGAGTAAGCATACCCTGTCTGGCACCACACCTGTCTGAGGGAGGGAGTGCCTGATCTCAGTGTCTTTATATTTGGTGGTGGCACTGACAGTGGTCACTCAGTTGAGTCTGTGATAGTGTGATAGTGAGGGGTACTGTCTCTTTGACTTTGATCGTCCTCATGAGCCCAATAGAGCAGAAAAGCAGGACGTAAAACTCCAATTTCTTTGACTTTGTAAATTGTAAGGACACACTCTGGACAGTGCCTGTGGACTCGGTGTGCACGCACGTGCAAACTGAATCAAAAACCTAAATGAATCTTAAAAATGAGTATATGATGTGCAAAAAATAGATGGACAATAAATATTAAATGACCTTTAGACAGGCTACAAGGCCTTAAAACAGTTTTGCTAAATTTTAACAGGCATGAGACAGCCATTGCTGTTTTGATTAGTATGGGAGAAATCCTATTGGCTACCGTAACAAGAATGAACAAACTAGTTTAGGAATAAACATTTATTTTGTAGTGTCTAAAAATAAAATTTATAATTAAAATTTTTGGAGACTGATTCTAGCAACTTTCAAAAGTAAGATTAGTATCTCGAGACAATAAGACGTTTTGCATTTATTTGGAATAGATTTCATGAAAATAGCTTTAATTTTTTTAGCTAATCAATCATTTTTAATCCAAATCTTAAAATTACACACTACTGTAAACCGAAACCGGTTGTGACACGTGGTTAACGGTACATCATAACAGATCGTAGTGATCAGTAATAATCATCTGATTAGTCAAATTATCACTTATCGAAGAAATATCACGGCAAACTGAATTGAACGTTCCATCGCCTCATAGGTTGTGAGGTCAAAACCGAGCCTATTAAAAGAAAAACTTACTTAGAAATTTGTAAATCATAGCGGTAAGTTTAGTGCTAGCGAGGAGGGTGTAATTTGTCGGACTATCCGATTACAATATTATATTTTTCAACTCATTAAAGTGATTGTAAAAAGGTTTTTTAAGCTTTCTATGTGTGTTGGGGACACTGATAGCATCAATTTGCGCCATTCATTTTTCAATTTCGACGTCTGTGGCTCTTGCAATTCCACCTAATCTAACACGTTTTATGACGTCACCCCTACTAATCTATCGGAAGCTAATATCGATATCTATGCAGTGGGGTGACGTCATAAAACTTGTTAGTTTAAGTGGAAATGCAAAAACCACAGACGTTAGAACCCAAATCGGAATGGTGGAAATTGATGCTATCAGTGTACCTGATACAGATTAGAAAATCTCTTTACAATCCCTTTAATATAATAAATGTGCATTTGCATGCTTATGTGTATTGGAAACACTTACCTTTCAGCCTGCTTTTTGCACCATTCTCAATTCCCCCATTCTCAATTCCCCATCAGTTCTCCATCGATAATTGTAGCCCTACTCTCTTCATTTGCTCAATCAGGTGCAGAGGATCGAGTGGCATTGGCAGTAGTGGGATGTAAAATTTTTTATTTGGCTTTATTTCGTTGTAAAATAGATAAATCATTATTTTTGCAGATATCCTTAATGACAGGATTGAAATATAAGGCATCTGGCATAAGCATATACATTTTAACAATTCTCAGCATTTGGAATGATTTATCCCATATATAATATGCCGACTTGTGCTTTTAACTCAATCTCAATTTTTTCCTATTTCAGACAAAATGAAGCAATTAATAGCTAAGTGTGAAGAAAAGGCAGCAGTAGAACCAGTATATGGTAAACTCAGCCAGCTGTTTGAAGTTGAAGATCATAAAGAATACTTAAGAAAAACTCGCGAGGTGATACAAGAAATCAAATGTAAAGAAGAATTGAAAAATTGTCAGCTTATACTTCAGTGTTTGACAGAGTTATACTTCACCAAAACAATGGACACAAAAGGCTCAGTTCGAAGACTTATTGGGAGTTTTTTCAATAACCTGAACAGTGATTCAAAAACATTTTTGGCAGTCATTTTCCACGGAAGCATTTTATCCAAAATTTCTTCAAGAATTGATGATGAGGTCCCCAGCATTGTCATACGACAAAATATAGATATTTTAGCAAATTTATTAGAAAATTTCCCATTTGGTGAAACATGTGTGATTGCTGCTGTTGTACCATACACAAACTATTTAGCTGATGCTCATCAGCATTTCTTGGCAAAAACTAAATCAGCAACCTCTCCAGTCCTTTTGAATTTGTCCATGCACCATTGCCTTGTTACTGAGCAGTTAGTCAACAGGATGATTCAGAAATGTTTCAACGCACTTCAAGACAAACTTTCAATCAATTCAGAAGATATCGAAGGAGTTTTGTTGAAATTAGTCGTCACGCATGTGAAAATTTTGTTAAAAATGGAAGATATCTTAATGGATTGCAGATGTAATGCAGCAATCACATTGACCTTAGTTTCACGTCTATGCTGTACCGAAAATATGGGGCCTGTATTTGTGTCAATATTAAAAAATGGTGACATTCCTGAATCTGTGCCTATGTGGTTGAAAACTGCTTTAGAATGTGTTAAACAATCAAAACTGTCAACTCCAAGCTATCTGTGTTTTCTGTTTGGATCTTTATCAATGTTGAACTCAAATGATTTGATGTTTGAATGTGGATCAAATGAGTTTCTTCTTACAGAACTGTTCTTACCAGAGGTCCTGCGACTTGTTCAATTAGTGAGCAACCCCGCCAGTAAAGTCATCCTCTCTAAACTGATTAATTTATGGACTGAGAAGGCTTTGACGATATCCAAAGATCCTGATCTTCCAGAAGGTCTTCAAGTACGATTTCTTGGTGGAAGTGATATCATTCAAAAGATTTTGGAATACATTTGGAATTCTACAGATGATTCTTTAGATGCAGTCAGACAGAATGCTCGAATTGCTTTTGACCAAATATTGAAGACTCATTTACTGTTATCTAAAGGCAGTGATATAGAGAAAGATCCTTGGATTTCAAAATTAATTAAAGAAGTTCTTGATATACCTTGGTGTAAGAGAGGAAAATATGCTCCTTTAAACTGTCTAGTAGGAAATTTAGGTGCTTCTCGAATCCTTAAACAATGCCCTAACATAACTAGTTACGTCCTACTTCAATTAGCAGATCATACTCTAGCTTGTTACTGCAGTGAATTTTATGAAAAACTGTACGCAAGCCATAAATCAGAACTGTCACCTGAAAAATCTTCAGAGTGGTTTAAAATTTGGGTGAATCCAGTCATTGAAGGACTTTGTTTAAACTGTAAGAGCACCAAAAATCATATACTTCAATATCTTCTTCCAAAACTGATGTCTTTTAGCAATGACATACTTCAGTATATGATAGAATACCTGTCAAACCGCGATTCCCAGTCTCAGGGCACCCTAGGTGCATTGATCATGTGCTTGCGTCGAGGGCGCTCCTTAGGACTTTTGGATGATCAGAAAAGTGATGAGACCATGTGGTGTGGTGTTGTCCACATGGATGTTTTGAAGTATGCTTTGTGTTCCTTGGATGAACAGATACGTCTGGATGCCTATTCTTTAATGTGTGAAAACAAAAAGACATCCAAACCAATCAAATCTTTAGAGTTTGAACTTGTTAAACTTTTCATTCCAAATAATTTGAACAACCAAGGGCCTTCATTTAGACAGCACATGACAGCTTATACCAAAAAGTTTTTCAATCGAATAAATGACAGTCAAAGTTCTTTGATAAGACAAATGGAGAAATCAAGAAAAGTTGAGGAGAAGGACCAGCTTCAAAAAGAGCTCTTGAAGTACCAGAACTTTCTAAAATGGCTTCAGAGCTGTCTTTTTCAATGTCTTTATCCAGGAGCAGCGTTTGCCATGAGAACATCTTGCTTGAAATTGCTAAGGTGTCTGATGGATGTTTTATATCCACCAAGTAGTGACCATACTTTTCACTTCTTTGCTGATTTTACTACCGCACATCTTGTTACCCTCCTTGAATGCATTGCTGACACTTTTGAAGAGAACAAGATTGAAACTTTGAAGATCTTCACCCTCTATGTGAAGTCTTGTGATTCCTCAGTAATTGCTCTTCCCCAACTGAAAGAACTCTTTCATACCTGTGTGCAGTTGTCCGTCAGCACCAGACCCCAGGACAGCACTGCGTCAGCTTATTTAGCTCGCTGTTTGCTGCAAATCGATGGTATTGCAGATGTAATGAAGGTGCACACAATGGATTTAAAAGTCTTGCAAAATGTGACCAATAATCGAATTGCTTCATCCGAACCCCATTCCAACTATCTTCAATTTGCTTCGCTGCTTTTGCTCTCACTTCAAGATCAGACGGAATTTGCAAAGAAGGGCCTTGTGCTTGCTGCAGCTAACCGGCCAATCTACCCAACAATCCATTGCATGAGATATATATTAGGTGACATCAGCCTCAAGTCCTGCAGTGGTAGTTCATCCTGGAAAGAATATTTCAGCAACCTGGTTAAAGTTTGTCTGGAAGTTGCTGAAATTGTTTCACCAGTCGTTCAAGATTCCTCCCCGGAAGGCAATGTCCCTGCTGAAGCTATACGAGGTCCTGGTCTAAACTTTGATGCTATTGCTCAGACTGATGAAGACAAAGATTTGATGCTGGAGGCGGAGAAAAGTGAGAAGACTGTTACACTTATGCCTGAATATCTAGTCGTCTGCTGCTGGAGAAGCATCAAAGAAGTTTCCTTGCTGCTTGGAGAGATCTGCCTTAAAGTCAGCATTGAAGGTGAGGTCCAAGATGAGCAAGGACTCCTGTCATTTGACCAGATTCAAAACATAGGAAGTTATTTTATCACCCAGCTTCTGCAATCCAAACATCGAGGAGCTTTTGAGTTGGCGTATGCAGGATTTGTGATGTTGGTCGAAAGATTATGGAAGAGCCCTGTAGACAAGCTGAATCGGTTGCCACTGGTTTGGTTGGATAAACTGTTGGAAGATATTGCTCAAGATGATGGCACCACTGGATTGTGTTCCACTCGAAGAAGTGCTGGAATCCCATTTTACGTACAAGCATTGTTAGGTACTGAACCGGAAGTCAACGAGCACAGGTCGTTTCAAAAAGCGATGACGATCCTATTGAAACTGTCAATGAACGAATCTTCTCCATGCACGACTAATAATCCGCCTCGAGTTCATGCCTTGAACATACTAAAGGTTCTTTTCAAAGACAACAAACTTGGCGATTTTGTCACGCCTTATATATCTGATGGCCTCATAGCTGCCATTTTGGGCTTCAAATCTAAATTTTGGTCCGTTCGGAATTCATCCACATTGTTATTGAGCTCCTTGATGACTAGAATATTTGGTGTCAAAATATCCAAAGACGAATCAGATTTGTCCCGAAAGAACTGTCTCACTGGGCGAGCATTCTTCCAGAAGTTTCCCAAACTCTACGACTTCTTGTTGAGTGAATTCATATCAGCAACTCAAAACTTATCATCTGTAGACGGCATCCAACTTCATCCTAGCTTGTATCCAGTATTGATGGTCCTTGGCAGGCTTTATCCATCAGCTATGGAAGGTACAGACACGAATTTAAATCTTGCCGCCTTTGTTCCTCTAGTCATTAAATGCTCTTCTAGTCCAGTGTACAAGACTCGTGTAATGGCGGCTAGGGCAATACAACCGTTGGTAGAAAAGGACAGAGTGGCGAGTGTGATTTTGGATTTGATTCAACTTCTTCCAAGAGCAGACGATCCACAAACATACAGCTGTGTCCATGGTGTTTTGACACAGATACGATTTTTACTGGACGCTGCTCATGAATTAAGTTTGTCCATCAAAGCTTCCGTCTTGGCTCACGTTTCTCCGGTTCTTGAAGAAGTCACGTGGCTGTTGTCCGAAGACAACCGATGCCCAATGGTCCTCGAAATAGCCTTTGAGGTGTTTGACAGAACCTTTACCCTCATCCCGGAAGCGGCAAAAGTGTCTTTACTTTATCCAAAATATTTAGATTATTTGAAAGAGGCTATGACTAGGTCCTTTTCGTGTTTACCAGGTGGTGCAAATTGCCAAGCTGTTTTGGCGAAACTTGTATTGAAATATCAAGAAGAGAACACCAGTATAACATTGGGTTCGATGCGCTCCGATTGCTACGAAGTTCGTCTGTCGATTTTGAATCAGTTGCTTGAGGACATCAACAAACTCCAAGACGTTAACCAAGTCCTTAACGAACTCTTACAACTTGCACTTCATAATGAGTGGCATTTTGAATGTCTCGGAAAGGCATTCGAGGTTCTGACAGCTATTCCTAATGTGACCGACAATATCAAGGAAGACGCAATTCAAGGAATATTTACAATTTGTTTGAAGAAACTTGAAACCGAGAGACGAGACGAGGTCAAATGTAGTATTATCAGATTCATCTCTTTATTAATTCATCCTTTATATCATGGTAATAACGCACAGCAAAACGGGCACCTGTTAATGCAATGGTATAACTTACTCAAAGAACATTCCTCAACCGAACAAGATGCAGACCTACAGTTAGCTGTCGCTCAGTCACTCTTAGACAACACGGACATCGTGCTTCGAGATGATAAAGGAACTTTGAAAGAATTGACTATGAAATTTTGGACGATTCTTTTCGACCTGCTTCAAGAAGATGATTTAGATGTGAAAGAAGTTGCGTCCAGAGTTTATCTGAAACTTGATGCTTCTTCACCCGGTGAAGTTCAACCAGGACATGCCTTGGATCTACTCCTCCATAACATGGTCGATATCCACAGTTCTACACGATCAGGTGATGTTTTGCAAACTTTATTGCAACTGCTGCTTGGCGAAGAGGAAGAGGAATTCGAAGACGAACGACTTTTTGACAAAGGGGAGATGAACACTTATAGAGATGAACTTCATTTCGTTCGGCTTGTAGCTCGATGCTTGTCTCAGACTCTCAGTAACTCTTCTGAATCCATGAACCAAGATACCAAATCATTGTCCATGTTTGACAATACCGCTAAGACTCTTTCCCAAAGACTTAAAAAGTCCTCAGAACTGACCATTTCAGCCTCATTCCAAGACAGTAGCACTCACTCCAGAACTGTAACTGAAATTTGCCGGACTTTGCTTTTCCTTCAGTGCTGTGATAAACTTTCTTCGTCATTTTTTTCGATTGATGAACTCCGGGTCCAAGTTAAAAACCTCATAGACAAAAGTTCGGCCAATATTTGTGTTAAAAATTGTACGTCAACGAATGAATGATATTTTGTATTTTACTTTTAATGAAATGATATTTATATGAGTATTTATTTGCTTGTTGAGTTTATTTTTATGTTATCGACCTGGATCTGTGAATTCAATCACGGCATTGGTTTAGATATTTTTGGGGGGTTTTCAACCCAGTTTCCGTTGATGCAAGTCCGAGTGGCTGACATGGAAAAAGCGTCTTGTAGTTCGAATTTGACTATAAAACAATGCCTTTACTTGCTAAAGCTGGGGGTACCAACGAACACCACAAGTACCCGAGAAGCCTTTTAGACAATCTTAAAAAATAGATTTACATAATATTATTCAATCTATACATACGTCAATCATCTACAGTTGTAATTGTGGCTAGGAATGGATTAAATATCATGTTGGCTCTTAATGCAACTTGGGTTGGGCGGAGGGGTACCAGGAGATTGCGTTAAAAAATAGGGGTATGAAGAGTCTCAAAAGGTTGGGAACCGAAGTGCTAAAGGATATGTACGTTAAAGATTCTAGATAGTAAATTGGTTTAATGCTGTTGCCTGGCATTACTTTGTACACTGCCTGATTTTGCCCGTCTTCAATAGTCCTATCAGATAATGAAGAAATATAGGACTCAAAAGTGAAACGAATCGAAGTGTGACACATATGGTATTGCTTGGGCTGAAAAGACAGTGTGGCATCGGGGAAACTCTGTAACATAACCAATGACACTGCGATTGTCAACTTGCAAGTAGGGATTATGCACTGCATAACTGTCAGAATGTAGTATAGAGTCTAGAGCGTTTAAAAAAGTTATTTGTAGTCTAATGGAATGCAGTTACGTCCCTTGACCAACGAGTTTTCATTTATCGAGGTTAGAAAGGTATATAAAATGGATTCATCATGTTGTTTTTCTCGCTTGAAATGAAATTTGTGTGAATGTGGCTTTTGTTGAAGACGAATTGAGTTAAAAATGGATGAACAGGGTTGTCCGAGATGTAAGACAACCAAATATAGAAACCCTTCACTGAAACTCATGGTCAATGTTTGTGGCCATTCATTGTAAGTATTCGTTTGTTTAAAAGGGAAAGAACTCTTGTGTAGACTACTCAAAACAGATCGCAGTTAATTACTTAACTCATTCTAAATGAAAGTGAGCTATGACTATAATATTTAAAAACTCATAGATAATTCTCTTTAGTAGTTTCTTTCAATTCTAAAAAGATAAACATTTCCGGATTACTACATGATATTGTATTAAGCTCTTTTGATGCTTAGAATAAGTGGGTTCTTCTTGTGATCTAGGTTCGTACTTCAGTCTGTGGTGTTTATCTCAAATACCAATATTTAACCCTTTGAGCAGTGAGTTTAATTATAACGTCATACTGTAGGGAGTGACTTAATTTGACGTTAAAGCATGTTATAGCATGCGTCACAGTAGCGACATATGTTACCCTGCTCCTTCATCTGTGATGTCATATGTGTCCCTTGTCCCTTCACTTATCAAAGGGTTAAATTTAGATTTTCAGTTGCATGCTCCATTAACCCACTTTAAATACTTAAAAAAGATTAGCTTCTGTTTGGATGATACTTATTATTTTCTATTTTCAGATGTGATAATTGTGTAGATTTGTTATTTATAAAAGGATCAGGGGCATGCCCAGAATGTGGGACAGCCATACGTAGAAGTAATTTCAGATATCAGATTTTTGAGGATCCACAAGTTGAAAAGGAGATTGACATTAGAAAGAAAATTCTAAAAGAGTAAGTGTTTACTTGTAGAATTTGTTATATTTGATATTACAACTAAACAGGGTTATTGCCCTTGAATAAGTTAAGATCATCTCTTGAGACTAAGATTGTGATTTTGATTGTCAGAAGAAAAGTGCTATGTCAATATTGAATTTCAAAAGCAACAGCTTTGATAGGTAGTCAGAGAGGCTTGATATTTCTTAGTATCTTCAGTTCTAGGATATGTCATAGTTTGTCATATGACATTATTATATCTGATATACCTACAATAAGTCAAAATTGACTCTTGAATACTAGAGTTAGTATACTTTTGATCAAAACAGGAATATAAGTACAACATGGGTGAACCTTGAGTGTACATTTAATATTGTTTTATTTTCCAGCTATAATAAGAAAGAAGAAGATTTTAGTAGTTTAAGAGAATATAATGATTATTTAGAAATGATAGAAACTATAAGTAAGTTTTAGAAAATTAATGAATCGTCTTTTATAATAGAAGGGTTTTAAGGCACAAGACAACTCAGTGGGGTAGTGAGACAGTTTTTATCATGAGGGGGCAGCCAGGAGCCATTGGTTATTAATACTTATGCATTTAAATGCTCAAATCTTGCAATTTTTAAGTGAAAATAGGTCAAAATATATCATTTGACTGTTCACTCTTAGAATAGTAAGAATTATTTGATTTTTTATGTTAATTATTAAAAAGAATCACTTGATCAGTTTAAAGCTTATTATTCTACAACAGAAGTTTGCAGGTGCTGGCATATTTATTTCTTTTGACAAAAACTTATCTTTATTTCAGTTTATAATTTAGTTAATAATATTGAAGTGGAATCAATGAAAAAACAAATTGAAGCTTACAAAAAGGAAAATAAAGATTCAATCCGCAAGAATCAATCTAAACTTGTAAGTAAAGTCTGTATTTTTCAATAATCTTTGATTAAAAAATCCTGTAAAGAATTATAAATCTACCATTGAATTTAAGATTCATTATATTCTTTGGCATTTGGCACTACTGAGGTGGGGTATACTAACTCTTCCAGAATACCTGATGTCACTCTACTCCTTGAAAGTCCATAAACTTATGATGTTTATTTGCTATATGATTTTCTACCTCTCAATTGAAAAACTTACAAATGGAATGTAATAATTTTACTCATTTTAGTTCAGTTTTGACTTTAAACTAACAGTGTTGTGTTTTTATCTCTAACAGAGTAAAGATGAAGAATATTTAGAAATGTTAATAGAAGAAGAACAACAGAATTCTTCAATTAGAAAACAGATGATTCAAGAATCAGAACTCAATGAGAAAAATAAAAAACGCAGAGAAAAAGAGGCTTTGATTGATGATTTGGTGAGTTTATTTCAGAAAATATTAGAATCAGTTTGTACTTAAATTTCTTGATCCATTTTGTTGTATATATCAGTGAGAATTAAAGAGCCACGTGCGGCATTTTTGGGAGTCGTTTTGGGCCTTTGTTATATGTAAATAGTCTTCAGAAGTACTCAAGCTATAAGAAAATCGCAAAATACCTTCAAATATATCTCAAACTAAAAAATTCACTTTTATTTATTTTTTTTCATTGCTGTACGCGGCTGGTCTCCAGCCTGTGTGAAAATTGTGTGTCTTGTTGACCAAGTCTACAATTCAAAATACGGTATGCTTGTGTGGGCCTGTGCAGTAGTCTGGATGACCTGACCCGCGCTGTTGCACCACAGGAATAACTTATTTGTTATCAAGATGGCGGGACGCTCAATGTGTAGTAGGGCATTGGGACTTTCAAACACGGATAATTAAGGATACACATGGATTTGAAGGCTCAAATTTCAACGGTAAGCTCTGTAGACTATTTCTAATTAGCTAAGCTAAAGATTTCACATCTTTGCGACCGTCGGATGATTGTCCGAAACAAATGCCGCACGTGGCTCTTTAAGGCATTGATACAGTAGCACTAAATTTGGACTAATTACCATTGTCTAATCATTTAAAGAATTGGACTTTGGGTTCATTTATCAAAAAGCAATTAAAATCATCATTTTGCTTGTTGTAGCCTAACAATAGGGATTAGTGTTATTTGTTGGATCAAATGATATAGCTATGAAACTGAAGTTGAGTAGTGTAGTGCGAGTTACTCAGTCTTCTTCATCCTTCCAAAACTAGTTGGTAGTTACTGGTTTGGTTAGATTTTCTCTGGAGTCAATCGGTAATACATGTATTTAAAAATGTATCAGTTATTTTTGCATTTTTTAGTGCAAATACAATAAACCATCCTTATAATTTCTTAAAATATAGACCATCTGGTAATTCTACATATCATTACTGCATTTTAGAAATTTATTATCTAAGTGTAAATTATGTCAGACATGCTTTTATTTCTGAATATTTTTTGTTGTTTCTGTACATTGAACTTAATGGTAAAGGCTCTAGTCTCACAAATTTTTTTTATTGTTAAAATATTTCTCAATAGAATTTCTATATCACTCTGCAATATAAATATTAAAACCAGAAATGAAACATGATGTTACTCAGAGTTTCATACTGTGTGATCTTCAGACAACTGACTTATTTCATTTCTTTTTACAATATAAAGAAATTGTAAAAAATGGTCATGATTATAAAACAAAGGTTTGTGAGGCATTCATTTAATTGATTTTATTCAGATTTTGCAGTGACTTTAAAGAATTTCAGGCAAAAATAGAAGGTCGAGCCACAAGAAATGATTTAAAGGAGTTGGACTAACTATATGTTGTCATGTCCTAATGATAAAAATATTTTAATTTTTGTTTTCAGATGTTTTCAGACATGTCAGCTAATGATATACTCAACATGCACAAATCTTCAGTGAATACGGCAATGGAGGTAGAAATAGAGGGTACCAGTCTGGCAGCTCAGACCACTGTTTATTCTACTGGTATACAGAGAGTAAGTCAATATCTTTTAATCTTTATTTTCTCATCCGTTTTCCCATTATTACTATTTTGTATGTGTTTACATTTAATTTAAATGACTTTTTTGAATGAATTGTTTTATTGATTTTATAGGGTCAAGGAACTGGATTCATTCCAATGCCAATAACAGAAGTAAATCCTGTTTATTCCTATCAAGGCTATGATTTAGAGAGAATTGGACCAGAATATCCTACAGAGGAAGAAATACAACAGAATGGGTATGTTACAAATCATGTTAGATTTTACTGATTACATTTTGGCGAATCCACAAGCCTGATGTTGTAAAAAAATTAATAAAAAACTTCATAATTCATAATATAATGCCATAATCTTGGTAGCTAATATGGCTCACTGTATAGGTTTGTTTTTAAAATACAGTGGTCCTCTATTAAATCTAATCACAATTTTATACAGATGTTGACATTTGTAATTTTGTAGACAAAAGGTGATGAGTGTTGTTGAGTAAAATTGCATGCCACTCATGGTGTAAGGAAGCTTTGCTTAAGAATGGTTGTGGGCTTTGTTTTTCAAAACTGTGTAAACCCATAGAGCTTGCGGGCCACTGGACCCCAAACGCTAAAACGCTCAACTTAGCTCTATATTTTATTCATAAAATACGTTTGACCCTGTACAAACATTATTTGAGACGGCCTGCTTTAATTTATGCTGTGTCTGGAATGGTAACCAGTAACTGACCTATGTAAAGTAACGTAGTAAAGTATGTTTTTAGTATATATCAAATCATCTTGTATCTTGTTATTTTTTTCAGTTATCTATTAAACATACGAGCTGTATCTGACTCTGAGAAAGGAGGTGGGTTTAGTGCTGTACAATGTTGTCAACGTGCCCTACACGATGCTCTGGGTGGACTGTTTTATTACCCAGAGTTATCTTCTAATACTCCTGTTATATGAGTGCTTTGAAATATAAAAACTTGAAAGACCCTATTGAATCAAATTTCCTTTTGAGGGTAACTTCTTGAGTAACATCCAGACGGTGATATAAGTACTTGGTCTACCAGATTGATTGTTAAATTCAAACTTCGAAGGAATTTAGACCAAGATTCTTTATATCCACTGGAGGCTTAATGAAATATGGACTATGCCTTAACATCATATTATGTGCTATAGAGTATAGAGTGTTATTGTTACTACTAAGTTAATATAGTTATTATATCAAGGCTGTGACAATATGAATAAATTTTTGAAATTATAAATGAATTTTTATACGCCCACATCCCTCTATGTGGACGTATATTGTCGGCACCCCTGTCCGTCGTCAGTCGACCCGTCGAGTCAAATTTGCGCTAAAACGCTCTTAAAACTAGAGTTTTTGATGGAATCAAATGAAATTTGGTATGTGTATGTGTCTCATCATCATCATCAGGAGGCCAAATTCATTTGAACACAAACAACTAAAGACCTTACACAGCAAAATATAGTTAAATAAAATTTGAGCTAGTGAAAATATTAGTCACATCTTCATGCCCCATGGATCCCCAGGGTTGGGAACCACTGTTCTAGAAAGAGTCATACCCTAGCCTGTTATGATTTTAAAATAAAGGAACTCAGAATGTAATAATATAACATTTATATATTTCATAAATTCATAAACATTGCACATTAATAACAATAATCATTTATAATAAAAACTGAATTTATAAATTGACAAACATTATTCTAGATTTCGTTTTGGTCCAAATTGTCCTATTGCAAAAAAAGGTGTAAAATTTATGGTTAGCAAAATTATTCTTTGTTCGATTCTTAACATGAATAACATCAGGTAGGGTGTATAGTAATCGGAACTAACCTAGCCTGACTTATAATATGTTTATTACTTCTTGAAGTACTTTAAGGTGGATTGTCTGTGCTGTTAGAATTTACCTCATTGCACAGTGCATGGTATTTGAACATCCAAATCAGCTCAAATGTAGGACGTTAAACCTATTTGGCAACAACAAATAACAATTGGGATTAAGTCTTACAAAATAATTTTCAATTGAGATACAGAATTAAAGATAGATCCCAAAAATATTTCATAACATTGCTGTATTAATCCAGATTAGATAATATGAAGCTAATAATAGAAATAATACATGCATAATTTGACTACTTAATTAAAAATTCACATAGAAAACTGATACACAACCTTTTAGTTAAATAATTCATTGTTTTACTCGACAACAATCAATAATTATAATAAAGTTCCATTTACACTGCCGACAATATTTCTTAGGGTTTGATCACACTACTGGTAGAGCAGTGCGGTGCGGAGCAGAGCGGTTGGTAGTAACATTAATGTACAGATAGTTTTAAATGCACAGACGCTCGGCTGTTTACATCGCAAGCCGAACGACCCAGCATGGAGTAGAGCAGAGCAGAGCAAAGCGATACGCTGTTCTGCGCTTCGCCGCTCCGCCCTGCTCTGCCTATGTAGTGTGATTAAACCCTACTTGTTGAAATTTGTCAATAGTTTGCGATATCAGCTGCTACTGGAAGCGAACGTTAACTTGTCATCTAGCAACCAACATTTGTCAAAGGCAGCTCTAAGCAGACCCTAGTTGACATCTGCCAAAAGTTTCCCCCGCCATATATTCGGTTAGGTTAGATTTGAGTAAAATTCAAACACTTCGTTATTCGATATTTTTATAGTTTAGATAATAATTATGGAAATAAAGCAAACCAGACTACACAACTAGCACACAACAAATCATGATTATTGAGCATTTGAAAATCACAAAAAATAAGCAGTTTACGATCGAGATGCTGAGCTCTTTCAACCCTGTTATAATTCAGTTCCAATCAAGCGCTTTCATGTTTAACTAACATGTTAAATGTTACAGATTTTTCGAAAATTGGTTGTTACATAACTCCAACGGAAAGCCAGTTAAAGAGGCACAGGCTTCATTTTCGCGGGTCGATTTGGATAAGTCTCAGAAACGGGGATTTTTTAGCTCAGCAATTTAGTACTTGTTATCACAACTCACCATTGAAATTTGAGCCTTCAAATCCATGTGCATCCATAATTATTAGCATTTGAAAGTTATAATGCCCTACTACACATTAGCGATACTATGCAATATATAGAAAAGTCATCTATAGAAATAGAATGAGAAATGTCTAATTTAAGGATATTTGAAGGAAATACGCAATTTTTGTGCATTTCTAGTGCTTCTGAAGGATACTTAAATATATTCAAGACCCAAATCAACCAATAAAAATGAAAACTGGTCCCCTTTAAATTTGATATTTTTCAATAATTAATGACAAGAAGTAAGCATGATGCAAGCCTGCTACTGAAACCCCCATGTTTAACTGTTGTTCAAATCGAATATTGAATTAAGTAGGCGTTGATCACTGAAATAACTACGGAAAATATCAATTTTATTGAAATAATTCGCACGTTTTTGTAGGTTACTTCACTCCTACTAAGATCTTAATACGTTTATAATAAAAACATGTTCACAATTTCAACCAATCAACGTTATAATATCTATACAACTTCAGATGTATTTCAGATTGATAAACACTTTAATTCCACAGAAAGAAATCGTTTAAACAACCCACATCTCTCAATCTACAACAACCACCAATGATAATATAGCCCTAATATTTTAAGAACGGTTGCAATATGTCATTTCAATCACAGGGGCTCGTAGTTATATTTTTAAAAAAATAATAATGTTATACGGTTTTTCTTATCAATGTATAACAATATTTAAAAAAAAAATATAACTACGAGCCCCTGTGATTTCAATCATTATTTGGGTTCCCCACTCTCAAATTTTGGTTAAATTATTATACCGACATGATCTTTGCAAAAAGAATCATACTGACAAAAAAGAAAGGTTTGTGAAATATATTCCGCCTACGATTTACTATAATAAGGTTTTACAATAAACACATGGCGAATTTTATTGATGTTGTTCTATTGCCAATCAAAATTTCTGTAAGGAAATAGACCCTGGCAATTCCAATAGTAGCCTATTGTTTTTTGATAAAACAGTCCCTTAAGCCCAGCACAATCGCCAACCACTTTTATTCATTTATTGGCAAACAGTTCTTTAAGTTTTTCATATTCCCTAAGTTGTACTTTCGTTATTTGTCTTCTACCGGACTACCAGCCGGTACTGATTGACTCTGATAACTTTGTTCAGTTTCCATATCTTCGTCTTTTTGTTTGGTATATTTGGGTCCTTTAGGATCAGAGCTAGATTTAAGAGAGGTGGTTTCGTCAGTTTGGCCGTCACTCTTCATGTAAAAATGGAATCCAAGGTTAAGTTCTGGAATCTCGTAGACTACCGCTAACACCGTCATCAACATAACTAGACCAATTAACAGATAGGCTGAAATTAAACAGAAAGTCATTGGATAACTATTATAACCAAAACTGTATGGCACCGACCATAATGCCCAGGTCTCTGTTTCTCAAAAAATCTTACGATATATTTTGTTGTAAGTTGGACATTTTGCAATGAATAATTCTACACTTAAAACAACTTTTTATCGTAAGATTGTTTTGAGAAACAGGGGCCTGGTTTCTAGCTTTTCATAGACTTTTAGCCGTTCAAAGTTTTACTATGTTCGGAAAAATTCGTCTTAAAATTCTATACCTGTAACTTTCGAATTTTTTTACCTGCACGATCCTCAAGATGAGCGATTGATATGACACTTGCGGGTCAGATAATTCTAACGCTTCCTTCCACTTAGATGATGTTTCAATATTTACAAAATGGAAGTTGACAAAAAGACATTAGACTAATTAATATTCATTACAAATTTCAAAAACAGAAATTTCTCACTTTAAAACCAGAATTGATAAACATATCTGATGACGCAGTTTAATTTTTTTGAGCTGCAGACAAAACTATAGTAAGATCATTTGTGGTCCTATTTGTTGGCACTAAAAGGTAGAGGAAAATGACTCAGGGAAATAGCGAAGAACGAAAAACATAATAATCATACAGTTTTTTTTTTTTTGAAATGCTTTATAGTCACAATGGCACCCACTATTGTCGCCATTGCAAGAGATATTATTTATAAAAGAGATCCACCCTACCTGTTGTTGATAGTTTATAAATAGCTCTATAATGCTGATGTGCTGAATCCCCTGGTATATAATCTCCCAATCCAATAGTTGTCAGCGATATAAAACAATAATAAAACGAATCTAAATAATTCCATTTTGGTTCCAGCACGGCAAAGATGGCGGCGGGGATTATAATAAACAACAGGATGAAAGCTCCCAAGATAATTCCAAGATGGAGTAGCTGAATGTGGAATATTTTGTTAATGTGTCCAAGTTTTCTGTATAAGAAGAGCAGGAAGTATTTAGCTGGTACCATCAGGCGTTCCACCAGGGCAGTGAATAGAATCAGGGTTAACGGTATTCCTATCACAGCGTAGATGATACAGAATCCCTTACCGCCGTCTGAGAGTGGTGTAACTCTACCATAACCTGCAAATAGAAAATATATCGGTTAGATACTTTATCAATAAAGGATCCAAGAGTCACAGACGTTTTGGAGAGAAAAGGATTGGTGCTCACATATTATGTGATTCACAGGCGTCAGATTCTGGTAAAAAAAAAATAATCGTATACAGTTAACCTTTCTGCCATGGTCATATGATATGGATTGACATGTTATTTTACTTTCTGTTTCGTTCTCCCATAATGCATAAACACACGATCTGCAAGCCACTTTCTGATTGGCTGAAATCGACTTAACAAGAACACGCTCGTCTTATAAATCTTGTTGGATTACTGTAAGACGAAAAAAAAACCCAAAAACGAAACGATATGTAATCTAATTCTTAATAAGACTGGGTTGGGAGACGACAATGACGAAAAAATAAATGGTACTGTACCTATAGTAGTAAGAACAGTAGAAGCAAAGAACAAAGCTTGTCCAAAACTCCAGTTAGCATCAGTCATGGTAACATTGTTAACAGCTGAGACCCCCCGGTTAGCAGCTGATACCACTTCCTTAATAAAAACTTCCAGATCTTCATCTGCAATTAGAAAAGAAAAATGTATTCTTTAAAAGGTTGCAACTACAGAATTTCAAAATTTTTACAAAAGAGTTCTCACAATCATACAATACATTTTCATATTGTTCGAAAGTTTGTGTGGGAAGGAAAAGTCCACGATTCGCAAAATTCCATGGCATAAAACTGACCGATACAAGTTATGAAATGACATGGAATTCAGATTTTAGAATTGTTTTTCTCCATCAAATGGTAGAGGGAAAGGGACCGGGGTCATTGGGAGGGAATAGAAATGGTACAGAGGAGAGTGAGGGGAAGGTGGAATGAGCAGCTCTGTCTGACTGAATGGTAACTACAAATTTTCCAGCTGAGACAGCACCTTTAACAACCCAAATATCAAAAGAGTACTTTTATATTATTTCATATTCGTATTATTCTAAGTCTAAATTAAGCCGGGTTATCGTAATTTCCTTATGCCAATGTATGGTTTTTACCTGTAACGCATCTGTTTTCCGTTAAGAAATTTTCTCGGCGTGCTTTTAATTGTTCGATAAGTTGGTCTTCAACTGGTCGTTCGAGTATCACAAAAATTAGAGCACCAAAACATAGATACCCTATCATAAACAGGATCAGAAATATCAGACGTATGTTTTTATTAGCCCGACCACATATACAGTCCGACTTTTCTTCCGATTCCATTTTTATCGTAGGTCTTGTTCCAAATAGAGGGTCAAGAACGTTACGTCACAATCACAATACTGTTGATTATTATGGATACATTGTCACAAACAAACAGAATATCCGGTGAAACGTCATAAGCAAAACTGCTCACATGTTTATTGAATCCACATCAGTTCGTCAGCGCACTTGTTATAAATATTAGTCTTCTCTGAAACTCTGATAAAAATATTCACAAGATAATTAATAATTCAACACAGCCTAATAGCCAGCTAATTAGTATATATATGTCAAATAATTATCTCAATTGTCTCGCTTCACTGCAGGATAGCTCAACTTGAAATTCACCACGACACCTTGACATTCATATAAGGTCATTGCAAATGGACATGGTTAAACTAACGAGGACCTTCAATTTCCCACAAACTGAAAACTACTAAATTTTTTAATCAAAACGTTCCACCTTTCCCTGTCAAATTCACAACTACCCTAATTCTTTATCAAGCTGAAATAACAATGATTCTCTGTTAAACTAAATATAAACCAAATTCTTTTTAAAAAAACTCCAATATAATGTCAAACTGATACTTATTTTAATTCTCTGTCAAACTGAAAAATACTCCAATTCTCTGTAAAACTATAAATCACGCCAATTCTGTCAAACTGTAAACTTCTCCAATTCTCTGTCAAACTGTAAACTTCTCCAATTCTCTGTCAAACTGTAAACTTCTCCAATTCTCTGTCAAACTGTAAACTTCTCCAATTCTCTGTCAAACTGTAAACTACACCAATTCTCTGTCAAACTGTAAACTTCTCCAATTCTCTGTCAAACTGTAAACTACGCCAATTCTCTGTCAAACTGTAAACTACACCAATTCTCTGTCAAACTGTAAACTACTCCAATTCTCTTTCAAACTGTAAACTACACCAATTCTCTGTCAAACTGTAAACTACTCTACTTCTTTGTCAAACTGTAAACTACTCCAATTCTCTGTCAAACTGTAAACTACGCCAATTCTCTGTCAAACTGTAAACTACACCAATTCTCTGTCAAACTGTAAACTACACCAATTCTCTGTCAAACTGTAAACTACACCAATTCTCTGTCAAACTGTAAACTACTCCAATTCTCTGTCAAACTGTAAATACTCCAATTCTCTGTCAAACTGTAAACTTTTCCAATTCTCTGTCAAACTGTAAACTTTTCCAATTCTCTGTCAAACTGTAAACTACTCCAATTCTCTGTCAAATTGTAAACTTCTCCAATTCTCTGTCAAACTGTTAACTACACCAATTCTCTGTCAAACTGTAAACTACACCAATTCTCTGTCAAACTGTAAACTTCTCCAATTCTCTGTCAAACTGTAAACTACACCAATTCTCTGTCAAACTGTAAACTACACCAATTCTCTGTCAAACTGTAAACTACACCAATTCTCTGCCAAACTGTAAACTACTCCAATTCTCTGTCAAACTGTAAACTACTCTACTTCTTTGTCAAACTGTTAACTATACCAATTATCTGTCAAACTGTAAACTACTCCAATTCTCTGTCAAACTGTAAACTACTCCAATTCTCTGTCAAACTGTAAACTACACCAATTCTCTGTCAAACTACAAACTAGGCCTACTCCAATTATGTGTCAAAATGAAAATTACTCCAATTCTCTGTCAAACTGTAAACTACTCCAATTCTCTGTCAAACTGTAAACTACTCTACTTCTTTGTCAAACTGTTAACTACATCAATTCTCTGTCAAACTGTAAACTTCTCCAATTCTCTGTCAAACTGTAAACTACGCGAATTCTCTGTCAAACTGTAAACTACACCAATTCTCTGTCAAACAAAAACAACTACAATTTTCGGTCAAACTGTAAACTACACCAATTCTCTGTCAAAATGTAAACTACACCAATTCTCGGTCAAACTGTAAAATACTCCAATTCTCTGTCAAACTGTAAACTACTACAATTCTCGGTCAAACTGTAAACTACACCAATTCTCTGTCAAAATGTAAACTACACCAATTCTCTGTCAAAATGTAAACTACACCAATTCTCGGTCAAACTGTAAAATACTCCAATTCTCTGTCAAACTGTAAACTACTACAATTCTCGGTCAAACTGTAAACTACACCAATTCTCTGTCAAAATGTAAACTACACCAATTCTCTGTCAAAAAGTAAATTACTTCAATTCAAAATCAAACTACAAACTACTCCAATTTCCTGTCAAACAGAAAATCATCACAAGTCTCCGTCAAACTGAAAGTTACCCCAATTCGCTCTCAAACTGTAAATTTTTTCAATTTCCTGTCAAACTGAAAACTACCTATCCATCTCAAATTGCCAAAGTTTCGATGACTTCTGGATCCCAATTGCTGTATATTACCTTCCTGTCACACTGCTGTTCACTTATTGCTTCGATACAATTCCAAATCTATATAATAATGAACTTGAGTCAGGAAATAGGTCTAACATAATAAACTTAGAATAAATATCAATATAGCCTATCAACCGTTACAAATGATGAATTATTCAACATTTCAAATAAACATATAGTTGATTTCTATCGTTGTATTATTATGCTACATTGGACTGATTAAAGTTTACAGTTCAATAACATTGTTCATTTCATTGTCGGATCGTTAGGGAGATCAAGTTTATTTGTTTTGAAAACTACGCAGTTTCTTCCAGGATACGAATCATTCACACCTTTACAAGTTAGTAAGTAAGAAAGTAAGATTTGGCGATGTCATTTATTCGAAACATCTATCCGAACAAATCTGACCAACCAATTCCAAATGACATAAGTTAGCCAACATAAAGGAAATATGGATATTATCACCAATAATTCTGACCAAACCTGACACCAAAAATACATTGAGATAATACATACGTGCAAGGTTTAACTATTACCACTTTTAATAAATCACAATAATGCACATATTATTGTACACAACTATAAAACTACCATATTAAGTAACAGTAAGCCAACCTAGAGGCTGTAATGGATCCAATAAGAGTGCACAAGGTTTAAAATAATACACTGACTTCATCAATTATTGAACAAACTGAACCTTTCACAATCCTCACGAAAACACCAGGTGTGTTCACATTAAGTTATGAAAATTCGATAAACTATTCAAATTCAATCGACTTACTGTTCAGAAATATAACATTTCATACAGTTTTATATTTATATAAGGTTATTACTAGCCTAATGTTACATGGAAGCTGAGTTAACAAACACAAATCAGGGGCTCGGTTTAGGGTAATTGTATCCTTACACCTTATACATCCATGTAAAAGAAATATTTACTTCTTGAAAAACACCCGCAATCCAAAACGTTTTTTTTATGATTTATAATCCAGAGAATATATTATCATGTCACAACGGGCACCTGTCATGTATGACGTCATTTACATGTAACTTGTAATAAAAATGTATCTAAGGGTAATAAATTTCAAATCATGTTATACAATTTTTACTTGGTATTATGTCAGTAATTCAACAATACGCTACATCAATCAAATAGGGAATAAAATGTCCCCTTGTCTTATCCCTTCACAGCAACTTTATCAATTCATACCCATTAAAAAAATTAATGTAAGTTAACTGAATTTCTATTAAAAACAAGCTGACACACACCAACTATATGTCATATTGGTGATAGATTAGCGTCTCTTCCTTAAATCAAATATTACTAACTCAACACAGCGGTGTCTTTTTTTTTTCAAATTTATAATTCTGAAACTGCTGCTGAAAACTGAAACTCAGTCAACAAACTTAAACATGCATCTTAAAACAAAACCTTTTACACAGAAAAGTTAAAAAAGGGACACTTCAATGGTATGACAAAGAACTCCTCTTAACAATGTTTTTTTCACAGCTTGTCTAAGATACAGATACGACTTTCGTGATGTCGAGTATAAAGTAGGGCTCGATTGGTGAATACTGATTAGATTCCGTCCGATCCAGTTCTAGAATCAATCGTATGATACGGAGCCGGATATACCAAATTTAATCTTTTATTCTCTTCTCCTCCAATTTCATTTTCGGACACGTGGTTAACTCTCTGTTCCAACTTTAATTCAACTTCCGGTTGAAATCCATAAATCTGGAAAGTGCCAAATTCACCAATCGAGCACCCCTTAGATATACACTAAGAACACCATTAGAATTATAAATATTATCATATCACACAAAATATATTAACACTGCATCAGCAAACTACGGAATTTACCAGCTTTAAAAGCAACGTTTAACACCACAAAACTCCTACATTCCAGTAAGAAATCGACATTGAAAATAAGCACAATGTTTACCGACACACTAACCCACAGTATATAGAAAAATAAATTCACAAATAAAAACAAAACAGCACGAAAGGGTAAAAAGATTAAACCATGATACGTCAGTAAGTCATCCAGGAAAGTATATAGTACATGTACATGTATATGTATATAGAAGGTAAATAATTGGCTAGGCTCGATCATCCATCATTCTGAATATACTTTATAATATTTTATAGGCACAGCTGTCACTCACTTGTCATTTCAGTCATTCTAATTCTTGTTCAATCAACTTAGCAGTTTTTATTTAGTATATGTATGTGTATATGATATCGGCTTTATCAACAGTTAGAAATGTTACCAGTAAACAGTATCATCTATGCGTCAGCAATTTCTTTGGTGCGTTTAATGGGTAACTTAACAGCATTCTCTCTAAGATTCCAGTGTGCAACTAACGATGCGGTGAAAATCTTACGCTACGGTGAGCAACTAACGTTACGATGAACGATTAATGGTCTGGTGAGCAACAAACGTTTCAGTAAGCAATTCTCAGATGAACATCTAACTCTGATGAGTAACTAACGGTGAGTATTAACCCTCCGATGAGCAGCCAACGTTCCGGTGAGCAACTAACTCTACAGTGAGCAAAACTAACTCTACAGTGAGCAACTAACTCTATAGTGAGCAACTAACGCTACAGTGAGCAACTAACTCTCCGGTGAGCAACTAACTCTACAGTGAGCAACTAACGCTACAGTGAGCAACTAACGCTACAGTGGGCAACTAACACTACAGTGAGCAACTAACTCTACAGTGGGCAACTAACTCTTCAGTGAGCAACTAACGCTACAGTGAGCAACTAACGCTACAGTGAGCAACTAACTCTACAGTGAGCAACTAACGCTACAGTGAGCAACTAACGCTACAGTGAGCAACTAACTCTACAGTGAGCAACTAACGCTACAGTGAGCAACTAACGCTACAGTGAGCAACTAACTCTACGGTGAGCAACTATCGCTACAGTGAGCAACTAACTCTACAGTGAGCAACTAACTCTACAGTGAGCAACTAACGCTACAGTGAGCAACTAACTCTACAGTGAGCAACTAACTCTACAGTGAGCAACTAACGCTACAGTGAGCAACTAACTCTACAGTGAGCAACTAACTCTACGGTGAGCAACTAACGCTACGGTGAGCAACTGACGCTCCGGTGAGCAACTGACGCTCTGATAAGCAACTAACTCTCCGTTGAGCAACTAACTCTACAATGGGCAACTATCGCTACAGTGAGCAACTAACGCTACAGTGAGCAACTGACGCTACAGTGAGCAACTAACGCTACAGTGAGCAACTAACGCTACAGTGAGCAACTAACGCTACAGTGAGCAACTAACGCTACAGTGAGCAACTAACGCTACAGTGAGCAACTAACTCTACGGTGAGCAACTATCGCTACAGTGAGCAACTAACGCTACACTGAGCAACTAACTCTACAGTGAGCAACTAACGCTACAGTGAGCAACTAACACTACAGTGAGCAACTGACGCTCCGGTGAGCAACTGACGCTCTGATAAGCAACTAACTCTCCGTTGAGCAACTAACTCTACAATGGGCAACTATCGCTACAGTGAGCAACTAACGCTCTGATAAGCAACTAACTCTACAGTGAGCAACTAACTCTACAGTGAGCAGCTAACTCTACAGTGAGCAACTGACGCTCTGATAAGCAACTAAAGGCTGTTTTCCACGGGACGATTTCCTTCGCGCGAAGCGATTTTTTCGCACTCACGCATGCGTATTGATAGTAGGTACTCAAATTTGCTACGAAAAAATCGTCGCGACGATTACAAAAAGAGTAAAGGCCGTTTTCCACGGGACGATTTTTTTCGCTCGAAGCGTTTTTTTCGTCGCAAAATAAAAGCGCTCGACGATTTTTAATTTCCACGATCTCCGCCAGCTTCGACGTCATGACGTCAAGATAATATGACGTTGATATTGTTAGCGCATTTGATTGGATCATTGGATAAAATGTTTACGCGAAATTTTTCGTCGCGAAAAAGTTGAAACTATTCCTACTCTTTTTGCGATCGTCGCGACGATTTTTTTCGTAGCAAATTTTAGTACCAGCTATCAATACGCATGCGTGAGTGCGAAAAAATCGCTTCGCGCGAAGGAAATCGTCCCGTGGAAAACAGCCTTAAGAATAGTTTCAACTTTTTTGCGACGAAATATTTCGCGTAAACATTTTATACAATGATCCAATCAAATGCGCTAACAATATCAACGTCATATTATCTTGACGTCATGACGTCAAAGCTGGCGTAGATCGTGGAAATTAAAAATCGTCGAGCGCTTTTGTTTTGCGACGAAAAAAACGCTTCGCGCGAAAAAAATCGTCCCGTGGAACTCTCCGGTGAGAAACTAACTCTACAGTGAGCAACTAACTCTACAGTGAGCAACTAACGCTACGATGAGAAACTAACTCTACAGTGAGCAACTAACTCTCCGGTGAGCAACTAACGCTACAGTGAGCAACTAACTCTACGGTGAGCAACTAACTCTATAGTGAGCAACTAACGCTACAGTGAGCAACTAACTCTACAGTGAGCAACTAACGCTACAGTGAGCAACTAACGCTATAGTGAGCAACTAACGCTACAGTGGGCAACTAACTCTACAGTGGGCAACTAACTCTACAGTGAGCAACTAACGCTACAGTGAGCAACTAACGCTACAGTGAGCAACTAACTCTATAGTGAGCAACTAACGCTACAGTGAGCAACTAACTCTACAGTGAGCAACTAACGCTCTGATAAACAACTAACTCTACAGTGGGCAACTAACGCTACAGTGAGCAACTAACTCTATAGTGAGCAACTAACGCTACAGTGAGCAACTAACTCTATAGTGAGCAACTAACGCTACAGTGAGCAACTAACGCTATAGTGGGCAACTAACTCTATAGTGAGCAACTAACGCTACAGTGAGCAACTAACGCTACAGTGAGCAACTAACTCTACGGTGAGCAACTAACTCTACAGTGAGCAACTAACTCTACAGTGAGCAACTAACGCTACGGTGAGCAACTAACTCTACAGTGAGCAACTAACTCTACAGTGAGCAACTAACGCTACAGTGAGCAACTAACTCTACAGTGAGCAACTAACTCTACAGTGAGCAACTAACTCCACAGTGAGCAACTAACTCTACAGTGAGCAACTAACGCTACGGTGTGCAACTAACGCTACAGTGAGCAACTAACGCTACAGTGAGCAACTAACTCTACAGTGAGCAACTAACTCTACAGTGTGCAACTAACGCTACAGTGAGCAACTAACTCTACAGTGTGCAACTAACGCTACAGTGAGCAACTAACTCTACAGTGAGCAACTAACTCTACAGTGAGCAACTAACTCTACAGTGTGCAACTAACTCTACGGTGAGCAACTAACTCTATAGTGAGCAACTAACGCTACAGTGAGCAACTAACTCTCCGGTGAGCAACTAACTCTACAGTGTGCAACTAACGCTACAGTGAGCAACTAACTCTACAGTGAGCAACTAACGCTACAGTGAGCAACTAACTCTCCGGTGAGCAACTAACTCTACAGTGAGCAACTAACGCTACAGTGAGCAACTAACGCTACAGTGAGCAACTAACGCTACAGTGGGCAACTAACGCTAAAGTGGGCAACTAACTCTACAGTGAGCAACTAACGCTACAGTGGGCAACTAACGCTACAGTGGGCAACTAACGCTACAGTGAGCAACTAACGCTACAGTGAGCAACTAACTCTACAGTGAGCAACTAACTCTACAGTGTGCAACTAACGCTACAGTGAGCAACTAACTCTACAGTGTGCAACTAACGCTACAGTGAGCAACTAACGCTACGGTGAGCAACTAACTCTACAGTGAGCAACTAACGCTACGGTGAGCAACTAACGCTACAGTGGGCAACTAACTCTACAGTGAGCAACTAACGCTACAGTGAGCAACTAATTCTATACAGTGAGCAACTAACGCTACGGTGAGCAACTAACTCTACAGTGAGCAACTAACGCTACGGTGAGCAACTAACTCTACAGTGAGCAACTAACGCTACAGTGAGAAACTAACGCTACAGTGAGCAACTAACTCTACAGTGAGCAACTAACTCTACGGTGAGCAACTAACTCTACAGTGAGCAACTAACGCTACGGTGAGCAACTGACGCTCTGATAAGCAACTAACTCTCAGATGAAAGCTCGCTATTTGCTTTTTAAGTTTTTAATCAAATCGGTATTTTCGGTTTTAATACCTTTAAAGCATAAGCACAAAACTCTTCCTAATCCCAACTTATTGTGAAGTTTATGAAATCAACTTTTAAAACGCAGAATAAGCTGTTACAATGATTATAATCTGTACACTAAATACTGTTATTCATTATCTGGTCTTATTTCTATCTGTACCTTATGAAAATGTTTAAAGAGAATTCTATAGCTCGTACATTTTGTTTTTCAGATTTTGGTGGAACTTTGGTGCTTACTCTAATCGGCACTTCTCGTGTGCGAAGTCCACAACTATATAATTATTGCACCCGATTTTGCCATACTCTGGACGAGATTTTTGATTAACGGAATTGTTTTGCTTGTACGGATTTTTATTATTCATTAAAATTTCCAATAAATCTTCTGTGGCTCTTATTACGTATAATTGAGTGTTGGATGCGAATGAACCAGTGACTCGAATTTCTAATGTAGTGCACAGCAAAAAGTGCCAATTGAAATAATGCATCGATTGTTTACCTAACATGTCAGCATGTTACAGATAAAGCCCGCGGGTATAAAATATAAACTAAATATAGAGTTATTGTATAAAATAACAATTAATCAATAATAATTATACATGTATTAAAGAAGTGTGTTATATTCCATAATATTGTCATGTGCTCCTCGCTTCTATATGTCGTTCAAATCTTATCAAATCAAGTTTATTTTATCACTCGTAACAATGGTATGCAACGATTCACCGATACATCGATGCATCACGATTAATTTTCAAATTTCGATATTCGGTTTTTTATTGTTGCGTATCGCGATACATGAAGTCAAACCTAATTGTGTATGATAATGCACTTTTATCTGCATGATAAGCATAGTAGAGCATTTGTGATCAGGCCTACGATAAATTTGATGACTACATTCAACTATATACACCACCAAACCTCAAATCCTCAAACCATTCCGCCGGGAAAAAGACAGATACAATCATAAGTAGCCTTATAGATGGAGTGTAGAAAGGGTAGAAATGCATTTTAAGGACGGCTGATACGTTAAATATGGAAAAATGGAAATATCAACACAGAACAAGTGCCATAGGACAGGATTGTTTTATCATAAGGCAATTACTGAATCCGTATCACGTTTTTTTTGCGTGGCAAATCTATCGATTTGTCACGCTTTGTTTTCGTTATTATTATTTTTTTTTTTTTTTTTTGCAGTGCGTTCTAGCGAACGCACTGCTTTGTTTTCATAATGACTATTTTTTTTTTTTTTCGAATTCTGGTCACGATCCCCAGCCAAAACTGCACATGCCACGCATAATCTGACATGATTTCCCACAATAAATATGTGCTCATTAGTGAATGAATATAAAATGACGCATTTTCACATAACCGGAAATGACGTATGAAAACAAACGTGTTTTAAAATTTTTGCCATTATCACCTCTTCTTTTCAACCGATTTTGATGGGATTTTTTTTGTTTATTTCATTAATCGATTTGCTTTTAGATAAAAGTTTCAAAACATGCACTTTAAGAATTTTGTCGCTGACTTTTGGAGCACTTTTTTAGACAATTTTTTTAACTTTTGCAATTTTATTTTGAGCAATCTGAAAACTTACACGTTCATAGACATTTTGATTGCGAACAACATGGTATTTTCAAAAAGTTTATATCACTTCCTGTTTTGACGTCATTCGCTTGCAAAGTTGAAATTTTAACTTCTTGAATAATGAAAATATGCAAAAAAATCGTTTTGCAATGTGCTAGGAATGATCATTGACAAATTATGAAATGATAAAATTTGACCCAGATATTTCATATTAGCCGCCATCTTGAAATGACTGATTTTTCTTTAAATCGAAATTCAGAATCAGGGAATCATCCGATTTGAATGAAAATGATGTCTAGGGAATCTTCAATCGATTGTTAACAAAACATGGGAAGCCGATTTTTTAATTTCGATTCAGAATTGTTTTTATTTCCAGTTAAAATTTTTCAGTAATAGTCAAAACTTTTAAGGCTCATATCTTGTGACCTTGACCTTGAGTGACCTTGTGACCTGAACAAAAGTTGTTGCCCTTGACGAGATCTATCCAATGATATAATCATTTTAGATGCCAAATGTTTACTTCCGGTTTTATGGCCGTCAGAAAATTGTAATTTTTGACTTTAAACAGCTCTGTCACGTGACCTAATTCACGTACGTCACAAATTATCTTTTATTATTATCACGCTTTATCTCCTGTTTTCAAAAATGTATAACACTAGATATTTCGATCAAAATTGCTTTTTCGAATTTTGTTCTTTGTTCTATAGTAACTCTGCGTGTTTTTTTTTGGCGGGAAAAAACACGTGTTATCTGAATTACGGATTTCATAAGATAGGTAACAATTTTTTCTTAAGATATGGAAGAACATGACTAACTAAGAAAAAAATATGATAAAATCGTAACCGGAACTAACACGCTGGCCACCATCTTGAATGAACATGTTTTCCTTAAATCGAGAGAAGTGAACAGGGTATCATCCGATTTGTATAATAATGATGTCTAGGGCATTTTCAATCTATGGCCAACAAAATGATGACAGCCAATTTGCTAATTTCGATTATGATGTTTGCCTATTTCCGGTAAAAGATATTCAGAAATGGCCAAAATTTTCAAGCTCATTACACGTTACCTTGCATTTGGGTGACCTTATGACCTGAACAAAAGTTATTGCCCATGATGAGATCTACCCAACGATGTATTAATTTTTGTTGTCCAATATTTACTTCCGGTTTTATAGCCATTTAAAAATTGTTAGTTTGAACTTTGAACAGCTCTGTCACGTGACGTCACGTCACAAAATATCATCTTTTCTTATTACGCTTTACCTCCTCTTTCCAGTGATATATAACACTAGATATTTCGATCAAAATTGCTATTTGGAATTTTGTTCTTTGTTCTATAGTAACTCTGCGTGGTTTTTGGCGGGAAAAAAACACGTGTTATCTGAATTACGGATTTCATAAGATCGATTTATATAATTTTGATGTTTATGGCATTTTCAATCTATTGCCAACAAAATGAGGGCAGCTGAATTGCTAATTTCGATTATGGTGTTTGTCTATTTCGGGTATAAGATATTCTGCAATTATTGTAACACTTTTAAAGCTCATAACTTGTGACCTTGCCATTTGTTGACCTTATGATCCGAACAAAAGTTATTGCCCGAAATGAGATCTATCCAATGGTGAATCCATTTTTGTTGTCCAATATTTACTTCTTGTTTTATAGCCATTTGAAAATTGTCAGTTTGAACCTAATTCGCGTACGTAACAAAAAATCGTCTTTTCTTATTATGCTTTATCTCCTCTTGATATATAATAGTAGATATTTTAATCATTTTGCTTTTTTTTTTTAATTTGGAAATTTTGTTCATTGTTCTAAAGTAACTGCGTGGCTTTTTTGGCGCGAAAAAACACGTGGTTCCTAAATTGTGGATTTTAAAGAGAGTCGACACATTCTTTTGAAGATATAAAATGACATAACATTCATAGAAAAAAAAGGATAAAATTGGACCCGGAAGTAACTAGTAGACCACCATCTTGAAATGACAAACTTTTCTTTAAATCGATATAAGTGATCAGGATATCATCCGATTTACATAATGTTGATGTCTATGGCATCTTCAATATATTACTAACAAAATGGTGACAGCCGATTTCCTAATTTTGATTAAAAGTTTTGTCTATTTCCGGTTAAAGAAATTCAGCAATAGCAAACACTTTCAAAGCTCAAAACTCGTGACCTTGACGTTTGATGACCTTTTGATCTGAACCAAAGCTATTGCCCTCGATAAAATCTATCAAATGATGTTTTACTTTGTGTTTTCCGATGTTTACTTCCGGTTTAATAGCCGATTGAAAATTGAGATTTTTAACTATAAACAGCTCTGTCACATGACCTATTTATATGCAGGACTAAAATGCAACCGTTCAAGGATGTTTAAATTGCGCACTGCTCAGTACCGTTATCACGGTTCTAGTTGCAGTGCGTTCTAGCGAACGCACTGCTTTGTTTTCATAATGACTGTTTTTTTTTTTTTGTCTATTTCTGGTCACGCTATTTCGGTATGAAGGGAACATACCACACATTATCTCAGATAATTTCCTACGATACCTAACTGCACGGTATTAAATGAATGTAAAATGAAGTATTTTTGTCTAACCGGAAATGACGTATGACAGAAAAATCCATTTTTTGTTTTCTACCATTTTCACCTCTGTTTTTCAACCGATTTTGATGGGACTTTTTTTGTTTATTTCATTATTCGAATGTCTACATGATAGTTCTTAAAAAACACGCACTTGTAGAATTTTTTCGCTGACTTTTTGAAGCACTTTTTTTACATGTTTTTTAACTTTTGCAATTTTATTTTGATCAATTTGAAAACTTACAGGTGAATAGACATTTTTATTTCAAACAAAACTATAATTTAAAAAAAAATATATCACTTCCGGTTTTGACGTCATTTGCTCTTAAAGTTGAAATTTTAACTTCCGGAATTTTGAAGATATTCGAAAAATTCTTTTTGTGATATATTTGACATCTTCACACAAAAATAATTAAATGATAAAATTTGACCCGGATGTTAAAAATCAATCGCCATATTGAAATGATATATTTTTATAAAACGCAAAATGGGGCCTACGGGTATAATGGAATTTGCATCATATTAGTGTCTATGGTATCTCCAATCGATTGCGCACAAAACATTGGAAACCGATTTTTGATTTTCAATTCGAATTTTTTGTTATTTTCGGTTAAAATAAATCAGAAATTGTCAAAACTTACAAGGCCCATATTTCGTGACCTTGACCTTGAGTGACCTTGTGACCTGAACAAAAGTTGTTGCCTTTGACGAGATCTATCCAATGGTATAATCATTTTAGATGTCAATTCCTTACTTCCGGTTTTAAGGCCTTCTGAAAATTGCAATTTTTAACTTTAAACAGCTCTGTCACGTGACCTAATTTACATACGTCATAAATTCTTTTTCGGCGTTACTATGATTGATCTACTCTTTCCAATGATATATGACATTTATGTATTTGAATCATAATTCCGCGTTCTAGAATTTGAAAATATTCTGCCAAATTCCATTGTAACTGTTCGTGTTTCGTTTGTCTGTCTGCTGGTATTCCCGCGTCCCTTTTGGTTAACCTGCTTGTATTCTGGTAGCTGTGCGCCCCTTTTATTTGTTCTGACTTTTTGTAGTTCTGCACTCCTTTTATTTAGTCTGTCTGCTAGTATTTCTGATTCCATTTTATCTGCCTGTATATATACTGCCACATGAAAATATGGACGTATATTGCAGTCACCCCTGTCCATCCGTCGGTCCGTTCGTCCTTCAACAATTTCTTGTACACGCAATAGCGATTAGAGTTTTTATCCGATTTGGATGAAGCTTGGTATATTTATTTATCTTGATAATATCTCGAATGAGTTTGAAAATGGCGCGATTCCAGTCGTCGGTTTATGAGTTATTGCCCTTGACTTAGTGTAAAAACGTTAAAATTAACTTGTTTACGCGATAGAAGCTTAAAGGGATTCGAAAGAAGTTTTCTAGCCTTTTTGTGTGTATGAAAGACACTTCTAACATCTATTTGGTGCAGTCAAAATTCTCATTGGGTGCCTGTGGTTCCTGTTATTCCAGAAAGAAAAACGGGAAGTGACGTCAGTGTCTTGAAATAAGTGAGACTGGATGATCAGGTACAGGGCATTATAAATACATGTTGTTACAACGATATGACGTTATTAGATAAATGATGTTACAGCGATATCATATAAGTCATAGCGTTGTGACAACATGTATTTATAATGCCCTGTACCTGATCATCATGTTTCGTTTGTCTGTCTGCTGGTGTTCCCGCGTCCCTTTTAGTTAACCTGCCTGTATTCTGGTAGCCGTGCGCCCCTTTTATTTGGTATGACTGCTTGTAGTTCTGCACCTCTTTTTGTTTGCTGGTATTTCTGAATCCATTTTATTTGCCTTTTTATACGCCCACATTGAAATATGGATGTATATTGTCCGTCGGTCTGTCCGTCGACAATTTCTTGACACGCGATAGAGACTAGAGGTTTTTTTCCGATTTGAATGAAGCTTGGTATATGTATTTATCTTGATAATATCACGGATGAGTTCGAAAATGGCGCTATTCCAGTAGTCGGTTTAACAGTTATTGCCCTTGACTTAGTGAAAACGTTAAAAATAGCTTGTGTATATGATAAAACTAGAGTCTGAATGAAGCTTGGTATGTGTATTTATCTTGATGAAACCATTGTTAATGTGAGTGCTTTTTTTTTCAAATTTTTAAAATACATTTATATGACACTTTGTATTTGAATCACAATTCCGAGTTTTAGAATTTGAAAGTAATATGCCGAATTCCATTGTAACTGTACGTGTTTCGTCTGTCTGTTTTAGTTAACCCTGCCTGTATACTGGTAGCCGTGCGCCTCTTTTATTTGGTCTGACTGCTTGTAGTTCATTTTATCTGCTTTTTTATACACCCACATGAAAATATGGACGTATATTGCCGTCACCCCTGTCTGTCCGTCGGTCAGGGGCGGACTGGGCCGCATGGCTACATGGCTAAAGCCATGCGGGCCGGTGTGCACGGGGCCGGTTTGTGAAAAATGACAAAAAAAATATTTATATTTTGAAAAGAAAAAAAAATTGGACAAATAGGTCTAGTCAAAATTTCAAAAGAAAGTGGCCGAAATCCGTTGGAGGCGCACGGAAATCTTTATGGCAGTCATTTTTCAAACATTTTTTGGGGAGGACCCCTTAAGCAGTGGCGGATCTAAGGGGGCGTAGAGGGCGTAGCCCCCCCCCCCCCCCCCCTTTACTTTGTCTTTTTTTTTTAAGAATGGGGAGAATTCGAAATCAAAAATGTCTAACCCATTAACGTTTACTATAAAACATACATGGTCCACGTCAAAAACCGTTAAATTAGTACAATTTACACTTATTCTATGTTTTTAAGCCAAAAAAAAGGTCCAAAAATTTTTTCCTCGCTTCGCTCGCCTAAAATTTATTACCTACGCCCCCATCTTTGCAAAAACGGGCTTCCGCCCCTGTTAGGACCCCTACGCTCTGAGTTGGTGCTTTGCCCGCCACACTTAAGTGGGCCGGTCAATGGAAAAAAGCCATGGCCGCATCACGGCCCCAGTCCGCCACTGCCGTCGGTCCGTCCGTCAACAATTTCTTGTACACGCGATAAAGCCTAGAGTTTTTGTCCGATTTGAATGGAACTTGGTATATTATTATGTATTTATCTTGATAATACTAGTATATCGGATGAGTTCGAGAAGCTAAAGTTTTCATAGTTAATCTTTCTGTCTACTTCTTGTAGTTCTACATTTATTTTAATATCCCTGCAAACATATCTTGCAGTGCACTTTCTACTGACACACAAAAGAAATTGAGGGAGTAATTTGACAAGTGCGCTTTTATCTGTAAAACTCTTATCATCGGTTGAAAATGTTACATTTCATCCATGTATAGGATGGGTTGCGCACTGCTCGGTACCGTCTTCACGGTTCTAGTTTTTTTTTTTTTTTCGAATTTTACACTCGCTATTTTAGTAAGAAGGCAACATGCCACATACAGATTTGTTCAATTCCCTACGATAAATTGTTGACCATGAACTTTTAAATATAAATTGGTGCCATTTTGACAAACCGGAAATGAGGTAGAACAAAAAACACAATTTTGTTTTTTTCAATCTTACAGCTCTATTTTTGATCCGATTTTTATCAAACTGTTTTCAACTGTTTTCTATAACTGTGCACTACTAAATAAAAGTTTTAAACTTCTCCAATTTTGACTTTTATTTGACTATTTTCTTAATTTTAATTTTTGCGTTTTTTTCAACTTCTACAATTTTATTTTGTTCGATCTGCAAATTTGCAGGTGTATAGACATTTTGATTCTAAACAAAATGCAGTTTTCAAAATTTTGATACCACTTCCGGTTTTTACGTAATAAGCTTGTAAATTTAAAATCCCAACTTCCGGAAATTTGAAGATATTTCAAATTTGTTTTTTTCATTGTGTTATAATTTGTTATAACAACAATTTGAAATAAAAAAATCCGACCCGGAAGCAACAGATCATCCGCCAATTTGATATGAGTAACTTTTATAAAATTAAAAATGGGGCCTCAGGGTTATGGGCGGAATCCGTAACTTCAGTATTTTTGGAAACTACAGTCGATTGCTTAAAAAGTCTAGGCGCCGAATTTTGGATTTTGATTTTAATTTTTTTTTTATTTTCGTTTTGATTTTTTATGCAATTACTAAAACTTTCAAGGCTCATATCTTTTGACCTTGACCTTTGGTGACCTTGGTACCTGAACAAAAGTTATTGCCCTTGATGAAATCTATCCAATGATGTATTCATGTTTGTGATCCGATGTATACTTCCGGTTTTATAGGCAATTGAAATTTGTGATTTTTGACTTTAAACAATCCTGTCACGTGACCTAGCGTAAATACGTCAAAAATGATTAAGCAATCATATTATGCGTAATTTGCTCTTTCCAATGATGTACGACAATATACACTTAAATAAAAATTGCACGATTTAAAATTTGAACATTTTGTGCAAATTTCCATTGTAACTGTGCGTGTTTTTTTCAAATTTTATTTCAATCGATCTGAAAATTTACAGATGGAAAGATATTTCGATTGCAATCCAAAATCTGTTTTCGAAAAATTGATACCACTTCCGGTTTTGACGTAATTGGGTTGTAAATTTGAAATTTCAACTTCCGGAATTTTGAATATATTTGAAATTTGTTTTTTGCAATATTTAACATTATGGTATATCAACAATTTGAAATAAAAAAATTTAACCCGGAAGTTTCAAATCGGCCGCCATATTGATATGACTAACTTTTGTAAAACTCAAAATGGGGCCTCAGGGTTATGAGCGGAATTCGTAACTTTGATATTTTTGGAAACTACAGTCGATTGCATTCATAGCATTGTTAATCGATTTTTGATCTTCTGTTTTGCCTTTCTTGCATTTCTGTTTTATTTTTTTTAGTAATTACAAAAACTTTCAAGACTCACACCTCCTGACCTTGACCTTTGGTGACATTGTGACCTGAACAAAAGTTTTTGCCCTCGATGAGATCTATCCGACTATGTATTCATATTTGTTGTCCGATGTATACTTCCGGTTTTGTAAGCAATTCAAATTTGCGATTTTTGACTTTACAAGTAACATCCAAGGTTTCGCTAGTTGTGGTAGCTTTCTCTGTCTAGAAATAATACCAATACAGACCCTTTTAAAAACAGTTTTTAAGTAATTCCAAAACTGTTACGCACTGCTCAGAACCATGCAAAGCCTATGGATCTAGTTTTTTTTTTTTTCCAAATTCTGGTCAGCGTCTGTAGAGAAAACTGGAAATGGTATAGAAATTCTGGTTTGATCGGCTAGTTTCACTCGAGGGAAATTTTCCCTTAAATATGAAACGGCACATTTTTGCGGAACCAGAAGTGGGCTATTACATAATGTGCAATATTTTTTCATCGAGTCTGTAGGACTTATTTATGAACCGATTTACCTGAAATTTCCTTTATTACGTTAATTGTTAAAAGAAGTATCTGGAGCATTTTCAAAATTTTCAATTTTTAAATATTTTTGTAAAAAAAAATTGAAACCAAAATTTTCAAAAAAAATCAAAATTTTTTTCTCAGCCGCTAATTATCCGATTGATCTGAAATTCACAGGACATAAACAGAATGTCGATACAAATAATACAAGATAATTAAAATATTTCTATCACTTCCGGTTTTGGCGTGAAGACTTCCGGTTTTTCAAAATTAAGACTGGCGACCCCACTTCCGGTGTAAATTTCAGATGTTGGCTAAAACCATAAATATTGTATGTCAGGCATAATTAGAAGGTACTTAGCAGAAAAAATTCAAACCGGAAGTGATACATAAGCTGTCGTCACAGACTGACACATTTCAGCAAAAAATTAATTAGTCCTCCATTTTTTATCCGATTTTTATGATTTTGATGTCTATCAAAACATTGTAACTTTATCTAAAACTTGTAGGCACAGAATTTTGAATTTCGAATTTGAAGTGTTTTTATTTTGGTTTGAATTTTTTGAAAATTCAAAAGGCCATACCATGTGACCTTGACCTTCAATGACCCTGAAATTTTCAATGTAGAATGTCCTTAACCTCAGCTATCCATAGGTGTTTTGATTTTAGTTGAAAAATATTAACTTCCGGTTTTATAGACATTCAAAAATTGACACTTTTGACAACTTTGGACGGCTGTATCACCTTCTCTAATTAACACAAAGAATTAATTATTTCAATTTTGTAATGCTGATTTAATTATCTTTTTAACGATATATGACGATAATACCTTAAAATATGTTTTCAAAATATTGCGTTTTTTTCGACTGAGAGTTCTAACTTACAATGTAATTATCTAATAGCAATATCGATTGTTTAATGATGATGTACACAATTTTCTCTTTTCAACGATATATGACATGATTAGTTTAATACAAAATCCATTAAAGTGAAAATAGGCATAGAGTACCCTGATTAATCTGAGAAAAATAGAAATAGAGAGGATTAAAATGATTGACACGGGTTATAGCAGGTTATATAATACAGTAATAAAACTATCCATGTGAACTTTTCACATGGAGGTGTGAAGTATTTTAGGTCATAAACAGATTAATCTGATTATGTAATCTTTTAACACTCTAAAAATATATAAAATTTATTCATTTTTTTTGCAAAATTTTCACTTACATTAATTTTACATACAATCATTTAGAGCAGTGAATTTTTGATACATTAACCTGTTCGAATTTTTTTTCTACCATTGACAGAACTCTTTCTACAAGATACACACCAATTTTCTTTTTGTCATCTGCTAAGGTTATTAAAGGTCATAAACAAATTAGTCAGACTACATAATCTTTTAACTCTAGGGCTGGACTCTAGCAGACTGCAATTTAACTGTTTACGCGTCTGCGCTAATCCGTTGCAATAAAAAGTAAGTGCTCAAACTGTTTTTTATCGTCTGCTAAGATTATTATAGGTCAAAAGTAAATTAATCTCATTACATATTGTTTTAACTTTATAAAATTAACATGTTTTTACGAGTGTTTGCTATGTTTGATGTAATATCAGATTTTTTCTTATTTTGAGGGTAATTCTTACCCACGGCACTTAATTGACTAACATACATCAATTCAACTGGCTACTGTCTGCTCCAATCCATTGAAACAAAAGACAGTATTTCAACCCAGCATTAAAGGAAAATATTGACGTTTACACAGTTCGAATGTTGGGGAAGGGGGCATATCCCCTATACAAAATGGCCCCTAGTTCTAATTGTTATCATTTGAATTGATAATTGAAATGTATGCTCTCTTCTTGTGACCTTGACTAGTGCTTCTATAGGAGAGTATCTTCTGTAACACCCAATTCCAATTTTGTTTTTGTCGTCTGCTAAGCTTATTATATGTCATAAACAAATTAGTCAGAGTACATAATCTGTAGTGATGGACTATCTAGCAGACAGCAATAAATTATTTAACTGGCAACGCGTCTGCGCTAATCCGTTGCAAAAAGTAAATGTTTAATCTTGTCATAGTTAATTGGGCCCCTGTCCTAATCGGCTATTAGTCAAAATGGTTTGGTCAAAATGGCCAGTCACCATGGCCCCTATTTTGGTCAAAATGGCCTCTGAATTTCTCTTTTGATTTCAACCAATTCATTGGTTAAAATGGCCACAAAAATAAAGTCAAGATGTTCTCTGATTTTTTTTTTTTATAAATTGTAGCTTATATGATGATAATCAAAGGAATAATTGGAAGCTATTTTAACCCTAAAAAAGGTCACTAATTTTGACTGAAAATTGTACTCTGTTACAACAAATTTTGAAGACATAAATTGTGTTCCAATTTATATTTTCATCAAAGCAAAGACATTCTAAGACTTACAATATTAATTTGAAGTTCCAGTTCCAGTTCTCAAAAAGATTATATAAAAAATATATTATTTAGCGCTTTATGTTTTGTTAATTTGTAACATCATAAATAAAAATATTATTTTGAGACCATTTTGACTTTTTGGAAGGACCATTTTGACTTTTTTTGAAGACCATTTTGACCATTTATCAGGGACTATTTTGACCAAACGAGGGGCCATTTTGGATGGAGGCCCAATTGACTATAACCTGTTTTTATCTGCTAAGCTTATTATTTGTTCGTAATTGTTGAATGTATTTGTAATGTATTTGTAATGTACCGTCTATGCAGTCACTGTTCACAAAGTAGTCGTTATTAGCCGATTTCCAACTGTCTAGGGATCTTTAACGTACACAGCCAATAGCACACGGGGCCTCGGTTTATTGTCCCATCCAAGCGACTAGACACTTTGCCGTGTCAGCCCCTCCGACCTGCATCACTGACAGGGGAAAACCGGGTTGAAAAATCCGAAGGTGTCATCTCGACCCATGCCGGGATTGAACCCTGGACCTTCAGGTTAGCGAGCAAGCGTCTAACTCGCTGAGCCACTCTTAAATTTGGGAGTTTTAAAAATAGAACACATTACTTTGAATATTCTGGATAAGAATATTAACGTAATTGTTATCTATAGACCACCTGTTTATCGATTAGTATTATTTCTCCCAATGTTACAAAGATCACTAGTTGAATAACAAGAATCTGGTGTATGTTATTATGGGAGATTTCAATCAAAATATCTTGGGGGGTCATTTGTCTATACTTAATTTTTTTCAAAAATTTGGTTTTCAACAACTTGTTCAGCATTACACTAATGAAGGTGAAACACTTATAGATCATATTTATATCAGTAAAGGAATTCTGTCACATAATGTTCACATTTCACCCATACCTGTGTATTGTAGCTACCATGAAGCTATAAAAATTACCATACTATAAGTTATATTGATATAATATTGAATCTACCCTTTCACAAAACTTTTTACTAAAAATGAGGGAGTGAACACCAGACTTTAGGGGTTTGAAGTTAAAAAAGTCTTACAGCTATCAGGCAAAGTATCACGGGCCACGCTCAGTGCTGTTCACAGCTCTAGTTTTTTTTTTTTTTTTTTTTACAACAGATGTGATATTATGGGAGAGCAGGTTTTAGGGGCGTAAGCAATCCTTTTCTTATGAATAAAATATCATACAGTGCTCATCAAAACATCCTGTCTAAAGGAAAATTCGGTTTATGAAACACTGAATTTGTGTTGAATATATTATGTTTGTGTAATCGTTATTTGTCAAATTATATATTTACATTATTTCTAGATTTTTTCTATTGAATTTGAGCATATTATATAGAACAATTTTTTGGTTTAACTTTTTCATGACGTATCGAGATACTATCGAATCGTAAGCTTTTATCGCGATTCCTTATCGTATCGTGACCCTGCGTATCGTTGCAGCCCTAGTATACATTTTATGATTGAATGTCATAATAAGCTGTTAACGATTCTGATTAAATTTGAAATGTAGTACAAGTCAAAGCAAAACAACGATGAAATGGAGTTTTACGTCCCACCGTTATGCACCTATTGGACTAACGAGGACGGGGAAACGCCATGCAGTGTACAATGAAATTTGCCAGGACAGCGTCATGTGCCTACTCGATTGGAAGATACGAAAATTCCCAGGAGTTTCCGTTAAACAACCCGAATTGATCTTGAAATTTCAAATAATGATATATTGAATTACATATTTGTTTCATAGCCTACAAGGAGAATTCCACTTTCACTCATTGCACACTGCATGGCGTTTGCCCATCCTCGTTAGCCCATACAGGTGCAGAAAAGCAGGACGTAAAATTCCATTTCATTTGATTTTTTAAATAGTCATCTATTTTCTAAAGGGGTGGGGTTGAGGCAACCCATATGATCCTGTATGCGAACAACTATGTCTCCAATAGTCACGAAGTCTGCAGTAGTTTCAGAACGATTCGATTGCAATCGTCATTCCTCGACAAATTTCTGTAAACCAAAACTTTCATGAGGACCGTTTGGGTTCGTTTGGTCGCCATGTAAGGGAAATAATCCAGATTAAATCCGTGAAAACAAAGTCTACAAAAGTTTTAGTCTGTGTTACTAACTTGCCACCGGATACCGTTCGTTTGCTTTCTAGTTACATGTATATGCGATTTTCCGCACCTCCGCTGGTGCGGGGTTTTTAAGCGTATATTTATGTACCTCGAATCCACAAAACTTCGATATATTTGGAAAGATGGATGATTTTGTAGTTCAATAATACCTTCACTATCCCCCTACACCACACAAACCATGTATGCGAGTCCACCAAAGTTTTTTTTTCCCGAGAAATAAAATCTGTCGGTCGCCATTGAATGCTGCACGCGCAAGGTGTGGAAAATCGCAAGTTTTTGTGGCCCACCTTTTCTGACTCTTTCCCCGCCAATTCCGCTCAAATAGCTATCAGAGGCTGGGGAAAGAGTCGGCAAGTTTCGGACTATGTGCCTATATGGCATGTACCTATCTGATCGTGTGTCTAAATACCATGTCTAAATGAGGTGTTCTTTAAAAATATCTGCCTACATGACTGCTTATCGTATGGAAATATAAAGGCCCAGATGCGTCTTTCAAAGGCCACGAATCCTTGGTGTGTATATATACAGTTTGAATTGATTTGGACAGATGCATCGTAGAAGCGTGGGTGGAAAGATCAGTAGCTTAACTCAGCGTTTGGCAGTTCGGATTAAACAGAACACACAGTCTGCTGGTAGAAATAAATATATCTGGAATCGAATCAGATCCAGAAGTAACCAAATTACGAGAATAATGGCGTGCCTGTTATCACTATGTAGACGAGAAAATGAAACGAAAGTAACTTTATTATTTCACTCTGAAGCTGTAAAATTTAAATTAATAGGATTTAGATCAAATTGTTCCGAGAAAGGTCATTGTGACTTGAATGAAATGAAAGGAATGATTGAACAATTGTATACCAGTAACAACCACTGGCGTTTCTAGGAATCTTTAGGTGGGGGACCAAGTTGGGGCCAAATGTTTGTCAGGGGGGACTACCAGCAACAAGGTATCCGTATGTAACATTATACAAAATTTCAAAGTGGGGGGGGGGGAGCCTAAATTCTGGGGGGTGGTGGGGAGTGTTAAATTAAATTATGGCACCCAAGGTCATTGATTACACCAGTGTTCGAACATCTGAAGCATTGAACATTGACATAGTTCTTGGCCCTTGAATCTTTGTCTAAAAACAATATTGAGCTTCACTATGTAGTTCTGTAGGTGCGAAACAAGACATGCTTGGTATCCCTTTCAGAGTACACATAACTAATGATGTTTATTTGGTATTATGGTTTAGTTAGACGTTCATCTGATTACATGATATAAGAGTATAACACCTACGCCAGTAGCTGGTCCCTTGACGTTTATCTCTTCTAATCGATATCTAATATTGATTTATTTCATCTTCCGTGTTATTCTAAACAATATAGTTTAATGTGATTTGATAACGAGAGAACTCACTGGAGGTTATCTTAAATAACAGAAAACAATTTTATTTTATGGTATACTGCCTCCAAGTTGTATTGCCTACAACGTTCCAACAATTTACATTGCCATCATCAGGTGAAATGATTACGTTGTCATCATCAGGTGAACTGATTACATTGCCATCACCAGGTGCAAAGATTATATTGCCTACAACGTTCCAACAATTTACATTGCCATCATCAGGTGAAATGATTACGTTGTCATCATCAGGTGAACTGATCACATTGCCATCATCAGGTGAAATGATTACATTGCCATCATCAGGTGAAATGATTACATTGCCATCATCAGGTGAAATGATTACATTGCCATCATCAGGTGAAATGATTACATTGTCATCATCAGGTGAAATGATTACATTGTCATCACCAGATGATATGATTACATTGCCATCATCAGGTGAAATAATTACATTGCCATAATCAGGTGATATGATTACATAGCCATCATCAGGTGAAATGATTACATTGTCATCACCAGATGATATGATTACATTGTCATCATCAGGTGAAATGATTACATTGTCATCACCAGATGATATGATTACATAGCCATCATGAGGCGAAATAATTACATTGCCATCATCAGGTGATATGATTACATAGCCATCATCAGGTGAAATGATTACATTGTCATCACCAGATGATATGATTACATTGCCATCATCAGGTGAAATAATTACATTGCCATAATCAGGTGATATGATTACATAGCCATCATCAGGTGAAATGATTACATTGTCATCACCAGATGATATGATTACATTGTCATCATCAGGTGAAATGATTACATTGTCATCACCAGATGATATGATTACATAGCCATCATGAGGCGAAATAATTACATTGCCATCATCAGGTGATATGATTACATAGCCATCATCAGGTGAAATGATTACATTGTCATCACCAGATGATATGATTACATTGTCATCGTCAGGTGAAATAATTACATTGCCATAATCAGGTGAAATGATTACATTGCCATCATCAGGTGAAATGATTACATTGTCATAATCAAGTGAAATGATTACATTGCCATCACCAGGTGCAAAGATTATATTGCCATCATCAGGTGAAATGATTACATTGCCATCATCAGGTGAAATGATTACATTGCCATCACCAGGTGCAAAGATTATATTGCCATCATCAGGTGAAATGATTACATTGCCATCATCAGGTGAAGTGATTACATTGCCATCATCAGGTGAAATAATTACATGGCCGTTATCAAGTAAAAAGATTATACACTGTATTGCAAATTGTCATCAAAGATTACTTCCTCTATTGACATTAAAGGAAAACAATATGCTTCAAAATATGAATAAAAAGCCCATGTGCAATCAGATTTTTATTAACCTTTCCAGCACAGAAAATGTATAAATACAATTATGATGTGAAAACCTAATGACATTTACTCAGATCTCTATAATACAGTTCTAAATCACCCTAACTTACTACATCACTTGATAATTGACTGTCCGACTAATTTGATAGAAGATGACCTTTAAAAAAGATGAATTAATGGCCGGGTTAAGGCTCCTGTGATTCGTCAAAATCAATTATAGGCCTATCAACGGCGTTCTAAACCTCATATAAGTATCTAGATTGTAATCCATCTAAAAGTTCACAGCTATTACTGTAAGCATTTTCCTGTTCCAGGGGTCGTACTTGATGAGTGGACGTGGTTCCGTTTGGTAGTCAAGCCACTGTCTGGATACATAAAAAACTGAATGAGTCCTCTGTGGTCTGCTTTTTTTTATAAGGAAATACATGCAAATAATATAATCGTTAATAATTTAGCTGATAAACTCAGTTTTATTGTAATGGCACAAGGTGTGCCGAAAGAGTAGGCAGGCTGTGAGTAATCCGAAATATAGAATTTCTCCAATGTCCATTCTATACATGTATATACATTAAATTCATATGTTATTACCTCGGTTCCCAACCAGGGGTACTAGTACCCATTGGGGGTACCAACGAACACCACAAGGGGTACCTGAGAAGCCTCTTAAACAATTTGTTATAAAAAGTAGTGTTATATACTATTAATCGATCTAACTTATCTTATATTTGACAATAAATACATACTTCAATCACCAACAACTGTAATAGTGGCTACAAATATCCTATGACTTTCATGTTGGCTCTTATTGTTCTTACGGTGGCCGAGTGGGTACCAGGAGATTGTGTTAAAAAAATAGGGGAACGAAGAATTCAAAAAGTTAGGAACCAAGGTGTTATTAGATATATACATGTACTTTGATATTATATTGTTAATTCAGTTCTTTCACTGGTTGAGTATTTATATAATTATAGACCAAAGCTTAATAGATATTAATGAACAAGTCCAGTTTGGCCTGTGTAATGTTCTGATGATCATTTATTTTGATTAGCTGTCAATGGAGACCTTCCGATCCTGTGATAACTTGTCACTATACAGGTTGAAGACTAACAGGAACCACTGATAATCAGCATAAATCATTTCGGATTAGATTGGTGATAACTAAAGTCATCATCGTTGACAGGCTGATGAAGGGACACTGTGTTTTAGACACCGATAGATTGATAAAGGGACGCGAAGCATATGGTTGACAAGAGAGCTTTGAAAGGCTGCATTCGGGAATCAGGAACAGCATTAGAAGCCGCGCATGAAAAGTGAAAATAGAAAATAAATTTCGTCCCGAGGGGGGCCCTGACACCATGCCGCAAGTAGAATGAGGAGAAGGGGGTGAATGGTGATGATTATGTTTCACGCGTGCTGTTTCTGAATTCTGTTTATAATGATCACATAAAAAGTATAACTCACCCGTTACGCATTCTTTATGGTTATCTTTAAATTCACTTCTAATCTTTCTTAACAGTCGGATCAACTTGTTTTCTAGTGGACCTTCGATAGCTGAGAATATAGCTGCTCCGATAACGAGATATAACAGATAAAATAAGGCCAGCACCAGTAACCGGACATTACTTCGTCTTAGCACCATCCTGAAAAAAAAAAGAATTCAATTTTTAGTTAATTTATGCAAGGAATGATATATGAAATGCTCTTTGGGACTATTTCCATTTCCGTTCAAAAAGGAGATGGTTTGTCCTACTAACCTAAGAAAGATCTGGTTTAAGAAAAATGAAAAAGAAAAACAATCCAAGAACAGAGATTACACGTTGTACAGGTTAAAAATATTCTTATCCTTATTCTCAAAAACTTAACTTAAGTTGATTTTAGTGTTCTAGTTATTTGATTGATCAATCACTAAAATCGATTTTAAAGTCAGAATTATCATCCCATCAGAATACTGTATTGCTTAAATTCTGGATTTTATCTAAGTTAAGTTTTCGAAAATCAGGCCCCTGGGCTGAAAATTAACTATAAACAATAGAGCGTACATTAACGAGCTATAGTATTTAATTAATACATGTAAATGTCTCATTAATATGCCCTTTAACGGCCTTTAATGGAATTTTCTTCTAGTTAGCAATCTATTCTGAGCGTTCAATTTCCGGATTGTATGTACTTCTATGAAGTATATTAAGCATACGGGACTTCGTGACTGACAAAGGGGTAGGAGAGAAGGGGGAGGGGGCGTGGTGTATTAGATAATCTCATTTGCACCTGTGTGCAGACTATGCACTTAACAAATGGTTGAACCCTCATTATAAATAGTCGGACCATTTTTGCATGCTTCATGTAAATTCATCAATGTTTCTAAACATAATTGAAAGTATCACTCTCGATTTAGATTTGTTTCTGTCAATGCGAATCCCGCACAGTCTGCTGGTAGAAATAAATCTATCGTGAATCGAATCAGATCCAGAATTAACCAAATTACAAAAATAATGGCGTGCCTGTTATCACAAGACGAGAAAATAAAACGAAAGTAACTTTATTATTTCACTCTGAAGCTGTAAAATTTAAATTAATAGGGTTTAGATCAAATTGTTCCGAGAAAGGTCATTGTGACTTAGAAATGAAGCAGAGGAATTAAGTTCACGTCTGACATTCTTCTGATCAAACTAAGGTATGAAACAACTTTGCACGAAACAAACTCCTTGGTATTTGTACAGTCCCACTTAAACATTTTCTACAAAAGGTTTATATATAAGTACAATCCTACAAAGACCAAGGACTGTAGAAAAAGGGAGAGGCTAGGGGTTTAAAGATCGAAGCCAACTATCTTACTGGAAAGACAAGGCACGTCAAATGTTTTTGTATAATGCAATAGATGAACGTTGCAAGGTGGAGAAAGGGGTTGGGGATGTCTCAAGGAGAGACTGATAAGCGCTATCGCCCCAACACTACCTTAGCTACGTGACTAATGTCCTATGTGATTCATTTGGTTTTTTAAGACACTTGGTTGTTGAATAGAACTCGTTACCATTGTCTTTGGGAATACGATATTATTATATACAATATACATGTATAACACTTACAATTCTGGCATGGTTATATTAATATATTATGTGTTTACCAGTTATTATAATAAACGTTAATTACCAACTGTCAAATATCACAGTAATTAAACATCATTCTTACGGTAATTACTTCTGGAAAGCTTACGATAAACCGATTCCATGTGTGCCACCGGCTGTGTACGTTACAGAGTAAGCTTAATCCGTCGTAATGACAGCATTTGCCCCATTGTCAAGGCACAGTGTTTGCCTGTTTACTTTAGCCCGATATTTGCAGAAAAGTGAAACCTTTCATTTCGATTATCCACGAGCATAATTACAATCCAATACGTTGCATACACCTAACCCTGGCGTCAGGCAGGGTATGCTTACTCCCTGAGACACTTGATACCACTTTTCATTATGAAATATTTACTCAATAATTAATATACTACCTCATGTGCATTAGCTACTAATAATGTATTGCCAATGTGTTTTAATAGATTTCGAGATTAGTTTTACGGTTCGGATCGTTCGTGCTTGGGTTTTATTTCTCTTATAGGATTACCAATCAGATTGTTCTTGGTGTTTCTTTATGTCTTGAAACCATTGGTAAGGGTTTGATCTACTAGCTGCAAAGGGATTCGAGTCAAATGATTCCAAAACTACCCAGTTTGAGATAACAGCATCTGCTGGAAGTGAACGTTAACTTGTCATCTACCAACCAACCACCCATGATTCCAGAAATGTAATGGTGATATACATCCCACTTTTCTGCACCTATGAGGACTGGTAAAATGATACCAGATAATTTCCCTTTAACACGAGACAATGTAAACGTGTCTCTGATGAATACAATATTCCATTACAGTGTAAATGTATTGATCTTCTCTATTTTCTTAACAAATATTCACACCAAACAATCAGTTTAAACACATTATTATTCAATAATTCAAACAAGAAATCTAATAAACGGAAATGAAACGTGGGTTAAGAGCGTAGATTACTTTATTCACTTCCATGTTGAGTAATGTTATGAATAGAAAAATATGTCGTATAATGTTTCAGGTTGGTGGTTGGTAGATGACAAGTTAACGTTCGCTTCCAGCAGCATCTGATATCTCAAACTAGGTAGTTGTTGGTAGTTGGATCGGTTCAATAGGATGGTACTGTGCTGTTGGTTTGGTAATTTGAGAAATCGTAAGATCTGGTCGCGTCGAATGACATGGCAGCATTCTTAAAATAAGGCTTTCCTTTTTCAATGAGACTGAGCTCAAGATCAGGCGTGTCTATAAAATTAGTCATATCGGTATGGTCGACTGTACACGAAGCTACATTGATATTAAAAATAGATGTAGAAAAGTAGGACGTAAAACTTCATTTCATTTAAATATAAATATGAAGCGTGCCATTTTATGAGACGTATGTTATAAATGGAGCTGATATTTGAAATGAAACATAGCCTTCTAACAGGGGCGGCTCGAGCCCCCCCCCCCCCTATCTTTGGCCGACTGATGTCAGAACCCTCTAAAAAATTTGCTTCTTGCGCCTTTGGCGCTCGCAGTGCCGTTGAATTTGAAGCATATTATATTTCAGATGGGTACCATGAATTAAATAAGATGCAACCCGAAAAAAGGCTGCTCATAAAATGCATCGTCTCTGTCGCAAATTAACCAAAAGAGGATCAACTTCCTCCATCATATTTACCAACTTAATTCTAAAGATTGTCCTTTTAGTCGGTAATGACTCATAACTAAACCGGAAATTGAATTCGCCATTAGAAAAAAATCTAAAGATAATCGAAGCCAAATCACCGACTCTCTTTTCATGGGATTTGGTCTTTTCATCCTCTAGAACTCGCTATAGTAGAAATGCTTTTTGTTTGAGAACATCCTTTTTGGGCTGAAGTACAAATTATTGATTCTGTTCTATTTTCTCCTTAGATACATTCCTGTAACTCTCAAGTAAAATACTGAAAATATTGAATGTTAACGGTAGAAGGTTCAATACTTTTTATGACTTCATTAGTGGCGATAACATTTTTCTGTTTAATCCACTGGAAAATATTCAATATGACAGAATAGAAAAACACGACTCGACAACCCAATTCACCCCACGGTAATATCTGAAGTGATTGAAACGTACATAGCTTTCTAGATTATCGGCACATTATTTCTCTCAACAACTTAAATGGGAATGTTCAGCATTTCCGAGGATCGATTTGAGCCTTTAATATCTGAAAATAGTCTCCATAAGTACCAGAACTGCACAAAAATCGCATAATCCCTTCAATCATATCCTTTCCTAAACATTTATCTTTCATTTTCTGTATTTGTCCTTTCTATAAGGCATAGTCTTACTAAATGACGAGTCGTATTTTTGACTTTCAAACACTCATAATTATGGCTACACATGGCTTATGGCTTATATTTCGAGGGAAAGTTGTGAACATTATTATGGATTACAATAGCTAAAAAGGTTCCAGGTTCTGAGCCACATTAAATCCCAAAACAGGTTATATAGTCTAAGTTAATAAGAGGAATGATTCATATAGATTTTGTGTTGATTATAGAAAGGGGCACGTGCTAACAGATCATTAAGTGCATCCGTCGCATTTGACGATGAAACATTTAGTTTATTAAATGGTGTAAAAATGTTTTCTATCTTTGACTTGGCTATAAGATATTGGCAATTTTACATCAGAGAGCGCAATAAACAGCGTATGCGATTTGCAGTGGCGTGGTGGCCGGGGGGGGGGGGGGCACGTCCCCCCCCCCCCAGCGAATGGAAACCACGGGGCGCCGACGTTGCAAGGGGGCGCCAAAAGCCATTCAAGCCCTTGGTGTGAGTGTTTGTAATCACCCAAGGATTAAGCCTATTGAAAATAAAAGCATTTGAACAATATTTACTATGAATTATTGCCCTCGTTCTTGAATTGTTTGTGGACCCGACCCGATAGAGAGCTGATTTCTTGGTGGATTTTGATGAAACTTGGTGTGAGAGTTTGTAATCACCCAAGGATAAAGCCTATTAAATTGTGATAAATGAAGGGAGTGAACAGTAGTGTAGGTAGACTCAATTTGGTCGCACCTTTCCCCATGCCATTTTCATCCCATGGGGAAAGGTGCGACCAAATTGAGTCTTCCCAAAACACACCTTAACACCCTACATTTCATAAAACAGCCTACATTTTTCATAGAATTCTTACGACAAACACCTTCAATAAATTTCCTACATTCCATCAAAAAAGCATATTAAAAATAGGATGAGTTTAATTTTAAAACATGAACAATACAGATTCGAAGATTATTCAGGCGACGGTATCTTTTCATCTATATTTTCGCTAGGTTCAAAAATAATTCCAAAAGTAGCTAGCTTTGTTTCAAACAACAAATCCCTAATTTCCTCCGGAGCTCAAGCAGTTGGGTCCGTGGCAAAAGCAGGAATTAGAATAAACGACGCCGTGAAAAAATCCGACGAACTGAAAGAATTACAGCAAATAAGAGAACTACGAAACAGGAGAATAGAACAACAAGCTTTAGATAAAAAAACAGGAAAAGGTTTTAAAGTAATTGGATAAAAATGTCTTTGATAATTGCTCAAAATCCAAAAACTTATTTTGGTTCCGATATTCAAAAATCATTAGGATATCTTCCTGGATTTCCATGGGCCAAATACTCTGGCGAGAAACATCTTCCAGGTCATAATTACACCGGTCCAGGTACTAGATTAGATCTGCGATTAGACGAAAACGATAAACCAAAACCAGGGGAAGAACCAGTCAATAGAGTTGACGCTGCTGCGCTTAAACACGACATACTTTACAGAAACAAAGACATAAACTTCAGACACGAAGCAGACAAACAAATGATAATCGAACTCGAAAATATTCCAAATCCAACATTCAAAGAGAGAATGCAAAGAGCGCTAATCATTAAACTGTTAAAAGCAAAGATGAAATTGGGTATGGGATTGGCGGATGAAATTCATAAAGAATTTAGAAAAAACAAACATTATTTAAAAGTTAAAGTATTTGATAAAGATGAAATATGGTCAGCAGATTTAATTAATATGCCAGTTGAAAGAGGATTTAAATATTGCTTAACAGTTATAGATTTGTATACGAGATATGCTTGGGTTATTCCTCTCAAAAACAAAACTGGAATATCAGTCAAACACGCATTTGAAACCATAATGAAACAATCTGACAGACGGCCCCAAAAGTTATGGGTAGATAAAGGGAGCGAATTTTATAACAAAAATATGAAATCTGTGGGGTTTGAAATTTACAGTACTCACAACGAAGGTAAGGCTGTAGTTATTGAAAGATTCAACAGGACTCTAAAAAATAAACTTTTCAAAAAGTTCACGGAATTAAAATCTCAAAAATGGCTAAAAATATTACCAGAGGTCGTAGACGAATACAATAACAAAATACATTCATCTATAGGAGTGTCACCAGCACAAGCCTCAAAAAATCCAAATATTATAAGATCAATTAACGCGCAACATAACTACGAAAATGAAATAAAGAATCTAAATGTCAAACCCAAATTTAAAATTGGAGATCGAGTTCGTATTTTCAAATATAAAAGTAAATTCGAAAAAGGATATGTTGGTTATTGGACAAACGAAATATTTATCGTAGATAAAGTTAATAGCACATCCCCTCCAACATATGAATTAATCGATCAAGACAAAGAACAAATTATAGGTAGGTTTTATCAAAATGAACTTCAAAAAACTGACTTTTAAAAATGAATGAATTTCTCGATAAATATGGTACCGATACAACCACAAACTTCCAACTTATGAGATGGGCGAATGAGTTAAACATATCACCGTTTTATTATTGTATGAGAGATGAAATAAATAATCTCAAAAGTAAAAAAGGTAAATTCTACGCTATAACAAATATACACACTTCCGATCAAAAAGGTGTTCATCATTCTGCTTTGTACAAAGACTCTAACTTTTATTTTTTCGACTCTTTTGGATTAGATCCCACTGAAGAGATAATGAATCTAACTAATCAACCAATTAAATCTTCTACATTTCAAATACAAAAGCCGGGTCAAAAGTTTTGTGGTCAGCTTTCACTTTGGGTTTTATATCAGTTGAGTTTAGGAAAACAGTTCGAAGAAATTGTAATAAATTTAACTCAATAAAAATGGCAAATAAATTTGGTTTAGGTGCTTTACCTTTAGATACTAAAAAACCAAACACTACATTTTCAATCAATAAAATCAAACCATATTTTGTGGATCAAATCGGAGACATTCTTCAGGGTGATATTGATATGAACAATTTTGGTATAACTAATTTAAAGTTAGCAGAAAATGATAATGATGCTGTTAACAAGAAATATTTAATGGATCAAATAAATTTAATTGAAGTAGATAAAGACCATTTAAAAGATCGAATAGCTGATGTGAAAAGATTCTTCAAACGACAAATAAATAATAAAGATTTTATAAATGAATCTAAATTGAAAGAATTAGATTATATTGATGATGGTAAATTACAAAAAGAAGTAACAAGTTTAAAAAGTTTTATTCAACAACAATTAGTCAATACAGTAGATAAAACTCAATTACAAAATTTAAGGTCATTAATATCTAAATTAGATGACAAGATTACAAAGCAAAAAGTAGATCTTAAACAACTAATATCCAATATTAATCCAGGCATAAGTGAAGACAAATTAACCGCATTAGAAAGTAAACTTAGTGATGATAGCGAAATACAAAAACAAATAGAATCTATTCAACAAAAATTAATAAATGTAGTAGATAAAAATCAATTACAAAATTTAAGGTCATCAATATCTAATTTAGATGATAAACTATCAAAACAAAAAGTAGATTTTAAAAAACTAATATCCAACATTAGTCCAGGCATAAGTGAAGATAAATTACAACAAGAATTAACTGCTCTGGAAACTAAATTTAAAACTGAATTACAAAACGAACTAAAAACTATTGATGATAGTGAAATTAAAACTTATATTCAACAACAGATAGAAAATATTGATGATAGTGAAATTAAAACTTATATTCAACAACAAATACAAAATATTGATTATAGTGAGATTCAACAACGGATAACTACTATTAATAATGAAGTTTTAAAACAGGAAACAAATATAACCACATTACAAAATAATCTCAATGAACTAGAATATATTAAACCCTATTATTTCTTTCTTCCATTTTCTAAAGACTATAAAGATTATTCGGTGGAAGAAATCACTGGAGAATTCATTCGTGGTTATAAATATGGGTTTAAAGTAAATATTAAAAATGATATAGGGTCTCATAGTGTGTCTCATTTTGAGGGGAATACTATAATTGACATATTTTTTCCTATGAAGGTAAAAGTCGATTTTCCAATTCATGATAACTATAACTCTCTTTTATCTGTTCACTTTATCAAAAATGGTAACATTGTAGATGCAAAAGAATCTTATTTTTTTCATGAAATTTCTAATATTTCGTCAAATCAGTTGTATATAGATAACCTTAGAATCTCAATCGAGGAGGTTGAGAAAATAGGACCTTATACATTTGAGTTATTTGATATGATATTGGAAACGGAAACTCCACCATCAGCAAGCATAATTAGAAATCCAAAACCACGAGAAGAAGAAACACAGATTTATGAGTTTTTACGAACAACAGACTTTGAATATGTGAAACTATATTTTGTTCATAATGATCTTTTCTTCTCTGTTGATGTTAATAAAAATCAACAATTTAAACATTTTCCAATAGCATTAACAGAAAATCTATATGTATCATATTTTTTCATAGAAATCTCTATTGAAAAAAAAAACAAATTTTTTTGTTTATCGGGATAAGAAGAACAAGGAGTCAAAACAAGAAGCATTCTTAGTACAGGTACATGTCACTATTGTACAAAACCCTAAGGATATACGTAGAGCATTATCGGAAGTTCACTTAATTTAACGTTTAAAAATGGAACAAGAAAGCAGACAAAAATACATGATAGACAAACAAATAGAATTAAAAGAAAAACTAAGACAATTTAACAAATGCAGAAAAACATGGAGCAGAATCGATTCTGTTTTCAAAACATTAAGTACAGTTTTAACAGTAGGAATAACGGTGGCAACAGCTGTAACCGGTGGATTAATGCTTCCAATAATTGTCCCAACTGTATTAGCTGCGTTCACTGCCGTTCAAACTTCATCTTGTGGTTTGATAACTTTAGGTTTTACATCAAAACAGAAAGCTCATTATAAAAGGAAAATCGAAATTTTAAATGCGTATCTTAATAAATTGTTTATTTTTTTCGAAAGATCGAGAGAAGACAAGAACATAACAGTTGAAGAATTAGAAAAATTCAATGAAATTTTAGATAAATTTAATGTAGAAATGTCATCAATAAAAGTTAAAAATTCATAATTAAAATAGATACTTAAAAAAAGAAGATGGAAAATATTGAAAATTTAAACAATTCTTTTTCAAAATTATTCAAGGCAATACCTAATTTATCTGCGCAAGAAAAATTCAAATATCTAGCCGAAAATGTAGAAGAAGATGAAATCAAAATATCAAATATACTTTTTTTCAGAATTAATCAAGAGAATAACTATTCTATTTAACGATTTTAAAATCAAAGGTCAAATTGAAATAAATGGTCAAATATATGAAGTTGGGGAATATAAACAAGACATGAGATTATCTGGATTCAATGCTCAAACTTTCCAAGTTATTTATTCAAAGATGGATGATAAATCTGACGCATCTGATTGGTATTTTACAGGAGAGATTTGTTTCCGCAAAAATAATTTTAGTATAATAAAAAGATCTAAAACTGGCAGAGGTGGTAATTTACTTAAAAAGATAAATGAGTACAAAGGCAAAAATTGTTTCATACCAAGCGATGGTTATTGTTTTATAAAGTGTGTAAATCACTTCATGAATAAAGACTTAACAAAAGAATTTAAAGATTTCGTCAATAGTTTTCAAAAATCAAACCGAAAAGGAGTTATGACATCTGCTAGAATCTCTGATTTCAATAAGAAATTTAATACTTATTTTCAAATTTATATGCCCTCACATAGACATTTTCAACCAAAGAAAGTATCCGAAGAATTAGATTGGGTATTTTATTTACACAAAGAACATTTTTGTTTGATAAGAAGAAATAACAAAAAGTTAGGCATTCAAGAAATAAAAGATAATTACGATGAAAATGTATGGAGAACCTGTGGGGATGATGACGCACTAACTTGTTTTGCTCAGTTAAAACTAAATGTGATTTCACACCCTCATGATGATACTTTATACGCATGGGATTGCGAAACTTATAACGAAAATAAAGCCATTCCTTATTGTTGTACTTTAGTCAATTTGGAAAAACTAAGGAAAAAACTAGAACTAATTAAAAGAGTATTCCCAGATTTAAAACCAACTGATCCCAATCCAGAAGAATATTACAACAAACTCATGACTAATATAGTAGAAATATTTGTAGGAACAGATTGTTTTGATCAGATGTTGCGTCGTTTAGGAAGAGTAGATGAAAAAAGATTAACCTTAATTTCCCATAACGGGAGTGGTTTTGACAACTGGGTTGCACTTCAAACCATTGATAAACTAACACAATGTCCACTAGTAGCAGATAATAAAATTCTATCTCTTCCTATATCTAATCCATATACAGAAGAAAGATTACAGAAAAAATGGAAAAGAGAGAAAGAGATACCTGATAAAAATAAATATTTACAACATATATCTCTCACTTGTTCCTATCAACATGAAAGATCTAGTTTGGAGGCATGGGGGAATTCGTCTAATCTACCGATGAATTTGAGGAAGATTGCCGATATTAATATTGCAAAATACACCAAAGATAATTGGGAATCTTTAAGACACGAATGGGAACCGTACGCTAAAAGAGATACCTTATGTCTCGCAGCTTGTTTGATAAAATACAATAAAGCAATGAGAGAAACTGTCTTCCAAAACGTTTCAAATAATCTTACGGCTCCATCTTTATCTTTAAAGGGTTGGTATTATTTATATCATTACGATAAAGAAATGGTTGAAGAAGAATGGTACGAAAGTACTAGAATGGTTCTGAAACACACCGAAAAGCAAAACATAGAAAAAGTTTACTCGCATACTCACCCTTTTATAAGATATTTTATAAGACAAAGTATTAAAGGAGGAAGAGTTTCAGCAAACAGAAAATCATTTGAAACGAACAAAATGGATGAAATTTGTGATGTATTAAGGGAATACACAAAACTTGAAAGCAATAACATAATTGATTTATTTAAAGAATATAGTAAAAGTGATACAGATAAAACGGAAGTTCACTCGAGACTTAAAAAAATAAAATGTACTAAACTGATGGCATTTGACGCCAACGGTTTGTACGCTTCCGCTATGACAGAAGGTGAATATCCAAAAGCTGAAAGTGCAAGAGCGTTTCTACCAGAAGAAGAAGAAGAATTTGTCAAGCTCTTTAATGAACAGAAATTCAGACCTAGAACTGCTATTTTAAAAGTCTGGTTTGAATATCCCAAAAACATGTTCTTTCAACCCATACCAGCTAAAGATAAAATCACTTTCACGAATAAAGAAGGTAAAAAGGAAACTGGCACTAAAATCAGATTCAGAAATGGTTTCTGTTCAGATGTTTTAACATCAGTCGATATTCAAGAAATAGTGAAAGCCGGTGGACGAATTATTAAAATATTAGATGGTATAGTTTACGAAGAAAATTTTAAAAATCCACCCTATAGAGATTATATTTTGATTTTGAAGGAATTAAGGAGTAAATACAAAAAGGAAGGGGATATGGTTGCCAGTAACTGCATGAAGTTGTTAGGTAATGCCCTGTATGGGAAATCTATTCAGAGGGATAGAAATACCTCATTACACTTATGGAATGGAGAAACCTTTCGCCTTAATTACGACAAACACGTCATGAAGTATGACAGACTAAATGATAGTCAATACATTGTGGAGATTAATGACGAAGAAAAAGAGTTTGTTCCTCCAAAGGATTTTACGAGATTAACACCCACTCATTTAGGTACGTTTATATTATCACACAGTAAAAAAATAATGAATAATTTTATTCACGTAATAGATGGTTTTTATAAACCAGAAATATACTATACTGATACCGATAGTTTATACATTTCTTCTAGCAATTGGGATAAATTAAATGAAGCTGGGTTGGTGTCCGAAAATGAGTATTGTAAAGGAAAGAATGATTATGGTGATGGTGGAATTATATTTGGTTTATATTTAGCGCCAAAAGTTAAATACAATATCATTCTAACTTCCGACGGTGTTCTAAAAGAAAAGAAAACGTTTAAGGGTTACTCGAACTATAAGGTTAAGGTAGAGGATTATATTCAATTAGCTAGTGGACATGACATAACGAATGAATTCGATAAACCATGGGGGAAGAGTTTTACTAATGGAATAGTTATTCCTAAAGAAAAACAAACTAAAAAATTTAAAAGTTATCTGAATCTCATAAAGAGAAAAGCACCGAACGATGAAGGAATCATGTATTGGGTCGTTTCTTTATACCCTGATTCTGTGCCCCGTGGAACTTGCTGCCGTGGTTAATTTGATTGTTTCTGTTCAGGAGATGAGGGCTTTCTTCGCTACGCTGTATCCTGTACTTTCTTTACTAAACTCATTGAATTTACTGCAGTGGTTAAATTGATTGTTTAAGATCAGGAGGTGAGGGCTTTCTTCGCTACACTGTATCCTTTACTTTCTATACTAAACTCATTACATTAGAATTTATTGCCGTTGTTAAAATGAATGTTTATGATCAGGAGGTGAGGGCTTTCTTCGCTACACTGTATCCTTTACTTTCTATAATAAACTCTTTAAATTAGAATTTACTGTCGTGGCTAACTTGATCGTTTCTTGCAGCCGTAGTTATATTGATCTTGTTTACAGTTGTATTTGTAAATTTTCTTCTTACAGTTGTGGTGACTCTACTTTTGATTTCCAGTAGAGATCTGAACGAAAATATTTATTAATATGTTTTCTTTACTCTCGGAGCATGTCTAGTTGAAGCAGTGCAGTTCTTCTTCTTTACTTTTAGATTGCAGTAGAATTTCATCAATAATATTTAATAATAGTTATCTTGCCTCTTACATTCAATTCAAGTAGTTATAGTCATAGCGTTGCATGGAATCTGCTCATAAATACTTACTAATGGTTTACCTGTCTCTTGCAGTTGTGGTGTCTTTACTTTTTAGACTGCTGAAGACTTCTCATCGTCAATATTTAATAAGAGTTATCTTGCCTTTTACAGTTGAAGTAGTTCTACTCAGAGTTGCAGAGGATATCGGAACTAAAATACTAACTAACGGTTAACTTTCTTCTTTCAGTTATAGTGTAGGTGGAATAGATGTCTGGACGAAGTACTTACTTATATTTTGGCTGTTCCATCTCTTACAGATTTATTACATTTTGACATAACATATTTTAATTATTTCCCTTCCAGGTTTTCTATTTGGCATTATCATTTTTGGCAAACAATTCACACTTTTGGCAAATCTAAATTCATAACACACTGTCAGGGGATGAGTAAACATCCTTCAAGCTGGTCTTGAGCATGGATAAATCCTACCTCCCCCTCCAATTTAGAATAAGAACATTAATGGAGTAGGGTTGGGTAGCCCGCTCGCAGCACTTGCACTGACCTACCTTTGGCTTCACAAATTTTAATGAATTTTTTTTTTTTTTTTTTTTTTTTTTTTACAATTTGTTGCAATGTACTTAATCGCTTGAAGATAATATGTCCATTTAATACACATGTACTTGTGTATATTGCTATATTGTATATCTTAAAAAATATCCAGTAGCCTGTGGTCATGTATTTGATCTCTAAATCATCAAATTCTGTACACTAAACGCTTGAGTATAATATGTCCATTTAATACACATGTACTTGTGTATATTGCTATATTGTATATCTTAAAAAAAAAAAAATATCCAGTAGCCTGTGGTCATGTACTTGATCTCTAAATCATCAAACTTTGTACACAATTTTCTTTTTTTTTTTTTCTTTTTTTTTTTTTTTCTTTTTTTTTTTTTTGGTGTCTATTATGTTGTATATTGTATCTATGTTTGTCCCCATGGGCTGGGTGTGAGACAGGACCGTTACCACTCGTGGTATAGGGCCTAATTCTGACCCATGTAAAATAAAGAGTTTATTATTATTATTATTATTATTATCCTTACAATGATAAAGAGGAGATGTCCTTGGATGAAAACTATGAATTTGATGACTTTGATTATCTAACTCTTCAAGAAGAATGTTAATTTTTTTGTTTTAAATGAAGTTGAATAACAATTTCCTCGTTACCAAAATCTATAAACCTATTTTTGCCATCTTTGATTTCCAGATTTATATCTTTGATCATAAAGGAATTAAGTGGTAAATACGTAGTTTGAAATGGTTTCTCTATAATTCTATATCCAATCGGAACAGTGAATGTTGGAAGACTGTAAATAATCTGACGTTTGTATTTATTGAAAAATCCACCGTTTATTAAATTGCAATGTATATTGATCACATCGACATCATTCTCGATATTAGCTTTATTTGGTGCTATAGTTGATTGGGTGTATACTCGTTTATCAAATCCTAGTAACGTATTCAATGAATTTTCTACGTTGAAATCAACTTGACTATTATTTCTTAATATCAATTTCATTTTGTTCAGATTTAAATTACCTTCGAATTCAATATTGTTTTTACCATTGACACTTCCTGCGTATTCAGATAGGTATTCGTTAATGGCTATGTATTCGTAACTTCCTGGTAGTAAACTTATGGTTTTGAATGTTGCTCCATTATCTGTTGATATTTTTATTTTGTTATTATCTTCGTTGATATTTCTAATGGAATTGTAAACAGAGAAATACTTTAATCCCAATTCATATTCTTGATTTCGATCGAGTTCATACTCATAATCTAGAGATAATTTAATGTCTGATTTATTTGAGGTGATGACGAATAGTTGACTCATTTTTAATAACACTTTTATAATCATTTTTATCTATGATACCTTTTTGTAGGAGTCTTTTTAATATACAATTTAATTCATTATATTGTCTGTGTGATTGATGTCCTTCCTTCATTGCCGCTAATATTATTTGTAATCTATTAAGCAATTCTTCGTTATTGTCTGGTAGAAAAATTACACCATCTCCTGTATGTCCCAAAAAGTCATCGATTTCTTCTATAATATCATCAGTGTAGTTATCATCACTACCATCGGTGTTATCATCTAATTCTTTTTCCAGTCTTCTTAATCTTAAAGTTTTGGGTCCTCCTGTCCTTGTCGATGTAAGAATTTCCACGTATGAATTCAAATCTTTGAAATTATAATCTTTATCATACCCATTCAAAAGATTAACCATACCGGGTGTTAAATCATATATAGCGTCTATTCTGTCAATCTTAAATGTTGGGTTGAGTTGATTGAAACGTATCCTAAAACCGTTAAGAATCAATCCATCCTGATCAATTGTTGGCTTTATTGTTTTGGCTAGGGTTGGATTTGGATTTGAAAAATAACGTTTTATATCATCTAATGTCCTGATTACGATTCCATCATCTTCAATGGGATATTCTATTTGTGGAGGAGATTGTTGAATTTGTTGTTTAGGAGCTTCTAATTTATTCTTGATATCCTCTTGACTTTTTAATATTGGTTTAAATAAAGTTTGTAGATTTTCTGTTAATCCAAGTTGTTGTAATCTGTTATTTTCAACTTGGGTCTTTATTTTATTCTTAGCTTTGATATATTCTCTATTTCTTTTTAAAATATTATTCCATTCCATTTTTAAAAAAATAAATTAACATATGTTGATCATTACTCTTTCACCCGCAGGTTTTCTTGTATTAACGAATACATATCCATGTTCCTCTGGATTTCTCCATTGAGCTTTACAAACCTTTTTAAACGAATCTCTGTCCATTCCGTGATTTATCGACTGTATGATTTGAGATAAATCTTTATCGTTTAATTCAAATAATAAAAAACAATTAGCATTTTTTCTAATAAACATAGAATCCATCCCGTAAAAAGATTGGGATTGGTATAAGCAGTGACAGTTGTGATGTCTTCCCTTCGTGAAGAATTCTTGTTGAACAGATTGATTTTTTTGCGCTACACAGTCGTCAAACAATATTAAGTTCTTTCGTTTACTATCAATATTAGACAAGTCCAAATCATTTACATTTTTTGTCAGAAACACTTTTATGTCAGTTGGATTGAAAGATGGATTCTTTTCTTTTATGAAGTTATCTAAGATATCTTTTATTTCTATCTCATCGTTGTCCTCGTAATATTGAAATAATTCTTGAACATATTTCTTTGGTAAATATTCTAAAGCTTCGAGAAATTGATAATACGGTTGTTCTGGTGTTGTTGTGTAGATATACAAAGAATCGAAATCTAAAAGGTTGGGTGTTGTCAACATGTTAAAAGTGAGATGAGTTTTACCAGAACCGGAACTACCGCATATACACATGAGCATTGGATTATTAGGAAATATTTCTGAATGATTAAATTTCCTTCCCATTTTATGTACCAAAAATTACACCTTCTCCTTTATACTTTGAAAGATATATTCCTTCTCCAGTGTGTATATTTTTAAAAACTATTCCATTACCCTTATGTTTGACTTTGATTTCCCCTGTGTCAATACTATCCACTAATTTAGTTAATCCTTGTTTGACAGTTTTCTTAGTTTCTTCACTAAATCGATTTCCAAATTCTTTAACTGTACCTAATATGTCTGCTACTCCCGAACCTTTTGCTAACTTTTCCATTTCCAAATTATGTCTACGTTTTTCACTTTTTTCAGCTTCGGCTGCTTTCTTGGCATTGACGGCTTGAACTATTCCTGCCGTTCCGCCGGCCGTGGCACCTGCGGCTGCAAGCCCAGCAAAGATCAAGGGTAGGAAAGGTAAAAATCCACCTGCCTTTATGTTCTTGTCAATTCTTTCTAAATCTATATCATCTCGCACTTTACAGTGTTTATATGTATCAATAAGTTTTTTAGTTATGCTGATTCTTTTACCATTGTAAGTAATTGTAGTTGGCTTTTCTGTTTCGATAGCGTCTATTATTCTTTTTACTAAAGTTTCGGGTTTCATTTTTAAGGGATTAATTTATTCTATTCGAATCATCCGTCTGTCGGATATTTTTATTATATGTTTTGCTTCTTCCAATAATAAACAATAACCGGTTACATCTCCTTGTGTTTTTTCGATATGAATATTTATGTTTACTCCAGTTTTGAAAAGATCTTCTTGATGAGCTGATAGATCAAAACAGAAGATTGGGTGATTAATTGCAAAATCTACATATCCAAACTGAGGTGGATTTCCAAATAATTCACACATATTTTTATAATTTCTATACAATTCATTATAATCCTTTGTGGATGGATTAATAGTTAAAGGTTGGTTAGGATAATTATCGTTGTTTAATCTTACTTGAACTTTACGGATTATAGGATCTTGAGTTTGGTTCATTGCCACTCTAAAGATATTGTTGTTATTTGTCTGAGAATCTGGTAAGTTCTTGAAACCAACTATTAAATATCTTGCTGGTTTAATGCTGTTAGTGATTGGCCATGTTGTGGATTCTCCAGTTAAAGTCTTGCTCCCTACAGTGTTGCGCCGAAGAAAAGCTATTTCAATGTCTTTAGTTAACGAGTTGAATATTCTCGTTTCTACTTCAATTGATGGTGTTATTACGGGTATGAAAAGTTGGAGATTTGTTATTTCTAATTTTGCATTTGAATTAGCTTCTCCAAAGAATATCTTATCGTCATTAATTTCTCTTTGTAAATGAATTTTAAATGGTAAACCTATAGAAACTTTTCTATGTTCTAAAAGACCGAATAAAGGATATAATTTCCAATTTACGTAATTACCCCATCTATTATCCTCAACAACATTATTGTACTGATTTACTCGTTTGTCAAACCCCTGGTTTACTGCTCTACCGATTCTCTCGATGCTATTTCTGGCAATGACTCTCATTCTAGCGATATCAGCATCGTTAGCTACAGTTTTTACTGGTTCTTTTAAAACGGTCCCATCACCAACATCGGGTATCCAACCCGAGACTGAATCGTAGTTTTTGGGGTAAAGGACTGTTTTCAACATTGTGTCAAATTCTCCAGGGTGTTTGATGGTTTCTATGGGGTTTGATCCCGCTTCCAAAACCATTTCGCTAAATAAAGAAGGAAAGAAATTATTTTCTAATGTTGTATTAGTCTGTGGGACTCTATTTTCATTTGCTGTTCCGTCCTTGATTTTGAAATCGCATCTGAAATAGGCATCAGACAGTAGCAACCAATTTGACAGTGAATTGATCTCGAAAGTGACCCTACCACCATCATTCAATTGTGATTTAGACCCCACAGATGCATTAATAATAATGTAATCCTCTTTCTTACGACTAAATGAATAAAGAATTGGATCGTATAATCTAAAAATTGGATCAAGAATTTTATTTGCCATTTTTAGAGGAATTATTTTGATAAAATACAATACATTTACTATATGCATATACATGTATAACGTTTAATAACAACAATAAATAAATTCAATAATTTGTAGTAACAGCTTTTACTGTATTAATCAACTCCTTAGTTTCAAGTATTATTATATAAATAACAATGTGTAAAGGGAGGTAACAACTTATACTGTATCAATCAACTCCTTGACTACGGCTAAACAATGGTATCCAGGCACCGCTCTGAAGAGATCGGCCTATAGTTACAAGTATTATTTCTATAAACAAATTGGTTACTAAGGACCGTAACAAGTGGTGAATATCGATTATCAACATGTTGCATTACACAAAGAAAGTTGTTACGGGTAAAATCAATAGTGCATTCAGACAGAGTCATAAACGAGTGAAGCATTGAATCAATACATTCTGTATAATCTAGAAACTCTATAACGTGAATATTGTACAGTCATTATGAATCACGTTCCTTTCCAAAACCTTTGTTGTTCAGGACTGGCTTTTAATTCCTTGTTAATATCAGGTATTAAACTAAGAAATTGAGAAACTGAAACTGTGACTTTTTTAAACTTTGGGTATTCTGTACAGAGTTTTGCTAGACGTCTTAGTTTTCTACAATGGCTTAGCGAAATACTTAAATTGGTTTTAACGAAATTACTAAATAAACCAAAATTTAATATAAAAAGTTTCTGGAGCCACTGTCCATACGTTACATAGACTTGAATAGTTTGCGCTGAGTTTTGTTTAATAAAAATATCGCAATCCTTAACTATGTCTTTAACCGTATTCTCCTCGTTTATACTATTGTCAAAATGTTTCAATTCCTGCGAATGGGGCAACTCACACACACTATTTTTGAGTTTTTTTAACACTTCCTTATCTTTGGTAAAACTTTTGTTGAAAGTTAGAGGTTTTGGTCTTCTAATAAGTGATTTTTTCATTTCAAAATGATAATCTGCAACTGTTTCTGTACCTTCAAGTAGTATCTTTTCTCTTAATTCCATATAATGATCTAAATGCATCTGGTGGTAATTTATGTGAGCTTCAATATCAGTTGTATAAATCTGAGCTGAAAATAAAAAAAACATAGTGTTTTAACGAGGAAAACTATTTGACACGCTCGTACGCCACCCAGCTATAAAATGACAGATAATTACATATTAAAATGTACTTACCTGTGTCTGAAGATTGAGATCCCACTGACATGCTTTCTTCTGCCATGTTTCCCCTGTAGATGTGTCTGTCTCAAACAAAGAACGCAAACTGAATACTATTCCTAGAAACAGCTTGTTTCCATTTACCTGCAGTGAGCTCATAGTAATCAATGTATTGATGTTTATATATTCATGCAATATTGATCTATAATAAAGACCTTACAATATCATGATAATGCAACATGGTTAAAGGGTACACAAGTCTGTGCTTAAAAAGCAGACCACAATGGATTTCAAAGATAAATAAATCATTTTCAAATAGTGGGATAATATGTAATTTGAGGTATTTTATGATGGAATTTGAGGTATTTTATGCTAGGTAGGGACTTGATGGAATGTAGGAAATTTATTGAAGGTGTTTGTCGTAAGAATTCTATGAAAAATGTAGGCTGTTTTATGAAATGTAGGGTGTTAAGGTGTGTTTTGGGAAGACTCAATTTGGTTGCAACTTTCCCCATGGGATGAAAATGGCATGGGGAAAGGTGCGACCAAATTGAGTCTACCTACACTACTGTGAACCGAAATGTTACATTTCACTGCTTACAGTTATTCAAGGGAGACAACTATGAGGGTCTCTCATAGGTCCGCGCTCGCTACAAGCGTTCACTATGACAAATGGTAAAATTGCTTTTGTACTTCAAAATTAGGTCTTTCCGGTCTTCCTACGGACTTAATTATTTCGGATCTTTGAATTTACTTCTGGGGTCCAAAGCCTAATTTCAATTTTAGAACAATGTTGAATTAACCCGCGTTTACTATAGTTAAAACGAAAACTTTAAGGACAATGAAGACAATAGTGTGAATGTTTGTAATCACCCTAGGATGAAGCCTATTAAGTTAATCCACTTGAAAAAAAAATATGTTAACAAAACCCGTGTGATATAAAAAAGGTCACTCTCAGAATCTTTCATTTACTGATAACATTTACTTATTAAACCTAAAAAAAAATGTGTTTTGCGTTTCATTATCGAATATTTTTATCGGGGCTGCAAGTGCCTGAAATATATCTAGATCGCACCTACAACAGTCTTAATTTTCAAAATTTTCCATGAAAGGAACCCCGTATTACCTCGTTCCTCCTCTTCCACGCGGTGTTCCACGGTCGAAGGGCTCCAGGGGTTTTACATGTGCATCAGTGCATTCATGCATTGTGATCCATACCTGAACAGAATACCTTAGGGTGTGGGTGGGGACCATGAGTTGCAGGGAGCGCCAAAAAGGGTTTGTGCCCCCCAGCCAATTTGGAGCCACCACGCCACTGGCGATTTGTAGTGGATGATTCTCGCCAACTATTTCAAGTAATCACTAGTATTGATGTTCTTATCCTAGGGCAAGTATAGGTAAATTCCAATATGGCCACTTAATTTCAGGCTAATCACCAGACGAGAAACGAAATGACCGGAAATTTAATAAAACTTCTCCTTAGGAGACGACAACCTAATAAATATTGGCGGGAAATGGCGCTGTACAGTCTCCTATTCTATTTTTAGTATCAGCATTCCATCACGCTCTTGATTAAAGACGATGTCAAATTAATTTTATAATCCTACTGTGAGAGAAAATAATAGTCTTCCCCAATCTCTATGATTAATCAAATTAGACATATGGACAGCAACACAAAATGATTGGCGTTTCCCCAACGTTTTGGTTACTTAATGCTCTGTGTCCATATGAAGCCCCACGAATACTACTGAGGTTCTATTAAGCCAGTGGTTCCCAACCTTTGTCCCATGGCCCCCTGTTCTATTCCAAACTAGGGAAAAATAGGGAATATAGCGCAAAGATTTTTGTCTTATGCCTCCACTTCATCGGGAGGTCAGATGCATTTGACCAACAGCAACTACAGACCTTAAAAAGCAAAATATACATCTTCATGTGCCAAGGCTTCCTGACAAACACCCCATGCCCCCAGGTTCGGAACTACTGTATAACAACAGCATATAGTCGACGGTCGCATTATATATACTACTATATACCGTGGAGATATTACTCGAGCTATGCATTACATATAATTGTATATAATTTTGGTTGTAAAACTCCATTCAATATGATATACCCCGAGGTATAACTGCTGTATAAATTGACAAAGTAGAAGTTATATTTATCACGATAGGTCCTCGTTATTTTATTCTCTATAAGTAGAATAGATAATTACCAGGAATAAATACGTCTGGAAATATTACTTCTCTCCAGACGACATGTCATTCTTGTTAAATCCAGTTGTCAGAAGTGATATCCAATACGAAACTTCGCTGGTTAATAGGTCAGAGTAATATCTCCGATAGGTAGAATTTCTCTGACGTTCAGAATGGTGATGTCCATGTTTTAGACAGTGCACAGGGAACCGGTCATTGCTGTTGAACGGATAAACCCAGTTGTCAAAATTGATAACCGAAAGTCATAAGACAGTGTACAGGGGTCGGTATCATGATGTCAGTTGAAAGAAAGGAAAAAAAACAACGTCGATAGACTGAAACATTATTTTTTTCTAAACTAGAGGTCATTCCAGTCATTTTGAACGGATAAACCCAGTTGTCAAAATTGATAACCGAAAGTCATAAGACAGTGTACAGGGGTCGGTATCATGATGTCAGTTGAAAGAAAGGAAAAAAAACAACGTCGATAGACTGAAACATTATTTTTTTCTAAACTAGAGGTCATTCCAGTCCTTTTGAACGGATAAATCAAGTTGTCAAAAGTAATAGCCAAAAGTCATAGAGGATGCCAAGGGATCGGGATCGGTAACAAAAAGAAGAAGAAAAAAATGATTTCGATAGACGCTGCGAAAAAGTTGAAACATTACTTTCTTCAGACTCAATGTCATTCCTGTTAATCTGATAAATCCAGTTGTCAGAAGTGATAGAGAAACACTATAAAGCGTTGTCACTTTAGGGATCTCAATTCAGCACCAGATCTGATTAGATGGAGAGTTCAAAAGCGATGTATTGATAAAAAAAAAATCACGCTTCTTTCACTTTTACACAATCACATGAAATAACCCATAATGCAGGTAGGAGGGTCTGACATGACATTGCGCCAAGTCGTTCGGATTGGAAAATAAACCGAGGCCCCGTATGCTACTGGCTGTGCACTATCAAAATTTCCCCCATTGTGCCGCAAGGCAGGTTGTAATATTCATTTGTCTCTGATCTCTAATTGGTTTACGATGAAACCAGATAAGTTCCGAATAATACTGAAGTCTACTAGGTTGATTATTAAAAGCGATACCGGAAATTGAATGAGAGCTAAATATTTCTCAGTCACGAACCAACTAAAGAATAACAGACTAAAAAATCAATTTCTATTATATCTGGTCAATACTGAGAAAAGATAATGGCATAGACGTCAGATAATAGGGTATGGATTTCCAAGGGTCATGGTGAATTGCTGAGCAAACGAGGGTTAGAAAGCAGCGGACGTCTGTAGGAATATACAATTTAGTAGACAAAAGGTCTTGTATCACTGACTTGGCTCTTTACAATGAAAGATTTACTCATTTATTGATATAATATGCTTAATTGCTATACATGGGTTTGGAGATTCGTTTCAGGTTAGGAACGCTCGTTCTAGGGTTATATTATTATATTATAGGTCTAAGTACTGCTATTATAGCCTATTTTTTCTATTTATTTCTTAGCTTCCTGCACCATTGTATTATTCACTTTATAACTACATGTATAGCTTACAGACTGTTTCCGGTACATGCAATAAATTTAAATTCGACAAGACAGGAAAGTGATAAATATTCAATCAAAACCACCTGTTAATATTTTATCACAACAATTCTAATATCAGTTTTTAGAAATTGATTTTTACAGAATGATCATCAAAATAATCAAATTAAGTTAAGACTGGACGAACTGATAATGAACGTGTTCCTTCAAATTACATTAAAGGGATATGTTCACTAACTATTCGACCAATAATTCTTTTGTCTCAGAACTTGGAATTTTTTAGCTATTCTATTCCATAATAATGTTCACAAATCTCCCTCGAAATATAAGCCTTCAAATCCCTGTGTAGTCATAATTACGAGCGTTTGAAAGTCCAAATTACGACTCGTCGTTTAGTAAGACTATGCCTTATATAGAAAACACAAATACAGAAGATAATGTTTAGGTAGGGGTATAATTGAAGGGACAGTGCAATTTTTTTGTGCAGTTCTAGTACTTTTGGATGCTGAACATTTCCCTTTAAGTTTTAACAATTTCACTGGTCTAGGTCACAGAGTACTGATTATCATTTATACAAATATAAAATTTAGAATGGTTGAATTTCCTTCTTGTTCCGTCTCTTGAGACGAAATTATTGATAAAATTTTAACTTCAGAGACTAATTTTCCAGAACAGGAAAAAAAATCCTAAAATGTTGGTCTAATATCCGCTGGGAGTACCAGATTTCTAAAAATATTCAAAAGATGACAGAAAAATAAAAACAGTCTTCAAGCCTCGCTTGATTCATTAACATTGCCTATAGAACTAATGATCCATGTGGAGACCTTTTATATTCTATGTTGAATTCCACGATGGCCGATTAACTACTAGAATAAATTGGTAGTGATTAATCAATAACAGACTAAAAGACTTAATGGTTGTTGGTTTCCAGAAGGAGTTGATTTCGGTTTTGGATGTATGCAAAGTGTCCCACAAATAGCATAATCTCAAGTGTACATCATCTAGAAAGATATTGTATTCTACGGATACCAAGAGTTGTAATGGTTTGTATTTTAGAAGATTTTGTTATAATTTGAACACTCTGATAAAGTACGATGATATCAAATGGGTTGGGTCATCTGGGCTGACTCTATTACCAACCCCATTTCCGGTATCAGCACTGCACTGATGAGGCCCACAAGGCCGAAACACTACTGTTTGCAGACTTAGTTTTGCTCCTTAGCTGATACATGAACTTTCTATCTAGTGCTTTGGTTCCCAAAGTGAACTCTTCATACCCCTATTTTGTTCAAGCAATCTCCTGGTACCCAAGCGCCCACCTTAAGTAACATTAAGAGTCATAATGAAAGTCAAAGGATATTTTTAGGTTGATAAAGTTTGATATTTGATCCATTCCATACTTTTTAAAATTTGCCAAGAGGCTTCACAGATACCCCCTGTGGTGTTCGCTGGTATCCCCAAGGGGTAGGCTATTAGTACCCCCTTTTGGGAACCGAGGATCTAGTGTCTACCATTGTCTCTTGCGTATATTCTTAGCTCACTAGCTTGCTAGTTTGAGCATTCTGACATGGAACGACGATAGCATATCATGTGAGATCATCTGAGGAACTCCATTATCAGCACTGCATCGATGAGGCACAGACGTGCTTGCTGTTTGAAGCTATATAAATATGTCGAAAGTTAATAGTCAACTGTATCTGTTTTATCTCAATAGATCACCCACGCCTTGTTTACATTAAACCAATAACATTTAAAATCCAGCTCGTATTGTTTATCAAACAATCATTTCAACATGTTACAGATGAATGAATAAACAAGCTTTCAATCTCCAATGTAATATGAATATATAATAATATATAATTAGGTTTCAGTTTTAATTATCTGATTTTAAAACACGTTTGTAAGCAAACTGTTCAACGGTTGCAAAAATCCCGACAATAGCAAAAATCCAGGTTCACATTTTCAAGGATCCTGTTCAACATTTGCAAAGGTCCAGGTCTACGTTTTCAAGGATCATGTTCAACGCTTGCAAGGATCATAGTCAACACTGGCTTGGATCCTGCTCACCGTTTTCAAGAATCCTGTTCAACGCTTGCAACGATTCTAGTCAACGTTTGCAAAGATCCAAGTTAACGTTGGCAAGGATCTTGGTCACCATTTGCAAGGATCCTATCCAACGTTTGCTAGGATCCTAGTCAACGTTTGCAATGATCCAAGTCAATGTTGGCAATTATTTTCTTCAACGTTTGCAAAAATCCTGTCCAAAGCTTGCAAGGATCTGGGTCAACGTTTCCTAGAATTATCCTGGTAACACTTTCTAGGATCCTGTTCAACGTTTGCAAGGTTCTTGGTCACCCGAAAAGTATGTCACAAATGAATGAATGAATGGATAGTTTAAATGTTTTTTGAAGTGTAAAGGAATTTAATAGATCGACTGTTTCAATTTATTTCTTCAAGCTCCATCAAATCATACTGTTCTATAAAGTCACCATAACGTAGGCCTACAAGGTACCCACATATGAAATAGTGCGTTAATATTCAAAACAGCCTGCCACAAATCCGTGCAATAGAAACACAATATTCTATATATTAGAATACAGCATGGGTATCGGAATGTATGGTATATGTTTTACTACTAGGCCTACGGAAGTGTCCGATAAGTTGCAGTGATTCTCTCACATGACAATTTTTTCCAATATTGCACAGTGCACATAGTTTATAAAATTTGATCCTACCTTATTTGAACATATCAGACTCCCTGCTAAATCCAATATTTGTACACTGTATTCAACAATATGGAACTACTTAGCGGAGAAAAATATTCCAATGTTGTCTGCGAGTCGTGAGAAATAGCGCGATCTCGACTCCAATGCCATCTCATTATATTCGTCTGCTCTCGTCAATGTTGCCGGTAAAGTGACGTCACGTGTCCACTCCATTCTACTCTGAGTATTGATTTTTTCTATTGGATTTAAACCGTTGTGTTGACAGCATTGTCGTGATGAGACATACTTAATTATTGTGTTCTGGGTGTGAATTGTAGAGAGTTATATGCCCTTAGGCTATACCGCAAATGAAACGAGACCCTTTACCCCACTTCTGAGTTCTAAAAAAGGGGAAAAGGGGAAAGGGGGGGGGGGGGAGGGAGACTGTGTAAACGCCATTGTATAAATTCATAGTAAAATATATAATACAATAGTTGGGGACCTCAATGATGAAGAACAATATGAATTTAGACACGGCTGATCTACTACTAAGTACCTGGATTAACGATGAAAACTTGTCTATTGATATGTCGACTTCCAAAAGAATCTTCCGAAGGGCGTCCTCGGCAGTAATAGCGGGAGTGTCTAATTCTCGAAATTTTCTAAGCACATACTTCAGACTTTATAGAGATATTTAAATCTTTAAACCAAATACATGTAAAGGGAAAAACACACAATATGGTCTATTGTTCAATTAAATGAACACTTTTATTGCAATTTTAACTACATTGTGGGCTACTAGTACAGTCCATATCATTCTTGTGGAAAATCTGAAATTCATTTCCATCTCTATTGCTCTCGAATTCTGTTTGTTTAGAGTCATACAGAACGCACCAACCGCTATGAAAAGAACCAGATTTACATCTACTATTCTGAGAACATAGTTCTTGACACGTTTCTAGGGTCGTGTCATAACGGTTGTCGATATCAAGAATTGGTTCACCATATACACGACAAGCAGCAAATATCATCCAATGTGTACATTTCAATTTGTCACACATTAACTTACACCCCGCTTCATTCTCTACGCCTGCATAAATCCTGTTAAAGCTCAGTGAAAGTCCCAGTTGTATTTCATTCTTATACGTGCATGAGGTGCATGGCACTGAAAAATATGATGTTGTTTTTTTCTTCAATAAATCGGTTAAAAAAACTATACGATCAACTCACTTTTTATATGAATACTTAAAGGGGATTGTTCAGAATATTTGAGGGTTGATTTGAGCTTATATGTAAATATCCTTCAGAGCACTAGCACTGCCCAAAAGCCGCACAAATCCTTCAATTAAAACCGTACCTTAACACTTATCTTTCATTTTCTGTTTATGTGTTTTTTATACAAGTCATAGTCTTACTAAACGACGACTTTCAAACGCTGATTTTTATGGATACATGGGGATTTCTTGGCTTAAATTTCGAGGAAGAGTTTCAAGAATGGTGAACATATCACTTTAATGAGAATAGGGAAGAGCGTCCAACATCATAAATATAATACATGATTCAGAAACTGTTCTCTAATTTCTTTATATAGCAAATTGGATGTTTTGTCACTCGTAAACTTTTGACCACTGAGCTGAGTAAATATTTCATACTGAATAATGGTCTGGAGTGTCAAGAAGAGTAAGCATACACTTCTTTAAGACACACTCGTCATCGCTGCTTAATAATTATTGCAAACGAGTGTGAATTTACACAAAAATCCGAAACAAGATTAATTTTGTACAAAATTCGTATTTGACTAGTGTTTCGGCTGAATGACGTCATATTGAATCTGTCGAATCTGCCCTACGTGGCATTCGGATTCGGGGTAATCCCTTGTGACCGACTGACATGGATCTGGAATCCAGTTTCAAATTGAGTGTAAACGAGTAGGGCTTCAAAGGCTGGTGTAGGTTCTTTATATAAAAAAATATTACAGATTACCTGTTTTGACCACAGACAAAGAACCAACATACATTAAAACCACTACCAACATCACTCTAGAATTTACCACCATTTTGATTGAATGATACAGTATAACTTATGAATTTTGAATTATGTGAATTATTATATAAAAGCTAAGATAATTATCAAAATTATTATAAAATAGCTGTAATGACAAAACTGCCTCGTTTCAAGAGACCTGCTCTATCGGTTATTTCATCGCGTCAGCATTTTGTCTTACAACAATAGAAAATGCATAAATCATCAACAAAGAGCAAACAAAGCCGAAACAACATATTGTTACTATACGATTTGGGTATTATAGTTCCACTAAGATATCGAAAGTGACTGATTATCATGGCCGAGGCTTGACAACCGGATTGAAACTGGAAGCAGAAATTCGGGTGTGAACTGTCAATGTGGGTATGTTACAATCTCAAAACATGTCTGGTTAAAATTTTGCTCTTTTTGAATATTTTCAAGCCCATGAACACAGTTTACATTACATTACTTATTACAAAAGTATCGTATATTATACCATAATAACATCTAAATCATGTCACAGGGAGTTGGTCGCTTGAATTGTTTTCATGATGAATATACTTGAATATATCGGGTGTCTCAATAAAAACTCCCCCAAATTTGGCGGTAAGTATCCCAGCTGCAGATGAACGGATCTCTTTCAAAATTCTCACAGATTTACTTCAACATGCCGTTGTCAGACCCTGAGTAATTTGCTCTGCTATTGAATTTTTGTACATGCTATTTTGTTCGAGGCAGTACTTGTACAATTTTTGTTAAATGACTTTCATATTTTTAGGGTCTGTTTTTGAAAGAAATCAGCTCATCAGCAGATGAGATACATTGCGTCAAAGTTGGGGACGTTTTTTTTTTTAGACACCCGATATAATAAACAAAAAATAGAGAAATATGTCTTATAAACAATATAGAGAAATAGGTTATCTTTCCTCGAGTTGTAGTATATGAGTTAATCTATTGACTATTAACGTTAATCCGTAGACCAAATCACCAAGTCCTTTATAACCTTTACTTATTCTGTAGCTTCGATTATCCAGTAACTATTGATTATAATAAATAGTTAATGAAGCGGTTTATTTACTCGTATCCTAGCAACAAATGCAATTTTTGAGAAGTCGATCGTATATTTCAGAAGAAAAAATGGCGATTCATTTGTAAACACTGGATCCTGGATTTAAATACACAAGGAAGGTTAGTCATTTGCTTCTGTTTTAATTTTTGTTTGAGTAGTTGAGTAAATCCAGTATTGAAACTCAAAGGTAACCATTACTGTGTAGGTTGAAATGAACTGATTTAGTATTTTTCACATTTCTAGCTAAGATTCGTATTTTGTCAGATTAGTGTTGTTTCTCTTAGAAGAAAGGACCTTTCTCGCCATTTAATTTTTTTTTTTGCTTGATAAAGGGATTAGTCCCGAAACGTAGCCACATTTACTCTCGGTATATCGACTTTTACATACTCTTTGCACGTTATCGTGTGATTTATTTTGTGATTTTATTTTGTCATTGCCCATGTCCCAGGAACCAACCTTTGGGACTTTTCGTACCTTCATTTTTAAATTATAAGGTATATTGATTAATATTATATAACACTATACTTTTAAAATTGACTAAGAGGCTTCTCAGGTGCTCCTCGTAGTGTTCGCTAGTACCCCCCAGGGGTATTAGTACCCCCTGTAAGGCTGTTGGGTATGGCAGCTGATTAGGCCCACAAATCTAACTTCGTTCGTTCCGTGCATTCGTCTAACCTTCATTCATCTAAACATGTAATATCATACTTTGTACCGATGATTATCTAACTCTCGGATACAAAACTATGCTAAATCTAATGTCTTTGTTTATTTCGTGCAATCAAGAAGTTTAATTGGATTAAAATGCGACCCTAATGTTACATTATATTTCTTTACTTAAATGAAGTAATACGGTCTGAGAAATACGAAACACGGGATTACATTCTTAGATTTATCATAGCAACCATCAAGAAGACGTCGCTAGATGGTGCTGCAGTATGAACACAACAGAGCCCTTTATAGAGAAGTTTGGACAACGTCAAAATGACCGCCATATTGGATACCTACTATCGAAGCGCGACGTTATACGTTAACGTTAAAACAGCAAAGCGGGTACATTATTATTCGGCAATATTCATCTGATATTCAAGTTATTTTGATTTTTTTGCATTAAAAAGATGTTATTATTAATAATTCTACTAAACAAATGCACTCCCGAATAATGACTCTGAAGCAGGCCCGTAGCCAGCCAAGTACTTCTAGGGGGACAAACGTCCAATCAAGGGGGGCAGTTTAGTTACACCCCCATCCTTTTTCTTTTCCTCCTTGAAAAGATGTGAATTGACAAGCTTTGCTTTCGAAGCCTGGATATGTGATTTTCTATACTCTGGGGACCTCCTCTAAAAAATTCAGAAAACTGAAACGTTTTTCTCGGTTGCACGGCTTTTGCCAGTCCTATAAATTATCCAAAATAAGCACCAAATGGAGGACTTTAAACTCTATCAAAGGGGGTCGAGGCAGTTCAGCATCACCACCCCCCCCCCCCACCCCCACCCCTCTTCGCCTGGAAAACTTCGTGAATTGGTTCGCAATACAGTGGTGACCTTTGTAGAGGTATTGTTATTTTAATTCTGCCGAGGACACTAGTGGAGAAGTCATGTTTTCGAATTTGGGGGTGCAATGGTTAAGATGATCCGACAGAATATACGTATTGACATTGCGATTGGAGCGAGGGTGAGGCTCAGGCTCAATAATGGGGGAACAATGGCTACGCCACATATTGGAGCCTAGAAACATGATTTTCTTAATTCTGTGGACCACCTCTTGTACATTAAAATTTAGATAATTTGACTCCCTTAAACGCGCTTCCTGGCATATCCTGACGAATTTACGGTCTATTAAGTGTATAAAAGCGCACCACGAAATTCTTAACGTTAAGGTGATGATTGAGAATTTCCACAAATTTTGTCGAAATCCATTAAGAATTATGCCTTATAGGTGGTAAAAGAGCAACAACTAACATTAATATTTGTGATTTTTTCTTCTTCTATAGTTTCGTCAAAATGCGTCGGAAATGCTAAATCATTAAATTTACATTTTTTAGTAGTATTAATAAAAAAAAGAATATTTATTTAATGCAAAAAAATCAAAGTAATTTGAATACCAGTTGAAAAATGCCGAATGATAACGTCCCCGCTTTGCTGTTTTAACGTTAGCGTATAACGCCAATATGGCGGTCATTTTGACGTTGTCCAAAATCTCTCTATATAGGGCTCTGTTATTGTTCATACTGCAGCGCCATCTAGCGACGTCGTCTTGATGGTTGCTATGGTAAATCTAAGAATGTAATCCCGTGTTTCGTATTTCTAAGACCGTATTTAAAGAAATATAATGTAGCATAAGGGTCGCATTTTAATCCAATAAAACTTCTTGATTGCACGAAATAGACAAAGATAATAGATTTAGCATAGTTTTGTATCCGAGAGTTAGATGATCATCGGTACAAAGTATGATATTACATGGTTAGATGAATGAAGGTTAGACGAATGCACGGAACGAACGAAGTTAGATTTGTGGGCCTAATCAGCCGCCATAGTTGGGAACCGATGAAAGTTGAGCATGAACTAAATGACGGATTTCATAAATAAAAGAGGGCACCTTTGACTGGGTTTTCATTGAATATTTATTGGCCCCAATTTTTTGGGATCCAAGATTCTTAATATATGTATCTAGGCTTTTGTGTAAGGTGAGGGATATGTTCACCATTCGTTTGACCGTTCTGGAGATCATGTGTTAAAATAATATTTGTTCCACGAGGAATATTTGTTATGAGGAACAAAATATACAGTCAGAATTGTCAGAAACAATCCAAAAAGACTCAAAAATTCTACACCACAATGATATCATTGCCTTATCAAATTGCATTATGTAAATACTATATTTTTTTATTTTGTAGAAATCAATATCTGAAAAGAAATACATTTATTGCTGAAAGTATCTAGATCACTAGAAGTCAAGATGGCGCAAGAAACTCATGACAGGTTGATGCAGACGTACAAGGCGAATATTATTGACCGACTTGAAAAATGGCGGGATAACAAGCAAGATATGAATATTCAAGCTCATATCATAGACTTCACGAATGACATATTCTTCGCCATGAGGAATCACTCAAACGATTGGATCCAAAAACACCGTACACTTTTGTGCGAGTATATTGCAACTCAGAAAGACATTATAACTGTAATTTGTGAAGGAACAATGGCAGTATCGGAACCGATTGCGTCCAGTCCGTTTGTCCAGGCTGCGTCTCTGGTTATTGTGAACTTGTCCGACCATTCTAGAGAACTTTCTAAAGTGATATGTCTGGTGCCTGGTTACCTCAAGATGTTGTATGATATCTGTGATAAATATAAAGATACCACTAACTATGATGTAAGCTTATGTACTTTCTACCAATTGCAACATTTTATTTACTCATTGAAGCTATAAATCCGGCCTTCTCAAATGACAGCCCGCGATGCCCTTGAGAATGGCCCCTCAAGAGTGACCTCTTCCGCTAAAACGCTCTGCTTTCTATGCTAGCTAAGCTCTATTTGACCCTTATATTTTTTGCTTAAAATTGCCCTTAACAAAAATTAATTGAGAAGGCCTGCATAAATTGTCCATTTGCATGGCATTGCTTCTTTTAATCATAGTGTCCTGTAAAATCTTTTAACCTATATTAAGCTAACAGCCTATCTTCTTTGTTATAGGTTCATGTTAAGAAATTGTTAATCCGTGTGTTAATGATCATTCACAACGTAGCCATGACCGACGCCAATATTCCGCTCTTACAAGAGTTGGAATATGCTCCAGTCCTGAAAAATTACCTTTCGTTCTCGAATGACACCATCCGACTGACGGCAATTCTCGGACTCGCTGACATCATGACAGAAGAAGAGAGTCATTATGTAGCGGCCAATAATGAAGTCATCATTTTCCTCATCAGAACATTTGAACGAGCATTATTTGCCTCGTCCCGAACAGCTAAAGATGGCAACGGCATGATTTGGGGAGTATTGGAACTTGCTAAAGGTATGTTAAGACATTAAACCCTCTAGATTCTAGATCATTCGACCGTGAAATCAGGTTTTAATTTACCAATGGAGCAAAAGCACAAGCAGCTTAATTATATGTCCTAGTCAGCAGACGTTATTAGTGCCACCCCTTTTTGTAAAAACTCTGGAAAGTGCGTTTGCTTCTTTATATTCTAAATGAATATCCATTTATAGAAAAGTGTCCCGTGGACAAAGTGGGAAGCGGCCCCTTGCTAGAAGGATGTACACCCCAAGAAATCTTTTTTAAAAACTTAAAAAAATTATATTATTTGTCAGGTGTAAATATTTACTTTATTGTTTCAGGTATTGGCCGGCTAGCTAGCAATGATGGAAACAAGAAACTATTGGTTGATAAAGGCAGTTTACCATTCCTTCTTAAACTAGCTAAATCAGATGATCTTGAAGAACAAAAGGGTAGGTAAAAGTCAAACGCAGCCCAAACATTGTTGATCTTGAACCTTTTTACACAATAAATAGCTACTTGGAAAGTACAGGTAGCCATCTAGCATAGTTGGAAAGGAATAGTGGTGAGATCAGAAATGTGATTTGAGAGCATGGCAAGAAATACGACATTATTTATAGCACCATAGAAGCCGACAGCAGTAATTTCTACTCGTGATTCTCGTTAACTCTACTGTTTTGTTATTACAGAGGCATTGAAATCAATGTGGGCCTTGGCTTTCAATGAAGAAAATCAAGACAAGATCATCCAGCAACCCGGTTTAATAGAGTTTTTAGATGATAAAAACAGGACTGGATTCTCGGATACCAAGTCTACTTGTTACGGCATTCTGTGGACGATGAGAACCAAGCTTCAACAATCCAGTCAGTTTAAAGCCATAGGTAAATTAATATTCACAAGAGTTATCTTTCTTACAATGAGTTTGTGCAAGAGTTGCATGCTTCAAATTCAACGGCACCGCGAACGGCAAATTGTTAGAGGGTTCAGACATCAGTCGGCCAAAAATAGGGGGGGGGGGGGGGGGGGGGGCTCGACGCTATGCCTTTTTGGGAACCATTGTTGAATCATGCTTTTTGTTTGTTGTAGGTGATCGTTTAGTTGTAAAGAAACCAATGTCGCCGTCTAAAACATTCACAGAGAAGGGCGAGTTGGAGACTTCAGAGAAAGGTAACAAGAATAAAGGTCACGTGATGATCAGCTACCAGTGGGGCGATCAGGAGATCCTGAAGCGAGTTCGAGACAAAGTAAGGGGAAGTAAATCCAAGGTATGGATGGACATTGACGATATGGAGGGCAGTACACTACAAGCTATGGCTGACGCTGTGGAGAACGCTAACATTGTTCTTATCTGTATGTCCAGAAAATATAAAGACAGTCCTAATTGTAGAGCAGGTAAGTCCAAGACAACTGTAGGATTAATTGTTGTCAAAGCATGAGTATGAAATTCAGTTTTTTAAGATTTTACAGAACCATGACAGTGAAATATAAGAAACTTCTGACTTTGTAAGGCCGAAGTCCCTGACAACAAATACCACAGCATTTGTGATACCATTATACAGGTACATAGTTCAAATGTACGCAACCTTTCGAATGTGATGCATCTTCCGATTCGATAATACCAAAACTCATTATATTAAGTTGGCAAAAGTATTTGGGCGTCTTCAGATAGTTTCAAACTAAATTATGTGTCTACTGTTTAATGATATTGTTATTTTCTAACTTTCCAGAAGCGGAATATGCTCATCAGCTACGGAAAACGGTAATACCACTGATCATGGAGAGAAGCTATAAACCAGATGGTTGGCTCGGTATGATCTTAGGAGCGAAATTATTCTACGATTTCAGTGGGAAATACCCTTTTGAGAGTAAAATCGAAGGCTTATTAAAGGAGATTAATCAGAAATTAAATATTGGTAATGGTGCCGTGGCAGTACCAACCGGAAGTAAAGGTGGCGATGTTGTGGATGGTCCCGATCATGAGGTAATTGTTGATTTTTACTCAGCGTGCCCTCAATGTAGTATAGAGCATCAGCAGTTCATTCTATCCAACACATGTATTTCACATGGAGCAACATAATATATACATATTCAAGCCTCAATTGAAAATAAGTAAAAATCTTCAACCCGACTCGAAATTAATCTGTTGATCATCTTAGATCATTTTGGTTGAAATAAAATTATATATTGCTTTAAAATTCATTCTAATATGTTTTATCTACAGAAAATAGTTCCATTTCACAACGATATGTTGCACGTTCCCTATAAAGCCCCACCCCCTAAACTAGGCGAGGTCAAGTCATGGAATGCTGCTCAAGTCAAAGATTGGTTGAAGAAATATGGTTTGTCGGGGTAAGTCAGGGAGCACAGTTATTACCTTTAGTTTTATTCGTTTGTTTCGATGCCGCAGGTCATTTTCAAATAAACTGCATTGGTCATGAGTCAGAATTTGATGACAATTGAACACCAGATTGCAATCTTCGATTGAGGTTATCAACTCCTTTTGCGTGAGGGTTTATATTATGAGTAATAACTCAGCTAATCTACAGCAAACTAGTCATTTAAGTGTGAAATTTGGATTGTTTTAACGCAAGAAAAGACTATATTCGTGCTATAAATCAAGCTATTTGTCACAAACATCAGGAAATTAAAAGATAGGACTAAGACACGTTGTTAAAAAATTCCGCATAACTGAATGTATTGAGAGATTTAGAATATTTTATGTGTTTGTTTTCAGAACAAGGGTAGAAAAGTTGACCGGTAGAGAAATAGCTTTCTTACAGAAATTACAAGCTTCGGTAGGGATTTACCTGTTAATTTTTGTTAAAAATCCTTTACAAAACCCATCTATTATTCCTCATAGAATGCAAGACCCTAGAAGATAAAAGAAATACCCCCCCCCCCCTCATACCATGTATCATGTGAATTGCTTTGACAATTCATCTTTTGGATACAGAAAATGACTGTGTTTCTTAAAGTTGAGCTAACTCTTACCCACTTAAATGTGAGTTTATCTGGTATCAACTTTAAGCATAATAAACTGGTGTTAAACCCATAGCCGTAGGAGACAGGGAGGCAAATATTATGTTTTCGGGCAAAAATTCCCCAAAATCGGGAAAAATATCATTAAAATTCGGACAATATGTCGATCTGCCCCCCTATTGAGTCGTGGGCCCTTACGGCTATGGTTAAATTTAGTACAGAAAAGTCAGAAAATAATAATAATATTAATAAATTTTAATATTTTTTCTTTCAGACTCCAGAATATTACTACATGACCGTGAAAACTGATTTGGGACTCAAAACCTTGACAGATATGGCTAACTTTGAGGAGGCAATGGACGAACTTCCACAGTTGAGTTAAATCGAAATTGTCTTCAAGTAGGTTCTTCAGAAAGCCTATTCCAAGATAACTCTTAAGAAAACCATAATCTCTTGAAATACTTGAGATATGACTTTGATACAACAGTCACTTCCAAAAACCACTGTTTCCAATAGAGCTCACCAAAGCTCCCTAAAATCAATCAAGAGCAATACGCTAGCTCCAACTACTCGTATGAAATCAAAATCGATCAAAAATTAAGTTCTCAATCAGAGTATATATTCATCAACGATGTCCAAAGTATACAAACAGAATGCAAAAAACCCATGAAACTATGTAAATTTCCATTTAATAACAGGTTATAATTGATAAATGCCTTAAATTGGATTAAGGGATTTATCAATTATTGTATACAAACATAGTTTGGTGGATTTATCAGATTATTTAGGTAATCTGTTGTATAGTTATGCAACCAGGCAAGTCCCTTGATGAATATAAACTCCTATTGACAAAGTTTGAAAATTTAGATTTTTTGTTCATTCTAAGAGGTTGTATTCCTTTAAAATTCCATAAAGCTGTGTCTATATATTGTGCATTAAAGACTTCATAATAACCATTTATCACTATTCAAAAATAGTGGCTCGTCAGTGCCTCGTCTAAGGAATTGTTACTGGGCGGCAGTTAATTGAACAAGCGAAGTTGAAAACTAGATCGCCGGAAATGCAATAAGTCAAACAGACATCAAATAGTCTCTATGGAATGCGGCGATATCTGATATTTATTTGAAACTAAACATGGCGAAAAAACAATTATTCCGAAACAACATATTATTCTTATTTCTGTTATGTTATGGTAGTTATATTTAGAATTTCGATTGCTAGCGATAGTTAAACAATATAGGACTGCCGACCGGGGCTGACTTTTGTGTTCACTGGGCGGCAGAATACCGCCACTGGGCGGCAGCGATGCCGCCTAGTCACAGTGTTAGTCGAGGCACTGTGGCTCGTTAGTATGTTTGCTCGACTATAATAAAAATTCGTGCAAGCAAAACAATTTAATCAAAATTGCTTCCTCAACATGGCAAAAATCGAAGGTAATAGTTGTATAGTAGTAGACTACCTCAAAGGAAATTACCATCAGGTGTTTCGAAAAGAGTAATCATGGTCTTCTTCTTGCGTGACACCCGCCACTACTATATAGGTCAATACCATGGAATACAATCAGATCAATTTAAGTCTGACTAAACAAATCAGTCAAGATGCAAGAAAGAGATTTGTTATATTTGTCCATAAGTGCGTTATAACGACCATAAAACTTGTTAATGTAAATATTTGTTCGTTGTAATATTTTGTTAATATTTTTGTTATGATTAAATATTTGTTAAAACAAAGTTGTTAAATCTTTGTCGAACTCCTTTCAATTCTCTTGCAGCCATTTATATTTTAAAACAATTGAAGCGAGTCTTCATCCTAAAGCTTTACCATCTCGCCTCTTTCCACGCTGAAAGACCCCGATTGTATCAACAAGTCAACTTGTATATCAAATGGCGGCATGGGGGTCAAATCCGGCAATCTCGCTTCGTTACTAAAGCTGTTATTTATCATAAAAATGCATTGGCCCTTTAAAGCTAGATTGGCCAGATGTATATGATTAATATGAAAATCTGATGGTTCGTATTTCCTTTTTGCACGTGAATCCACCTTTAATAAATGATCTGACGAATATTTTATGTATTTTATGCGAGTTCAGGGTCATCATAACCAATCATAACCTTTGTTCATTAATTTCCGTATTGTAAGTGAGATATTCATTGTTATACACTCACGTTAAAATTTATTGTCTAACCGCTTGAAAGAGGATTTTAATTGGTTGGCATAATTTTGAAAACTTTAAAATGCTGAAAAAGATTTAAAGTAAGTTATTCTTCAGAACGATGATGACAAGTACATCGAGCTATAATACGAAACAAAACATCTATATCTGCGTATTCATTAGATTGACGTATGTATTTCTATTCGGCACAACCATCATTAATGTTCGAGACTCGGGCATGCTAGATCAGTGGTTCCCAAACTTTTTCAAGTCGTGACCCAAATTCACGAAACTCCTAGAGCCATGGCCTCCTGTTTAATTTCAAATTAGGGCAAAATAGATAGACATCTTCCTTGGTAAATGGGCAAAAGCAGGCAACTCGTTTTTATACGCCCTCATCTCTCTATGAGGACGTATATTGTAGTCACCCCTGTCCGTCCGTCCGTCGGTCCGTCCGTCCGTCCGTCCGTCAACATTTGCTCGTAAACGCTCTAAAAACTAGAGTTTTTGACGGAATCAAATGAAATTTGATATGTGTATACATATTCATAAAACGAAGATCAAGTTCGAATTTGAGCTATTTTCGATCGTTAGAAGCAGAGTTATTGCCCTTGCCCCAAATCCGCCGGTCTCTCCATCAAAATTTGCTTGTAAACGCTCTAAAAACTAGATTTTTTGACGAAATCAAATGAAATTTGATATGTGTATTGATATTCATAAAACAAAGATCAAGTTCGAATTTGAGCTCTTTTCGATCGTTAGAAGCAGAGTTATTGCCCTTGCCCCAAATGCGTCGGTCCGTCCATCAACATTTCCTTGTAAACTCTCTAAAAACTAGAGTTTTTGACGGAATCAAATGAAATTTGATATGTGTATATATATTCAGAAAACGAAGATCATGTTCGAATTTGAGCTATTTTCGATTGTTACAAGCAGAGTTATTGCCCTTGCCCCAAATCTTAAATATGCTATTACTCTCTTAGTTTTCAACCGATTTTGATGAAACTTAAAATGGATGTTATTGGACCTAAATCGAAAGGTTTGAGAAAGTTAAGTTTTCTCCTGATTAAATTTTTTCCTTTTTCGACTTTTTCGTTAGGCGTATATGGCCGTGGTCCACTATCTTTGAAGATTGATTTCCATTGGCAGATCTGGACGCAGGAGCAGACAACTTTGTATGGAGAAGAATTTTGATTTAAAACTTTCAAGGACACAATGAACCGTTGTTATTACTCTGAGGGAAATATACGACACACTATCTATCATAAAGGAAAACAATAAATCACCAAATTCCAATCAAAAAATAATATTTCTTTCGTAAAATTCAAATAACCTACAAAAGTAAGCTATTAAACTTGTTTTATTTTTATGTAAAAGTTGTGTTGTCCATTTCGATGATATAATATTTCATTTCAAATTTTTGACTTACCATACCATTCAATAACGGACACTGTGGACACAAAAGAGAATATAACATGTTTTTAGACCTATAGCTCAGTTTGTGTCCCCAGGAAAATGCCCAAAATGTCCCCAGTTCGGGACATGCCCCCTAAGTTGAAAACCTAGTTTTTAAAATATTTATTCTATATCATAGTCTTAAAGCAGAGTTACGCAAAAAAAGGATTATCCCTTTCAAAGGAAATTAGTGTAAAACCAAACCTTACTTCACTATATTAATACAAATTAAAACATAAATCTGAAAGACGGGACATAGCCACAATTCTTTTTTAGAAGTGACACAAACTTCCTGATAACACTAATTTATGCAGAATTGTGCAATTTCGTGTGAATCTATACATTAATTGTTTAAATCATTTATGACCTTTTATGTCTTACATTTGAATATTTCTGACATCAAATCTATCTTGTTGCGACCTTTAAATAGAAGATGCAAGATTAATGCATAGATTAATTTCTTAAGACCACAAACAATTGAAAATTTAAAGACTACGTTAAAGGCTACCGCACACGAGAGCTCCCAGCTGAGCAAAATTTCATTCGTGTCTCCCAGCTCAGCTCGCAGCTTTCGTCGGTTTCCGCGCACACGCTAAGCTAAGAGCTTTCAGAGACATGTCGAGTCATAAACGTCTAAAAAATAACTAGATCACGTGAGATTATAACGTGACAAAATATCGGACGTCAACAACCCTTCGAACGATTCAGAATATGAAAGTTGAAAGCTAAGAGCTTTCGACTGCGCACACGGTAAGGTATTTTTCATTCGAGGAAAAAATTATCAAACACGACAAATAATTTCCTTAAAGCCTCGAATAAAAAAAAACTTACGTAAACACCGCGAATACGAGAGCTACGAGCTGAGCTGACAGCCACGAATGAAATTTTGCTCAGCTGGGAGCTCTCGTGTGCGCTAGCCTTAAGGAGTTAGGGGTGAATTCGACCACTTTGCCGGTTAACAAATATTAGGAAAATCCAATTTCAATGAAAACTAGTTCTACTTCATTTTTCCTAAATACCAAGACGTTTGACAGTAGACAAGTTTCAATTATTTAATTATTTTTACCTTTTTGTAAAGGTTGGCATGATTTGGCTGCTTATGAACAGGAAAAATATATTTTTATTTTAACGGTAATACAAGACCTATTGGTGGTTTAGAAAATATATTGTATAAATATAAAAAAGAAGATTCTCATATCAAAAATAAGAACTCATTGCCATTGACATGGCCCCATCTTTTTTTCATCAAAATATTTTTGTCATTTTTATAATTATTTTTTTATAATTTCCGAAATCTGAAAATCGAGTTGCCGAAATCCGAGGAGTTTTTGTGGTGGGGGTGAGGGTGAGAGGTGAATTATCAAAATTTTCAACCAAGGGCACACCACTTTCAGAAGCGCTCCGCGGCCCCTGCAATGTCCATAATTTGAAAATTTAGACTTAAAAGGACCTTACATTGGTGTTCAATTATTGATTAATCTCATTTACATTTTGGCATCTGGTAGACTGAAAAAAAAAACCCCAGATCTTGTCAGATATGAAGTCATTCAGTTACTGACGGCGAATCATTCTGTCCTTATCAAAATTATAAAATGACACTTTTAACCAGTTTTCCGTCTTTTCTCCAAATTTTGAAAAGGATCGTACGTATACGGATAAATATAGAGGTAGGCATATTTAAGTCTTTTTTTTATCAGAGTTACAGATTATTCTTCCAAGTTACAAATTATGCATTTTAAGCCTTCCTAAGCTTGAAATTTATTATATGACAAGTTTTAAGCTAAACAAATTTGAAATTTTCACGTTGGGCATTGTGACATAAATGAAGTATTTTCGAATTACGAAACTTATCTTGGATTTATTTTATTGTTAAGATGTTTAAACGTATAGCGTAATGGACCATATTGGCAAATCTTTTTTTAGGTAATAATTCTAATATCGAGTTCTGAAATCAGCTCAACAGTTTTGATTTTTGACACGGATTGTACGAAAGTGTCCCTGTTACAAATTTAAGGAAAGATTTAAAATTTAATTTACAAGATAACCAAAAGGTCATAAAATTATTTTCATAAATGACTTTTGTGGACAAAATACTGTAAAAAGGTTTCCATTATTTACTTATACTGCGTCTTATTTTGCCACAATAAGGTGTTTGTTCTAATAAATATCATATACAGCACATCGGTAATAGTATGTCATATATTATAATAATTCCTATTATTTTGTATCTATAAGGCGGTTTGAAAGTGATATTAAAATATCTTGTATAATTAGCTAAACCTCTCTTTAAGGCTAGCGCACACGAGAGCTCCCAGCTGAGCAAAATTTCATTCGTGGCTGTCAGCTCAGCTCGTAGCTCTCGTGTGCGCGGTGTTTACGTAAGTTTTTTTTTATTCGAGGCGTTAAGGAAATTATCTGTCGTGTTTGATAATTTTTTCCTCGAATGAAAAATACCTTACCGTGTGCGCAGCCGAAAGCTCTTAGCTTTCAACTTTCATATACTGAATCATTCGAAGGGTTGTTGACGTCAGATATTTTGTCATGTTATAATGTTACGTGATCTAGTTATTTTTTAGACGTTTATGACTCGACACAATGTCTCTGAAAGCTCTAAGCTTAGCGTGTGCGCGGAAACCGACGAAAGCTGCGAGCTGAGCTGGGAGACACGAATGAAATTTTGCTCAGCTGGGAGCTCTCGTGTGCGCTAGCCTTCAGGTAGTTTACACATCATTGAATGATTAGCTGACGATTTCATTTACATTCTTTAACAGCTTGACTGAGAAGCTATGTACCGTCGGATTAATCTTGATCTCGTTCTTTGGCCACACCCCACCTATACACAATATTCGTTCTGAAATTATTTGTAATCAGAGGGCACTGTGGGATCCGGGATCGCCCTACATTCCACCCCTGTCTTCAAAGTAAGATGGTTACAGTATTTATCAGTTTAGTTTTCAAATGCATATTTGGAAAATACATGTATGTATTTTGTTACGAGGCACAAGCTTCCTTCATGAATGTAAATCTCTTCAAATGGAGGTAACTCTTGTTTTCAAGGAGCGAATTGCTACTTTAATACGCACTTAATGTACAAGTAATTGTGTTTCAAATAACCAACAACACATTTACACCATACAATATTGTGTTCAAACCATTATTCTGATCATTAATTGATAGGTTATCTTTCATAAAACCGTCTAATCTTGATTCCACAACTTGACTATATTATCATGGTGATATTACGAAACCTATCTCTGTTTTCTGTTGTAGCCAAGACCAACGACCATGACAACCTCCAGGCAATTAACTTTGGCCACTTTGATTTTATCAGCAATGGTTCCTTACAGCACTCTGACCCGTTTCATAGTGGACAGAGGTTTTTCCAACACCCAAAAAGAGACAGAAATCGAGACACTGGGGCCTGAGTACAGTCAAATATATCATTCACAAAATGGTGGGTTGAACAGAATTCAGTCACATAACTTCAACCCATTGGGTTATATGCCATCCGACCAAATTAATTATCATTTGAACCCACTAGGCGACAAGACACACATCTTGATGAAGCTTTCTGGAAATCCAATGGAAATGAGAGGTATGCCGAATCAAATGCCAATTGGTATACCTACTGGTCAAACTGCAGGAGGGGTGTACCAAGATTATAGTTTCCCAAACCAAAGAACAAGCCTTACCAAACTTGAATTTCTAAAGGGTCTATTAGGGAACAAGGCAACAGGTGCCCGTTCTAACATAAATACATTGACGCGGATGTCCTCTACTCTACAAGATATCGGTAAACTGATTGGAAGAAATGATCAATCTTGGGTGACTACCGTACGATCTTATTTCAAAAAGGTGAGACATTTTTTTTAAAGGGGAATGTTCAGGATTTTCGAGAGTCAATTTGGGCCTTGAATATTATGTAAATAACCTCCAGAAGTACTAAAACAGTACAGTCCGAGAGCCAAGATGGTTTCATGATGGATCAGAGCGATTTAGTTAGGAAAATGTGTACCACGTATTGACACTTTGCCATTCCAAAACATACCAGTTTTACATTACATGTACATGTGTATTGATATAGCTGCCAGGGTTCCTCGGTAAGATTCGATTTACTTATATTATAAATACTTGCATCTGTCAGGAATTTCCATTCCGATGTCTGTGGTTCTTGCAATTCTACATAAACTAACGCTTTTTATGACGTCACCCCCACTGATCTGCATTAGTTTAAGTGTAATTGCAAGAACCACAGACGTCGGAATGGAAATTGGAATGGTGAAAATTGATGCTATCAGTGTCCCCGATACACATACAGTCTAGAAAACCTCTTTACATTCCTTTAAGGTACGGGTATAATTGAAGGGATTGTGCGATTTTTGGGAGGTTCTAGTAAATCCGAATGCTCTTCATGCACATCAATTCAAGGCCCAAATCGATCCTCGAAAATGTTGAACATTCCCCTTTAAGAATTTGAATCCAGATTTATGTCAAATAGCTTATAGTGTCTAATAAATAAACCTTTTTAACACCTTTGTCTTATTTTGACATATTTTAAAATAGAAATTTAAAAAAAAAATTGATGTTAAATGTTTTAATTGTTTAAGACATTTCTGTTTTAATTTATTTTATTGCTAGTAAGTTTTGACATAAACATTTGTCTTTGACTAACTCATTCATTGTTGAACGGGGCATAAAACTTTATTATGGCTAATTTTTCCTGATTGAAATCGGTTTGTTTTATGCTTGTATCCGGCTTACCTTTATAAAAAAAATTCGTTATATTTATGTCAAACATGGAATGTCGAAATCTTTATGTCTGCTGGGCCTTATATGTTGTTGAACGGGACAATTAAACATATGCCAGTCGTTTTATTTCGTTGAAAGCTTGTTTCCGGTTACACAAATTTAAAAAAAAATATCTCAAGAATTGATTTAGTAGAAAATAGAAACTCTTAGCACTTTTGTAGAGCCGTTTAGCAATAAACTTTATTTGATAAGAACTGTTAAAAAATCACGGATATACACGGTTTCCTTTTTTTAAGTAAAATTTTTCTTGGTTTTATAATTTGATTTTAAATATCATAACATTTATTAATTGAATACATAAAACATTGATATACTTCATTTAATTCCAAAAACATTTAAAATATTATTTATAATGCATTTCTGGCTCCTTAAAAAACATTCAGAGATCAGGTTAACAACGTGAAAGTCCAATTATTCTAAGTGCTTTCCTGTTGCAGATGCTGTCTCAGAAGAAATTAGAGCAAGAACAGCAGCGTATAAGACAGGAACAAATTAGACAGCAACAGCAGATTAGACAACATCAATTCCAACAACAGCAAATGGTGCGTTGTGTCTTCTTTCTCCTGGAACCGGGGGGGGGGGGGGGGGGGGGGGGGGGTGTGAGGGGAACTAACAGGCGTCATTTTGATTGAGGTACGAATGTCGGGATTGCAATTCCAAATATTGAAAATCCAAAGACGCAACCTCTTTTAAGGGAGTTTTAAGGTTTCCTTCCAAGAAACATCTGGAAAATAGAATTGATACGTTGCATTTTAATACATTTTTGAACAAAAACTCAAATGCAAATAGGGATACGAGACATTTTCTAAGGGGAAAATGCCCTCACAACGGTCTGGAGGGTGTAAAAATAACATTTACATTCGTATTTCTATTTCAGCTTGGTCAACAAATGTTGTTAGATCTGTGACGCGTACTGTAATTTGGATTTCTCTCAGACCACAAGTGTTTTATATATTCATCGATAAGTTTCGTATCAGACCATCAGACCCTTTGTGAAGGATCTGCTAGCCCTATTAAAACTGTAAACGAATTTGACCAGTCTACGATGAAAACAAACATCCTTTCGATTTCAGTGTACTAATGTGGTTATATACCAGGGGTACATAAGGCAAACAAAATATAGTCGTGTTGTATCGATGCATCACTTGTATCCCGTTGACATTTATTATGTGGTTTCCATCATGCATCTTTATTTAACCTGGATACAAATTGTGCATTGTGCCCTGAACAAGAATAACTGGTCTTTTCGGTTTATTGGGTCATTGGTTAGGAATATGAATTGTGGAAGATGTAAAAACTTAAAGCAACATCATTAACAAATTTTGAGTGTCTTTGTACCAACATAAAACGAAATAACAAACTTTTAATTGTTTGTCACATGCTGAAAAAAAAGAAAATGTGAAGATGTATATTGTTATTGTATTGGAAACAGAGTGCATGTACTGGTTATTGTAATGAAACAATAAAATACAATGAATCTATTATATTTACACAAACCAACGTAATTTCTAGAAACCGATGGGAGGATTTAAAGAGCCATGTTCACAATCAGTTATTTTACCCACGTTAAGAAGGTAGGATAGCAAGTTAATGTTAGCTTCACCGTCGAAATTTAATCCTTCAAATCCATGTGTATCCATAACTATAGTGTTTGAAAGTTACTGTCTGATATAGAAAAAACAGTCATAAAACATGAAATTTCTAGATTGACGTATAATTGAAAGGATGTTTTGCTCATTTCTGGTACCAGATCAAAATAAAACCTGGAAATGCCGATTGTCCCCCTTTAACTAAAAACTTGAGGCTTTCTCGTGTTCAACAGTATAACGAGTCAGTCAGGACAGAGTTAAGAACGTTTTCCATCTGTTCCAATCAAAGGACAATAATTGTCATCTAAGCTCGTTTATCTAACATTCAAATAGCGAATTGTTTCTGAACTGAAATTTGGCACCCTGTTCTATCACAATTACATATCACAAATGTATCTACACAGCTTAAACAATCGTCACTTTAAAATGTTTGAGTCCTGGAACTCCAATACCCAATAATTCTTCAGTATATTTCTAAACAGTAAACATTGCCCTAGACATCAAATAAACAAAATATATTATCTAATGATTTGATAATAACTTTTTATTTCCTTCTTTACATTAACAAAGACGTCATGTTGATTGAACGTGTTAAACAGTGCAGCTCCCAAATGAAACTGAAATGAAATGAATGGAGTTTTACATCCTTCTTTTCTGCACCTATATGGGCTAATTGAGGACGGGCAAACGCCATGCAGTGTGCAATGAGGGAAATTGTCAGGACAGCGGCATTATCCTGCTCTTAATTTCGATTTCCAACTGTCGAGGGACCTTTAACGTGCACAGCCAATAGCACACGGGACCTCAGTTTATTGTCCCATCCGAAGGGCTAGACGCTTTTTCCATGTCAGCCCCTCCGACCTGCATCACTGACAGGGGGAAACCGGGTTGAAAAATCCGAACCCTGGACCTTCAGGTTAGCAAGCAAGCGTCTAACTCACTGAGCCACCGCAGCTCCCAATGTACAGTTTGACAGATCAATAAGAAAACCACTAATGTCCACCTTCACTAAGCGGTCACCAAGTGTTCCCATACCCACTGACTTAATACAAGTGTCATTTACTCGGAATTGCACTCCTTCTACACTGCAATAACGAGTGGTCCACCTTAGTTATCCCATGAATATAATGCTTTAACGTAAAATTCAATTGAATCTCATTTCTGTTTTTCAGAAAATGTTTTGTTTATTGCACTTATATATTAGTTTAAAGTGGTATAATGAAGTCAACTTTGATCTCAATGTTAATTTCTAATTGCTGTCTTGCCTCTTGAAATGCCTAGAGAATATCCAATACATTATCTTACATAGATCAGATAGAACTAAACAAGCAAAAGGCAACATAACGATTACAAACGAACTTTGACCAATTTCTTTCTCAACAAGTTTCAAATTTTTACTGCTGTTTTTCTTTCGGAATGTTTTGGAGAGGGATGTTTTGTCAACTTTTAAAGTCTCCTGGAGTTCTTTGGTTGATTCTAAAGCTCTAGAACTATTAAATGATTTTTTACAAGGACAGCTGCACAAGCAAGGTAGTTTACAATGAGAAGTAGATTTGAGATTTGACCCATATTTACAAACCAGGTATTTGCTCAGGTCACCCCGGCGGAGTAAGGAAAAAGGGAATTATGGATGACAGTTCTTCCAATTTGTATATATAGTAGAGGATTACTTTCCTTGTCTCAATAAAAGTTCGATACTGAAATTTTGAATAGATACTATAAATGAAGTTAAGCGAAATAAAGTTTTAATAATAATAATAATAATAAATAATTTCACATGGGTCAGAATTATGCCCAATACCACAAGTGATACGGTTCTGTCTCAGCCCATGGGAACAAACATAGATACAATATGCAATATATAGACACAAGGACAAACAAAAAAGCAGATACTGTGAAGTCTTGTTTTCATATGACAGGACAGGGCAGTTTTCAACGGGACGTCAAAGAACTAACAATTCTTTAGAGCAAAACTTGTTGAAACTAGTTTGGCACCGATCTTAAAATATATCTTGCGGACAAACGGACCAGTTGAACTGTTATTTCCACATAAAATTTATCACGATTATTTGTTTATTTCTAAATCATTGGGTTTTCTACAAGCTCCCTTTGTAAACCAATCATGAACATTAGAGTAACTATTCTTAATTTCTATTTCACTCAATAAAGAAATCGGTTTGGGAGTAAAAGACTTTATTAAAAATCTATAAAATGGATACCCCTTAATGCTAAAATCAAGCATACATAAAATATCCATGATTAAGGGGTAATCCAACAATTACGTGTCCAAAAACTCCCAAACATTTATATTCATTCATTTTAAACCTACTTATTTTGATTATCTATATTTTACTAGCATATTGACCTAGGGTAATTGCAACCTTCTGTCTTAATTCGAAGGAAGGATCTAAATACCTCTGATAAGAATCGCTTAACCAATCACCCTGAACTTTTATCAAATCAGCTGGTATATCACAATTAAGAGCAAATGTTGCACCACCCCGACGAAAACTATGACCAGAGTATTGAGATTCAGACAAACCGACTGAAGTCAAAGCCTCTTTTAACCTTCTGATGAAGGGCGAATAAGCCAGAGGGATAATTTTTCCCCTGCACGAGTAAGAGAAAGCGGGTGCATTGGGTAAGGTTGGACTTGCACCAAATGCTACCCTGCAAGCCGAAACAGGGCATAGTGGAGAGTTTGGAATATAGGGGATTGGAATTTTTAGAATTCGTTGTTGATACTGGATAGTTTTAGACCAGCGAACCGTTATAATGCCTAAATTCTCAGTAAAGGAAAAATCTGATCGTAGTAAATAAATACTGTTATTTGATGACGTGTTATCAGGTACAAGTAAGTTTGATTTGTGAAAAAAAGAAAAGAAGGCTACGGGACATGCAGCCCAGAAAGTTAAATCAAAAGGCAAAGCAAGATTTATGGTTTTAAAAATTTTGAGCAAAATATCAAGCGTGATGGGCAATTTTTGATGTACGGTATCGCCTAGGGTGCGCCTTACTCCCTTAAGTAGAGACGTTACATGCCAATTTGTTAGAGGATTAGGATAGTTGGAGTCCAAATGCAAGATCCTGATAACATTCAAATACAGTTTGATTGAAGAGAAAGATAATCTTTGAGATAAAAAGGCAATATAACGAAGCAGATCTTTTGAGCTTATCGGTACTGGTTTGATATTAACCAAGGCACAGAAGCTGAGGTATGACTTCAGTTGGTTTGCGTAGGTCTTCTGGCTGGACTTAGAATAAGTCTGTGATTGTAAGTGAGATACTCTAAGGTCAAGTTTATCTACTAGCCTGGTGCGAACTTCTGCAATAGAAAATTAAAAGTAATATTAGATACATGAGGTATAATGTTACTAATTGAAGCGATATCTTTCCAGTTTCTGGGTTCGTGCAACCGAGATATTTTGTCAGCCACCGTGTTAAGATGCCCTTTGACATGTCGAGCAGATAAGTGGAAGGTGAATACAACTGAGAGGAGGAACATATGTCTCAAGGCATGCATGATTAAACTGTTATGCTTACAGGTGCCTTTGTTTAAACAAGTTACCGTGAAGGTATTATCTGTGAAAATAATAACTCTTTTGTTTCTTAAAAAGGGGGCCCAGCGACATATTGCAGTTATTACAGCCATCGACTCTTTGTAATTTATATGCATTGGCTCCACATCGGGAAAATCAGTATCCCACCTGATGTAAAACCAATCATTATGGAAGTATCCCCCACCTCCTTCGTTACAGGCATCTGTAACGATTGAGGTTTCAGGAAGAGAATCGAGTAATAGGGATCTACCATTAAATGCCTTTAGGCAGGTTTGCCACCAATTTAGGTCTAAAATTATATCGCCAGCCAGCAACATTTTGTGTCTTGAAGAAGACATTCGGTTAATGCAATTAAGGATTCGTCGGATAAATACTCGTCCGCCACGAACTACACCGGATGCCCAATTCAATTTGCCTGCCAGCGACTGCAGTTGTCGTTTTGATAAACGCTTCTTTGAAAGACAATTAGCCAATTCGTCCCTCAAAGAATCCATTTTTTCGCATGGAAGACGTAGGGACATAGAAATACTGTCTATTTCTATGCCAAGGAATGTAAGACATTGGCAAGGGTCAGTTACCTTTGACCAATTAATGGCAAATCCCAACTCTCTTAGAACTTTTATCAAGCATAATAGAGCACTGGAACACTGTTGCATGGAAGGATAGCATATAAAAAAATCATCCAAATAAACTACAATATTTTCAAAGCCAAGGCGACCCATAATTCTGCGTACCGCCTGTGTTAACCTATGAAATATTCCGGGGGCACATTTTGAGCCAAAAGGAAGTTTGGAATCTATGAAATATCTCCATTCGTTATCAAATCGCCATTTTAACCCGGCAACAAGCTGGCTACGTTTACTTAGGGGTACAGAACGATACGCAGATTTAAGGTCAACTTTTGCCATATAATAGCCTTTCTTCACAAGTTTCGCAGCATCATCCACAGATTGGTAACAATGAGTTTCTACTTTGCCTACATAGTCATTCACGGATTTCCCAGCTGGGAAACTACAATCGTGAATAAGACGGATTCCACCGTTTGATTTGGGGATGATGCTGAGAGGACTAATGATCAAAGGTTTGCAAGAAACGAGTAAATAATTGCCATGGACTATTTCATTAACAATCTCTTTGGTAGCTTTTAAATAATGTTCACTATTTGTAGATGCCGACTTATGATTGTCACTCTCTACTGCACTAGGGTTAGATTTGGGGTCAATAATATCAAAACCATTTAAAATGCCATCAAGAATAAATTCTCTATCCCTGTCATTGCCAAGACGAGATTGCCATGCGATGTAATTAAGCCCCCTACTGGTGTAAATAGTAGGGGTATCAACTAGTTTTTTGGTACAACTAAGTGATGGTTGACTGCTGAATGATTCTCCTTGCAACCGGAGACTGAACAAACATGCTTAAATTTACATGAAAAGAAATGGCATCCCCGTGCACTGTTAAAAAGTTTACAAACAATTTCTCCTGTATGAGTAAACGGAGTTGACCTAGGGCTAATCTGTGGATGTCTCTTATTTAAGCTGATCTGCTTCAAATGTTGCTGGTTTGTTGTAGCTTTATGAACAAGATGGACAGTCTGTAGGTGCATAATGGACATTCCCCATCGAAATTGATGCTGGTTCTGCAAGACCCGATATTCTCGATCATAATAGAGAACTGACAAGTGCTCATATCTAGTAAACAGTTCCATAATTCTAGTAGTGTAAGAAAGGTAGTCTTTTATGGTTTTAACTGATATGTCTAAAGTTTCAATAAGATGATTTAATATAGCCGTGTTTGCCATTGACCATTGGATTAGCGACACAGACTCTAATTTTGGTTTCTGAATTCCAGATCTCAAAACAATATCATGCCCTTGATCGGACGTCATCACTACCTGTTCATTCAAATCATACAGGTTAGATCTTGGCACAAAGTCTATGATGTCTAAATGTGTTGGTTTCTTACCCTGGTTTGTTGTCCTAAGGTGAATTTGCGGATCTTGCCACGAAACCTCACAATGTGGACCATTTGTACGACATGAAGCTATGTTGGACTGCTGGTGTGCACCCATGTTGCCCAGTAAATTAGAGATGGAAGGTTGTATATATTCTACACTTTCTGAAACATCTGATATATTGTCACTTGGTTGATTTAGTTGCTCAGGGTTGGTGTTGCTCGATGCTTTCTTAGCAGCATTCAAACATAATTTAACTTGCCCCCTCTTCATATTGGTTTGAGCGAGGTCATCCTCGTCTAGCAGACAAAAGGCGTTTATGGATGTGAATCCCTCTTCTATCAATATAGATATGGTTTCAGAAGAAATCTTGTGCGAATGTGCAAATACCTTCAATTCGCTGATATCAGGATCTTGGTGACTGGAACTGGGATTTCTGGATGTCGGCGTTTCAATCAAACTTTCGCCAACTTCATCAGTAACAGATCGTTGTGACTTTTTTCCCATTCTTTTCTTTGGTGGCATAATACTACACTAGAAATGTTACAGGATCCAAATTTAAATCGGACTGCGCAATCCGATGCCAGCTAAACAGCATAAACGCCAGCCACCAACTGATAATTACAGGTAGTCAACATACTAAAGGCGTGGTTCAGTTTGGGCGAGCAGTCGAACCTGTCACTAATGTATCATACAAGTTGATACAAAACACTAATATATACTTGGCGTACAACTCGCCCAAACTCAAACTCGCACGTGCGGATGGACTTTATTGATAAGTCCATGTTCGCCAAGGTTCGTTCAATTAATTAAATACAAATTATACATTATATAATTTACAACCTGTAATTATCAGCATTGTGTACCATCTTACAAACTTGACAAAGTGAGTTTCTGGCGGTTGAAAAAATATTGTTATCGACAACGTAGTTTTCTTTGGCTTTCAAATATTCGATATAAGCTGTGTCATTTCTATCTAAATATTTAATATATTTGGCTAAATCAGAAATAGATTTAAAGTCTCTTGTATCTATGTAGGAATTTTTGGGGTAGAAATGTTCATAATTAGCGTCACCTCTCACAATAGGAACAATGTTTCTGTTTTGCCATGTGAATAATTTTTCGGTGACATAATCACGACAAAAAGCATTCTCAAAAGCTAAATAAAATTTGTATGATTTTCCAACTTTTTGAAACAAATATCTATCGCGAGTTATTTTCTTCTTGGGTCCACACTTCCCATAAACCGTTACTGATATATTGTATTTTTTTAATGATTTCACATATTGTGCACGTAGACTTGGCGTTGGACAATGGCTTACTACTTGTGCTGCCAATTTGGTTTTCTCTGACATAATTTTTGCGTAGTTCTTTGACATTCCACTGATTTTCTTGACAAAAGCATATGGTGCCGGGATATCAGAGTCAAGTCGATAAGTCATAGTCCAATTTATTCTGTCTTTAAATATTGGTTTATTGAAGTCCTGTGAATGCGAATGGAATGGATTTTCCCAAGCGACAAATATCCAAATCTGCCCTTCTTTGAGTTTTTGTATTGATTTAATTCTGGGAGTGTTAATGTCTGCAAATAAAAGAACAGCATCACTGTTGTTGATATATTTCAATGGGTTGTTATGATAAAGTTGACATGCTGATACTTCACAGTTATCGAAAGTATTATGTTCAGGTAGTACTTGTAGCCACGAAGGACGATTGTAAATAACTATTGTTTTATTTTTCACTGGTTCATCTTTCTCCACACTTTGGAAATATATCAAACTGTCCGTGTTGGTATTGTTAACAGCATAATAGCTAGTCATTTGATAAACATATTGGTGTAATTTGGTGATATGTGGTTGTATTACTGTTATTCCATTAAAATATAGAAAAATAACAGAATTGAGAGATAGAGTGATCGCCAAGAACAGTTTTCTGTATTTACACGTGTACATCTGAAATGGATAAATACAGTTACATGTAATAATTATTACAATTGCACACACAACAGACCTAAACATGGCAATAAGTGCAGAAAAGTGGGACGTAAAACTTCATTCATTTCATCTGCATCAATGTCTGCATAATATAAATGAAATGAAATGGACTTTTACGCCCTACTTTTCGGGGTGTTCGGTCAACTCGGAGACAATATTTTGTCGGTTAACTCGGAGACAAAATCCAACTTGAAGACAATAACAGCAGAGTCGACTCGGAGATAATTTTTTGTTATCGTCGGTAGCAATATTTTCCGTTTTGAAATATGATACCGGTACCAATGGCTAGAACGATGTATAAAATCATGCCGTCAGCAATATTTGTCACACCTTAGATTCAGTACAGAAACAAAGGAGGTAATAAAGGTTGATTGTTACTAAAAAATAGAATCAAAGTGCTGACACGGGAAATTGGCAGATTAGCAAAAACATCCATTTTGGGTATGTCAGTGCCTTTGCTTTTTAAAGACTCAAACTTTATCGGTCCACTAAATTTATCGACTAGTTTTGCCATTTGTCAATGAGATTCATACGCGTGCGACCTTGAGTCAATGTTAAAATGGGAAGATTGGTTTATTAAATTGTTTAAATAAAGTTTCGATCGTTTTGATCAGTATAAAATCTAAACCTCTAATATTTTATAATAATGGAAACAAAACAATGTTATAAGATATCATCTTTATTTTAATAATATGTTGTCTCCGAGTTAACTCAAAGTTGTCTCCGGGTTGACTCGAATGTGTCTCGAGTTAACTGTCTCCGAGTTGACTGGTATTCCTTTTCGGCACTTGTTTTGGCCAATGAAGAAGTCAAAGGTCATAAAGTGTGCAATGACGAAGATTTAACCAGGACCAATGCTTTCACATATTAAAACAAACACTCGTAAAATATCTTATCGTGAAATGATAGAAGACTGGGTTTAGGTTTGAATATACCAAATATAAATTTAAAGTGTCTCTCGTGCACATAAAAAGGTTAGAAATTCTGTTTACAATCCCTTTAAGAAGTGCTTCAGACACAAAATTGTGATTTCTACTTCCAAAATATTGTAGCAGTCCAAAGACTTTGTGGTTACACTTCTTCTTTAGGATGCCTTGCATGGAGGTACAATTTATATACGAAAGGAGTAAACGCCCAATAATAACTATATCAAGAAAATGTGTTTCTTTAAGAAATAATTATGCAATACATATGCTGATCTACGGCAATATTTAGTAGTTTTTTCATGCGTACTAACGTGTTGTCAATAATTAGAATATAACACTTGCTTACCTTGAAATAATAAAACAGACAGTTAAGTATCAGTAGAATGTTTTTAATGAAGACTATTGCGAAACACAGTTTATAAAGGCTTGTGAGACTTCCCAAATTCATGGGAAACTCAAGATCTCATTGGCCAATAGCAGGATTAAATCCACTCAGATGTTTAATCTGCCAGTCTTAATCCCTTAGGGCCATATTCTCGAAGGCTGTCTAAATTAGTCTAAGATTAGACTTAATCATGGATTAGTCAGTCTGTGATTAAGGGTTCATTTTAAACCATATTCTTGAAACACGGATTGGCTAATACTTGATTAAAAAAAATGATAAATCACAGATTAAATATGATATTAATCTCCCTACTCAGAAGTACGAAAAAGTCAAATCAGTGATTACAAAATCATAGATTTAATAATTTGCTGAACAATGGGCCTCTCTCTAGAGAAAAAAAGCAATAAAACACTTTGGTTTAGAGATTATTTATAATAAAAACAAAAATGTCTTTTCTATTAATATCAATATGTGATAGTTCTGGCAGGTAAAACATTGAATATTGTAGCAAGGTGGCCAGGAAGTGCTCACGATAGTCAAATATTAATGAAAGCAACATAAGGTAACGCTTTGTTAACAGAGAGATTTCTGGAATATTGGGTCAAAAGAATCGAAAAATATTTAACATGAATTATTGCCCTTGTTCTTTAAAACGCGTTTGTTTTTATACGCCCACACATTAATGTGGGCGTATATTGTAGGCGCCCCTGTCTGTCCGTCTGTCTGTCTGTCTGTCTGTCCACAATTGTTGTGGACACGATAGAGAGCTGGTTTCTTGGTGGATTTTTATGAAACTTGCTGTGAGTGTTTGTAATCACCCAAGAATGAACCCTATTGAAAATCAGACGAATCGAAATATATTTCCTGGGTTATTGCCTTTGCTTTTGAAAATATGTTGTGGACACCATAGAGAGCTGGTTTCTTGATGGATTTTGATGAAACTTGGTGTTTGTACTGACATTAGGATAAACCCTATTGAATAATAGAAACATCGAAAAATATTCAATATTAATTATTGCTCTTGTTCTTTAAAACGCGTTCGATTTTTAGCTTCTTAACACTCTACAAGTCACAATATTTTACAAATTTTGACGAAAAAATTGCTGAAATTGTTAATTATCACCCAAGGATGAACCCTATTGAAAATTAAAAGAATAAGAAAATATTTAGTATGAATTATTGCTCTTGTTCTTTAAAACGCGTTGATTTTTAGGTTGTAAATACTCTAGAAGGCACAATTCTTTTTCAATTAGATTTTAATGAAACCTATTGAAATAGTTTATTTTCACACAATTAACCCTATCGAAAATCAAAAAATATTTGATATGACTTATTGCCCTTTTCGTTCAAAATAGGTTTTAGTTTTAGCTCATCAACAGAGAAAAAATTTGACTAAACTTGATGAATGCTTAACCCTTGATTAAATCGAGAGAGAAAATTTTTTTGGACGACACTTAATTTAAGTTCTGAACGAAATGTAGGCCTATGACGACAGGTTGAATATTTGATGTTTTCTGTTTTCTACCAAATGTTCTTTTTCAAACAAATCTGTCTGTGGCCGTATATTACCTTGCCTGGCAAGCTATCTTATGGTTAGCAGTTACTGTTCACATACATATATATATAATGTGATATTTCTCCAAGATTTCAATAATATAGTTACAATTCCAATTGTTAAGTCATCAGAAGTGATGACAGCACTAGGCCATAGGCTTTATCCAGGATAGGCGTTGCTATATAACTGAATGTCATCAATGGTGTTTCTAACATTTTTTTTTACGATGGGTGAGTTTTGAAGCTAATTATAAACTCTTATCAATTCAAATCTGATTGAAAAATGTGAACGTTTCCCATTAACACTAGTTTGATGAAAATGTTATTTGGCAGTGACATGATAATGTGTTGGTATTGCTTCAGCCAAAATTTCTCTGTTATTTTTCACATTTGTTTAAATATTTGATAGATTGCAGAAATTCCTGCTTTGTCTATACTTAAGGTTGACCTATAATATTTTGTTACAGTTTCTTTTGAAAAGTATAAACCATTGTTAAAAGACAGTGTCTATAACTTCGCCTGACTGAGGTCTTCTGAATTTCACTCCTGTAAATAGAAGTAGGATTGTCTAATTGAGTCAGAGCATGTCTGTCTCTCTACGTTTAGATTATACCCACCATGGAAATATTTTGTGGTTGTGTGTTTAGGGCATATCAAAGAGGAGTTCAATTGATTTTCGTGATGATTGGACAATTATTAATCGAAATATAGCATTTAACTCAATTCATTACATATTTTTTTTATTGAGTATCTGGTTTAATCACACTTTAAACTACCCCCCTGGAGTGACTAAATTTTAGCATAGTTTAGACAAGGATTAAAATCTAGTCAACGTTCGAGAATACCAAAATTTAAACTACCAAGATTAAATAAATCATTGATTTGGGATAATCATTGATTTTAATTTAGTCGGCGTTCCAGAATATGAAATTTTTCCATATTCTCGAACGCAGATTATTTCCCTGATTACAGAAATCCTAGATTATATTTAGACTCTGATTAAAGTTAATTTGCGTTTGAAAATATGGACTAAAGAAAATCTCTGATTAAATCACTGATTATTCTAAATCATCCTTTGAGAATATGGCCCTTAATAAGTTATTGGTTCTTGACCCTCACAACAGTGCAGCATGACTTCATTAACACAATCTACTAATTAAACACTGGCTGTCATTTAATTCTGTCATTAAAGGGGACCAGTCTTCATTTTTATTGGTTGATTTGGGTCTTGAATATACTTAAGTATCCTTCAGAAGCACTAGAAATGTACGAAAATTGCATATTTCCTTCAAATATATCTTAAATTAGACATTTCTCCTTCCATTTCTATAGATGACTTTTCTATATATTGCATAGTATCGCTAATGTGTAGTAGGGCATTATAACTCTCAAATGCTAATAATTATGGATACACATGGATTTGAAGACTCAAATTTCAATGGTGAGTTGTGATAACCAGTACTAAATTGCTGAGCTAAAAAAGTACCCGTTTCTGAGACTTGGAAAAATCGACCCACGAAAATGAAGCCTGTGCCACTTTAAGTCGCTTTAATTGCCGGTATTATTCATACAATCTGTATATTTAATTTAACTATCGTTCATTAAAAAATGGCGTTAATAAAACGTTTCTCTTTTCCCTCAAAAACTTGAATGAAATATACAAAAAAAGGTATAATAATATGCATAGCCTACACTATGAAAGTAGATAAAATACAATATAAAACATGATATACATAAACTAGATATATCATACATGAAATTGACATAAAATAATAATAAAATATGTGAAGTACTATAATCTTCACTTTTAAAGGTTGTTATAATTTGTGATAAATAACGTTTTCCTCGAAATGTAATATTGGATTATTTCCTAACTTTATTGTTAATCTCTTATAATCTGTTAATCTTGTCTCTATTTATTTGTTACTTGTTTCTATGTAAATGTATATATATTGCAAACGTGAATGTAAAAGGGAAAGGAGTTTAGACACGGACACCATACTGTTGGCATCACCTACAGTATTGGCTAAGTGACATAATAAATAATATTGTAGGCCTACAGTCTAATATACATTTATTCTGAACAACAGAGAGATTGTAAATATCTTTATCTGCGACACATACGGAGCTAGGCAAGATGCGAAGTTTCGTATGATATACATCGTGTTATTACTCAAAGAGCAACAATGTTTTAAAAGAGAAATGTACAGTCTTTTCGAGGATCGATCTGGGACTTGAATTTATGTAAATAGCCTTCGGATTTACTGGAACTGCCCAAAATTCGCACAATTCCTTAAATTATACACGTACCTTAAAAGTTATCTTTCATTTTTTGTACATGTGTTATCTATTAAGTCATAGTCTATCTAAACGACGAGTCGTATTTCTGACTTTCAAACGATATTTTGTTGATACACGGGGATTTGAAGGCTTAAATCTGAGGGAGAGTTTAGAACATTATTTCGGATTAGATTAGCTAAAAAATTCCAGGTTCTGAGACTGAAAGTTTTTTGGTCGAAAAGTTAACGTGTCCCTTTGATAATCCTAAAGAAGAAGTTGGTGTAGCCTTATACACATTTTGTTTTATAATACTGGTTGAGGGTTATACAAAGTTTCACAACCCTGCCCCTCCCACCACCCACATGCATATTCGTTTGTCCGTCCTGAAAACGTTTTTTATGTGCTTTTGATAAGACAATAATCGAATCTGAACCTGCAGGGGCAGGATATCTACAATAATAAAAATCTGTACAAGCAAAGCAATTCCGTTCATAAAAAATCTCGTTCAGAGCATGACACAATCGGGTGCAATAATTATATAGTAGTGGACTTGCCATACGAGAAGTACCATCAGGTGTTTCGAAAAGAAAAAGCATGGTCTGCTTCGCGCGACGAATTTCTTTTAACTGACGTAATGGTAAGGCTGCATCCATGGGAATCATGTTTTTTCTTTTATGAAGATCCTTAAAGATCTGCTTATCGAGTCAGAGTCTACGGGAATTTTGCCTAGGTCGATTACGCCTAGCGATTATCCAATACATTATCTTACATAGATCAGATAGAACTAAACAAGCAAAAGGCAACATAACGATTACAAACGAACTTTGACCAATTTCCGTCTCAACAAGTTTCAAATTTTTACTGCTGTTTTTCTTTCGGAATGTTTTGGAGAGGGATGTTTTGTCAACTTTTAAAGTCTCCTGGAGTTCTTTGGTTGATTCTAGAGCTCTAGAACTATTAAATGATTTTTTACAAGGACAGCTGCACAAGCAAGGCAGTTTACAGTGTGAAATAGATTTGAGATTTGACCCAGACATAACAGTTGCATTTGTTGGTCTGTATGTCGAAACATATTTGTCGGTTGAAGAACCTGTAGAGGCATAAGTTTGAGTTGTAAGCATCCATTGCGTTGTTAACTCATCCGTTGATGTGAAAGATGATTGCTTTGTAGATGGCGTTACAGGCGGTTGCTGTGTAAATGGAGTATCTATAGCTACGATTGGTTTCTGCGCAGATGGTGAATCAATTGTCTTCTGTGCAGCCGGCGTATCTGTAGTAACAGTTGCTTGAGGTGTAGATACAGGTGGTTGCTGTGTAAATGGTGTATCTGAAGTTACAAGAGGTTGATGTGTAGATAGCGTATCTGTAGTTGGAGGTGTTTGCTGTGTAGATGGCATAACTGTTATAACAGAAAATTGCCGTGTGGTTGGCATATCTGTAATTACAAGTGGTTGCTGTGTAGATGGCGTATCTGAAGTCAATTGCTCTAACATCTCTACTGATGTTGTTTTCTCGGTTCCTGGTATCTCAGCATGTACAGGCACTGTTGGTGTGGTGAGTGATGTTGACGTCTCGATTGTAGAATCTGGATCGCATTGTTTCTCTGTAATAGTTGCAGGCAGATCGGGAGTTGTACTTTGTTCGATTGTGTTATCATATGATTTATTCAGATCCGACTCTGTCAATTCTATAATAGAAAATAAAATCTGAATAACAATGGCATAATAAGAAACACAATTATAACAGGAAGACTAACATTACTACATCAATACTGAAATTATATGTTTATTTCAATATCGACATTTTGATTCCGAATTCCAGCTTAAGCTTAGACTTAGATAGCAAACTCCGATTTTAGGCTTTTTATAACAAAAATCAGGTTGTTCAAGTAGATACATAGGAGTAAATTTCATATTTAAGAAGTATTTACATGCACTTATCAACTTATGTTATGGTTATGGTCAGACTTTTTTCTTTAGTTTTAGATCATGCCGAGGATGTCCAGATGATGTCGAGGATGTTCAGATCCTCTCGATATTGTTCAGATCATGTCGATGCTGTTTAGATCATGTCGAGGATGTTCAGATCCTTTCGATATTGTTCAGATCCTTGTCCAGATCATGTCGAGGGCGTTCATATCATGTCCAGGATGTTCAGATCCTATTTCTTATCATGTCGAGGTTGTTTAAATCATGCCGAGGATGTTCAACCTGTTCAGATTCTGTCGAGGTCAAACTGGGTATGTCCAACACAGCGATTTGGTGAACTATGTCGACTATATTGTTAAGAACTAACCTGTTTCACAAAAGTCGCCAGTATATCTCGAATCACTGCAATAACATCTAAATGATGAACCAACCTCCAAACACCAACCACCATGTTGACACGGAAAGCTTAAGCATTCATCTTTTCCTGAAAACAACGGACAAACAATAAAACTTGATCAAACGAACACCCAGTCTCTTGATAATCACCATGAGCAACAAACTTCAATATATTCGTCACGACTCGTCAGTTAACGTGAGTTGCACATTATGACTTGGAAATTTTAGGCAGACATCAGGCCCAGTACGTATGGGCAAGAGAAGAGTTCGAAGAGAGACGTTCAAGAGAGATTAAGTCATGTCAGATCGGATAAAAAATCTTCTTGACGACAGACTCGAATAAAATACTATCTGTTTTCAATGTTTACTAAAGACTAGTTGATACTTCCAGGTGCTCTGACTTCATCGACCTACATTTTTGGATGAATAAATTCCCCATTAAGCACACTTTATTTTGATTTCAATCTCACGACAAGACATGCATGTATATCCATTTTTTAACATTTCTTACCTGAATAATCTGTTAGTTTCATCCCAGCTGGAAATCCATATCCATCCATGAACGCATAACCATATACCACAGCAAGAACTGCTTCTGAAGATATGATCTTAAGTACTCTGCTATAATTAAAGTTTGTCACTAAATAGTCACCGCATAAAACGCTATGTTGGTTCTCAACAATAATCAAGTTTTTTTTATGAACAATGTCAACATGATTTACAAAGTATTTATTGTAAGAATTCAAACTTGCAGAAACTATATATTCTTTGCTAAATTTAGAAACTGGGGGGATAATCGACATAAATGCATTTCCGTAGTAGTAATCATACGTCCAATTGTTCCTTCCAGTCATAAACAACGCGACTATCACAGGCCTGTTAGCATCGAAACACACAGGTTCTCCTTGATTTACAAAAATATCAGAAAAATTTCCCGAGTTCGTTAGATATCTTATTCCCTTAAATTCAAATTTTGTATCTGGATGCAACGCCACCACGCGTACCATACAACGACAAGTTTGGCCTTTTGGAGCGACAAATCTATACTCCGTTCCAAATTCTGTAATCGGAGGTAGCATTTCAATAATTGGATGAAATTTTGATGCTTTTTCTAACCGTATGCGTTTAGCTCCGGACAAAACAGCAATGGGTTTGTTAGCTTCAATGTTACTACCAGTAGTGTCCTTCTGGCACATTATGTTCACAACATCATAAGAGTCCATTCTAAACTTCAAGCTTCGTTTTTCTTCAGAATCTAAATTTGTCCATTCATCTTTTCCCGCGAAACAAAAATTATCCATTTGCAACCTGACAGTTAGTTCTGTATCGTCCTCAACAGCAATAATAACTATTTGAGCTGAAAAATGAAATGAAATCAAATGGAATAGAAATGAAACGGAAAGAGAAATGAAATAAAATGAAATACTTTTGCTCAATTTATGAGCACTTTCTGGCCAGAGGTCGAGTTTTGACTTTCCAATAACTTAAGCAGGGTTACTTGACACATTGACTTCAAACTTCATTTAGGAAATTTTATGTTCGTTATAAAGAACTAATGGATAAATATAACAAATCTTGATTGATTTGTTAAGTCAGACATGAATTGATCTGATTGTCCCATGATGTTGGTATAGTAGTGGCAGGTGGCGCGCGCGAAACACCTGATGGTACTTCTCTTTGAAGTAGTCCACTTCTATACATTACACCCGATTTTACAATGTTTTTGGAGGCAATTGTGATTAACGGAATTGTTTTGCTTGTACAGCTTTTTACTTCTTGACTTTCCATCCAGCACAAAACAAATCAACCCTGGATTTCTTGGACCCTGCCATCCACAGGTAATGTGAGTAGAGTATAATCTCTAAAAGAAATACTTACTACCACGTAAAACATCATCAATCTGTAGATTTTCATAGGTTACTGTCATATACTGAAGGCCAAGAGAGGCGACCGGGAGTACAAGAAATCCTTCGCTTTTATCTGGATTATAGAGGTATCCATATACAGAAACTGGTTTGAGAGATTCGACAGATATCGCCATTTTAGTCGACACTCTTGTGTAATATATCTTTGGGGTTACTTTGCCATCATATTCAACTTTGTAGCTGTTATCGGAAGTGATGTTGAACCTTTCTTCTTCGCCTGTTTCGTGGAATACCACTCTGACTTCAGTACTTTCACGTGCTGTTATGACAACGATGTTTTTAACGGTATTCTTGAATTCAGTTTTTATGAATGAAAGAACAAAATGTCTGCCCCAATGGTCGATTTCTAAAAAGTAAGAAATTTTGTAGAAATAATGACTATTAGAAACAACAATTAACCAATCTGTAGAATAAACAGTTTCTTAGAACTTATTTCATGTGCAAAGTAGATACATGATGCTCTATGCAGATAAAACCTGCCGTTGACTGGGTAGATGCTCTAGATGAATATGCCAAAATAGAATCCGCTATTTAGACTTCGAATCTTAGATGGCTGTAAAGAGGTTTACATTTGCATTGGGGACAATGGTAGCATCAATTTGTACCATTCCAATTTCCAATAAGACGTCTGTGGTTCTAGCAATTCCACTTAAACTAAATTTGTATAATCACTAAAAGCGAAATGTGCTTCTATCTCAGAAGACATTCGCGGAACCACAGATGACGTATTGAAAACTGAAATGGATTTAGCCATTTAGACATGATATTTCGTATGTGTCTTTGTCATGTAGAAAAACAATTATACGTACCTAGACCTGAGACGTGGCCTACGATTACTACACCAATAAATATCTGAAATATAAAGAGAGGTTTTCTATACTGTACACACTAACACCGATTTGTACTATTTCCATTTTCAGTCAGACTATGGTTCTAAGGGACCCCTCTTGAAAATTTAGAAAATTGATTAAATGTGATATATTATCAGTAACATAAAAGCCTCTTTACTTACAATTGTTTTGTCTTAAAATGTCTGAAAGTTCATAGAAATGAGAGATGAAAGGTCTTACAAATCGCTACATTTCCTAGCCATAATTTGAACAAAATATTTCCGGAATAACACACCATAGAAAGACCATAGCTAAGATTACCAGAATTAGTCCTTCCATTTTGATTTCAAACCACCGAGAATTAATAATCAAGTTGAATATTTTAAAAAAAATCAATGAACAGTTTAGTTAGATACATGTGTTAGTTTTCTAGCCTTCACAAAAGAATGAACTGAACTTAATTAAATTAACATTCTACTCACAAGTATCTCGCCTCCCATGTTGACTTTATAGCAGAAATAAAACCCGATTAAAATTAAAACTTTGAAAATCCATCTATTGATTTATTTCATTTATTTTTCAGTTTTGTGATAATGATTATATGGATTATGTGAGACTTTAAATACAATACTTACTCTATGATCTATGGATTTCCTACTGCAGAAAGACTGAAAAAAAAAAACATTTTCTCCCTGGAGGGAAACAATCATACAGCAATTTTTCCCGGTTTGCCTCAGACCCAACAAACTTCAATAATAATTGATTATTATCGTAATTGTTAACTTTGTGTGGATGTAAACTACAATGGTCTGTGGGGTATTAAGCCTATGCGTGAATGTAATTACGCGCATCTGTATGTTTGCAGTCACCAATATATTATTATTGCTCTTTGCGACTGGTTGAAATGAACTTAAAAATATTCCGGTCAATTAAATATTTTCTTTTGCCCATTATCAGCTGATAGACGCCAAATATCAGCCGCCAGAGCCCAATAACAGCTGATAGAGCACGATATCAATTAAAGCCTAATATCAGTTGATAGAGCCCAATTTCAGCTGATAAAAGTCCAATATCAGTTATTAGAACTCAATATCAGTTATTAGAACTCAATATCAGTTATTAGAACTCAATATCAACTCCGAGTTTGGTGGAGTTTGCAAACAAAAAATTATGTTTGTATACCATGACAATAAACGAGTTATAAAAACGTGTCAAAGTAAAATGTTGTACATAGTACACAAGTAATCCAGTATTCATGATCAATAACAAACAGTATTAGTTATCCATTTTACAGGGCGCTTAATAAACCAATGGGAAATTAAATCAGCTGACGGGGCCCGATGACGTCGTGCCATGCAAAGTCAATGGAAAATTATCCATGTTCTGACCTAATTTGGACTTAAAAAAAAAAAAAAAAAAAAAAAAAAAAAGAAGAAAATTGCAAAAAGGCGAGGTTTTCCAAGAGCGAAAATGCAAATCCGAGTGTGAAAACAGGTGCAAAAAGGGCGTCTACAGCACTCGGTGTTCCCAGGCGGTCACCCATCCAAGTACTAACCGAGCCCGACGTTGCTTAACTTCAGTGATCGGACGAGAACTGGTGTTTTCAACGTGGTATGGCCGTAGACGTTAGACAGGAGTGTTTCGGGCGGGTCTTGGTCCATTCGGGTATGGTAGCCTATACCGAGGGAAATGGGCATGGGCCAAAAAAAATTTGTCCAGGTCTGTAACTGGTCTTAATGGCCGGCACGCGATCGAGACTCGGCCTTCCAAGAGCGAAAATGCAAATCCGAGTGTGAAAACAGGTGCAAAAAGGGCGTCTACAGCACTCGGTGTTCCCAGGCGGTCACCCATCCAAGTACTAACCGAGCCCGACGTTGCTTAACTTCAGTGATCGGACGAGAACTGGTGTTTTCAACGTGGTATGGCCGTAGACGTTAGACAGGAGTGTTTCGGGCGGGTCTTGGTCCATTCGGGTATGGTAGCCTATACCGAGGGAAATGGGCATGGGCCAAAAAAAATTTGTCCAGGTCTGTAACTGGTCTTAATGGCCGGCACGCGATCGAGACTCGGCCTTCCAAGAGCGAAAATGCAAATCCGAGTGTGAAAACAGGTGCAAAAAGGGCGTCTACAGCACTCGGTGTTCCCAGGCGGTCACCCATCCAAGTACTAACCGAGCCCGACGTTGCTTAACTTCAGTGATCGGACGAGAACTGGTGTTTTCAACGTGGTATGGCCGTAGACGTTAGACAGGAGTGTTTCGGGCGGGTCTTGGTCCATTCGGGTATGGTAGCCTATACCGAGGGAAATGGGCATGGGCCAAAAAAAATTTGTCCAGGTCTGTAACTGGTCTTAATGGCCGGCACGCGATCGAGACTCGGCCTTCCAAGAGCGAAAATGCAAATCCGAGTGTGAAAACAGGTGCAAAAAGGGCGTCTACAGCACTCGGTGTTCCCAGGCGGTCACCCATCCAAGTACTAACCGAGCCCGACGTTGCTTAACTTCAGTGATCGGACGAGAACTGGTGTTTTCAACGTGGTATGGCCGTAGACGTTAGACAGGAGTGTTTCGGGCGGGTCTTGGTCCATTCGGGTATGGTAGCCTATACCGAGGGAAATGGGCATGGGCCAAAAAAAATTTGTCCAGGTCTGTAACTGGTCTTAATGGCCGGCACGCGATCGAGACTCGGCCTTCCAAGAGCGAAAATGCAAATCCGAGTGTGAAAACAGGTGCAAAAAGGGCGTCTACAGCACTCGGTGTTCCCAGGCGGTCACCCATCCAAGTACTAACCGAGCCCGACGTTGCTTAACTTCAGTGATCGGACGAGAACTGGTGTTTTCAACGTGGTATGGCCGTAGACGTTAGACAGGAGTGTTTCGGGCGGGTCTTGGTCCATTCGGGTATGGTAGCCTATACCGAGGGAAATGGGCATGGGCCAAAAAAAATTTGTCCAGGTCTGTAACTGGTCTTAATGGCCGGCACGCGATCGAGACTCGGCCTTCCAAGAGCGAAAATGCAAATCCGAGTGTGAAAACAGGTGCAAAAAGGGCGTCTACAGCACTCGGTGTTCCCAGGCGGTCACCCATCCAAGTACTAACCGAGCCCGACGTTGCTTAACTTCAGTGATCGGACGAGAACTGGTGTTTTCAACGTGGTATGGCCGTAGACGTTAGACAGGAGTGTTTCGGGCGGGTCTTGGTCCATTCGGGTATGGTAGCCTATACCGAGGGAAATGGGCATGGGCCAAAAAAAATTTGTCCAGGTCTGTAACTGGTCTTAATGGCCGGCACGCGATCGAGACTCGGCCTTCCAAGAGCGAAAATGCAAATCCGAGTGTGAAAACAGGTGCAAAAAGGGCGTCTACAGCACTCGGTGTTCCCAGGCGGTCACCCATCCAAGTACTAACCGAGCCCGACGTTGCTTAACTTCAGTGATCGGACGAGAACTGGTGTTTTCAACGTGGTATGGCCGTAGACGTTAGACAGGAGTGTTTCGGGCGGGTCTTGGTCCATTCGGGTATGGTAGCCTATACCGAGGGAAATGGGCATGGGCCAAAAAAAATTTGTCCAGGTCTGTAACTGGTCTTAATGGCCGGCACGCGATCGAGACTCGGCCTTCCAAGAGCGAAAATGCAAATCCGAGTGTGAAAACAGGTGCAAAAAGGGCGTCTACAGCACTCGGTGTTCCCAGGCGGTCACCCATCCAAGTACTAACCGAGCCCGACGTTGCTTAACTTCAGTGATCGGACGAGAACTGGTGTTTTCAACGTGGTATGGCCGTAGACGTTAGACAGGAGTGTTTCGGGCGGGTCTTGGTCCATTCGGGTATGGTAGCCTATACCGAGGGAAATGGGCATGGGCCAAAAAAAATTTGTCCAGGTCTGTAACTGGTCTTAATGGCCGGCACGCGATCGAGACTCGGCCTTCCAAGAGCGAAAATGCAAATCCGAGTGTGAAAACAGGTGCAAAAAGGGCGTCTACAGCACTCGGTGTTCCCAGGCGGTCACCCATCCAAGTACTAACCGAGCCCGACGTTGCTTAACTTCAGTGATCGGACGAGAACTGGTGTTTTCAACGTGGTATGGCCGTAGACGTTAGACAGGAGTGTTTCGGGCGGGTCTTGGTCCATTCGGGTATGGTAGCCTATACCGAGGGAAATGGGCATGGGCCAAAAAAAATTTGTCCAGGTCTGTAACTGGTCTTAATGGCCGGCACGCGATCGAGACTCGGCCTTCCAAGAGCGAAAATGCAAATCCGAGTGTGAAAACAGGTGCAAAAAGGGCGTCTACAGCACTCGGTGTTCCCAGGCGGTCACCCATCCAAGTACTAACCGAGCCCGACGTTGCTTAACTTCAGTGATCGGACGAGAACTGGTGTTTTCAACGTGGTATGGCCGTAGACGTTAGACAGGAGTGTTTCGGGCGGGTCTTGGTCCATTCGGGTATGGTAGCCTATACCGAGGGAAATGGGCATGGGCCAAAAAAAATTTGTCCAGGTCTGTAACTGGTCTTAATGGCCGGCACGCGATCGAGACTCGGCCTTCCAAGAGCGAAAATGCAAATCCGAGTGTGAAAACAGGTGCAAAAAGGGCGTCTACAGCACTCGGTGTTCCCAGGCGGTCACCCATCCAAGTACTAACCGAGCCCGACGTTGCTTAACTTCAGTGATCGGACGAGAACTGGTGTTTTCAACGTGGTATGGCCGTAGACGTTAGACAGGAGTGTTTCGGGCGGGTCTTGGTCCATTCGGGTATGGTAGCCTATACCGAGGGAAATGGGCATGGGCCAAAAAAAATTTGTCCAGGTCTGTAACTGGTCTTAATGGCCGGCACGCGATCGAGACTCGGCCTTCCAAGAGCGAAAATGCAAATCCGAGTGTGAAAACAGGTGCAAAAAGGGCGTCTACAGCACTCGGTGTTCCCAGGCGGTCACCCATCCAAGTACTAACCGAGCCCGACGTTGCTTAACTTCAGTGATCGGACGAGAACTGGTGTTTTCAACGTGGTATGGCCGTAGACGTTAGACAGGAGTGTTTCGGGCGGGTCTTGGTCCATTCGGGTATGGTAGCCTATACCGAGGGAAATGGGCATGGGCCAAAAAAAATTTGTCCAGGTCTGTAACTGGTCTTAATGGCCGGCACGCGATCGAGACTCGGCCTTCCAAGAGCGAAAATGCAAATCCGAGTGTGAAAACAGGTGCAAAAAGGGCGTCTACAGCACTCGGTGTTCCCAGGCGGTCACCCATCCAAGTACTAACCGAGCCCGACGTTGCTTAACTTCAGTGATCGGACGAGAACTGGTGTTTTCAACGTGGTATGGCCGTAGACGTTAGACAGGAGTGTTTCGGGCGGGTCTTGGTCCATTCGGGTATGGTAGCCTATACCGAGGGAAATGGGCATGGGCCAAAAAAAATTTGTCCAGGTCTGTAACTGGTCTTAATGGCCGGCACGCGATCGAGACTCGGCCTTCCAAGAGCGAAAATGCAAATCCGAGTGTGAAAACAGGTGCAAAAAGGGCGTCTACAGCACTCGGTGTTCCCAGGCGGTCACCCATCCAAGTACTAACCGAGCCCGACGTTGCTTAACTTCAGTGATCGGACGAGAACTGGTGTTTTCAACGTGGTATGGCCGTAGACGTTAGACAGGAGTGTTTCGGGCGGGTCTTGGTCCATTCGGGTATGGTAGCCTATACCGAGGGAAATGGGCATGGGCCAAAAAAAATTTGTCCAGGTCTGTAACTGGTCTTAATGGCCGGCACGCGATCGAGACTCGGCCTTCCAAGAGCGAAAATGCAAATCCGAGTGTGAAAACAGGTGCAAAAAGGGCGTCTACAGCACTCGGTGTTCCCAGGCGGTCACCCATCCAAGTACTAACCGAGCCCGACGTTGCTTAACTTCAGTGATCGGACGAGAACTGGTGTTTTCAACGTGGTATGGCCGTAGACGTTAGACAGGAGTGTTTCGGGCGGGTCTTGGTCCATTCGGGTATGGTAGCCTATACCGAGGGAAATGGGCATGGGCCAAAAAAAATTTGTCCAGGTCTGTAACTGGTCTTAATGGCCGGCACGCGATCGAGACTCGGCCTTCCAAGAGCGAAAATGCAAATCCGAGTGTGAAAACAGGTGCAAAAAGGGCGTCTACAGCACTCGGTGTTCCCAGGCGGTCACCCATCCAAGTACTAACCGAGCCCGACGTTGCTTAACTTCAGTGATCGGACGAGAACTGGTGTTTTCAACGTGGTATGGCCGTAGACGTTAGACAGGAGTGTTTCGGGCGGGTCTTGGTCCATTCGGGTATGGTAGCCTATACCGAGGGAAATGGGCATGGGCCAAAAAAAATTTGTCCAGGTCTGTAACTGGTCTTAATGGCCGGCACGCGATCGAGACTCGGCCTTCCAAGAGCGAAAATGCAAATCCGAGTGTGAAAACAGGTGCAAAAAGGGCGTCTACAGCACTCGGTGTTCCCAGGCGGTCACCCATCCAAGTACTAACCGAGCCCGACGTTGCTTAACTTCAGTGATCGGACGAGAACTGGTGTTTTCAACGTGGTATGGCCGTAGACGTTAGACAGGAGTGTTTCGGGCGGGTCTTGGTCCATTCGGGTATGGTAGCCTATACCGAGGGAAATGGGCATGGGCCAAAAAAAATTTGTCCAGGTCTGTAACTGGTCTTAATGGCCGGCACGCGATCGAGACTCGGCCTTCCAAGAGCGAAAATGCAAATCCGAGTGTGAAAACAGGTGCAAAAAGGGCGTCTACAGCACTCGGTGTTCCCAGGCGGTCACCCATCCAAGTACTAACCGAGCCCGACGTTGCTTAACTTCAGTGATCGGACGAGAACTGGTGTTTTCAACGTGGTATGGCCGTAGACGTTAGACAGGAGTGTTTCGGGCGGGTCTTGGTCCATTCGGGTATGGTAGCCTATACCGAGGGAAATGGGCATGGGCCAAAAAAAATTTGTCCAGGTCTGTAACTGGTCTTAATGGCCGGCACGCGATCGAGACTCGGCCTTCCAAGAGCGAAAATGCAAATCCGAGTGTGAAAACAGGTGCAAAAAGGGCGTCTACAGCACTCGGTGTTCCCAGGCGGTCACCCATCCAAGTACTAACCGAGCCCGACGTTGCTTAACTTCAGTGATCGGACGAGAACTGGTGTTTTCAACGTGGTATGGCCGTAGACGTTAGACAGGAGTGTTTCGGGCGGGTCTTGGTCCATTCGGGTATGGTAGCCTATACCGAGGGAAATGGGCATGGGCCAAAAAAAATTTGTCCAGGTCTGTAACTGGTCTTAATGGCCGGCACGCGATCGAGACTCGGCCTTCCAAGAGCGAAAATGCAAATCCGAGTGTGAAAACAGGTGCAAAAAGGGCGTCTACAGCACTCGGTGTTCCCAGGCGGTCACCCATCCAAGTACTAACCGAGCCCGACGTTGCTTAACTTCAGTGATCGGACGAGAACTGGTGTTTTCAACGTGGTATGGCCGTAGACGTTAGACAGGAGTGTTTCGGGCGGGTCTTGGTCCATTCGGGTATGGTAGCCTATACCGAGGGAAATGGGCATGGGCCAAAAAAAATTTGTCCAGGTCTGTAACTGGTCTTAATGGCCGGCACGCGATCGAGACTCGGCCTTCCAAGAGCGAAAATGCAAATCCGAGTGTGAAAACAGGTGCAAAAAGGGCGTCTACAGCACTCGGTGTTCCCAGGCGGTCACCCATCCAAGTACTAACCGAGCCCGACGTTGCTTAACTTCAGTGATCGGACGAGAACTGGTGTTTTCAACGTGGTATGGCCGTAGACGTTAGACAGGAGTGTTTCGGGCGGGTCTTGGTCCATTCGGGTATGGTAGCCTATACCGAGGGAAATGGGCATGGGCCAAAAAAAATTTGTCCAGGTCTGTAACTGGTCTTAATGGCCGGCACGCGATCGAGACTCGGCCTTCCAAGAGCGAAAATGCAAATCCGAGTGTGAAAACAGGTGCAAAAAGGGCGTCTACAGCACTCGGTGTTCCCAGGCGGTCACCCATCCAAGTACTAACCGAGCCCGACGTTGCTTAACTTCAGTGATCGGACGAGAACTGGTGTTTTCAACGTGGTATGGCCGTAGACGTTAGACAGGAGTGTTTCGGGCGGGTCTTGGTCCATTCGGGTATGGTAGCCTATACCGAGGGAAATGGGCATGGGCCAAAAAAAATTTGTCCAGGTCTGTAACTGGTCTTAATGGCCGGCACGCGATCGAGACTCGGCCTTCCAAGAGCGAAAATGCAAATCCGAGTGTGAAAACAGGTGCAAAAAGGGCGTCTACAGCACTCGGTGTTCCCAGGCGGTCACCCATCCAAGTACTAACCGAGCCCGACGTTGCTTAACTTCAGTGATCGGACGAGAACTGGTGTTTTCAACGTGGTATGGCCGTAGACGTTAGACAGGAGTGTTTCGGGCGGGTCTTGGTCCATTCGGGTATGGTAGCCTATACCGAGGGAAATGGGCATGGGCCAAAAAAAATTTGTCCAGGTCTGTAACTGGTCTTAATGGCCGGCACGCGATCGAGACTCGGCCTTCCAAGAGCGAAAATGCAAATCCGAGTGTGAAAACAGGTGCAAAAAGGGCGTCTACAGCACTCGGTGTTCCCAGGCGGTCACCCATCCAAGTACTAACCGAGCCCGACGTTGCTTAACTTCAGTGATCGGACGAGAACTGGTGTTTTCAACGTGGTATGGCCGTAGACGTTAGACAGGAGTGTTTCGGGCGGGTCTTGGTCCATTCGGGTATGGTAGCCTATACCGAGGGAAATGGGCATGGGCCAAAAAAAATTTGTCCAGGTCTGTAACTGGTCTTAATGGCCGGCACGCGATCGAGACTCGGCCTTCCAAGAGCGAAAATGCAAATCCGAGTGTGAAAACAGGTGCAAAAAGGGCGTCTACAGCACTCGGTGTTCCCAGGCGGTCACCCATCCAAGTACTAACCGAGCCCGACGTTGCTTAACTTCAGTGATCGGACGAGAACTGGTGTTTTCAACGTGGTATGGCCGTAGACGTTAGACAGGAGTGTTTCGGGCGGGTCTTGGTCCATTCGGGTATGGTAGCCTATACCGAGGGAAATGGGCATGGGCCAAAAAAAATTTGTCCAGGTCTGTAACTGGTCTTAATGGCCGGCACGCGATCGAGACTCGGCCTTCCAAGAGCGAAAATGCAAATCCGAGTGTGAAAACAGGTGCAAAAAGGGCGTCTACAGCACTCGGTGTTCCCAGGCGGTCACCCATCCAAGTACTAACCGAGCCCGACGTTGCTTAACTTCAGTGATCGGACGAGAACTGGTGTTTTCAACGTGGTATGGCCGTAGACGTTAGACAGGAGTGTTTCGGGCGGGTCTTGGTCCATTCGGGTATGGTAGCCTATACCGAGGGAAATGGGCATGGGCCAAAAAAAATTTGTCCAGGTCTGTAACTGGTCTTAATGGCCGGCACGCGATCGAGACTCGGCCTTCCAAGAGCGAAAATGCAAATCCGAGTGTGAAAACAGGTGCAAAAAGGGCGTCTACAGCACTCGGTGTTCCCAGGCGGTCACCCATCCAAGTACTAACCGAGCCCGACGTTGCTTAACTTCAGTGATCGGACGAGAACTGGTGTTTTCAACGTGGTATGGCCGTAGACGTTAGACAGGAGTGTTTCGGGCGGGTCTTGGTCCATTCGGGTATGGTAGCCTATACCGAGGGAAATGGGCATGGGCCAAAAAAAATTTGTCCAGGTCTGTAACTGGTCTTAATGGCCGGCACGCGATCGAGACTCGGCCTTCCAAGAGCGAAAATGCAAATCCGAGTGTGAAAACAGGTGCAAAAAGGGCGTCTACAGCACTCGGTGTTCCCAGGCGGTCACCCATCCAAGTACTAACCGAGCCCGACGTTGCTTAACTTCAGTGATCGGACGAGAACTGGTGTTTTCAACGTGGTATGGCCGTAGACGTTAGACAGGAGTGTTTCGGGCGGGTCTTGGTCCATTCGGGTATGGTAGCCTATACCGAGGGAAATGGGCATGGGCCAAAAAAAATTTGTCCAGGTCTGTAACTGGTCTTAATGGCCGGCACGCGATCGAGACTCGGCCTTCCAAGAGCGAAAATGCAAATCCGAGTGTGAAAACAGGTGCAAAAAGGGCGTCTACAGCACTCGGTGTTCCCAGGCGGTCACCCATCCAAGTACTAACCGAGCCCGACGTTGCTTAACTTCAGTGATCGGACGAGAACTGGTGTTTTCAACGTGGTATGGCCGTAGACGTTAGACAGGAGTGTTTCGGGCGGGTCTTGGTCCATTCGGGTATGGTAGCCTATACCGAGGGAAATGGGCATGGGCCAAAAAAAATTTGTCCAGGTCTGTAACTGGTCTTAATGGCCGGCACGCGATCGAGACTCGGCCTTCCAAGAGCGAAAATGCAAATCCGAGTGTGAAAACAGGTGCAAAAAGGGCGTCTACAGCACTCGGTGTTCCCAGGCGGTCACCCATCCAAGTACTAACCGAGCCCGACGTTGCTTAACTTCAGTGATCGGACGAGAACTGGTGTTTTCAACGTGGTATGGCCGTAGACGTTAGACAGGAGTGTTTCGGGCGGGTCTTGGTCCATTCGGGTATGGTAGCCTATACCGAGGGAAATGGGCATGGGCCAAAAAAAATTTGTCCAGGTCTGTAACTGGTCTTAATGGCCGGCACGCGATCGAGACTCGGCCTTCCAAGAGCGAAAATGCAAATCCGAGTGTGAAAACAGGTGCAAAAAGGGCGTCTACAGCACTCGGTGTTCCCAGGCGGTCACCCATCCAAGTACTAACCGAGCCCGACGTTGCTTAACTTCAGTGATCGGACGAGAACTGGTGTTTTCAACGTGGTATGGCCGTAGACGTTAGACAGGAGTGTTTCGGGCGGGTCTTGGTCCATTCGGGTATGGTAGCCTATACCGAGGGAAATGGGCATGGGCCAAAAAAAATTTGTCCAGGTCTGTAACTGGTCTTAATGGCCGGCACGCGATCGAGACTCGGCCTTCCAAGAGCGAAAATGCAAATCCGAGTGTGAAAACAGGTGCAAAAAGGGCGTCTACAGCACTCGGTGTTCCCAGGCGGTCACCCATCCAAGTACTAACCGAGCCCGACGTTGCTTAACTTCAGTGATCGGACGAGAACTGGTGTTTTCAACGTGGTATGGCCGTAGACGTTAGACAGGAGTGTTTCGGGCGGGTCTTGGTCCATTCGGGTATGGTAGCCTATACCGAGGGAAATGGGCATGGGCCAAAAAAAATTTGTCCAGGTCTGTAACTGGTCTTAATGGCCGGCACGCGATCGAGACTCGGCCTTCCAAGAGCGAAAATGCAAATCCGAGTGTGAAAACAGGTGCAAAAAGGGCGTCTACAGCACTCGGTGTTCCCAGGCGGTCACCCATCCAAGTACTAACCGAGCCCGACGTTGCTTAACTTCAGTGATCGGACGAGAACTGGTGTTTTCAACGTGGTATGGCCGTAGACGTTAGACAGGAGTGTTTCGGGCGGGTCTTGGTCCATTCGGGTATGGTAGCCTATACCGAGGGAAATGGGCATGGGCCAAAAAAAATTTGTCCAGGTCTGTAACTGGTCTTAATGGCCGGCACGCGATCGAGACTCGGCCTTCCAAGAGCGAAAATGCAAATCCGAGTGTGAAAACAGGTGCAAAAAGGGCGTCTACAGCACTCGGTGTTCCCAGGCGGTCACCCATCCAAGTACTAACCGAGCCCGACGTTGCTTAACTTCAGTGATCGGACGAGAACTGGTGTTTTCAACGTGGTATGGCCGTAGACGTTAGACAGGAGTGTTTCGGGCGGGTCTTGGTCCATTCGGGTATGGTAGCCTATACCGAGGGAAATGGGCATGGGCCAAAAAAAATTTGTCCAGGTCTGTAACTGGTCTTAATGGCCGGCACGCGATCGAGACTCGGCCTTCCAAGAGCGAAAATGCAAATCCGAGTGTGAAAACAGGTGCAAAAAGGGCGTCTACAGCACTCGGTGTTCCCAGGCGGTCACCCATCCAAGTACTAACCGAGCCCGACGTTGCTTAACTTCAGTGATCGGACGAGAACTGGTGTTTTCAACGTGGTATGGCCGTAGACGTTAGACAGGAGTGTTTCGGGCGGGTCTTGGTCCATTCGGGTATGGTAGCCTATACCGAGGGAAATGGGCATGGGCCAAAAAAAATTTGTCCAGGTCTGTAACTGGTCTTAATGGCCGGCACGCGATCGAGACTCGGCCTTCCAAGAGCGAAAATGCAAATCCGAGTGTGAAAACAGGTGCAAAAAGGGCGTCTACAGCACTCGGTGTTCCCAGGCGGTCACCCATCCAAGTACTAACCGAGCCCGACGTTGCTTAACTTCAGTGATCGGACGAGAACTGGTGTTTTCAACGTGGTATGGCCGTAGACGTTAGACAGGAGTGTTTCGGGCGGGTCTTGGTCCATTCGGGTATGGTAGCCTATACCGAGGGAAATGGGCATGGGCCAAAAAAAATTTGTCCAGGTCTGTAACTGGTCTTAATGGCCGGCACGCGATCGAGACTCGGCCTTCCAAGAGCGAAAATGCAAATCCGAGTGTGAAAACAGGTGCAAAAAGGGCGTCTACAGCACTCGGTGTTCCCAGGCGGTCACCCATCCAAGTACTAACCGAGCCCGACGTTGCTTAACTTCAGTGATCGGACGAGAACTGGTGTTTTCAACGTGGTATGGCCGTAGACGTTAGACAGGAGTGTTTCGGGCGGGTCTTGGTCCATTCGGGTATGGTAGCCTATACCGAGGGAAATGGGCATGGGCCAAAAAAAATTTGTCCAGGTCTGTAACTGGTCTTAATGGCCGGCACGCGATCGAGACTCGGCCTTCCAAGAGCGAAAATGCAAATCCGAGTGTGAAAACAGGTGCAAAAAGGGCGTCTACAGCACTCGGTGTTCCCAGGCGGTCACCCATCCAAGTACTAACCGAGCCCGACGTTGCTTAACTTCAGTGATCGGACGAGAACTGGTGTTTTCAACGTGGTATGGCCGTAGACGTTAGACAGGAGTGTTTCGGGCGGGTCTTGGTCCATTCGGGTATGGTAGCCTATACCGAGGGAAATGGGCATGGGCCAAAAAAAATTTGTCCAGGTCTGTAACTGGTCTTAATGGCCGGCACGCGATCGAGACTCGGCCTTCCAAGAGCGAAAATGCAAATCCGAGTGTGAAAACAGGTGCAAAAAGGGCGTCTACAGCACTCGGTGTTCCCAGGCGGTCACCCATCCAAGTACTAACCGAGCCCGACGTTGCTTAACTTCAGTGATCGGACGAGAACTGGTGTTTTCAACGTGGTATGGCCGTAGACGTTAGACAGGAGTGTTTCGGGCGGGTCTTGGTCCATTCGGGTATGGTAGCCTATACCGAGGGAAATGGGCATGGGCCAAAAAAAATTTGTCCAGGTCTGTAACTGGTCTTAATGGCCGGCACGCGATCGAGACTCGGCCTTCCAAGAGCGAAAATGCAAATCCGAGTGTGAAAACAGGTGCAAAAAGGGCGTCTACAGCACTCGGTGTTCCCAGGCGGTCACCCATCCAAGTACTAACCGAGCCC